>JAOTQM010000033.1:3882500-5082500 GCA_026939265.1 Oreonectes daqikongensis | reverse complement strand
GAGCGCATCTCAGGGTCTGCTCCCCCCCCCCCTCCCCTGCAAGACATCTACACCTCAAACGCTGCAAGAACAGAGCCAAAAAAATAATTAGACTAACCGTCTCTTTAACCTACTGCCATCTGGTAAGCGCTTCCGTAGCCTGAGGACCAGAACAGAGAGACTGAGAAGGAGCTTTTTCCCCCAGGCCATCAGGCTCCTAAACTCTTAACATCATACCGCACTCCTTGTACTTTAGTACATCCAACACAGAGACATTCAACCTATACACACTGCACTACTGCTCTTTTTGTAATGCTGCTACCTTTTAAAATTTTTGCACTGCTGCTAAGTAACTACCTTGTGTTACTATTTGTTTGCACATCCCTGTTCATGTAAATATTCAGTTTAGTTTCTATCATAGACTATATATTATCTATATTATCCTCATACTTAGATTATTTATATTTGTATTTTGTTTAAATTGTGTAGTATTTTATATAATTGCACTATCTTTGGAGCTGATCTGACCTACATTTCACTACTGGTTGTATATCCTCTATATAACTGTGTATGTGACAAATAAAAATCTTGAATCTTGAATCTATGGAACTGTGTGCTTCTAATTTATTAGCAACAGTTTGGAAAGGGGTATTTTCTATTCCATCATGACAGTGCCCCTTGTGAACCCTTAAGGTTCAGAAAGAAAAAAAATTATTCAGTCAGTGTGGAAGAACTTTATTGGAATATTGAACTTTTTCACAATATTCTAATTTTCTGAGACACTGAATTTTGGGTTTTCATTATCTGTAAGCCATAATCATCAAAATTTCAAGAAATAAAGGCTTGAAATATTTCACTCTATGTGTAATGAATCTATATAATATATGTGTTTTACTTTCTGAAATGAGTGACAAAATATTTTGACCTTTTTTACGACATTCTAATTTATTGAGATGCACCTGTATTTGCTCTCAGTTTATCTTTACCATACATGCTTGGTTTCTCTGTCTGATAGGTTTCAGACCATTTAACTGGAGGTTAGGGCTGGGCTATATGGCAAAAACGTAATACCTTTTTTCTATATAGATCGATAATGATATTTACATTTACATTTAGCAGACGCTTTTATCCAAAGCGACTTACAGAGAGATTAGGAAGCAATAAAACGATTGTTTGAATGTTGTGAGAGATGTGGTTGATCGGACAGAGTTTGGAAGGCTGTTCCACCAGCAAGGAGTTGCATGGGAGAATGAGCAGGAAAGTGATCTACTGCTCTTTTGAGAGGGCAATACAAGACGCCGCTCATTTGCTAAACACAGGGATCTTAATGGAGTGTAGGAGGGTATAAAAATATGCCGGTGCAGAGCCAGTGATAGTTCTGTAGGCAAGCATTAGTGACTTGAATTTGATACGGGCTTCAACCACTAACCAGTGGCAGACCTGCCAACCTAGGAAATTTTTTTTGAGTACCATCAGCCGATCACAGGTTTTTATGCAAAATGCATGATTCAGCAGTTCTGATGCGCAAACGCACATCTTGGTAACTTTCTAGTTACATCCTGCACATTCACTCATCATGCTATATTCTGCTTTAATAATAATTATAAATGTGAATACAATCAAGTTTAACAAAATATGCTACACATAGTCCTTAATAACTGCACAAACACACCTTTATGTTATTCTTGTGAAATAGTGGGTGATAGTTCACTCACAAAAGACATTCTGTCAAAATTTACTCACTTCATATCGTTCCTAACCTTTGTGATTTTCTTGTTTGAAACTCAAAATAAATTATTTTGAGAAAAAAAAGATAAAAAATGGAAGCCAGCCAGTTGGGTTACCAACACTCTTACACACAATAAAGAAACTCATAAAGGTTTGGAACAAAACGAGGTTATGTAAATCATGACAAAATTTGTATTTTTGATTTAACTATCCCTTTAGGACAGTATTTTAGAGTAAACTGCTCAAAATACAACCAAAACATGACAATACTGCTATCTACTGTATGTCTGTCATTCATTTTATTCTTCTTACAAACTAAACAGCACTACAGTATAGTACATGGCATAGGCGCCGATCACGTGGGTGTTCGAGACACGAGATATATTTTCCATTCATTTTAACCAATATAAAGTTGTTAAAACCTAATTTGAGTATGTTTTAGTATATTACGAATTTCTTTTTTTAATTTTATTGGCGCGTTGCAGAGTGCATTGAATCCTCTCCGCCCGGATATCCTTTACACCGGCACGCCCGTTTTTATGTGACAGAAACTGGATGCTCTCTCGCAGATATAAATGCACGTTATTAGTGTTTGAATCCACTAGCGGAATCGGTGCCTATGGTAACTTACATGGTAGAATCATGGCGACTCTTCGTAAGGGCTTATTTATAAATCAGAAATATTGTTAGCACATCTTGCGGTCAGTGCAGGTTATGAAAGAAGCACGCAATTCAACATTTCAACTTTCCACATCCACCCGGACCCGTTTACCTTAGCGCTCTGACTTCTTGACTCTCGCTTAAAAACTGTGTCAGAAAGTGCGGGTGGAAGTGGATCACGCTGGATTTTTTGGTCCCGTCGATTTGCAGACTCTTGTTATTGATAGGCTATACGACTTGTCAATCATCCCCGCTTACTATGTGGTGGATGAGCCCAGCGCTATGATTGGACATATTCTTCTTTTTTCTGTTGTTTGTTTTGAGTACTGCGCGCGGCAGAGGCGTCACCAGGTTTTTGCGTAGTTTAGAGTGGCAAATCGTACCAGCGTACTTTGAGGTCAAAATGCGTACCTGCTACGCAAAATGCGTACAGGTTGGCAGGTCTGCAGTGGAGAGAGATAAAGAAGGGTGTCACATGAGCCCTTTTAGGCTCTTGGAAAACGAGCCATGCTGCTGCATTCTGAACCAGCTGGAGTGGTTTGATTGCCTTGGCAGGAAGACCGGCAAGGAGAGAATTGCAGTAGTCCAGCCTTGAGATAACAAGGGCCTGAACGAGAAGCTGTGCTGCATGCTCAGTGAGATAGGATCTAATCTTCCTGATGTTGAATAAAGTAAATCGGCATAATTGCGTTGTCTTTGCAATGTGGTCACTGAAGGACTGCTGATTGTCAAAGATGACTCCAAGGTTCATGGTTATTTTGAAAGGAGCGATTGTGGTGTTGTCAAGTTGGATGATGAGGTCATATTGCACTGAGGGGTGTGCCAGAAATACAAGAAGTTCTGTCTTAGCAGCATTCAGTTGGAGGTGATGCTGTTTCATCCAAGCTGAGATGTCTTCAAGGCATAAAATTTAGAATCACGCCTGCCATGCTGCGAGGTCTGCGACCAAAAGCTTTATTTATGGCAAGAACTAGTCACTCTATACACACACAAGTCGATACTATACACAAGTCTTTTCTATACATGAGTCGGGGAGGGACAATTTGGATTCCTCAATTAACTTATCCTGCATATCTTTGGGCCGTGGGAGGAAACCGGAGTAAACCCACGCAGACACAGGCAGAATAAACTCCACACAGAAAGGCCTCTTGTCCCAGCCGGGGCTCGAACCGAGGACATTCTTGCTGTGAGGCAGCAGTGCTAACCACCGAGCCACTGTGTCACCCCTACATGAGTGGATAAATATTTAAAGTTTGACACACCCATCCTAGTATTAAAAATGAAGCTTATGTATTGTATTGTATTATGTATTATGTATAAAACAGTAAATACACAATACAATGATAATGGTAGGCCTACTGTATTACATTGTTTTAAACTTCTCTATTTATTTAAAACATTAGTCAGTAACACATATTCAGATGCATCACATCACATAAAATATTGTTGTATACTTTAGTGTTTATTATAGTAAATTGTAGTATATTACAGCTGTAAAATATTTCGGTACTACCATCACACTCTATTAACATATAGCCTACTACAGTATTCTGGAGGATTATCCTAGTGTAGTTTAGTTAGACTGTAGCTAAGTACTTTTTCAGATGGTTAGCTAAGCTGTAACTCAACTACTTTTATTAATGTGTAGCTTGTGGCTTACCTAACTACAATTGCAAAGTAGCTTCCACAACACTGCATATTTGAAAACAAACTAGTAAGTTAGCAGCATAGCAGACAAGGAGTTGGTGCTAAAAAAGGTTCCACATCAGCAGTGTGGCAGTAGTTTGGCTTTGCACAGTCAGACATGTCACAAAAAAAGTTATATGTAAACTTTGTCACACAATGGTTGAAATGTCAGGAGGGAATACAACAAATCTGTTCAGAGAGTTTTTGTAGAATTCTACTTGAGCAGTTTTTTACTTAATGGTTATGTGTTTACTGTGTTATTTATACAGAGAGTTTTTCTATTGAGAGAGTTTTTGTTCCACTTCGAAAAAAAAAAACCTCGTTATTTTGTGATTGTGCTATTTATTGACAACTAATACTGAAGTGTTTTTCAGTAGGCCTATTTTCAATTCAGATCGTAGATCGAGATTCTTTGTTATGAAGATCGTGATATGCTTTTTTGGGAAGATCGCCCAGCCCTACCTCCACCTATGCTCATCAAAATGTTTACTAACAAGAAAGGGTCTATAGCTGCACTTTACATGTTTACAATGTTACTGTCACGAACCGCTCAGAGACGCGAAGAGGTTGAGGATCTAAGTGCAGCTTTAATAACAGAATAAAGACAGGCAAGAATCAGGGCAGGCAGCAATCAGGCAAAGGCGATGGGGCAGGCAAGGGTCAGGGCAGGCAGCAAACAGGCAGAAAACAAAACACAATCGAAGATCAAGACACAAAATAACAACAGGGAACCGCTCAGAAATGCAGTGTAACACAAACAAGACTTCGCAATGGCTGAATGGCAAACCAGGGTATAAATAGACAGATGTGCAACAGATAACAAGACACAGGTCTAAGCAATCATGAATGATGAGTCCAGCAATGGATTATGGGAAGTGTAGTGTGCTGTGTGAAGTCCAGGGCTGCGTCCGAAATCGCATACTATGACAGCACGTACTGATTTAAAGTAAGTACCTACCTATCGACCGTTAAAACAATACGTTCTAAATAGTATGTGGGGGGGTATTATGAATAGAATTCGGACGTACTGCATCAGCCATGTTTTATTTTCATGTGCCCCGTGTGCTCTTTGACCTATGACGTATTAACAATAACTTGTACATTGGCATCGGTACAAACATATTTTTTTCACGAGAAATTCATTAATCTGTACATACATTTGAAAACGGACACCCGCCTTAAAGTTTTCCGCTATTTTTATTTGATTACCTTTTGAAAATTGACCGTTGCTCAGCTCCCGGGGGCTCATGGGATAAAAAAGTGTCCAGCCGATCCACACTTGTGAATCTCGGCGGAAGTAGTAGACCATCCGGGTATTTCTCGACTACTGTTTTTGCATACTGAGGTTTCGGACATACTACTCATGACTCATACTCATTTTCGCCTACTATATAGTATGGAAGAAGGCGATTTCGGACGCAGCCCAGGTGAAGTGGATAGTGCCCTCTAGAGAAGCACAAGACCACTGCAGCTGACAGACATTACAGTTACATTATGCCTCTATTGTTATCCCTGCTAAACATTCTTCTGTTATCTGATATCCGAAGGGACGGGTGCCGTGGCTCCATCTTCAATAAATATATATATATCCTTTTATGTGGTTTGAGACTAATCAATCATTAATCAGCATTATCTTATGAAAAACAGATGATTTGAATATGATTAAAATTAATCAATATTTTAGCCTTTTACTTCTGATTATGAATTTAACAATAAAACTCGAGAGAGTAAATATTACTAAAATAATTCACTGTTTGAGTCTCTGAATGTTTAGGCCTCTCTTCCAGCTAGGTCACCATAACTTTTAGAAGGGACCTCTTATCATCACGTTTAAAAACATCTTCTGCTAGCACACACTCTAGCCTTGAGGGTTTTTTTTGTGTGTGTGTGTTGTTTCAGAAGGTAGTTATTGGTGGCAGAAAGACCACATTTAGAAGACCAGATGTAAAGAGATGCGTATGTTGTGCCTATAGGGCTTCTGTGTCATACTTATAATCAATGAAGATATGCTATGAACTGGACGTCCAAGCTAAATTTATGTATTGTCTAACCTATCACAAGATTTTATTTACCTAAGTAATGACATGGGTTAGATGGATCTGTTAGTATAAATATTACTGCATTTTGATGTAACGCAAGTCGGCCTGTGGAACTCCTTGAGAGTGCTGTAGCTGACTTCTGCTGGCAAAACTACAAACAATTCTTGTTCAGTAAATGTTCTTTTATTAATTACATTCTTCATTAATCACAACTGGTCTACAGGTTTTTACTGTAATATACCCTACACCAAATTTACACTTTGTGTTTTTCTCCCTGTAAAGCTGCTTTGAAACAATGCAACATTGTAAAAAACACTATATATATACACTTGAATTGAATATTATACTGCATTTAGAAAAAGTTCACACATTAAGCCGATGTGATTTTTTTAACTAATAATATGCAGAAAATGTCCCCATTACCTATCAGAAATTACTTACAGTAATATCTTGTCTCTGTGATAGTCCAGTACTTAGATATAAGTCACCTTTTTGTTTGTAGTTTTTTTTTGTTTTTTTTGTTTTTTTTAGAGTTTTTATTTAAACAATCTGAATACTTAATGTACTTCTGAATGTACTAATGTACTAATCTGAATACTTTCTGCAGGTACTTATACAGTAAAATCTTGTCTCTGTGATAATCCAGTACTTAGATATAAGTCACATTTTTGTTTGTAGTTTTCAGAGTTTTTATTTAAACAATCTGAATACTTAATGTACTTTCTGCAGGTACTTATACAGTAATATCTTGTCTCTGTGATAGTCCAGTACTTAGATATAAGTCACATTTTTGTTTGTAGTTTCCAGAGTTTTTATTTAAACAATCTGAATACTTAATGTACTTTCTGCATACTTAATGTACTTTCTGCAGGTACACATTTACAAGACTGTCCATCCGTTTATCATGCAAGAACGCTATTTTGTTCCCAGTTTTTTTATATTTAAACAACTTATACCAGGTCAGTATGAAAGAATAAAAGAAGTCCACTGTTTTTACTTTTTTCGTGTGTTATGTGACAGCATGATTTGCATTTGTGATTACAGAAATCTTCAAACAACTGTGTACAGGCATGTCTTTGGTGAATAGGGGTTTTGATAATGAGGGCTGTGTCTAATTCAGTGGCAGAAATTGTAAACAAACTAACCACCTAGAGAACCTTTAGTATAGTGATCTCATGTTGTCAAATCTAGAACCAAGATGGCGGCGCGTGCACACGCTGCGGCTTCTCTCTCTCCCGACAGAACGGTGTTTTCGTGTTTTTTGTCTTGTAAGTCGCAGTGTCTTTGTACGTCTTCGTACAGCATTACTGTCTTTAAGCGCGCATACAGTCGTGAGTTTATTCTCGATGTTGGCAGAACAACATTTCTAGAGTTAAACTCTGCACACGCCGAAGAGCTGCGTGACCTCGGTCTGCTCCGGAGGATCACGTCACCACCGACCCCCACTACTGCATCTCGCCCACAGTGGAGGCGCCACAAGCGGCGTGAGAGAAAGCAGAAGAGGGGTAAGCGCGGAGGTATCTGGGCTAGGCTAGCGGCTAACCCACACAAGCCAGCTATCCCCACCATCGTGTACTGGCTAACGTACGCTCTTTGGACAATAAACTGGACTACATCCGACTACTACGCTCAACTCAGAGGACTGTAAGAGACTGTTGTGTTTTTGTGTTCACGGAAACATGGCTCAACAACAACGTACCGGACTGCGCCATCCAGCTCGACGAGCTAACATGCTATCGAGCGGACAGAGTTCTCGTCGAGGGAGGCAAGACCCGCGGCGGCGGACTTTGTGTTTACATCAACGATGCGTGGTGCCGCGACACTGTTGTGGTTTGCAAACACTGCTCACCCCTGGTGGAGTTTATGATTATTAAGTGCCGGCCGTTCTACATCCCGAGGGAATATACAGCCATACTTCTCGTTGCTGTATACATCCCCCCCAGCTCCAACAACAACAACAGGAGTGAGGCGCTGAATGAACTGTACCAGCACATCAGCGAGCAGCAGACAGCCCACCCAGATGCTTTTCTCATCTCGGCTGGAGACTTCAACCATGCAAACCTGAAGAGCGTTTTCCCGAAAATACACCAACACATAGACTTTCCAACTCGGGGAAACAACACACTGGACTTTGTTTACACCACCCAGAGAGGATCCTACAAAGCCCTCCCCCTCCCCCATCTTGGCGCCTCAGACCACATCACTGTCATGCTAATGCCTGCATACAGACCGCTTGTTAAAGTCACCAAACCAGTTTACAAACAGATACAAGTGTGGCCAGAAGGCTCATCAGAGGTACTTCAAGACTTCTTTAACACCACTGACTGGGATATGTTCAAGCAGGCTGCCACATACAACAACACCACAGACCTCCAGGAGTACTCAGAGACTGTCACTGCCTACATCAACAAGTGCATTGATGATGTAACGACCACAAAGACCATCACTGTGCGGGCCAACCAGAAACCGTGGATGACAGGGGAGGTCTACCGTCTCCTTAAGGCTCGTAACGCTGCCTTCAGAACAGGAGAGGAGGTGAGCCTGAAGACAGCTAGGGCCAATCTATCCCGTGGAATCAGAGAGGCCAAGAGACAGTACTCCAGGAGGATATCCCATCGATTCAGCGACAGCAGAGACACTCGGAACCTGTGGCAGGGGATTCAGACCATCACGGACTACAAGCCCCCTCCGCAGACCTGTGACAACAACATCTTCCTGCTAAACGAGCTGAACGCCTTCTTCGCTCGCTTTGAGGCACAAAACGACACCACTGCACAGAAGACTCCACCACCTCCTGGCGACCAGGTGATGACTCTGTCCCCAGACAGCGTGCGGAGATCCTTCAGCAGGGTCAATGCACGCAAAGCTCCGGGTCCTGACAACATTCCTGGGCGTGTGCTGAGAGACTGTGCAGCAGAACTCACTGATGTCTTCACCGACATTTTCAACATCTCGCTGAGTCAGGCCGTTGTTCCCACATGCTTCAAAGCCACCACCATCATCCCAGTCCCAAAGAAGTCATCTCCATCCTGCTTTAACGACTACCGTCCAGTTGCACTCACTCCTATTCTCATGAAGTGCTTTGAACGGCTGGTCATGCACAACATCAAGTCTGTCCTCCCCCCCACTCTGGACCCCTTCCAGTTTGCATATCGGTCCAAGCGTTCGACTGATGATGCCATCGCCACTACTCTTCATGCCGCACTAACTCATCTGGACAAAAAAGACTCTTACGTCAGAATGCTGTTCATAGACTTCAGTTCAGCATTCAACACAATCATCCCTCAACAGCTCACTCACAAACTGTCCCAGCTGGGTTTAAACACTTCGCTGTGCAACTGGCTGTTGGACTTTCTGACTGGGAGACCTCAGGCAGTACGGGTCGGCAGTAACACATCCAGCACTATCACACTGAACACGGGGCCCCCCAAGGATGTGTACTTAGCCCCCTCCTCTACACCCTGCTGACCCACGACTGCTCACCATCACATGACTCCAACCTCTTCATCAAGTTTGCGGATGACACAACTGTGGTGGGTCTCATCAGCAACAGAGATGAGACAAACTACAGGAGTGAGGTGAGCCACTTGGCCAGGTGGTGTAGTGACAACAATCTCTCTCTGAACGTGGAGAAGACAAAGGAGATTGTTGTCGACTTCAGGAGAGCGCACACTCAGCATGCTCCTCTCACTGTCAACGGTGCGACCGTAGAGAGAGTAAGCAGCACCAAGTTCCTGGGTGTGCACATCACTGAGGACCTCTCCTGGACTAACAACACTGCAGCACTGGCGAAGAAAGCACAACAGCGTCTCTACTTTCTCCGCAAACTGAGAAGAGCCAGAGCCCCAACCCCCATCATGTGCACCTTCTACAGAGGCACCATCGAGAGCATCCTGACCAGCTGCATCACTGTGTGGTATGGCGCCTGCAACGCATCATGCCGCAAGACTCTCCAACGCATAGTGAGAGCAGCTGAGAAGATCGTTGGTGTCTCTCTCCCCTCCCTCCAGGACATTTTTGGTACCCGTCTCACCCGCAAAGCCCTCTGCATTGCAGGTGATCCCACCCACCCATCACACAGCTTCTTCAGTCTGCTGCCATCAGGGAGGAGGCTTCGGAGTCTCCAGGCCAGGACCAGCAGACTGAAGGAGAGCTTCATACACCAGGCAGTCAGGAAGCTAAACTCCCTTCCGACCCTCCCCTCCCTCCCCTCCCTTGCCACACGCATCTCTGTCCCGCACTTGTCACTTGTCACTTTATGGAACATTGGACTGCTCAACCCCTTTTCAGTAGTGGTCTGAGCCTCCTCAACTAACTACCTCTAAGTCAGTTAAAACAAGCCTGCTCTACTGACACTTTAATACAGACTGATAAGTTTTGCACTACATTACATTTGCACTGTTGATATTTTCATCTACACTGTTGTTTATTTCATCTGCACCATTTGATTTGATTATTTCATCTGCACTGCTGTTTATTTCATCGGCACGGTTGTTTATTTTATCTACGCTGCTGTTTATTTAATCTGCACTGCTGTTTATCTCATCTGCACTGTTGATTATTTCTTTGGTTTGCACAATTATTTCGGTTACATATCCCTTGCTTGTAAAGTTGTTTTGTGTACATATATAGATTTTGTATTTATCTGTAATTTGATATATTTTTTTGATATATGTTATTCTATGTTATCTGTATGCACCTATAGGGTCTGAGAGTAACGCAATTTCAATCCTCCACTTGTATGTACTGTACATGTGGCAAAATTGACAATAAAGCTGACTTTGACTTTGACTGATGTTCTTCTAAACAAGGGATCAACAGCCCAATTATTATTTTAAGTGAAAAAATCCTTAGGAGAAGTGATGGAAGGTTTTAGCTTTGTTTCCAGTACATAGCCCTCTAAGCAGCCTTACCTTATGTTGTAATTGTTTCAAACTGCTCTTGTACTCTCGATCCTTTTGTTCCAGTCTTTTCTTCAGCTCTGCCTCTCTTTTCACGCATTCAGTCTCTCTGCAAACCAAGCAACATGACGCATAAGAACATGACTCAATTTCTAATAATCCAAACTGATTCATACTTCTACTCAAAACTACAGTTCCCAAAATCCATTACCACATTCCCCACAATGATTCTACAATAAAAACACATTACATACACACCTCTGTTGGTGTTCTTGTAAAAGTGTGATGGTCTTATTGTATTTGAGTTTCAGGGCATCATGCTGACTTTGGGCTTCATTCAGCCGCTGGTTGATGGTTTTGCAGAGGTCCTGAGCTTCAAGCCAATACTTTTCCAACTTTTTGATGCGCACATTGCTTTCCTCCACAGTTTTTTCAAGGGTTGCACCTTGAGTCTCCAAGGACTTACAGTCTACATTACACACTCGCAACTTCACACATATCACACACACGAAAAGTTATGCAGGCCAGCAGATATACTAGTTATTAAATAAGAAATAAAAATGTAATACCTTCTCTCTCATCAGACTTAGCTCTTTTACTGTGGCATTGTGTTTTACCTGCAGCTATAAAAGAGAACTTGGGTTAGAAAAGTGCATACTTTAAAATGATGATCACATTGAATACATTTTGGATTTAAAATGCAGGAAAATACATATAACATATACCTCTTTGAATTTAGTTTTAAGTTCAGTGGGATCTATATCTTCAGGTAGGTCAATTCCTTGACTCTTAAGTTGTGAAAACACTTCCTCCGCCAAGTCATCTGATTCATCATCTGCCTCCTGCTCTTGTTCAGTCTCTTTCAGTTTATTCTATATTAGTCATAAAATGGGCCCAATAAAAATTCAAGATGATTTTATGTTCACACATACCTGTTGCCAAACACAAACAAGCATGGGCGCACACAGGCACGCATGCACACACACAGCACATACCCGCACACACACCTGTTGCACAAAATTGTTTTCTGCCAGTGATTGAACTTGCTCTTGGTTCTGGTGTTTATGGCTTTGGGATATCCAGTTATTATTCGGTAGCTGATGGTTTTGAAGTTTGTGATGGTCTTCATCTTTTGGCTCAGTGCTTTCAGAGCTTGCCTCTTGTTTTAGAGTCTCGCTGATCAGATGAGCCACCTCACTTTTTACTCCTGGTTTCTCTCGGCCAATGAGAAATCTGCATTAAAGAAAATAAAATAAGGGCATTCGCAGCACAGATTTCGTAGTTCCACAGCAATTTGAAGTATGCACTCTTTGTTGGGTTTGCACAGGAGGAACTGTCAAGAATTTCAGTTTAGAATCCGGTGTGAAAGCAACAATTAACTTCATGTAGTTTTAGAACTATGACCTATTTTGATATTACACTGACTATGTGATCAAATTTAGGTCTGGTAAATCATTAACCGCTTCGGCCATAATATTACATATTTGAGACAGTGAAGGCTGTGCCCTACAGCGTGTAGTCATATATTTGTGTTAGACCAAGCAGTAATGTCACCACCTGCCAGATTCAACAGGTTTCAGTCACACATACAGCTGCTCTTTTTAGTTATATTGTGTGTTAATTGCTCAAGAACACATTGCAACTGTTTATAGCTAATTCCTGGCAGGGCTTGAACAAGAAACCTTGGACCTACCAATCCTGAGCTTAAGCCACTACTATAAACCACCAACATCTTTAGTTTGGAGTGTGATACTCACTTGACCAGACCCTTGGCATTCTTTAATACTGTGGCAGCAAAGAGTTGAGTGACACCAACCAAACTGATTCCATCCACCTCCACAATCTGATCATTTACCTGAATACTGTTAAACAGAAAGACATTTTAGTTGATACAATTCACAAGTTATTTTTTTATTGAGAATCAGAGATTACATTTATGTTTGGACTTGATGTTCTACAGTGTCACTCCTACCGTCCATCTTGTTGTGCTGCACCTCCCTCAGTGATGGTTTTTACGAAGATGCCCAGTTTCTCCAGCCCTTGATCTGCCCCAACCCCCATACCAATTATACTGATCCCCAGACCATCATTTCCTGCACAAACAGTACAGAGAATATACAGGTATAGCTATTTACACTGTAACTACAGGAATTTTGAGAATTAAAATTTAAGGGGAAACAAATTTTGGGATGAGAGCAGAGACCTTTTTGAATGTCTACAGGGAAAACCTCCATCTTTTCCACCCTCTTCTCCAGCTCATATTCAGCTGACGCAGACACAGGATCCACCTCATCATTCCTACGATCATAATCATCATTAGAGTAGGTGTAGTACACCTGCAAGAGAAAAAAATACACTTAGTAACCAATGATACATATTTTTACATGACTTTCTTGCCTGATTTGATGTCATTCCAATGTACTGTAAATCATTTAAAAATCTTAGCTTATGACCAGGGAAGTTAATTCAGCAACATGGCCAACACTTATGACATGATTTACACTGGTACTGACCACAGAGATATTATTCAATCATAACATTCACTTTTACATATTTAAGTCTTAAAGGTCTTGATGAAATGTCTGAAAGATACTTTGGTTAAAATCCCTCAATGGTAGTGTATAACAACGCCTATTTACACTTGTCTGTTATCTTAACAGTGACCCGAGTCACTTTAAAGCACCCCTGTGGTGAAAACTAAGTTGTTTATATGTCTGTGGGGTGTTTTCAATCTGCTTTAAGGCAAGCCATGTGAAATTGCATAATTCAAGTCCATTGCAGAGTATTTTCTCCATAAAACTGCAGTTTTCCAAAAACACTTTCAAAAATGCGGTGCGATCTCCTCCTTTTTTGCTAAAGTCAACAGATTTTACTAGTAGATATACCGATTCCTGTGTAAAAATAAAATAATAATGCTGGCACATTTTCACTTCCTCTAATATGGCTCCAAATTTCAGTTCAAATTGATCATTTTTACAGTCCTCTACAAATCAGTGGATTTCTCAGTTACTATTCATTAGCATTCAAATTTTGGCTTTCATCAATACTGATGTTGGTCTTGCTTCTGTAAAAATATCAAATAAAACATTTGAGCCAGTAAAATTTCCAAAATGTAGTTGGCACGAAATGCCCCAGTTATGTTTTAAATGTCATTTAGAGTTTTTATCTACACCAACCCCAACAACGACATACGACAAGCTACAATGGATTCTATATTTGAAAAGTTTTTTTTTTTTTTAAATGTTGGTAAGTGGGAATTTTATTACTTGAACAATATATGAAAATCTGTACCCACAATCTGTATTGCAAAGTCAATGTTACAATAACAGATAACCAAATAACCAACACTAGAAAAGAACAACAACAAAAGAAGATGTATACTATGTACTGTGCATTACAAAGAATAATTTGTAATTATTACATTCTATTACATTACAATTCTCTGCAACTTTGTGTTACAAGAAAGTTGTGGATTCCAACTTACGTCACACCAGCTGAGGCCAGAGGTAAATTCCCAAAGACATGAAAATAAAACTACCCATTTCTTTGTAAGACAAAGGCAGTACAAGGAAGAAATAAGATATGACATGCCTGAATCAATGCAAGCTCAGACAAGACCTCTTTTAGGAGCTGCTGTCCTGATGTTCCTGGCAGAAAGTGTTTTTTTTACCCAGATCAGGACCAGAGCATATCAGTCTTTAACAAAAACGTGTGGCATATAGTAAACTAATCTTTAACAAGTACAGGTATGCCATTTTTAGTTCAGCATTAACATTTGCCTTGCTAAATGTAAAGATTGTTTTCTGTATTCTGGAGACAGAGGATGTGGGAAGCAAATACCAAGCAAATAGAATCTTGTCACATAAAACTGATAGATAAATGCATTCAAACCAACATAAACATGCTTGAAACACTCTGAAAAGTAGGGGCCATAGTGCAAACCAGCTGACACAAACACAGATTGAGGTGACTACTGGCAGAGTGGCAGACTAATACATTCTAGCTTTCCCAATAACCTGCCAAACCATTTTAGAGGAAGTAAAAGCCAACAAATACACATTTGTTAAGGCTGACTAAAAATGCATTTAAGTACATTAAAACATTTTAATAAAACTATAGTATGATTAGGTGAAACATACCTTGATAGGTGCTGTAGAAAACCTGATCTTTCTAATCAGACCGAAGTCTTCTTCATCAGAGAGGCCAGGAAGTTCCTCAAATTTCTGGGATTCCTCCTCGATTTGAAATTCTAAATCAGTTCTATTGTCCTTGTCATCCACGAAGGCTGCATTCTCAATTCCACAAATTAAAGATCTTATTTCCATCAAGTCCTGACCATTCTGCTGTTTCCTCTCTTTTCCTGCCAAGTCATCATCTATATCTCGCTCATCATCATCGTCCTTCTCAATGGTTTCTACAGCTTCCTCTACATCTTCATCCTTCTCATCCACTTCACTATGTTCATCCTGCTGTTCCTTTTCTACAATATCGGTAGCTATGTTATCACTCTCCCCCATAGCAGTCTCTAATAGAAAGCCTTCTTCAGTTTTATCTCCCTTCAGTTGTACTTCCTTAGTGTTTTTCTCCACCTCTTCTTTCTGTATTTCTGTTTCCTCAAGAAACTGTCCCTCCCATCTATAATCTTTCTCGCTTTCATCTTGTACAGATTCCTCTTGCTCCCTCCATCCCTTTTCAGGTTCCTCTCCGGGGATCATTAATTGGACTTCATTGCTGTCAGGTAAAATACTCCCATATTTGTGATTTGGTGACTCGTCCTTACTGGCCTCCTCAAAAACAGCATTCTCAATAAGTTCCTCCTCATTGCCTTCGCTCTCGGATGATTCATTCTTCACCACCACCAGCTCAGCTCTTACTGTGGACAATACAAGAGCCCTCTCACAGCTACTGCCGTCCTCTTGCTCTCGATGGTCCTCAGCTACATGCACAGATTCATGACTGGAATTACTCATTGATGATAAGTGGTGGATCTTTTGGCTTGTATAGAGAACAGTGGTTTCTGTTGTGAAAGCAGCTTTTGATGACTTTTTTACAGGCTCTTCAGCTGTAGAACCAGAATTATGTAAAGGTTGTAATGTCTTCTCCATACATACTCTATTTAAAGAAGAGAGTGTGTCTTCGGTGTGACTGCATACACTAGAACTATTTAACTTGGGTAAGCATGGTTCAGCAGGAGAATCAACCCAACACGAATAAGAAGTGGGGGAACTACAGCTGTCTGGGGAAGAAGGTGGATCTGAACGGTCAGCTTCAGAGGGTGACTGGGAATGACTGATGGGACTGTGGGATTCTGTTGAGGCAGCAGCAGACAGAGACTCACTATCGCTGTCCAGCAGAAAACTCTCAAGACGTCTGGATATTGGCCCTGCATTCATTGACACACTCAGCTTATGTGGTGTTGTATCACTCTCACATCTGACTCTTTCCTTGTCCTTGTTCGCTTGTACTGGCACTTTAGTTGTGTCCATTCCCTCACTAGCAACTGAAACTTGTCTGTTCCTCAGCTGAGGCCGGCTCATAACTTTAACTGAGACTGATCTCTGTGTCGGAGACTGAGAGTTAAGACCACTTTCAAACAGCTTTCTGGTCATTGAGAACTTCTCAGCCAGTGCAGCCTTGTCAATGGAAACATCCTCTGTCCTCCATCCATCAAAGGAGGCGGGATCTAAACTAGAAACACTACTCAAACTGGATCTGTAGAGGGTTGAATCCAGTGGAAATTTGGGTGAGGTTGGTTTTATCACACTGGGACTCGCTTGATTTTGTTTTCCATCCATTTGCAAGAAAATGTTTTTTATTTTGCTCACTTTATCTCCTGACGATCTGCCTCGACTCTCACTACCTTCATTAGAAAAGGACATAATGTTGACTAATGCGCTCCCATCAAACGAACACTTGACTGAATGTAACTCTGACTTGTAGGCATTCCTGTGGGGAGACGCGCTTCTCAGTACGCGCTCACTTTTATTTTCACTTTTGATCATGTTCACAGATAAATCCAAAGGGTATTATAATATTTAAAGTAAGTTAAGTAAAATGGGTGAAACTGAGATTACAAGGTGTCGTATGTCCAGCATGACACAGAGTTAAATCCTCATTCACACTGGCTGGAATTGTAGCCGAAGGTGGTGCCAAGTGACAGACACGGTGCCGAGTGCTCTAACCTACAACAAGAGAAATCAAGACACCTGTCAATTGTTTTCTAAGCTAGTTTTTACAACAACCAGTACTAATGTTTTTACAAACCGTTACCGTGGAATTATTAGGCTCTATCTGCGTTCGAGCAGTTCTGAGATATTTAGCTTCAAAGCAAAAATGATATGGGGAACATACATTTCATACATGAGAAAGACAGAGAACCTAAAGGTTTTCTAAATCTAAAATATCAAAAATTCTTTCAAATTTGTAAATGTGGAAAATCACTTTCTGCTTAGAATAAACGTTTTATCTTGCAAAAAGTAAAACAATTTTCACGAAACACAAACAATTTATCTATAATTTGTTTACGACAGATAACTTTTTTCTTGTTCAAGTTAGGCATAAAAGGCACTGCTAAATATCTTTTTTAGTGCATGTGTACATTTTAGGTAGGGAACTGGACTTTATTCCACAGAAAGTGGCACAGGTAAAATGGCTTTTTTCATTAGATATGGCTAAAATGTGTCCCAACACCAAGACTTTGGTACATGTTCTTCACAAAGCAGATGATGATTCCAGAAGGGGAAAAGATTAATAAATGATGAGAGAAATAGAATCGTTTGTTTTCTAAAAAAAAAAAAGTCCCAAAATATACACAACTTAAAAAAACCATCTCTCTAAATAAGTTGTCACAAAATAATGTGAATAACTCAATTTTGACAAAAAAAATGTCATATAGTCTAGAATTCACAATGATATGTTCTCGTTTACAACCAATTATGGGTTTTAATTTACAATTCAAATACGACTTAAATCACTAGGTGTTATAATGAACGATATATTTAAACAGGACACAAAATCTGTTCCACTTAGTTGACGCAAAGGGAATTATAATGGATTTAAAAAGAAAGTTTTTCGATGTTGGACCGCAACAAGGATAAACACGTTTACAATCACCTGAAATGCATTCATTGTAGTTCAAGAAGGATCTGACTTGTAAATCATCCACGACCAAAGCGCAAACGATCACAAACTTGTAACATCTTCCTAGTCTGCATGCTTGACTAGACTAGTATATCTGACCTGCTCAACGAACCTTATCCCCTCTACACCTCGGAGACAGCAAGCTCAAAACGCGGCAGCAGCAGCTATCGGCCACTTCCCGTCACTGTCATCTACATTCTGTGCTAGCTGCCAGTGTTTGTGTGGTTTGTGTGTTTGTCATTGATGTTAAGATGTTTTTTAATGAAAATATTTTTTTTTGTATTTTTTATTACAACTTACTAAAGTGAAACCATAATGTTCAAATAAGTATATCTAATCCTGATTTTATGTATTTATTTTTGAGTGATTTTGCTTTTATTAATCAGTCATGTAAAAAGTAAGGACAACTTATTGCATTTCATGGTTATCTGTATCGGCACATAATAAAAAATCATGTCTGAAACCGTTCCCTCGTTCACTATTTCCTATATACTGTCTACTGTTGCAGACATAAACGTTAGCTTATAGTATTATACCTGTGGCTTTGTGGGTTGTTTTAAAAAATACTAAAATTCACTTTATTTGTCATGTTTATTTAAAATAAAAGAGAACAAAACTATCACATTTATTAGCAGGCATTTATCACGTTTAATACAATTATTTAATATATTTAAAATAATGTTTATCACTTTAATTTAATCTGCTTATTCTTTAAAAGTAGAAACTAAAACTGTCAACAAGAACAAACATAAGTGTGTATAATCGTACATTTGTGGCATTAACAGTCAGTGTCCTCCATCTGATTGTAATCAAGTAGTTGTCTCGTGTTGTATCATGGATAGTGAATAGCGAGTGTACATCGAATGTACAATGATCATTATATAGATCGATGTGAACACTCAAAATCAGAGTGCATTGTGGGTAAAAAAAGAGTGAACGAATGGGAATGAAGTAGCGGGTTCCCAGACCTAAGAGAGTTGCTGACGGCCCCCTCGTGGCGGATCCCCCTCAGGAGAGACCTGCTATCTCAAGCGAACGGCTCGATATGGCACCCCAACCCGGAGTTGCGTGGCCACTTCAGGGTTTTTAAATACCCTCCCTCAGCATGTGCTGGACACTATTACAGAGTCTTGCGCGCCTTTCACCAGATGCTTATATACTCTCAAATAGGGAGTGTTTGTGAAGTGGTGCAGTGTTAACGATATCGACCCGGCAGCCTGTCCCGTTTCTGATATCTTACAATTTCTGCAATACAGATTGGATAATGGAAGCCTCCCGTATACGCTAAAAGTTTATGTGGCTGCTATCGCCTCGTTTCGTTCTCCAGTCGATGGGCAATTGATTGGTAGACACACGCTGGTGGTCAGATTTATAAGGGGAGCGAGGAGATTTTTCCTCTGCGCTCTCCTTTGTTACCACCGTGGGACCTAGCATTAGTATTGCGGGCTCTCGCCCTTCCCCCTTTAGAGCCGTTGGAAGCGACTAAAGGGAGCTCTCTCTGACAGCCGTCCTCCTTCTCGCCCTTGCTTCGGCTAAGCATATAGGAGATTTACAAGCGCTCTCAGTAAGCGTGGATTGCATTCATTTTGAAACCGGCGATTGCAGCGTCTCTCTTCTGCCAAAATCGGGTTATGTGCCAAAGTCTCTGTGTACCCCGTTTAGAGCGCAAGTCGGCTTCGCATGATGCTGAAACTCTGAGCTGTCTGCCCGGTAAGGTCATTGCGAACTTACATTGATCGTACGGCTGGTTCTTGGCAGTCCGACCAGCTCTTCGTCTGCTACGGTGGAGGGACTAAAGGACGAGCCGTCTCCAAGCAGAGGCTCTCTCGCTGGGTGGTGGACGCTATCACTTTCGCGTATGAGAGTCAGGGACAGGACTGCCCTTTCAGTGTCAAGGCTCATTCGACTAGGGCTATTGCCTTGTTGTGGGCCTGGTCTAGAGGCACTTCACAGAACACTTTTGCCAGGTTTTACAGGCAAGATGTGTCCTCATTGGCGTCTCAAGTCCTCTCGGTGAGTACTTAGATCTCTCCTTACCTAGCTGTTAATCGCTTATATTGCTCAGTTATTATCACGCTGCTGTTAACTCTGTGCTTGGTGTACGTTATGTTCTTTGTTTATGTCTGCCCGCACCCATGTTGGTTTCTACTGATGTGGTGTCTGCCCTGTATATCAGCGCAGCCCTCATTTCTCAGGCTTGGATATGCAAATTTCTCTAGAGCCCGCTCTGACAGCTCAGTGGTTTGTTCCAGCCAACCAGCTGTGGACATGCAGGGCAACCTTGCAATTGGTTGGATCCGTGTACACTACCCCATGATTGGTGTTTTAGGCGCGTTGATCAGGCTGATTTTGGCTGCTATCACGGTGAGTTTTTATATCGCTCCCCTAGCGGAAAATTTCCACAATGTTGAGAGACCACTCTCGAAAGAGAACATCTCCAGTTACTGTCCTAACCTCGGTGAGAAGCGGGAACAAGACATTGCGTAAACCGCCGTGTTCGCCGCCCGTCAGCCATGCTAGCATGTTCGTTTGATTCTAAGATATTGTCGCTATACACCTTACTTATACTGTCTAGGTCCGTCAGTATTGCATACTGTTACATGTCTGGTGACAATTGTGTCAATGGTTAGAGAGTTAGACTCATAACCAGAAGATTGCCGGTTCAATTCTCAGTAGTTTCAGGTAACAACTGACGTGCCCTTGAGCAAGGCACCTTACCCCTGTTTGCTCGTCTGTCATTACCAAGCGGCTAGTCTCAAGATGTGTTCGAGCTCATGATGCGCTGCGCAGACCGATTGGCGAGATCAAGCCACTTGCAGTCGAGGGAGGAGTTGAAAAAGGAACAGTCAAGTCGGACACCTGCTGCTTGCTGTAGTGATGTTCGCACTGCGTTTCCTTTTTAAAATGTGAATGAAGTGGATTAGATAGTGGATTTATCCAATAAACAAACATTTACATTTAAAAGAAGTAACTATAAACACGTCATATTGCGTATGTTATTGTCAGGGTATGTGTGGTAGCAGAACCCAAGTGTAGGCAGCAGTGAAGGGGTTAACAAAAAACGTTTAATTAAACAATTGAATGAATGAATGAATGAATGAATGAATGAATGAATGAATGAATGAACAGGACAAGCAACAGGGAAAACAAAATAAGACTGGACTTGATTTGATTTGATTTATCAGGAATCTCAACAAACATGAAGCAGGACGAGAGCAACAAACGAAAAGGCACAGAACAGCAAACACAAGGACCTAAAATAGGGGACCAAATCAAGAGGGGAACAGGTGTAGGACATGAAACGATTACAACTCAATAATGAGGAAACGAGGAGGCGGGGACATAGATGAGACTCTCCACACTAAACACAAGGTTCTGCCAGGATGCCACCACAAGACTGGGAGAAGCATGACCCGGAGAGGCAGGATTGTGACAGTTATGTGCTGCTTAATACTGTGTGCCCAAAAATCATGGTAAACATAAGGAGATATTATAAAAAGTATCAACAGAGTTGGATCAGTTTTTGTTTCATTTTTATTTTATTAAATGACACAAAATAACACATGATTATACAAACAGTTTTTGCTGGTTTAAAACATGAAATAATAAAAATTAGTTGAACTTAATGTGTTAGAATACACCCGAATGAATTCCACAGGATTTCCATCATACATGCTTGTCGCGTTCTTTAGTGGTCCGTCCGGAAACAACACGAAGCCATCTGATCGAAGACGTAAGCTGTTGTGTTTATATCGGTTACAATAAGAACTCATCACAAATGACTAAATGCTGAATTCTTTAAGGGGGCAAGGTTTACGGCATAACTCATAAACATTGTTGCTGGTATTAACTTTTGACACGCTTAATGTACACCGGTCTGTTACTGTGGGGACATTTCCATGGCTCTCAACATGACGTGACCACAAAACGATACATGATTGGTTGCTTTACCTGTCGGTCATATGGCCTCTTGGGCGGGCCTTGACCAAAAAAGCAACCAAAACTACGTGAGACTACCAAGCGGCAAACCTTCCGGTCTCTCTCGTAAAACCACTACGGGTACGGAAGTGACTTAAACTGCAATTCATCGACTGGCCGCTAGAGGCTGGCTCCAAAACAGAGCAGAATCTCATTGAGCTCCATGTTAAAATGGCAAGTAGCAGAAAAAACATGTTTACAGCCTGGTACAAAAAAAAATGTTTTTGGTCTATATAGCAAATTTTGCACTTCATGACAACTGTGAGGAGGGTGAATTTTTTATAACTCATCCGTTTAAATTATATCAAGCCTTAAAATTCTGCATAATGAAGGGCGTGGCCACTTGAGTGACAGGTGGCCGTTTATCTGTTAGCTGTCACGAGGACACCTCAGCCGCTGAACTTGTTTTGTTTTCTACAGTCTATGTTTTTTCATAATAATTGCTTACGCTTATCCAAATAATAGGCGAGCGTAAGCTCCACCCACGTCCTGCCTCTTTGCCCATTTTTGATGACGTGCTGCCAAGATGGCGACAACCGGCTCCACCTTCTTTAGGCTTTAAAATTGCTGTTCACAAATCTACGGGTGACGTCACGGACACTACGTCAATGTTTTATACAGTCTATATGGTCATTACCCACACCTGCCATCGATCACGATCATCATCCAGACTGTAGCTGTGTTTCGTTTCAGAAGGCTGCTGCTGCATCCCAATTCGCCAACTTATACTATGCACTAAAAGTATGTACTGTTTTTGTTATGGAAATGTATATACATTTTAGTGTGAAGCAAAACAATATGCACGCACTGGGACATACAACAGGAAACAGAAGTGGCCGTTGTTGCTTAGACAACATTGTGTCCAATAACTCTTGCACATATTAAAATACATTTCTTCTTTCCATTTAAGTAATTATTCATTCATTGTTTCATATGTAATGTTAACTCTATAGTTATATTTATTAATTTAGTGACACATCAGTTATTTAATTTTATTAAACTCCACCTACTCGCAGTGAGTTGTGTAGTATCAGCCGTTACTATTTTCTATTTACTAATACTATTTTCAACATACTATGATTTGGGACATACTTATTCTGTTTTCAAATACAATTTAGGATGCATAGTATCCTTGTATGACCTCTTGTATTGTATAAGTGAAATTATTATTTACATTTCTATCTATTTGCACAGTACATGACAGATATTGTGAATTTGTGAATGTTCAAACTGATATGTCATTTGTTTCTACTGTTTATCCCAAATGATCATGTTTAAAGATTTATTTTCTAATCCTTCATCTCTATTCCATTTAAAATCTTTCAGGCTTGATTTCACAACCATTTTGGCCTTATTGATCTTAGATTAGATTAGATTCGATTCAACTTTATTGTCATTACACATGTACAAGTACAAGGCAACGAAATGCAGTTTAGGTCTAACCAGAAGTGCAATAGCAGCAAGTGCAGGATATACAGTGGTTGCATAAATTACATAAATAAATATTACAGAAGTAATTTACAGATGGAAATGTACTATGACCATGATTTACAGATGTCTCTAACTATAGACAGAAATTAACAGATGGATATATACTATGAACATAATATACAGATGTCTATTACTATAAACAGAGATTTACAGATGGATATGTATTATGAACATAATGTACAGATGGCTATCACTATAAACAGAAATTTACAGGTGGATGTATACAATAAGTTAGGCTATGGTGAGCAGCAGTGCGATGAATATAGAGTAGTGCAAATAAATTATGGACAGAAGCTATCTAAGTAACAGTGCAATGGAAGAAGTTATTGCATATTTCAGTTAAAGTGTAGGAGTGCAAGATGCATAGTAAACAGTCGGTACTGTAAATGAACAGTTGGCAGTGCAAATGAGCAGTCTGGTAGTGCAAATGAACATAAATGTTATGTATAGACAGTCCATTAGTGCAAATAACAAGTGAAGTCAGGTGTGCAATGGGGGGGAGAGAAGAGTGTAGTAGTATATGAGGGGCAGTGGGATCAGTGAGGGGCAGAGTTCAATAAAGAGACAGCTCTGGGAAAAAAGCTGTTCTTTAATCTGCTAGTCCTGTAAACGTCTGCCGGAGGGCAAGAGAGAAAACAGTCTGTGAGCGGGATGAGAGGAGTCCTTAAGAATGCTGCGAGATCGACGCAGACAGCGTTTCCTCTGGATGTCCTCCATGGATGGAGGTGGAGTCCCTGTGATGCGCTGGGCGGTTTTCACCACCCGCTGCAGTGCCTTGCGCTCTGCAACAGAGCAGCTCCCATGCCAGACTGTGACACAGTTGGTCAGGATGCTTTCTATTGCACAGCGATAGAAGTTCACCAGGATAGCCGAGGACAGCCGATTCTTCTTTAGTGTCCTCAGGAAGAAGAGGCGCTGGTGAGCCTTCTTGACCAGGCTGGAGGTGTTGGTAGTCCAGGACAGGTCTTCCGAGATGTGGATCCCCAGGAACTTGAAACTGGAGACACGTTCAACAGCCATCCCATTGATGTGGATGGTGTCATGTGTGCCTCTTGACTCTTTCCTGAAGTCCACAATGAGCTCCTTTGTCTTGGAGGTGTTAAGGAGCAGGTTATTGCTGTTGCACCATGTGGCTAGGTGCTGGATCTCCTCCCTGTAGGCCGTCTCATCGTTGTTGCTGATGAGACCAATCACCGTAGTGTCGTCCGCAAACTTGATGATGGAGTTAGATCCGTTCACAGGCTTGCAGTCGGAGGTGAAGAGGGAGTAGAGGAAGGGGCTTAGCACACAGCCCTGTGGTACACCAGTGTTGAGTGTGATAGTGGTGGAGCAGATGGAGCCTGATCTCACCTGCTGTGGTCTGTTGGTCAGAAAGTCCATAATCCAATTGCATAGGGAGGTGTTAATGCCCAGGTCTTCAAGTTTGGATATTAACTTGGATGGGATGATAGTGTTGAATGCTGAGCTGAAGTCAACAAACAACATACGTGCATAGGTGTTCTTATTGTCCAGATGTGTGAGCACAGAGTGCAGTGCCATGGAAACTGCATCTTCTGTGCTCCTATTGCTGCGGTAAGCAAACTGGTGTGGGTCCAATGTGGATGGTAGAAAGTCCTTCAGGTGTGCCAGGACCAGCCGCTCAAAGCACTTCATGACAATGGGTGTCAGTGCTACAGGGCGGTAGTCGTTGAGGCACTTTGGGCTGGAGTGTTTTGGCACTGGCACAATGGAGGTGCATTTAAAGCATGTTGGCACAGCTGCTTGGGCAAGAGACAGGTTGAAGATGTCAGTGAAAACCCCAGCAAGCTGCTCAGCACATGCCCTGAGTACGCGTCCAGGGATGTTGTCTGGTCCAGCGGCTTAGTGTGCACTGATCCGGCTCAGTGCATTGCAGACGTCTATGGAGGAGAGTGTGATTGGAGGGTGATCAGCTGAGGGTTTGAGCTTGGTGGCAGTTTCTCTATTGTCCCTCTCAAAGCGAGCATAAAAGTCATTAAGCTCGTTCAGGAAGAGGACATCAGTGGCTGTGGGGGTGGAGTGGGTGGGTTTGTAATCACTGATGGCCTGGATGCCTTGCCACATGCGTCGAGGGTCGGAGTTGGAAAAGTGCTCCTCTACCTTTAGCTTGTAGCAGTGCTTGGCCTCTTTGATGCCCCTCTTCAGGTTAGCTCTGGATGTGCTGTAGGCTTGTGCATCACCTGATCTGAAGGCAGTATTGCGTGCCTTCAACAGGAGGCGCACCTCCTTGTTCATCCATGGCTTCTGATTTGGGTACGTGATGATCTCTTTCTGAGTGGTAACATTGTCTATGGTGGTGTTGATGTAATCCAGTACAGAAGAGGTGTAGCAGTCAATGTCCGTGTGAGAGCCACTGGTGGCCTGAGAAGCAAATGTACTCCAGTCTGTGCGTAGAAACCTTTCCTGGAGTGTGAAATCTGCCCCCACAGGCCACACTTTGATGGTCTTCACTGATGGCTTCACACGATTGATGAGGGGTGAATACTTGGGGGTGAGGAACAAAGAAAGGTGATCTGACTGTCCCAGGTGGGGGAGGGGGGTCGCAACGTAAGCTTCAGCCATGTTTGTGTAAACATGGTCTAAGGTTTTGTTTCCTCTGGTGTGACAGGAAACATGCTGGTGAAATTTGGGGAGAACTGACTTTAAGTTTGAATGATTAAAATCTCCCGCAACAATAAACGCAGCTTCCGGGTGAGCAGTCTGTTGTTTACTGATGGCTGCATGAAGTTCTTTCATAGCAAGCTTGGCATCAGCATCCGGGGGAATGTAGGCTGCAGTTATAATGGTGGAAGTGAACTCCCGTGGCAGATAAAACGGTCTACATTTAACCATGAGAAACTCAAGGTTAGCTGAACAATGTTTTCCTACAATAACAGAGTTCGTGCACCAAGCTTTGTTAATGTAAATGCACAATCCACCACCTCTGGTCTTACCGGAGCCATCTAACATTCTATCCGCCCGGAGTGTATGGCGTCCTGCTAAATCAATAGCATTGTCCGGTATGCCGCTGTGTAGCCATGTTTCCGTGAAGATCATAACATTACAGTTAAAAAGTCTCTTGCTGTAAGTGATGCTGAGTCGAATCTCCTCCATTTTGTTCACCAGTGACCGAACATTGGCGAGGAAAATGCTGGGTAAAGAGAGCCAGTGTGGTGTTAGCTTTAGCTTAGCTCTTAGTCCTCCGCGCTTCCCCCGCCTTTGTTTACGATCTCGACGCCGCCTGCGAGCACTTCCGCCCGGCCGGGTAGAGTGAGCGGCCTCGGTTGTTCTGGCGATCTCAGGAAGGAGTTGAAGGTTGTCGATAAAACTGTCAGGAAGTCGCAAACCAATATCCAAAAGCTCATGTCGGGTGTACGATGTAAAGGCACAGCTGTTCTGCACGAACAGACCCGAGATGAGCAAGAAAAATACCACAAAATTGCAGAATCTGGAGAGAGCCTTAGCCTCGCGATGTGATCGCGCCGCCATCTTGGATCTACTAGAGATAATCTTAAAGTCTTTAGTGAATTTAAAGTGAATCTTTTTAATGCTTAGATAGTACTAACATTAACTTATGTGTGTAGCAGCACATCTCTTCCTATTAGAATAATTTTTTACTCCAGAGGTCTCATTGTAAGAAGGTTGCTACGTCAACGAGGCTGTCTCGTTTCATAAAGGCATTTAGGACACTCCGGACACACCCTTCAAATGTGACCTCCCTTGACAGGAATTTGGAGGACACATGAGTCCTTCATTACTAGAGATAACCCACAATTCCGTGACAACAAAACAAAAAATGCGTCCCCCATCGTCTTTTATTTGAAAAAACGCCAGCAGCTGCACATTCAATAAAATATGTGGCGTTTAAATGTCAACAGTTTGTTAAATTGTTAAATTTGTTTAATTACATTTGAAAATTTGTTTACCTAATTGTTTTGAGTATAACCAACTTTTCACCTCTTAAAATGATGTTGAAATTATTGTAATTAATTTGACAGGTGTGAAAGCTCAATGTGTTGTCATAGCAACACGGCTCTACAGATTATCTTATCAGATTTTCCTGTGGTGTGATGTGTGTTAAGAGTGAATGAACCTGATCGGAAGAACATCGGAGCTGCCCCGATCGCGAATCGTAAATATTCAACATGTTGAATAATTACGATCAGAAATCCTAATTTGTGGGGTGAACCCCGAGGACAAATGCCCCAAAAACTCTGTTGATTATCACGTGGAACAAAACGACACCCAATCAAAAAGCGAGCTGACAGAAGCATAGCAACTGCAGTGACAGAAGCAGTGATGGCGCAAAACAATACCGTATACCGCATCCTTAAGAGGATGAGACCTCCAGTGCACACGAGTACGCAGTGAAGGAAACAGGAAGTACCACATGCGGGTTGCACCGCTGAGGCCTCCCGAACTCCCGGCACCCCCATGTAGGGTGACCAACTCCCAACAAACCAAATGTGGGACAGGTAACACGTTTATGTGGCGCAGCACTGAAAGCTAGCATATGTGATATAATAACGAAATTAAAACTTTTTGCCTTGCAGCTCGTAGAAATAAGTTGTCATTTAGTCCATTACAACTAAAACATAAATAAGGAACAAATATATACAGTATATAGACTATATCTATATATAACAAAACAGTTTCAAAGGCGGTTTTAATTTCAGATTTACTGTCCCTTTAAATTTTGAGCATAGACATGGATCTGCCAAAGAGATAATTAAAGAATAAAAAAACAGACAAATAATTAAAAAGAGTTTCTTTTTTAAATGTTTTGTTACATAATGCATTTCATTATTTGCAAATAAT
Organism: Oreonectes daqikongensis; assembly: GCA_026939265.1. Classification (NCBI taxonomy): domain Eukaryota; kingdom Metazoa; phylum Chordata; class Actinopteri; order Cypriniformes; family Nemacheilidae; genus Oreonectes; species Oreonectes daqikongensis. The sequence continues at coordinate 5,054,083 of JAOTQM010000033.1, read as the reverse complement.
TCTTATTTTATTTTGCTAACCACAACTTATAAATACAGTTTCAAAGCTACACAGTTTACAATGTTTTAGTGACTTTGGCAAGTTGACGTGGGAGGGATCGCCATTCGCCACCCGATCTACAGATTGATTAATGGACGTCGCAGCCTCTTGAAGACCAAATTTACTGCTGTATTCTCATTCATTGGATAAAAGTCACGTGGCTTTAGGAAGTTGTTGTGTTTGTATGAGCTCTTTGGACACTATTGTTCACCGTGTCGCTGCTTTTTACACAGCGCTGTTAAATAAATAATGCCGCCAAAAGTGGCTGATTCTTTCCTGGTAAAATGAAGTATTTTGTTTAATCTGACAACTAAAAACCAGTAGTTTGATGAAAATGCGAGACATTTCTGAATATGCGACGAGCGAGACGGGGTGAAAATGCTGTACAACGCAAAGCGAGATGGGTGGTCACCCTACCCCCATGGCCTTCTGAGCTACCGACACCTCCATGGCCTCCCTGACTCCCAATGCCAGTAGTCATAAAAAGTCACCTCCTGATGCATCCTCAAAAAAAAGTGGCGGATAAAGAACACATCCAGGGATTTTAACCGTTCTTGTCGAGATGTGATCTTTGAATTGGAACGGCTGCTACTGATGACGTTTCACAAGTCATCACAAGAACACAAGTACAGACAAGACTGCATATTGAGAAACGGCCTATATATAGGCCTACTAATCCTGTTCCTTTGTTTAGTGTCTTGTCTCTGTTATGTTAGCCGTCTTACTCTCTGGTACACATTCTGTTGGATTATCTGTCAGTTTTTGCAATTATTATTAAGAGCATTATTGGGTGGCTCGATGGTAAGCACTGCTGCCTTACAGCAAGAAGGTCGCCGGTTCGAGCCCCGGCTGAGACAGGAGGCCTTTCTGTGTGGAGTTTGCAGGTTCTCCCTGTGTCAGCGTGGGTTTACTCCGGGTACTCCGGTTTCCTCCCACGGCCCAAAGACATACAGGATAGGTTAATTGAGGAATCGAAATTGTCCCTCCCCGACTCATGTATAGAAATACTTGTGTATAGTATCGACTTGTGTGTATAGAGTGACTAGTTCTCACCATGAATATAGCCTTAGATGCTGGAATGGCGTTAAGAATGCAATGAATAAATAAATAAGAGCATTATTGAATATCTTTCCTCTGTGGTCAATGGTGTCCCGTGACACCTGGGAAAAGCAGAGTGGTTTAATCTATTGAATAGTTTAAAGTGAATACAGTGTTGAGTTCCTTGTATGAAAACAAATGTAATATATTTATTTCACCTAATTGAGAAATGCAGGTTCTCAACACAAACAAGTTACTTTAACCCAAATAATTTAAACCTTAAAAAACTATTTAGATTTTGTATAACTCATTTAAAAGTAAATGTATAATTTAAATTAAAGTGACTTGTAAAGCGTTAACTTTACAAGTAGGTCACCATATCAGTGGTTCTGAGATAAGGTTGCAGAGGACAAAAGAAGAGAAAATGATCTTTAAAGGAGTGGGTGGAAAAGTAATGCATGAAGATAAATCAAATTAGAACAAAAGAAATTATACTGTGAGAGGAAAAACTCTCAAACAGGGCACATCAAAGTAAACTCTGTTCATTATGGATACTGTAAACCATCAAGATTTATGATACTATTTTGCTCTAAACATGTTGTGTTTTTGTTGTCTTGATAAGTGGACTTTGTCCCATTAAAAATTTCAGATAATTGTAGATAACATTTCTAGCAGATGGCATTTTGCGGCTAACGCAAATGCAAGCGTCTATTTTATCATAAATCTTTTCAACGCGTCTGCAGCAGGCACATATTTTGACATGATGCACGATGCACATAGATTCACATGATTTTTGCATATTTTGCATTCCTGCTTCCCCTGAAATGTGACCTCTGGTGGATGTAGCCAAAATCCTGGGAAGGCGGTGTCCCCAGGAAGTGGCACATTTGGTCACCCTACTGTGAAAACATTCCAGTGACTGCAGGGTGTGTTTGTTTTTATGACAAGGCATTTCTTACAATCACAGAGCAATCTGAAAAGGATTTAAATAATCTCAGAGATTTTGTGTGAAGCATTTTTGTACTCTGCCATCTGCTATACCCAGATTTCTAGAAGGATGTAACTTGAGGTTCTGTAATAGCTCAGGTCAGATGTCCTAGTACTGATAATAATAATATACTTTAAGCTTTACGAAACAGACCACTGAAACATGTCTTACACTGAACCTCTAGAATACCATATAAGAACAATATTCAATTTTAAAAACACCACCAGGTTAGCAAATCAACAAGTTTTGGTAAAGAAAAAAGGGAACACTTACCATGTCTTTGATAATCCTAAACTGATACTCCTGTCATGACCTTTGTTTTGTTTTCAGTTTGTGTCAGGTTTTGAAACGACGCATCATAATCATAGTCCTTTTCGCTCTGCTCGAGTTTGTTACGTGGCCTGAATCTGGTGCCGTTTTCCCCAGGTGGCCTCAGACCTAGATTTATAAAAATATAACCCAATCATAGAGGAAGCAGGGACAAAAGCTAAGAGATTCATGTAAATGAATAAAACGGAAACGCTTTACGGTTTAATTTTTCTTATACAGTTTGATGAACTGTTGCATGTACATATTTTTTTAATTTCAGGAAAATAATCAGTATTTAAACAATGTGAGGTCACATTCACATTCACAAATTCACATTTCTGATGGTCATATGGACACTGCAAGTTCCATATTGCAAACTGGATTACAAAGATCCAAGACATACAAGGTTTTGGTGAAAATATGTTATAATTAATTATTAATTATATATGCTGGTTCTGATAGAAATGTGTCAGAATACACAGTGCATCATTACATTTACATTTACATTTATTCATAGGCAGGTCCAACACAACATGATATGCACAATCAGTGTAGATATATATATATATATATATATATATATATATATATATATATATATATATTCTATTCCAACAAGACAATCCTCCTGTGTATGAGACAAGGTACAGAAATAAAAAATGGATTCAGCCAGTGTGGAAGAACTTGATTGGTCTGCATAAAACCAAGTCCTGAACCCAGTTGAACACCTTTTGTGTGACTTTAAATCAATGGCAGGGGTACAGCCAATTTGGAACAGAAAAAAGGTGCTTGCAAAACTGTTGCAACAGAGATGGAAACAAAAAAAAAATATATATATATATATATAGTCATGTGAAAAAGTTAGCACGCCCTTGGTAAATATGAGCAAAGAAGGCTGTAAAAATAAATCTGCATTGTTTCTCGTTTTTGATCTTTTATTTTAAAAATCTACAAAATTCCAGCCTTTCATTAAAGTAAAACAATTTGAAGTGGGGAGAATATCACATTGAGAAAAAAAATGTTTCTCTAATACACCCTGACCACAATTATTGACTCCCTTGTATTTAATACGTTCTGCAACCTCTATTTGCATGACAAACACCTCTTTTCTTTTATGTCTGATGAGGTTTGAGAATACATGGAGAGTCATCTGAGTCTATTCCTCTGTACAGAATTTCTCCAGATCCTTCAAATGTTCTTGCTCCCTCTTCTTTGGTTCATCCCACTAATTTTTAGTGTTCTGGGCCCATATTCACAAAACATCTTAAGGCTAAAAGTTGCTCCTAACTTGCCGATTTAGAAGAAACTCTTAAAAATAATGGGCGTGTCAGTCGTAATTTTAGGACTCCTACATTTTTGCGCTAATAGTATTTCATAAAGAATTTTAGCCCTAAAACTAGCTCCTAAATCTGTGAAATGTTAGAAGTAGTGAAGAGGACCCCTAAGTCACTAAGACCAACTCACAACAATCCTAAAATGGCTGTATAACGGCAATCTGCCTTGAAATGTTAACATTTTAGAAAGATTTCATGACAAAGAGCTTAAAGACTGCTTATATCTGCTAACTATGTATCTGCCGTACATATACTTTATATATACTGCATATAAACATATAGTTTATTTGCAAAAACAAAGTTTTCTTTAGTTATTATTAACTCACTCAACTCAAGTTTATTTATATAGCACTTTTTACAATTTTCATTGTTACAAAGCAGCTGTACATAAGACAAAATGACTATAAGCACAACATTACATATGTAAAAGGAAAGTAAGAACAACATATTGAAAGATTACACCCACACAACATGCTCATCGAACACACACACTCAAGCACACAACATACACACGCACACGAAAGCGGACACACATGCGCACACACACACACACACACACACACACACACACACACACAAACACATATAGGAAAAGGAAACACAGGCAACATACACGAACTATAAATTCTTATATGGAGTATTAAATAAATTACGTAGAATGATTACACATTTAACTGCAGTTTGATTTATGTTAATTGGAATGCACAATAGAAAACATGATTTGAAACAGATATGAAGTTATCTGTTTTTGAAAATACTCTTCACTTGTTTAATTAGTAACTTAGCATATATTTTATCATCTTAATTTGAATTTGGCAACAATTAAATGTGAAATATTTTATTTGAATATGACTACATTTTTATTTTAACATCTTAATTTAAATATGTCAGCATGATACCTCGTTCTATAATATTCCTATGATTAAATGACCCATTCTTTATCAGCCAATCACTGTGGTCATCGTCTGTAAGCTTGCTGACATCATCCATAGCAACGAGGTCAACCCCGCCCTTTTTCTTAGCTTAAGATTTCTTTCTGCTCCTTAATAAGATTTGCTCTTAGCAGCGTTGTGAATAGATTTCAAGAGAAAACTCTTAACAAAAAACTTTTACTGCTGTTTAGGAGAACTTTAGTGCTAAGATAAAATGTTTTGTGAATACGAGCCCAGATCAGGGCCCGTATTTATCAAGCTTCTCGAAGTGCCATTTATTTTAGTCTTAAGTGCTGAAAATTCATGAAATTTACTCCTACTTCCAAATTTAAGTATATAAGCAAGTTATCAAATTTCTAAAAGCTAAGAATCACTCTTACTCTCCCAATTATTTAAGACAGCTCGAGAGGTGTCTCAAGTGGTTAGGAGTTGCCACTAGGGGCTTGCGATGGGCCTGAGGAGACAGAGACATGTGGTGGACAGAGGGATTGGGCCAATGGAACCATAGATTTCACATTATACACGCATACATTCGGTATGAATGAAATGAAACAACATTTACATATTTCATAATCTATTTTATACATTTAACAAATATTTTTAGTGTGCAAGATAAAAGGCATGCAGTCCGTACATGTCATTATGCTGCATGCATTTAAGTTCTGCTCTATTGATCATCATCTGTTGCGCATTACGCTGTATTGCTATTGTCATCTTGTTATGCTCTATTGCAATGGATTTGCATTAGGTTTTGCACGTTCTTGTTATGCTGTTTTGTTCTCAATATTATGTGTGATTTCTCGAACAAGAAAAGATTTGTACCAAAAATAACATTGTATTTAAAGCAAAACTACTCGACTAAAGCAAATAAAACCTAATTTTAGCACCGGTTTAAAATTGGTAATTAAGAAAACTTGTTTATCTTTAATTTCCAATGTCATAATGTATTCTGTTGAAAAGTCTTTATTGTCATGTGTGTTAAATAGAAAACTCTTTTTAGGAATTTCACCAATCCACGTGAATGTATCGGAGAATATTCTTAGATTAGGAAATCTATTCAGTGATTGGTCCATGCCAATGTCATCATCCAAAATCCTGTTTGCAGCACAGTAAAGTGTCGTAAATCATCTCTAAATCTGACACTTAAGATTTTGTCCTACTCTTCTCTTAAATTACGACTGATCTGCTTTATAACTAACTTTTAAGCACAGCTTTGAGCCAAGAATTATTTTACTCTTAAATCAATTCTTAGCAGTGTTCTTGTGAGTAATTCTCAGAAGCTTGATAAATACGGGCCCAGAGCCCGTATTCATGAAAAATCTTAGCGCAAAGAGTGAAATCAAAAGCAGCGAGGAGGACTTTTAAGAGGCTTAAGAGTTTCTTTAGCAGCAGAGAAAATGGACGAAACACGAAAAGTGAGAAGAAATGTGTTGCAATGCATGACAACTTCCATATTACTTTTAAGGTTATCAGATTTTTTTATTGTTTTTGTGTGTGTTTTTGTGTGTGTTTTTCTTGGTTTTGGTTTTCTTGTACAGCTGCTTTGATGCAATTCAAATTGTAAAGTGCTATAAAAATCAAATGAATTGAATTGAATGGCAGAGAGTTAATAAGACACAACACATTAGATCATGCAGGGTTCATGTTTGTGACTGATCCTATTGAGACACGCTAACATGCCATTGTGCCAGAAATGGAAGTAATCACTACATTAACATATTTGGCAAATGGAGAAATGTATCTATGCAGCAGAGAGGATTTTGATCTGCCACAACCTTCTATAGTGATAACACAAACAATTACAGCACTTACACAAACCTATTGTGTCACTGTTCATTTCCTTCCAAATATGTTGACAATAAAAGCATGGTAAATAAAAAAGAAAGAATATGTATGTATAGTGCGTGTGTGTGCGCGAGTTACATGTGTAATTTCAAACTAACAACTCTATACTTAAAAGCGCTCTTTTTTCCTTCTTGGCCAACCAACCAATTACAGTCTTCAAAAGACTGTGTCATACATAGCAACGGGGTCAGCCCCGCCTCCTCACTAGTATAAAAGTTTTTATAGAAGTCTTTTCCTTGCTCAGAGTTGCTCTCAGATTGGTCCTGAATCGCTTTTAACTCCTACATAGAAGTCTTTAAGCTAAATTAATAGCTTTCTTCAAAGATTCTTAGAATGAAAAATCTTAGCGCAAGAGTTGCTCCTAGTGGCAAAATTCTAAGAAAATTCTTAGAAATGTGGACGTTTCCCCTTAAAATGACAGAAAATATCCTAGTAAAGAAAAAAGTAATTCATAAAGCATCTTAACCCTTAAAAGAGCTTTTAAGGTCAAAAATTTTAGGAGCAGTGAGAAGGACTTTTAAGAGGCTTAAGAGTTTCTTTAGCAGCAGAGAAAATGGATGAAACATGAAAAGTGAGAAGAAATGTGTTGTAATGATGACAATTTCATATTTAAGAACATATTTGGCAACTGGAGAAATGCAACTATGCAGCAAAGATGATTTGGGTCTGTCACAACCTTCTATAATGATTACACAAACAATTACAGCACTTACACAAATGTATTGTGTCACTGTTAATTTCCTATCAAATACATTGAAATTAACAGCACACTAAATAAAAAAGAAAGAATATGTATATAGTGTGTGTGTGCGTGAGTACGGTAAAACAGGAAAAATTACGTGTGTAAATTCAAACTAACGACAATACTTAAAAGCGCTCTGTTTGTGTGTTTGTTTGTTTTGTATTGCTGTGTTTTTTTGTTGTGTCTGTATTTATTTTTTTGTACAATATATATGTTTATATTTTTGGTATATACTATGTTATACTCAATATGTTGTTAATAAAAAAAGTGCCCTTTCTTCCTCCTTGGCCAACCAACCAATTACAGTCTTCAGAAGACTGTGTCATACATAGCAACGGGGTCAGCCCCGCCTCCTCACTAAGATAAAAGTTTTTGTCTTTTTCTTGCTCAGAGTTGCTCTCAGATTGGTCCTGAATTGCTTTTAAGCTAAGACTCCTACATAGAAGTTTTTAAGCTAAATTAAAAGCTTTCTTAGAGGATTCTCAGAATCTGTAAGAATACAGGCCCAGGTCCTCTGGTATAGAAGTAAGTCCACAACAATGAAGATCTGGGCCTGTATTCTTAAAGATTAATTTAGCTTAAAAACTTTTACGCAGGAGTCTTAGCGTAAAAGCGATTAAGGACCAATGTGAGAGCGACTCTGAGCAAAGAAAAGACAAAAAGGTTTATCCTAGTGAGGAGGCGGGGCTGACCCCATTGCTATGTATGACACAGTCTTCTGAAGAACTTGTTCCTTTATTTTTTTATTTTATTTTTTTACACAAAAATAAAAACATTTAAATACAGATTTCTGCAATTTTCCAACTGTGATATTTGAAGAGTTTTTGGCAACAAAAAAATCTTCTCTTTGCTGTACATTAAAACAATATAGACACACATTCTCATCCAGGCAGATTTGCAACATCTCCAGTCCATTAAAACTTCATAATTATTGTCCTGATGTTGGAAATGGGAATTTGTATTGTTTTAAGCTACCCATTACGTTTTAAATACACTTTCTATTTTGTGTAGCTCAACAATCTTTTGCTGCACATCAGAACTATATTCTTTAGTTTTATTCATTGTGATTAAGGGGGTTTGGGCTTTGTGTTATTAATATTTATTCTCCTGTGCAACAAGAAGTCATGACTGGACAACATCTTATTTCTAGTCACCTTGGTGTGCTCAGAAAATGTAAATATCAATGGGAATATAATGAAATAAAAATTGTATATATTTTAGTAGGCAAGCTGCTTGTATAGCAGTATAAATTTACTGTCCTCTGAAAATAACTTAACATACAGCCATTATTGTCAACATAACTGGCAACAAAAGTGAGTACACCCTAAGAGAATTGCAGAAATCTGTATACCTTAAGCTGATTGGTAGCTTTTAATTATATTAAACAGTGCATCATCTGGCAAACCAAAGGAGTGCATTTAGAGAGAAAGATTGTGGTAGAAAGTTTAGTCAAACTGCAGTGATACAGTGAATATTTGCATTAAATCAAAGACAGCGCCATCCGAGGAGCAATCTAGTTAAGTTTTCCGTGCTGTGCTTTAATTAACTGAATGAAGACACTAACATATGATAATATAAATCAGGAATTGCCAAACTTTTTTAATTTGGGACTCACATTGTAACGGCTTCAGCGCCTACGTCGACCACGCCCCCTACATCAGCACCTTTTCACCGCATCATCCATTCACTTTCCCTGGACTTTTAGAACTACATCACCCATCATGCACCGCACCTTCGCCATCTTGATTACTCCAGCACCTGTTCCTTGTTTCACGGACACCATTTAAGTGTGCACTCCTGTTCATGTCTTTGCTTGGTCTAGTTGTTTCTATGTCCCATCATTGTTACCTGTTGGATTTGTTACCTGTTGGATTTGTTACCTGTTGGATTTGTTACCTGTTGGATTTGTTACCTGTTGGATTTGTTACCTGTTGGATTTGTTACCTGTTGGATTTGTTACCTGTTGGATTTGTTACCTGTTGGATTTGTTACCTGTTGGATTTGTTACCTGTTGGATTTGTTACCTGTTTGGATTTACTACCTGTTGGATTGATTTCCTGTTTGGAATTACTACCTGTTGGATTTCATATCCGTTGTCATACTTACTTGTTTGGAACTCTGTTTGTGTCCTCACCCTGTCCATTAAACCACCTTTTGAACTCAGCCCTGTGGTGTGCTCTTCTGCCTGAACCGTTGTTGTTACAGAAGACTGAACCTACCACCATGACCACACCACAGGGATCACCAGGCACTGCTTTAGCACCCCCGGATCCCATCGCCGAACTTGTCAACCACATGGCGCACTTAACTCACCCCCCTCACATCTTCTACATCTTCCGTCTCGGCATCCAGTCCCATGGCCCTGCCTAATCGGTACTCTGGAGCTGTGGAGGAGTTTAGCGGGTTTTGTCTGCAATGTGAACTTTATCTTCAACTTCACCCAGGCCAGTTTGCTCCTCAACGGTAAGGCGCTGAGCTTGGCCCAAGGCATCTGGGAGGCCGGAGGACCCCTGACTACCACCTTGAAGCTGTTTTTAGAACATTTCAAAGGGGCTTTCGGCCAAACTACAGACTACCTCTCTGTCCAGGACAGGTTGCTGCGACTACACCAGGGACGTCTCTCCGTAGCCGACTACGCTCTGCAATTACGGACCCTGGTGGCCTCCAGCGGATGGAACGAGCCAGCCCTCATCTCAGTGTACCGGCAAGGACTACAGACCTCTGTGCAATTGCATCTTGCCATCTCGAGGCACTCATCCAATGGTCAGTCCGCATTGCTTAGCGCCTGTCTGCGTGTTCTCCACGCCACTCCGCTACATCTCCTCCACGCACTCCGGCTTCTGCTCAACCTACCCCTCCAGACTCAGAACCCATGCAGGTAGACCGCTACGTCATCTCCCAAGATGATGTATATTCAGAACATCCTGGGAAAACCATTGGGTCGAGGTCAGATCACTCACCATTCCCAGCGGATCACCGTCTACGTGTCCCCTGGACACACCGAGAAATTGGAAGGGTCCACATCGGATCTAGTCCTGACTCCAAAGGAATCAGCCCATCATAGATTGGCGTACCGGGAAGATTACTCACTGGAACTCCGCTCCCAAGGAAGATAATATGTCCCGTTGCAAGCAACATATCATGCCAACCCCTAGTACACCCCGGGACAGCGGGTATGGCTGTCCACCAGGGACCTCCGTCTGCGGCAGCCCTGCCGAAAGCTGAGTCCCAAATACATCGGCCCTTTCCTCATCACCTGCCAGATAAACTCTGTCACCTACCGTCTACAGTTTCCCCGTCACTACCGGATCTCACCGTCCTTCCATGTTTCATTGCTTAAACCCTACACTAACCCTTTGTCTGCTTTCCCCACAGCCTGGTGTAGCGGTGGATCTGCCCCCTCCTCTGGATGCTGCCCAGTAAGTCTACAGGGTGGAGGATATTATCAACTCCCATCAATGTGGTGGATGCCTCAAGTACCTTGTCAGCTGGGTATGGACCCGAGGAACAGTCCTGGGTTCCTCGCGTGGACATCTTGGATCCGTCCCTCCTATGAGACTTTCACGCCAGCCACCCCGAGTGTCCTGCCCCTCCCCCCTGAGGTCGTCCCCGCCACTCTGTAGGGTCCGCTGAAGCGGACCGTGGAGGGGGGGGTACTGTAACTGCTTCAGTACCTATCTGCTGCCTGACCCGTTGTTGTTACACACATCACCCACAAAATTGTTTAAATAAACATAAAAGGAAAACCACACATTCACTCTTTTAGTATTATTTTTTTCTTGTCACGAATGAATACGTTAAATTGTAAAACAATTATATTATTGTTGGGCAGCATGTCATATTATTCTGGTAATGCTTTAGATCACGGCTTGCAATGTAACGCATAATTAAACAGAATTTACAGCGTAACTATTTGTAACAATGTATCTGCGCTGGAGTTGCTCAAAATCGGCTGCGAAAGCCTTGATGACGACACATTTTATTCTCATTGGCCAGTCTCCGTGACAAGGACAAGTTGCGTGTTTATTAGACAAGTTATGCAATAATAAAACATAATTTAAGAACAAATCAATTTTAGACAATGATTGGGTTAAAAATAATATTAATGGTTTAGCAATTGTTTAATAAGGATTTGTACAGACATATGCTGAATTATTAGAGAAATTTGGTATTTCTATTTAATATACACAAATGTAATTGGTCAGAAAGGATGCCTCTTCCACTTCAAGGCTGACATAAAAATATGGACTTTCAAGATATAGACATAGGCTACTCAAAGAGCTAAACTCCTCTGTATTTTGATGTATACCCTACTTGTTGTCGTTTTCATTTTTATTTTTTCTCTTCTTCTCTTTCTAATATGTAAATGTCTTGTTACAATGCTTTTATGATGTAAATGTAAAATGTATCTTACACAAGTTAATGCATTTACCATTGATCTTGAATATGTGAAATTGCATGTGAAAGTGAGCTATTTGTCAGATATGGTAACCCATACCTGAAATGTGACCTCTACATTTAACCCAACCAGTGAATAGTGAACACACACACTTCACGTCGTGAACACACATACACCGGGAGTAGTGGGCAGCTATCACTGCAGCACCCGGGGAGCATATGGGGGTAAGGTGCCTTGCTCAAGGACACGTCAGTTGGTACCTGCCGGTACTGGGTATTGAACCGGCAACCTTCTGGTTACGAGTCCAACTCTCTAACCATTAGGCCACAACTGCCCCAATATTGAATATCGGACATGCACAAGAAACACAACATTATATTAACTCATTACATTAAAGAAATTATATATTCTTATTGTATGAGAGTAAAAGTTTGGAGGAATGACATAGATTCAGCACACTACGGGTCCGGGAAGCACGAAGTGTCCGACCTGACGGCCGTCTTTTCTCTCCTCCCCCGCCTGCAACCGGCTGATCTCGCCAGTCGGTGGCAGGCTAGTATGGGTCAACTCGAACAAGCCTTGTTCGACTTCACGCGGCGCAGCAAGATCCGACAGGTGGATGACATCAAAGTACTGCGAGAACGATTCGAAAAAGCATTAAAAGTTTGCTTTGGAATCACTCTCGCGAGACTTTGATGTCATCCGCCTGTCGGATCTTGCGGCGGCGCATGAAGTCGAACATGCCTAATACAAGAGGCTCGTTCAAGATGGCCAAATTCTGCGCAGAATCGATCACCTGCGATCAGCGCAAGATGCATGCCGGTTAGAAATATGTTCGACTGCAGTCCGCCTTTCTCTGATGTAATGCTGACGTGTGCCAAAAAACTGTGTGTTTTTTTTATTTGACAGTAATATTATCGAAACATAAACATACATAAACACCAGGGGGAGTTTACAAAAGAATATTAAAGAAATTACACATTTTCAAAGTGTTCAGTGCCTTTTGTTTAAAAGAAAATCAAATTGAATCAACATAAAGTTCCATTTCTTTTTTTAAAAGAAATAAAACAGGGTATTCTTCCAGAAAACGTACATTTGTGTATATGAAATTTTGCTAACAAAAGAATCAAATTAATTATATAAATACAATTGCTAGTATTGTAAAATCTTTGATGATCCAAAACACCAAAAAGTATATGTTTCCAAAATAAAACAAAATCTTTATCAATATTATTAACAATAAAATCACAAATATTTTTCCAGAAAGGTTTCACAAATGGGCAGTACCAATATAAATGAACCACACTTTCTAAAAAATTTTTACAAAAAAATGCAATTTGTATCTATGTCGCTTTTAAATTTCAATAGAAAATGCTTTGTGGGGTAGATTCTATGAATAAGTTTATACGATATTTCCTTAATTTTGTTTGTGACTAGATATTGATTAGGAAGTAGCCAAACCTTTTTCTACACAATACAATCTATAAACCGGTTCCAAAATAAGTGGACATATAGGGCAAAGATACAATGTTTCTTTGAAATAAGGTTCTTAAACATCTATTATTAGATTTAGAAAACAGACAGATCCTACCTATATAGGTATTTATAACATTAGGTAGGGACCACAGTTGAATGTTAATTCTTTGTTGGTGTCTAAATAAAATGCAAATTTTAGAAGATATAGCGTCAAAGACTTTAGCATAATCCTTTGGTGTTACTGTTACAGGGATTTTGTAAAAACTCAAAAATTCATCAAAAGTGAAAAGAAAACCATTTTAATTAAATAACTGATCTACTAGAATTAAGCCATTCTTAAACCAATAATCAAATAAGAGATTTACGCTTAAACAAAATGTCCCTATTATTCCATATATAATATCTATGAGGTGAGAAATTGTGCTTATAGATCAAAGACCATGAGAAAAAGGCCTGGCGGTGAAACTCAGCAAGCTTTGCTGGTATTTTGTCAATATCATAATTACAGCTAAAAAAAATTGAATGCCACCAAAGTTTGAGAAAATGTGGGAGGGAATAAAGTTCTAAATGCAGTTAGGATTTTTGATCACCTGTCTAAGCCAATTAACTTTAAATGTATTGTTTAGTGTTGCAAAATCCAAGAAATTGAGGCCACGCTTTTCGTAGGAGTTCATAAGCCGGACAGTGTTAGGGATCTGCGCGCGGCCACTGATTTTGCGTTTATGGCTACCAAGCGCACAGCCCAAGCCATTGGCCGCAGCATGGGCTTCATGGTGTCTCTCCATGGCCACCTGTGGCTGACGCTCACGGACCTCAAGGAGGTGGATAAGAGAGCCCTCCTGAACGCCCCATTGTCTCCCTCTGGTCTCTTTGGGGATGCCGTGGATGCCGTCATTGAGCGCTTCACTGAGGGTCAGAATGAGCCAGGTGCGATGAGCCAGGTGCTTCCCAGGCGCTCTGCTGCCCAGCCGCCTTCGCGTCACCGATCCGCATCTGCCTTCCATCCGCCTTCCATCGCCGCAGCTGCCGAGCCCGCGGTTTGCCCCAAACAGTGGCGGGACGCACCTAAGAAGCGCTACGGTCCTAGGCGGGATCGTCGAGCAGGGGGAGGATCGACTTCGGGCCCGAAGACGCGTTTCTGACGACTTTGCTTATCGCGAGTCAGAGGTCTCTCGGCGGAACTCAGTTCGGTGCTGAGTCCGCTGACAGCGGTTTCTCCCGCGAGCGGGAAAATCCGGAGAGTGCCGGACGAGGTGCTTCGTCCATTGCATATGTATAAAGATGCGTGACAGTTCATTCCGGGTATTTCTCACTGGGTGCTGAATATAATAGAGAACGGCTACTCGCTCCAGTTTTGGCGCAGACCGCCCCGCTTCAACGGCGTGGTCCCGTCCGTAGTCGCCCTGCAAAATATACCGGTGTTGAGACAGGAGATTGACAACCTCCTCGCGAAGCGAGCGGTAGAGGTAGTCTCTCTGAGCGAAATAGAGAGCGGCTTCTACAGCCGCTGTTTTTTCATCCCGAAAAGAGATGGAGGTTTCCGGCCAATTCTAGACCTGAGACCCATCAATCATGCGCTCTACAAACGCGCTTTCAAGATGCTGACGATAAAGCAGATCCTCGCGCAGATTCGGCCTGGGGACTGGTTTATTTCAGTGGATCTGAAAGATGCATACTTTCATGTTCAGTTAGCCCCTGCCACAGATGCTTCCTGAGGTTTGCGTTCGAGGGCACCGCGTACCAATTCACAGTGCTCCCCTTCGGGCTGGGATTGGCTCCGCGCACATTTACAAAGATAGTGGATGCGGCTTTATCCCCTCTAAGAGCGAGTGGAATATGCATTCTGAATTATTTGGACAATTGGCTAGCGTTAGCCCACTCAAAAGAGATGCTTGATGCCCACGCATACACGCTCCTATCGCACATGGAAGCTCTGGGACTGTGTGTAAACAGGCAGAAGAGTGTGTTGCTCCCCAGCCGGTCGATTGTGTATTTGGGGGTGCATTTAGACTCAATCACGATGCGCGCTCACCTGTGCCCAGAGCGCGTACAGAATATTATGTCGGCTCTGAACGCTTTCAGTCTGGGATGCTCTATCAGGCTAAAAGTGTTTCAAAGACTTTTGGGGCTAATGGCGTCAGCAGTTGCGGTATGCCACCTCGGTCTGCTGTTCATGCATCCCCTCCAACTATGGCTGAGGTCCCGCGTGCCGAAGCACTCTTGGACCTCGGTGCACGCACGAGTTATGATCACCCGCGGGTGTCTAAATGCCCTAAAGCCGTGGCACAACCCCGACATGTACCGCCGCGGCGTCCAGTTAGGTCTGATCACCGGGCGGAAAGTGATTACGACGGACGCGTCTTTGACGGGATGGTGTGCACTGTGCGACAGCGTCCCGGCCTCGGGCTCCTGGTCGGAGTCGGAGAGGCAGTGGCATGTCAATCGCTTGGAGCTAAGAGCAGTCTTCTTGGCTCTAAAGTGCTTTCTCCCGCAGGTCAATTCGCAGCATGTATTGATACGGACGGCAACACGTCAGTAGTGTCATACATAAATTGACAGGGCGGTGTTTGTTCGAGAGCCCTTTACCAGCAGGCGGTACGCCTCCTCCTGTGGGCCGATCATTATCTGCTCTCCATCAGGGCGGTACATGTTCCCGGTCACCTGAACCGCAGGGCGGACATGCTGTCGAGGAACGAACCTCACGGGGAATGGAGGTTGAACCCTCAGTCAGTGAGCTTGATCTGGGATCGGTTCGGAAAAGCGGATGTCGATCTTTTTGCGACGGAGGAGAATACGCATTGCCCTCGGTTCTTCTCTCTGTCGCGCTACCCGCTGGAGGGGGATGCGCTCACCAGGCTGTGGCCAAGAGCCAGCCTGTATGCGTTTCCACCAGTGAAGATCTTACCATTAGTGTTACGCAAAATCAGGGAAGAAAAAGCCTCAGTGACACTGATCGCCCTGAGATGGACGAATCAGCCGTGGTTTCCCGACCTAGCGGAGCTGCTGACGGCGCCGCCGTGGCCGATCCCGCTAAGGAAAGACCTGCTAACCTAAGCGGGCGGCTCGATCTGGCATCCCAACCCCGAGCTGTGGTGCCTGCATGTGTGGCCGGTTCGCGGAGACAGGGGACCTTGCGGGGACACTATTACAGAGTTGCGAGCCCTCTCTACGAGGCGTCTTTACGCTTTAAAATGGGCGGTTTTTGTCAGATGGTGCGCGGAGAACGATTTCAACCCGGAGCTTTGTCCCGTGTCTGACATTCTAGCTTTTCTGCAGCATCGCTTGGATGGTGGCGGCTCGCCGTCTACCCTGAAAGTTTATGTCGCGGCCATTGCAGCTGTCCACCCACCAGTCGACGGTTGCTCGGTGGGAAGACATTCTTTGGTGGTGAGATTTTCTTTATATAATGTATTTTGTTTTTCCAAATAAATTTATACAATATTTTGTCAATCTCTTTGCATGTTTTCTTATCAAGATGTAAGGCTATTGCTGCATAGGTCAATCGAGAAATACCCTCTGCAGGCGAGCGCAGTTGCTGTCGGTACACGATCTGGGATGCCTGCACGATCCGTCCGCGGCCGCGCATGCGCATAATGCCGTATTAGAAAACATGCACGCGCAAATGACAATTCTGTTTTGCGACGATTTACGACACTGCACGATCTGTTCCACACTTGCGCACCTTTGTACCGCAAGACTTTTATTCACTTACAGCGAAAAAAAATGAAGTGCAGCAAAAGAGAAGAGAAGTTTGCCCTTTATGCTGCTGTTAGGCAATTTTTGGTTGACGGGCTGGTGGATGCGGCGTTGAAGAAGAAGGTTTTACGAATGGCTGCAAATTTCGTTATAAGAGGTAAGTGAGTGTGGGTATTTGAAATAATATTAGCATTGTTTTACTTAAGACGTGTGAGCCTGTCAGTAACAACGTTTCATCTAGTCAGACCGCCAACATTTTTCACCACACGTGCTGTATTGTAGTACCAAACAAAGCAGCAAAAACATTACTTAACAAACATTGTTTGTCTATCACAGAAAGTAAATTATTCTACACTGGACCTAGTGCACAATTCATGAGGCTGGTTGTGCTGTCTGAGGAGCAGAGGCGGGCTGTCCTGGAGGAGTGCCACAACAACCTTGGCACAGGAAACCATGGGGGCGTGAGGGCGACCATGGACAGGGTTGTTGTGTGGTATTACTGGGACAGCATAAAGGCAGATGTGGCAGATTGGGTACTTTTTTGGAACTCTATGGCTCTCAGACAATGAATTGATTTAGTGGATTTGTTTGACTTCAGTTAATTATTTGGTCTAAATAATAAATGTATCCATCAGGTCAAAATCTGTCACAGATGCCAAAAGAATGACCCCATAAAGACTGTGTCTCCTGCCCTTCATCCTATTAAGGTAGAGCTTATCTTGGTGTACCACTTGAAGCAACAAGTTATGTATAAGGTGATGTGGTAATATTACATATCTTCACAGGTGAAAGAGCTATGGGAGGTGGTCGGTATGGACCTCAACGGTCCACTAAAAAAAATTGATGAAAGACCATCAATATGTCCTCACGGTGACAGACCTGTTCACCAAGTGGGTTATCGCTGCGCCTTTGAAGTGTGGCTCCAGCACTGAGGTGGCTGAGGCACTTGTGTCAAAGCTGTACACATTTGGTATGGTCCGGAAAATCATCACTGACAGGGGCCGTGCATTTGTTAACGAGGTATGTGTCCTGATTACCCTCTCCCTTCACCCCCTTCACACAGGTCATATGACATCATCACAATTCACGCTGTTTTAAGCGGTCATTGGTAATTTCTGAGACCAATACATTAACAACAAAAATAACCATGTTTGTCTGAATTATGTACAGCCTAATGCACACATATTTGCGGCGCTGAGCATCAAGCATGCCATCACAAGTGCTTACCATCCCCAGTCAACCAACCAAGTAAGTGTGCCATCATGACATCCCTCAAAACAGTAAAGTCAACTTTAGCCAATGTATACTAAAATGTAGTAATTCTTTCTATGTTGAAGGATGAGAGAACTAATAAAAATGTGAAGAGGACTCTCAGAAAATATGTTAATCAGCACCAGGATGATTGGGACATCCACCTGCAGGCCATAGTTTATGGAATAAACACTGCAAAACAGGTTATTATTCAAAATGACTAGATAACGTATATAACATACATGTTTTAAGAGTTTTTTTTGTGGTTCAATGCAATCTAACAAAACCTTTTGTTTCAAATTAGAGATAGGTGATGGGAAGTACAGCCCATACTTTTTAATGTACAATAGGCACCCCCATCTACCACAGGCATTAAATGCCTGTGAGACAGACGCCGCCTTTGAATTGGCGGACCCAGAGGAGGAGCTGGAGATAAAACTAGCTGGAGTCAAGGCCCTCAATGAAACGGTTTGTTCAGAGTTGTGTGGATGGCATGTTAAATCTGAATAAGAATGTTCGCATAGTAACCCTAATATATTCTTACGGTCAATGCAGACCCTAATATATTATTATCTTTAAGGTACGGAAAAACATTGAAAAGGCGCAGGGAAAACAAAAAAAGGCTTTTGAGGTAAAGAAAAGGAAAACAGGTTCGCCAGTGCTCAGTCAAGGCAGGGGACGAGGTCCTAATTGGGGAGCCCAAAAAGAAGGTGAAGAAGGGAAATTGTTTACAGGATCTCCACCAAGGGCCATTCACCCTCACATCCCTGACAGAGAAGGGTGTAGCAAGTGTTGCAGGGAAAATACAGAGAGTTAATGTTTCGCAGCTGAGGCCCTACTTTTGGCCACAAGGTATTGTAAGAATCCTACTTGGTGACAGCAAATATAAACATGACACTTGACAATGACGATTAGTATTTACTTTCCTGATGTGTAGACCATAGCCATGAATCTGAGGGCAGTCAAAACGATGTAAAGGACGTTAGACTGGTGGACCACCAGTATGCCAATAAAGGTCTACTGTGGTCCAAGAGGTTGGGTCCTCAGCAAGAACAACTGGTGAGTGCCAAACTAAACTGGATAGTTCACATGCACAGCTTGTTGGTGTGCTTCAAATAATAAATGCATGATTGCTCATTCCTTATATCCTACATTTTTTGTAATTTCTAGCTGACCTATGTGCTGGACAGAGCATGTCCAGCAAAAGAAATTGTTGTTCTGGATGGCCCAGTGTGTCTTCAAATGGAGGACTTTTGGAGCCTGGGGCTAGATGAGGAGGTGGAGAGCAATGTAAGTGGATATTGCCGTAAAGCGTTTGAATGGTTCTAATGCCTTTATTGCAACTATGCAAAACGTTCTGTGCTTTCAGATTGCGAATGCGTGCTTCAGGCTGGTAGAGGAGGCAGCAGGAGACATGTATGTATTTGTATTTACCTCAATGACTTGCACATAAATTTGCATTGCAGTATCTCACAAAAGTGAATAGACCAAATAGACCCCTCACATTTTCCCAAATATTTGGTTATATCTTTTCATGGGACAACACTATAGAAATGAAACTGTGATGCATCTTAAGGTAGTCAGTGTACAGCTTGTATAACAGCATAGATGTATTGTCCTCTGAAAATAACTCAACATACAGCCATTAATGTCTAAACAAGGTGGAGGAGAGCAAGGAGTGTAACGTTCACCAGCTCTGTGATGTTATCATGAAGGAGGGGGAGAGGATTCCTGAAGAAACCTGTGCAGCTCTGGTGAATGTCAAGTCCCTAGGGGTTAAGGCAGTGCATAATAATGGTAGTCACACAAAATATTGACAATTTGGGCACAATTAGGACATGTTCGCTGTGAGGTGTACTCACTTTTGTTGACAGCTGTTTAGACGTTAATGGTTGTATGTTGAGTTATTTTCAGAGGACAATAACTCTATACTGCAAAACAAACTGTACATTGACTACCTTAAGATGCATCAAAGTTTTATTTCTATAGAGCTGTCCCATGAAAAGATATAACAGAATATTTGCAAAAATGTGAAGGGTGTACTCACTTTTGTATATGTATATGAAATGTAGACATACAATTTTATTCAGGGAATGGATGTCCACATTGCTGACCTATATGAAGTCCCTACATGGAAATTAAGGGAACCTAGTTTGCCAGTAAGTTGCATAATGTGTTGACAAGTCCAGCAGATACACCTCTTTAAGTGAAGATATATCCAAGGAGATCTGAATTTTTTTTTCACAGGACAACATGGAATCAAAAGATGTTATCATTTTGCCAGCATGGATTAGGGGGTCACAAACAGCAAGCCACGATATGCTTTGTGTACAGTTACATCTATAGTGTTTCCTCTATTTTTTAAACCAGTTGGTGCCCCTATAGCTGGCATTAATGGCTTATGTTCTTCACAGGTATTATTAGTTGCTAAGGAGGCTATTTTTCTGGACTCATTATGTCCAAATGGGTTTGAAAATGAGAAATACCGAACCATATTTAGGTTTGAAACACATAAGCAGAGGACATTAGCAAGGTTTGACCTGTCATCACTTAAGGCTAACACAGAGAACAGACAGTGCTTCAGGTTTGAGTAAAAGCCTTGTTCTATGGCTTCAGGTTTGAGCAAAAGCCTTGTTCTCAGGCTTCAGGGTTGGGCAAAGACATTGTTTTATGGATTCAGTTTTGCATAGTTTTTTTTCCAGACAACTTGCAGGAGCAGTGGCTAATGGACCGTGGGTGGAGAAGACGGGCAAAGATTTTGATGTAACTTTGCTTACTATGTAATATTGGCATTTAATTTTGCTCAGCTGACACTATATACTATATACTGCAATGGTTGTCAACATCACATCTGAGTAACTGTGTATTATTTTTCAGCCATTTCCAGTTCAGTCAGATGGACAGAGCTGTGGGATCTTCATGCTTATGGAAAAATTTCTACTACATTTTTCCTGTTTGTCCTACATCTCTATAATCATGATCTTTCTCTTTAACAGTACGCTCTCTGCATCTGCACTGGTGCCCAGTTTCACTTTTTGGATGTAAGTTGTAATTCATGGAATGTACGTATCCAAGAATGTTAAAAAACAAACAATGCAAGACTCCAATATTATATGTGTATTACAGACTGACATACCATCTATTTGAAGGTGGTGTCTTCAGATCCTGGAGAAATTCTCAATCGCAAGGTAGGACACATTTCAAGCAGTAAAACATTGGTCTGCTTTACATTATGCTATATTAAAAGTACCATACTGACTTTTGAAAAGGCATGGGCAGCACTTCGGACAGCGCTTTGCCTTCTGGACAGAGGAGGCAGAACAGCTAATGGCAGGCACCCTACCACCTATTTTTAGGGTTCCTCGACCCCAAATAGTCAATGGCCAAACTAACCAGACAACCATTTTCACATATGCATTCTATACAATGTTCAAATTTTTTTAGACCTACCTGTATTTTCTTTGTGCATGTTATGGTTATATGGTTATATGAGTTAGCATATGCTTTTGTCCAAATTGATTAATTAATACAAAAGTTTGCAATTAATAGCCTAATGAAAATACCATAATATACGAACCATAACTCATAATAACTATTTAATTTATGCTGAAAAGATGTCTTTAGGCCCCTTTTGAAAAACCCAAAGCATCTTATGTTATAGGTTATAGGGTAGTCTTAATTTATGGTATTTTACTTCATCAAAGGAGGAACAGGTAGAGGTGGAGGAGCTGCCCCTCACATTGAAACATATGTACCAGGCGGAATACATTGTGAGGAAGAGTCCTGGGCTTTTCACTGGCCAGGTGCAAGAACCGTCATGTTGATGGATCATGATGACCAAATGAATGCATGGAGGGTGCTGATGGAGTCGACGGAGTGGGATGCCAAGGAGCCTTTCATGTTCATTTTTGAAAATATCCATATCTCACGAAATGCGTATAAATAACACGAAGGTGCAAACCCGTAAAATAAGTACGCCAAATTGCAATTTTGCGTGTATATCTACGCCAATCTTTGCATGGAAATGACACGCCCTCGGCGGAGAGCCGCCATTTTGAAACATACATAAAGAGGAACACTGAAATAATTCAAGTAATAACATTAGGTTTAGGCTTTGGGTTAGGGGAAAGGTTATAATATGCACGCACGCTAATATTAGGTTTAGGTTTTGGGTCAGGGCAGGTTAGGGTTAGGGTTTTAGGGTTAGGGTTAGGGTTGGGATGGGGGGTTAGGGGGGGTTAGGGTTAGGGATCACGGATGATCTTCCTGGCTTTCCTCATACACTGCCTGGTGTAGATGTCCTGAAGAGAGGGAAGCGCATCTCCCACCACATGACGGGCAGTTCGCACAACTCTCTGCAGTGCTTTGCGATTGCCGGCAGTGATGTTTCCATACCAGGCGGTGATGCAGCCAGTTAGAATGTTCTCTACTGTGCAGGTGTAAAAGGTTCTACCAAAATAGCCTACAAAAATATACCGTTAGTTGTGCCGCCTGGCCGTCAAGTGTTTCATCGCATGCGTGATAGCCTACCAATTTTTTAAAATTAAGTTTCAAAACATATATGTCAAGAATATTAATATATGTATATATAAGTATAATAACAATCACTTACAATACAAATATATAAAGATATAACCAAAAATTAAATGAACACCACACAGAAAATAAAATAAATAAAAGACAAAGAAAAGAACATGAGCCAGGGAAATATAATAAATAAAAGACAAAGAAAAGAACGTGAGCAAGGGAAATATAATAAATAAAAGACAAAGAAAAGAACATGAGCCAGGGAATTATAATAAATAAAATAAAAAATAAAAAAGGGAACACCCAGTGTCACATTATAAAAATGCATAAATATTATACTTTAAACACATGCGATACCAATATCGATGGTATGACTTTTTCCACTACGTAATTACGCGCATGCGCAGAACGGATCGTGCAGGTGGAACGGATCGTGTACCGACAGTTGCTTCTCACCGGCTGCCGTGATGAAGAGCACGATGGGAAGCGACTTGCTGACGACACAGTTTAAATGCTCATTGGGCAAGAAAGTCAGCTGATATCTTCATACAGTTTCTATGAACAAGCTCATTTACTATATATAATCGGGTTTTTTTGTGATTTAGACAACTATGTGGAATAGCCTATATTCTCCTCATAACCATCTTCATGTAAAAGCAGTGGTATTTCAATTGCATCAATTTAATCTGTGATAAGCGATTTTTATTTTCTTCTATAACAAAAACATTACACAAGATACAGTTTACATTTAAAAACATTTTATAAGGGAACTAAATGGAATAAGAAAAAATAAAATCTAGCCTACAAACCAAAAAACAACAAAGTAAGTCACAATTTTCAATCCATCCATATCATAATACAGAACAAGACAGGGGCTAATTTATATTTATCGATGAAGTCTACAAAATTCCAGCCTTTTCCCAGCAAACACAAAACGTTTCCCTAACGTTAGTTTTTGGTTCCCTTTTGGTTATTTTTTCGGGAACCAAAAAATTCTCAGGTTTTCAGGTTTTATATTTTGCAACCAGAAAATAACGTTCCCAGAACGTTCCAGGCTGTTTTTTTAAAAATAACCAGAAAATAACGTTCCCTAATGGTTATTTTTTGGTTATTTTTTTGCAACCAGAAAATAACGTTTCCTCATGGTTATCGTTCGGTTATTTTTTTGCAGTTTCATGATGTGCATGCAGGTTGTGACCAGTCCTCACAGCTTTTGTCTGTCAATCTTCTTTCCCTCAATTTCTCTGTGGTGTAAAATATCTTTCGTTTTTTTCTCTAGCTCTCCTGTGTTTCCTCCAGATTTTAGAAACATTTCAAAGTAATCCTGCTGCAACCTGAAGGGGGTGCTGTGCTTTTGCGTTTCTTGCATTTGCTTATCCTTTTGTGTGGATCATGTCGACACGATCTTCTTTCATGCAAACACTGTAAATGAATGCAATGAAGCTGTATAGAGGTGAAGGGACTGGTGCCGTGGCTCCACCTTATATATATATATATATATATATATATATATATATATCCTTTTTATGGTTTTGAGACTAATCAATCATTAATCAGCATTATCTTATGAGAAACAGATGATTAAAATTAATCAATATTTTACTCTTTTATTTCTGATTATGATATTAAAAATAAAACTCTAGAGAGTAAATATTACTAAAATAATTCACTGTTTGAGTCCCTGAATGTTTAGGCCTCTCTTCCTGCTAGGTCACCGTGGCTTTTAGAAGAGACCTCTTATCATCACATGTTCTCTTTTAGCACGCGCTCTAGCCTTGAGGGGTTTTGTGTGTGTGTGATTGTATTGTTTCAGAAGTTAGTTATTGGTGGCAGAAAGACCATATTTAAAAGACAGGATGTAAAGAGATGCGTATATGTTGTGGTTATACTAGGGTTTCTGTGTCAAACTTAGGTAACGCTTTAGATTACGGCCCGCAAAGTACCACATAATTAAACAGAATTTACAGCGTACCTATTTGTAACAATAATGTACCTCTACAGTAGGCCTACATATCTGTAGGTAAAGGGGAACAATATGCAAAGTTCAGGAAATAAAGTAAGAGTTAAATTATCTTTTAAACACTAATCTTCAATCGCCAGATCTTTGTCATGGTTTTATTAATTATAAATAAAGAAATGCGCAAAATTCTAAGAGGAAGGATGAAGCGCGTTTCACAGCAGGTGTTCTTGTAAACAGACTGGGACCGACTTTCACCTTATCATGTATATGATGTTATACCTCAATTTAAACAATATAAACAGGACAACCATATACCAACTCAAGTGTTCTTTAAGTTGCTATATGAGCTGTCCGCTTTATTAGAACGTTTTCCCATTCTACATGAGGTAAAACACGTCGGGCACAGCCTCATGATTAAAGGAAAAGCTAAACAATAAGTTGTGTGTAAACTTTTATTAAATTATTGTTAAATTGTACAAGTTCAAACATTTTCCTGACTCTTACCTCTATTCCCAAAATTGTGCATCTTGTTCTGCTTAACCTACAGATATGTAGGCCTACTGTTTAGATACATTACTGTTACAAGTAGCCTAGTTACGCTGTAAATTCTGTTTAATTATGCGGTACATTGCGGGCCGTAATCTAAAGCGTTACCCAAACTTATAATCAGTGAAGATATGCTATGAACTGGACGTCCAAGCTAAATTTATGTATTGTCTAACCTATTACAAGATTTTATTTATCTAAGTAATGACGGAGGTTAGATTGCTCTGTTAGTAGCCTATAAATATTACTGCATTTTTATGTAACAGCAGGTCGGTCTGTGGAACTCCTTGAGAGTGCTGAAGCTGACTTCTGCTGGCAAAACTACAAACAATTCTTCTTCAGTAAATTTTCTTCAGTAAAGTTTAATTAATTACATTCCTGACTCTGTGTCTTCATTCATCACAACTGGTCTACGGGTCTTTACTGTAAAATCCCCTACAGAGGTCATTACTTGCATGCATTATTTTTGTTTTAAAAGGGAGGTATCATAATATTTATACTGTATTTAATTTGTTTTCATATTATTTTAATCTCTTTTTTTTCAGTAAATGCCGTTTCCACCCATTGGACTGTGACTGTTATTTGTTACTTTTCATGGGAAAACATTTTAGGTTTTAGGCCTACTCTTAAAGTTTTATCTATATGCACAGACATGAGGTAACGCATGAAATTTCCTTGTCAACGAGCTTGGATCCCAAAGCTAAGATTAGTCTTTTTTTTTTATTTGTAAATGTATCATTTTTTATTACGTAGGCCTTATATATGACATTTCACAAAAAGAGAAATACAACATATACACAAAGTAAATGAAATAACAAATACAAACAACACGGTGCAATTCAACTGTCCATTTTAAATTCAGACAGTTTTTGAAGTCTCGTTCAAGCACGAGTTTAATATGCGCATTAAGATTAATAATAGCCTATACGCCAAATTATTTCAATGCTGTAATACTGTTTCTGCTGCACAAGCAATACAGAACTGTTTTTGAAACATCAGTGATTACGATAAGTAACTCATATAGGCAGTTTCCTATGATACATATGTAGGCTATAATTTAATGTATGTTATACCATGTGTAATGTAGGCTAATCGGGTTTTTTATAGGCTATTACATGTAAATCAAAACAGATCAAAACTATACATATACTGTAGTTTTCGAGAAAAGCCATCTATTTTCTGCATTACAGTGGCACATGTTCTCCACACAGTCAGTGCAGACCACAGTGTTTAAATATAATCTGCCTTAGTACCCCTAACATAAGCTTACCTTAATTAATAAAAGTTAAGCACAAAGAGAAACTGTCTGTGCATTATGCACACATGTAAATCATCATTTGTACTTTACAATATTTAGACACCCTCTGAAAATCATAAAAGGGATAAATAGCAGTGCATCAGTGTATCTTTTTAAATGTGTCTTAGCTTTCGGTTTAAATTTCAACATATAATGCACTTAGACAAATCAGGACACAAAAAAGACATAAAATACATACATATGACACATAGATCACACAATTATCTTTATTATGATCATTTTTTGTGTTACAGAATTTTATCATTCAAATCTTTACTGGTTTTGTGAGAATCACCTAAATAGATAGCAGAGCTCAGGATATCATAAGGGCATAAATGTCATGAAGGTACAGAAATACAGAAATGTTCAGACATGCAGGATATGCAAATTACCCTGTGGCTTGCTCAGCAGTTGATAACATTGACATAAACCAAGTTGAAGCTCATCTCGAAAGTGCACACAACAATAAAATAGAGGAGTGTTTTAAATTAATCAATATCTGATCCAAGAAACAAGACCAAAAATATTAATGTGTATACACACATGATTAATGCATTATGGTATTGAAAATATACAACAAACCAAACATGGTTGAAATCCTCTGCAAATCCAAAATCCACTTTGGATTAGTGACTCCCACAATGGAGGAGACTGGAATGTGCAAATGTCTGCTGAACAAATCAAATAGGTGCTTTGACCCAGGGAAGCCATTCCAAGCTGCTTTGCAAGAAAACCAAGGAGTCTGTAAGAGATAGATGTAGAAGGAAAATAAAGTGGCAGTTTGCCGAGTAGACTGGCAAGACAACTTTGAGCTTGTTCAGCTCACTTCATGCCACAGGCCTCTAGTCAGCCAGAATTCTTTGCGTACAGCCTTGTGCCACAAAGCGAGTTAAACAAGCTCGAAGTTGTCAACTCGATCCAAGATGGCGGCGCGTGCACATCTCGAGGCCCGGGGTCTCTCCAGTTTTTGCATTTATGCAGTGTTTTTCTTGCTCATCTCGGGTCTGTTCGTGCAGAACAGCTGTGCCTTAACATCGTACACCCGGCATGAGCTATTGGATATTGGTTTGCGCATTCCCGGAAGTTTTATCAACAATCTGTGCCTCGTCCCTGAGATCGCCAGAACACCCGATGCTACGCACTCTACACGGCCGGGCGGAAGTGCTCGCCGGCGGCGTCGAGATCGTAAACAAAGGCGGGGGAAGCGCGGAGGGCTAAGAGCTAAGCTAAAGCTAACACCGCACCGGCTCTCTTTACCCAGCATTTTCCTCGCTAATGTACGGTCATTGGTGAACAAAATGGATGAGATTCGACTCCGCATCATCCACAGCAAAAGACTTTTGAACTGCAATGTCATGATTTTCACTGAAACATGGCTAAACAGCGGCATACCGGACAATGCTATTGAATTAGCAGGACTCCACACACTTCGGGCAGATAGGACGGCAGATGAATCCGGTAAGACCAGAGGCGGAGGACTGTGCATTTACATTAACAAAGCTTGGTGCACGAACTCTGTTACTGTTGGGAGACACTGCTCAGCTAACCTAGAGTTTCTCATGGTTAAATGTAGACCGTTTTATCTGCCACGGGAGTTCACTTCCACCATTATAACGGCAGCTTACATTCCTCCGGATGCTGATGCCAAGCTTGCTATGAAAGAACTTCATGCGGCCATCAGTAAACAACAGTCTGCTCACCCGGAGGCTGCATTTATTGTTGCGGGAGATTTTAATCATTCAAACTTAAAGTCAGTTCTCCCCAAATTTCACCAGCATGTTTCCTGTCACACCAGAGGAAACAAAACTTTGGACCATGTCTATACAAACATGGCTGAAGCTTACGCAGTGACCCCCCTCCCCCACCTGGGACAGTCAGATCACCTTTCTTTGTTCCTCACCCCCAAGTATTCACCCCTCATCAATCGTGTGAAGCCATCAGTGAGGACCATCAAAGTGTGGCCTGCGGGGGCAGACTCCACACTCCAGGACAGGTTCCAACACACAGACTGGAGTATGTTTGCTTCTCAGGCCACCTGTGGCTTTCATACGGACATAGATAGCTACACCTCCTCTGTACTGGATTACATCAACATCACCATAGACAGTGTTACAACCCAGAAGCAGATCACTACATACCCAAATCAGAAGCCATGGATGAACAAGGAAGTGCGCCTCCTGTTGAAGTCACGCAATACTGCCTTCAGCTCAGGTGATGCACAGGCCTACAGCACTTCCAGGGCAAATCTGAAGAGGGGCATCAAAAAGGCCAAGCACTGCTACAAACTAAAGCTAGAGGAGCACTTTTCCAACTCTGATCCTCGACGCATGTGGCAAGGCATCCAGGCCATCAGCGACTACAAACCCAGCCACTCCACCCCCGTAGCAACAGATGCTGTCTTCCTAAACGAGCTTAATGACTTTTATGCTCGCTTCGAGAGAGACAATAAGGAAACTGCCACCAAGCTCACACTCTTAGATGACCACCCGACCATCACACTCACCTCCTCAGATGTCTACACGGCACTGAGCCGGATCAACGCACGAAAGGCTGCTGGACCAGATGGCATCCCCGGTCGTGTACTTAGGGCATGTGCAGAGCAACTCGCTGGGGTCTTTACGGATATTTTCAACCTGTCCCTCGCCCAAGCAGCTGTGCCAGCATGCTTTAAATCCACCTCCATTGTGCCAGTGCCGAAACACTCTAGCCCAACGTGCCTGAATGACTACCGCCCTGTAGCACTCACACCTATTGTTATGAAGTGCTTTGAGCGGCTGGTCCTGGCTCACCTAAAGGACTCCCTTCCGTCCACACTGGACCCATACCAGTTTGCCTACCGCAGCAATAGGAGCACAGAAGATGCTGTCTCCATAGCACTGCACTCTGTGCTCTCACACTTGGACAATAAAAACACTTATGCACGAATGCTGTTTGTTGACTTCAGCTCTGCATTCAATACTGTCATCCCTTCCAAGTTAATCACCAAACTTGGGAACCTGGGCATTAACACCTCTATTTGCAACTGGATTATGGACTTCCTGACAAACAGACCTCAGCTTGTTAGGTCAGGCCACATCTGCTCCACCACCATCACACTTAACACTGGCGTACCACAGGGCTGTGTTCTGAGCCCCTTTCTCTACTCCCTCTTCACACTCGACTGCAGGCCTGTGAATGGATCTAATGCCATCATTAAGTTTGCAGACGATACTACAGTGATTGGTCTCATCAGCAACAACGATGAGACGGCCTACAGGGAGGAGGTCCGGCACCTGGCCACATGGTGCTCAGACAACAACCTGCTCCTTAACACCTCCAAGACAAAGGAGCTCATCGTGGACTTCAGGAAGGAGAGAGGAGGCACACATGACCCCATCCACATTAACGGGATGGCTGTTGAGCGTGTCTCCAGCTTCAAGTTTCTGGGGACCCATATTTCGGAGGACCTGTCCTGGACCACCAACACCTCCAGCCTGGTCAAGAAGGCTCACCAGCGCCTCTTCTTCTTGAGGACCCTGAAGAAGAACCAACTGTCTTCAGCTATCCTGGTGAACTTCTACCGCTGCGTAGTAGAGAGCATCCTAACCAACTGTGTCACAGCCTGGTATGGGAGCTGCTCTGTTGCAGAGCGCAAGGCACTGCAGCGGGTGGTGAAAACCGCCCAACGCATCACAGGGACTCCACTTCCATCCATGGAGGACATCCAGAGGAAACGCTGTCTGCGTCGAGCTCGCAGCATTCTAAAGGACTCCTCTCACCCTGCCCACAGACTGTTTTCTCTCCTGCCCTCCGGCAGGCGCCTCAGATGCCTCCGGACAAGGACTAGCAGACTGAAAAACAGCTTTTTTCCCAGAGCTGTTTGCCTACTGAACTCTACCCCCCACTGATTCCACAACCCCCTCATATACCTCTAACTTAATGCTGCTATATTGTTTTGTTATTGCACTACAGGCCTGTCAAGCACACGACTGGACTGTCTACACATGTACTACATGTTTACTTGCTCTACCGGACTATTTATACTATACTGCATCATTTGCACTACTGGACTATTATACATATACTGCATCATTTGCACTTCAGTACTATGTACTGAATACTGCAATAACTCATCTACTGCACTGTTTACTTTAACTTAATAGCTGCTGTCCATCATTTATGCACACTTTATACTCATTTGCACTACTGTTCTGCATAGTCTAATTTATATTGTACGTATCCATCAGTAAATTTCTGTTTTTAGTAAATAACCATCTGTATATAATGTTCATAGTACATTCCCACTTGTAAATTCTTCATAATTTTTGCTTTATTCTGTATTTATGCACAACTGTATATCCTGCACTTGCTTATTGCACTTCTGGTTAGACCTAAACTACATTTCGTTGCCTTGTACTTGTACATGTGTAATGACAATAAAGTTGAATCTAATCTAATCTAAAAAACTTAAAACTGTCACTTTAGGGCGGTTTGCCAGACAGGGACTAGGCTTTAGTTAAATTAGGAGATTTAAGTCGTTTTTACAAACATGCCTTTAAAAACATTACTTTTTACATTTTAAGACAAAACAATGGCACTAATGTATTTTTTAAGAAGTCTATATCCATTCCCAATCTTTCTTGTAAGCAAAAAGCAGATGCTTGTTCAAGTAGCCAAACGGTTCATGGAGATGTCAAATTCACCACATTAATCTGTATTGATCATGATGTCTCAACTCACTTATAATATCTTTATTTTTGGGAAAGATGCTTTTAGGCCATTCAAAACACACATTGTACCAATATTTTCAGTCAGTCCCTTTGCACTCAGAGATGCACTGGGTGCTTCTTAATTCTTATTTGTGCATCCTCATTTTCTTACCATTTTTCAAACTGATTGACCCCCAAAAAGTGCATGCTGTGATAAAATTTAAAGGTGCTTCAACTAAGTATTAGTTTAGGGGTGTGCACACTTACGCAACCTGGTTATTGTACATTTTTTACTTTTCAATCCCCCCTAAAAGATCCTTATTGTTTTATACTTTAATATTTAGGTTGCAGTTTTGCAATAAAGGTGCAGGTTCTGACATGATGCATCTTAATTAAATTTTTTACATGACAAAAAATTTGGAATTTTAACAGGGGTGTAGACTTTTTAGATCCACTGTATTTGACATACACCATATAAATGTGAGCACTTTTAAGTATGTGTTTAACTTGAATGTTTTTAACGTGCAAAATCCTCCTGCGTAAAGTCATCACCTTGAAATGACACTTCAGAAAGTGAGGATGTCCCATTTCACTTGCTTCCATTCCTCAGTCCTTGCATCTTTTACTTGCATCCTTCCCTTGCATCATGAAGGGGTGGAGCTAAGACACAAAGGAGAAGCACCCGCTTTATTACTCTAGCTCCCTTATGCAGGCAATCTAGAATAATCACAATATACGAGACAAAATAGAAAACCATTACTTTTGTACCTACCTACTGACATTCTTCTTTATTTAAAATCTTAATCATATAGAAATAGCTTTGGGAATAAAATTCTGTTAAGGTACATCACCACTATCACTGTCTGCTAACTGCCATGCTCAGTTCTAGTGATATTTATTTATTACAGGACCGAATGCATTTACTGATAGTAAACATTATTCTCTCCCTGCAGTGTATATTTAGTAGGAAAAAAATCTGTTTTTCAGAGATGTGGCATTTAGAAGAATGTGAACCAA
The DNA here is from genome assembly GCA_026939265.1 of Oreonectes daqikongensis. NCBI lineage: Eukaryota > Metazoa > Chordata > Actinopteri > Cypriniformes > Nemacheilidae > Oreonectes > Oreonectes daqikongensis. The sequence goes on along the minus strand of JAOTQM010000033.1, from coordinate 5,021,999 downwards.
AAAAAAAAAAAAAAAAGTATTAGAGCAGCAGCATGCAAAAATGAATTAACTCATACATACTGTGCAGAAATGACAAGCCAGCAACAAGGTGAGGTCATTTCAATATCCTGAAGTTTCAATGGTCCCTTTGGACAAATTCCATGCACAAAGCCTGCATTGTGGGATTAAAAATGATTCATTGTAAAATCATATTATGACTAAAAGGTATACAAACATAAAAAGAATATAAAATACATGTATAAAAAAAAAGGCATAAAGTTAAAATTGTCATATGTTTAGTCATGCACTTTTAGTCCACATACATTAAAAACAAATGTATTAAGATGAATAAATATTATACCAAAATTTCTCAGTGGAAGTCGTCGTTGGGTAAACGAGGTGAATGGAGAACTACCACAATATATTTAACATTCTCCTTTTCTCAAATATCAAAAGAAAAACTTAACGATAGTGTTTTCACTACTTTCAACACAATAGAAAAATAGAGTCTGGTAATGGCAGTCAAAAAGAGAGAATGATGTCTAATTTACCGTGAATTCCATACAAAAAAAACATCACATTAGCATTAACAATTTTTTTGTAATTTAATGCAAAGCTTATAATACAAAGTATAGTGTTATAAATGTACATACATTAAAAAAAAAAAAGTATAAAAAAATCTTTACGATGCTGATGACCGTTGAACGTCATCACAGTCTTGTAAAAAAGGGCCACGAGCCCAGAGCTATTGAGAGAAATAAAGGACTCTGCACGAGCCAAACTCTCTTAGTAACCACCACACAGTCTATGGTTACCACACGTCACACGAGCCTCTGAGGTGTTGGATCTGTAACTGACAGCGGCTGACTGAACTACTCGTCTGACTGACAACGGTTTACTTTTTTTGTGTTAATTAAATTATACTTTCGTTTACAGTTTTGGGTTGCGAGTTCAAATATTTATCATTTTACATTACATTATTCTTTTCGGTCACATTCGTGTTGTTAGAGCAAACCAAGTTTCATGTGAGGAGAAAAGGGTAAGTTAGTTTAAGACAAATATCATGTGCAAATACTATTAATAAATGGTAAAAATACAAAACTGAGTAGTAAACTCTGTGACTTCTTGAAGTAAATTAAATAGCCTTTATAGTGTAACTTAAAAGTGTGGACGCACGTCGGGGAATTTGGACATTTAAGTTAACTTTCTGACTGAAAACGTAAAGGCTTCCATTCAAGATCATTTTTAAACAGCCAAAATAATTAATTTACGCTTTAAAATGGTATATAAGAGTTTGTTTGTCTGTTAAGAGAATGTGACTGTCCAGTTTGATGTAGTTAACTTTAAAGGTGCCAAATCTGAGGTACAGTCTCATGCCTTTTAACTTATCTGTTCCTGACTGACAGCGGCTTACTAAAGCAACGTGCATCGTCACTAACAATATTATACTTTCGTTTACAGCTTTAAGTTAAAGTTTAGAACTAAATTTATATTTCACGTTAATTTGTTCATTTTAGTGACAGTCTGTGTAGTTGGTAGGGCAAATCGAATTTTCAGAGGAAAAAAATCCAGGTAAATTGGTTTAAGACTGTCAATATCATTAACAAACAATTAAACGAAGAAATAAAAAAAACAAAAAAACAAAAAACAAAGCCTCCCCAACGTGGAAGGAAGAACCCGTAACTTGGAGGACCAGATTTATAAAATCCTCCAGCTGGACGAGTCGATCGTCATCCAAGCCGATCAGAAATGTGTGATTGAGGATGCTGTCGTCCCACAGTACACGCTCACATGCCTCAAAGTACTCCCCCGCATAACTCTCCAGAGCCCCGCCATCTTGCCATACTGACAGCAGGGTCATCTCCAGAGGCATGGTGGTAGTGCCTGCGACCCTTTGTGGCGTGGTCATAGTTGGTGGTCCGGTCTTCTGTCACGGGACTGATGAGTGCACAGGCAGGTGAGGACGCCACAAGGGATGGATTGATGGTAGATTTATTGTCACAGACACAACATACACAAAACCGGTGAACAGAAAGGTAATCCAGACTCAGATAAACCGATAAGTGTTCCAACAATCAGGTCTTCAGGTAAGTATTCCACATTCAGATAAACAGGTAAGTGTTGCAACAATCAGGTCTTCGGGTAAGTATTCCAACAATCAGGTCTTCGGGTAAGTATTCCACCAATCAGGTAAGTATTCCACCAATCAGGTAAGTATTCCACCAATCAGGTAAGTATTCCACCAATCAGGTAAGTATTCCACCAATCAGGTAAGTATTCCACCAATCAGGTAAGTATTCCACCAATCAGGTAAGTATTCCACCAATCAGGTAAGTATTCCACCAATCAGGTAAGTATTCCACCAATCAGGTAAGTATTCCACCAATCAGGTAAGTATTCCACCAATCAGGTAAGTATTCCACCAATCAGGTAAGTATTCCACCAATCAGGTAAGTATTCCACCAATCAGGTAAGTATTCCACCAATCAGGTAAGTATTCCACCAATCAGGTAAGTATTCCAACAATCAGGTAAGTAAACAAACGCTCTAACACAAGACAAGAAAATAACAACTAGACCGGACATAGAACAGAACTCAAATGGAACTTAAATACACTCAGCAAACACAGCAAACACAGAACAGGTGCACACACAGATGGGACACAGGTGAGAGTCTAATCAAAATGGCCGTGTGAAGGTGCGGTGAATGCTGGGTAATGAAGTCCAGAAATAAACAGAAAACAGGGACAGAACAGGTGTGTTACAAGAACAGTATAGTTTTTCAGCATATATTAATCTTTTTTAATAATAGTTAGTAACAATATTGTTCATGTTTTAGTTTATTGTTCATTACATATTGTTATACCATGGTCTGTTTGAATACTGGATTCTGATTGGCTGGAAGGTGTGCATTAAAACCATTTAATGCATGGGTAGTTCCAGTCAGTTTGTCATCATTTGAAATTAACTGACAAAACGAACCTGTTATATCTGATAAAAACGACACTGTAAACATCAATAACAACTTTAACTTGTCAAATGAGAAATGTAAAGAAAGTGCTTTGCAAGATCAACCAGCTTTGTTACAGATGTTCAGCTTTGAGATTTATACTATACTTTCAAAAGTAACAAAGTGATTTATGAAACTTCATACAACTGAAATTTGACAACTTTATTTTATCTTCCCTAATTGTATTCATTAAAATAAAAAGCATTTGTGACCTTTACTTTTGTTTAAATATTCTAAATTTTTTACAATTCAACCTGTTCTCAATTCAGGTGATTTAAGCAGCGTTCTACAGAAAAAAAGGTGTCAAAAAAGGTGTCAAAACCTGTTCCACCTGTATGTAAGTTATAACGTAATTCATGCAGCATGAAGGAATATTACATTTTATTTGCTTTAAGCTTTCTTTTTTATGCATAATTAAGGTTGTTGTATTTCTGTTGTATTTTTAGATCAGCCACTGCCCAAAACATATCCTCTATGCAAACGTTAGTAGAATACAAATTTACATGTTTCTGTGTTTAAAATATGATTCAAAATGTATTTAAAGCAAGATATTTCTCTCTATCATCCACAGATAATCAAGAAAAAGAAAGATCTCCTTATTTATTCTGTAGGAGGAAGTTTTTTTTATTGTTAATAAACATGTTTAATGTCTATATGCATGCAACTCTATTAAAAATAAATAAATATATTTACAGTAGAAGCACAGTTGTCAGAGTCCTCACTGCAAGGTTTGTCACCCCCCCATCAAGGTGTGTAATATGATTTTAATTTTTATACATTTATAAATGTGTGTGTAATACATTTAAAAACACATTTTGTTTGATGCCACAGCAGTGTCAGATCTACTCTTGAGAGAGCCACCGGCTTCATCCGAAGAACAAACAAAGAGTAAGGTTACAGCTGTCACAAACATGCATACCCATCAAAGAACTGATTGCATACAATGTTTAATTTCTCCTTAGACTACCACACAAAAGTCTTGCAGAAATTGCAAGAGCTGTGTGAAAATCAGCAAGATATTCTGTCTATGCAGAGGCGGATTCTGGCTGCTGTCACTGTGCCGGGGGTAGTGGCAGAGATAGACATCCTGGAAAACGGACCCTGCCAGACTATAGATGATTTAAAACAATTAGATGCGATCCTGGAAATATATACTATATATAATATATACAGTGGTCAAATTGTAAAAAATCGGGGGTGGTGCTGGTGTGGTAAATGCCTGTCTTTGTGTGTGTTGGGGAAGGGGAAAACTATAAGATTTATGACTAAGATTTACTATCCTTCAGGAATCATAATAAAAAACACAGGACAGGGTACATTTCTGCAAAAATTCTATAGGTTTCCTATAGGTGGATTTACATTATCCCGCTTATTACACAACACTTAGCACATGAAATCCTGAATATTATTAAATACTGGAAATTAAATGGCTTAATTAAATACTGGAAATTATATTTAATTTATGTGTAAGTAGCCTATACTACTAAACTACACGTATGAATCAAGACGACTCAATAAGAATCAAGTAGGCTATTCCAAAGAAATCCTCTTTGTTTATATATTTTCAGATGAACTACTTACGGTCAGTTGGAGGTGCAAATCCAGGGGCAGCTGTCCGAAAGATGTTACGTAAGGTGGCCACCAATGAAGTCCTGGGTGCATACAGCCTGAGGGGGAAAATATCTAAACTTGCCTTCCAAGACCTCAGAATGTGCTCTGTCATTATAGGAAAGTTTTATTCTAACCGACAATCAATCGATTTAAATAATTTAGAAGGATAATAAAATTAACTGTTTTGCTTATTGCATAGCCTAAAATACTTTTTTTCCATACACTGCTGCTGCAAAAACTATAGAAATCCAGTAGAAACAATCACAAATACATTATGAACCAATAGCTTTTTGTGGTGTGTTTTTGGCATTATTTCAATAAGATTCACCCTGTTGTAGCCTATTGGTTTTAACAGAAACTATTATCGTATCTGCATGTAATGGATTCTGTTGGTGGGAGCACCCGCTTCGAATGTTATCACTCGATTGAATGGGCGTTATCAGTGGTTATCAGCCCATTCATATGGGCCAGATGGGGCCTGCTGCGCCTACTGGTAGGCTCAGAAGGCTGTTATCATCCTTCCAAATGGCTAATCACTGAAACTAATACAAGAGACTCCAGATCCAGTCCCAGAAGAATCCAGCTCACCGGTCATCGGATCTCTGCTGGATCACGTGAACGTCGCGCTATTTCCCGCTTGATATTTCCAGGTAAGACTATTTAAATGATCAAACTGAGCAAAGACAATACATAAAATATGTGTTTTAAGGTGACGTGACATGAGTGTTGACATGAGATAACTGTTTGTAAACGTTTTAACTTTTATTACGTTATTAGCCTCCGTTGCTAATTAGCATGTTTTTACGTGTCTGATACTAAGGGAAAAATTTACTTTACTAACGTTAGTTTACCCAAAATTGGCCTGTAAAAATGACGTTTTCCACACTGTAAGACTGTAACGTTAATGCTTATTGCATATATTGCGTGCAATTAACGCATCACTAAAGCTAATTAGGCTGTGTTGAATAAAAGGTACTGGGCTCTTTTAGAAAGTAAGCCCGCTTCTGTTTCCGGCGCTATTGTGCGATATCCGGTATATTGTGTAAAGGTGCTGGTTGTGCGGTCGCACATGCTCAATTAACAATCCACACATAAGTATGTTCCGGAGTACTGTGCTTTAACCTGAGGTACACTACAGGCTGTTTGGTTTGTTTGAAAAACTAGAATGTAAAAAAGGTTCTTTGGGTTTAAATCTTTCTGTCTGCATGGTAGCTGGTTTGTGTTGGTTTAAGCTGGTCCTGAGCTGGTTCAGGACCAGTTTAAACAGCACATGACTAGCTTAACCCAGCTCATGACCAGCACAAACCAGCTAACGTTACCATCAGGCCCGGTTCTTGCCAGCTATGGAAGGGAACCATGAAACCATGCTTCAAAACCTACTTAACCAGCATATGTGGGTTGTACGTGTCACTTTGCTTTATCTAATAATTGCCAAATATTTTGATTTCAGATATGGGAAAAGCAGTTAAGAGCGCACGCTTTAGGAACGTTAAGATAAAGGTGGTGAGGTCTATCACTGGCCCTGCAAAGGTTTCTTACCTTAGTCAAGGTCTTCCAGAGCCCAAATCCAAACAGACCCACCCTTCGGACCCTTCCTCATCTATTACACCTCAACAGACTGAACCTGATGATGTGGCAGCGAGCTGTAGTTCATGTTCTGAGACTGCATACAGTAAGGCAAAGAAGAGAGAGCTTCATGCCTGGGATGCAGTCAAAGATGACATGCTTAAGGTGTCGTTTGAATGTTCAGCACCAATCACTACCCAGTGTGTCTGCCAAGAACATGCTGATTATAGGTGCATCGAGTGCAGCACCACTGCAGTGTTTTGTGAGGCTTGTCTGAAGAGGACTCACAGAAATTCACTGCACCTTCCTGATAAGTGGAATGTAAGAACAATAGCATGCAGTTATACATACAGACAGCAAACTCACAGTAATTTTAACAGATTTATTAGATTCTTCAAATTGTTTTTGCACTATGTATTATTAACTGTTAGTGTATCGAGTTTGTTGTTTTAAAAACTTTGTTAGAACAATCAGTTTTTCTTAAAGAATGCCTACTATGAGCCATCCTCCCTGGGGTTATTCCTATATTTACCTGAAGGCCATGCCACCCATGCTGTGTACACAAAGGACACGAAGGTCATTGTCAACACAGGTTTGTCATTTTACATAGAAAGATCTTAATGTATTCAATTTTCTTGACAGGTTAAGAAATCTAATCCTTGTAAATGTGGAGTAATGATTTCCTATAAGGAATTCATCAAATTTGCCTATTTGCTGATTCTAATAATAACAAACATTAAGTTATAGGTAGCACACTCAAGTGTTTTACTTGGGGCAGTCGTGGCCCAGTGGTTAGAGAGTTGGACTCATGACCAGAAGGTTGCTGGTTTGATTCTCATGGCTGGCGGGTAACGGCTGAGGTGCCCTTGAGCAAGGCACCTAACCCCCACTTGCTTACTGTACAAAATGTACAAATGTATAGTACAATGTAATGTAAGTTGCTATGGATAAAAGTGTCTGCCAAATGCATAAATGTAAATGTAAATGTAAAAATGTAAATGTTTTAGTCTATGCCTATATGGTAGTCTCTATAGTAGTACTTGGTTATGTTTTTATTTTATTTTCCTCTTTTTTTTTTTTTTTTGGCAGGACGGCTCTGCACCGTCACAGTCAATATGTGTGCATGTGAACCAGAGACCTGCACTCTGCTAAGGTATGGGCTCTGGCCAGCAACAGCTGACAAGCCCCAGACAGCCTTCTCCATCCCTTTGCTAGAGCTTTTTGTTTGTCTGTCACTGGAGTGACCTGATGGCATTGAATTGGTATCTGCAAAATTAGTACATTTTTGTATAAAATATTACAGGATTACTGTAAGTGTTTGTTTTCCAGACGGATGGAGATATGACAGTGACATTGGATGCCAACTTTGGCCTTGTGAGGAAGCAAAGCTCAGGGACAAGTGCGGTTGAGCCATTACATGTAACCCGTATGTTTGTTGATGAAAAGGATGTAGAGGACTACCTGCTATCACATCTTGACAGCTCAAAGCCTCACGAGGTTAGTCATAGTTTCAAAATATTTTATTAGGACTGAAAAAAAAGATTCAAATTGATTATTGATTTAAAAAAAGACCATTATTCCTCCCATAAATCCATGTTTTCCTTAAATCATTAGGACTGCAGTAATTTCAAGGCTGGCAATGTGCTGAGGTCATCACAACAAGCAAAGAAACTTGATGTTACAGGAGTGTTTGGAGCCTCCTGTCGTCATGAAATGCCCCTAATGTTTGTCAACATGAGCCAAGGAGAACGGCAAGTCTATGCCATAGTAGTGATCATTCAAATTCTACCTATTCAAAAATGCTTAGAATAGCATGACCCTAATGTAAGTCATATATTCTATAATTCCATTCTATCATTTTCATTAAAAGAAAACATGAAAAATGTTGCATTTTGAGTGCCCCTATTGAGTATTTAGGTATTGAATTTGCTGCTGGAAATTGTTTGTATCATTATTTTTCACTTTTTCGCAGTATAAAGTGTCAACATTCACATTTTTGTGTTAAAATAGATTAGCCTACCCCCTCTATGTCATCAATGAGCTACTTCAAAGATGTGAGGACAAGAACATACACCTGCGAGTAGTCTATGACATTGCCTGTGTTGTTGTTTCTCATTTTCATGTAAGTACAATTTTCTGTGTAAAACTGAATTATTGTTTTGAGAAAAGACCTTGACACATTGACTCAAAATGATGCCATACTATGTTTAATCAGAAATCAGGGGAGGGCATACCACACAACATCTTGGCTGTACCAGCATTTCACGTTTATGGACACAAAATGCCCTGCCAGGTAATTCATTAATTTTATAGAGACATCAGGACCTGTATCATTCATTCGCTGTTTGGTCTCCATTTTCCTATCTATCCACTGCACAGCTGAAATTAAGTAGAAATGCCTACAAGTAATTTTTAATCTTACATGGTTAAAAAACACCACCTGGTGTTTGTCTAAACTTTCAGAGATTTCAGAGATTCACAGTTTAACTTATGCAACCAATGTATATCCTGCACTTGCTGCTATTGCACTTCTGGTTAGACCCAAACTGCATTTCGTTGCCTTGTACTTGTACATGTGTAATGACAATAAAGTTGAATCTAATCTAATCTAATCTTTAGGACAATACAGTGGAAGTTGCTTATCTCACATCTGTCTGGTCAAACTAATCACTATAAGCTTGCTATAACCAAATTTGTGAGTACCGCGAGAATGATTTGAAAACACGCGCAGCTCCGCTCTTGCGGTACTTTGATGTGCGCACCACCTCACGAAAGTGAACATAACTAGCGTCTTGCTAATAGCTTTGTAGGTCCATTTGTATGTGGTCAAGACACTTACATAGCATTGAAACTTCTCTGTCAACCTTGACATCTGTATGAACTTCATATGCGTAAAAGACCGCTCACACGAATATGATGACACTGACGCATCGTAGTTTCGATCCATCTGCTTTCACCGCAAGATACTTTGCTGCATGATAAGTTTTTAAAATGTTTTACATTTGATTATTACGCCGCAGAGCACCATAACTTTTAATAAAAGCATGATGCTCCTCTGAACCCATCGTGGTCTGGGTAGCTTGAATCTTAGTGCGAGAGGTTATTATAGAAACGTAGTTTGCTAGTGATTAGTGTTGTGAGGCTTGCGCATAGCACTTAAAACGCACTGGCCAGGACAACCAGAGATATATTATTGATATATATTGTTATGTTTTTAAGGTTCAAATGTTGGTGAAGGGTAAGACACCTGGAGAGCCACATGATTTTTGAAAAGAACCACGTGTGGCTCGCGAGCCATAGATTTCCGAGCACTGTTCTAGTTGTTCCAAATCTGTATTTCTTTGTTTGGTTGAACACAGAGAAAGATATTTGGAGGAATGCTTGTAACCAAACAGTTCTCAAAAGTAAATGATGACAGAATTTTTATTTTTGGGTGAACTATCCCTTTAATCACAGATCAAGTACAGCACCAGACGGCTTAATGGGTTTGGACTCACAGATGGGGAAGGAATGGAAAGGCTATGGTCTTTCCTCCGAAGATTTGCCAGAGTCACAAAGGAGATGACTCCATCTCACCGCCTTGATCTGCTGACTGATGCCCTTTTGCATTATGGATGGAGAAAATCAACTGACTTAGGTTTGTCCATTGCTGTATAATCTGTCAAAATTATGTGCTGGTGGTTCACTGGTTATACATTTGATATTTTCTGGAGTGAAGATCACACAAATTGGTCATCATAAGTAAATTAAACTGTCTTTACAGGGGTGCAACTCCTGCAAAGACTAGACAAAGCAGAGAAAATAGCGATTCTCGCTCAAGAAGACATCTCATCTGTCATCAGAGAGGCACCAGGTAAACAATACACATAATAAGCAGGTAACATTAGTTGTAAATATGGCAATTCGATTCCATTTACAAGTATGTAGCATTGACGGTTGTCTAGTGTTGGTTTCTGAAGGAGACATGGAGAGATGGAAAAATATATGTTATATTTACCTTTTCGTGTACAGTAATGAAATACAATCCTGTAAACTCCGTGAAGATATAACATGAAATTAAGCATTTTATTAGAGTAGTAGTAATGTCTATCTGTTCTCCAGACACTGTCTGTAGATGGAAAAGGGACTACATCATCAAGCTGATTCAGTTTTACAAGTTCAAGTAAGAGTTCAATGTGTTTTGAACCGTTGGGCAGTCCAGCAACTTTTATGGCCTGATTCACCAGGGACTGGTAGGGGAGCCTTCCAGTACCTCCGGCCTTCTCTGAAAGACATGGGCACACACATGCAGGCATGCACACGTTAAAACAATGTTACACAATTGGACAACTGTGACTCTCCCCTCTTGGTGATAGCTAGTGTACAGGCACAGTCAGTTTGGTAAGGTGTCATAATCTTATGGTTGATGGGCAAATTAGATAAATAATTCATTTATTTGTTAATAATGCCATGGATTCATGAAGGTATATTAGGTTATAGATGGTATATTAGGCAAGATAAGAAGTTTCTTTACATCAGTCTTAAAAAGTGTTTGAATATACACTTACTATATTTTTGGTTGAACAGATCTTGCACTTTTCTCAACAGCACATTGAGTTGGTCTTTGGTACTGGGTGTTGCGGCTGAGGAGCTGGCTACAGATGTAACAACAGACAACAATTAATTTCATAAACCTGTATTATGTATATTTACACTATTATGGGCCTAAATCAATTACTGTGGATTTTCATATAGCCAATATTACCTTTAAAATACAGTGCAAAGTTGTTCACTGTGTCTGTCGAGTCAAGAAAATCAGTGGCTCCTTTGCTGCTCAGTTCATACACCTCCAAGCTGGACTTTTGGCGGTCAAATGACAAAATGGCTGTTCCCACAGACAAAGCCTCAAGCTTGGACACCTTTATAATTTTGTATAAACAAAACAACCACAAAAAAGCAAGTGATTGATTATATACAACATAGACAAAACCTAATTTAAAGAATCCAACATATACTGAAGAATCAACTCTTAACAGGGCTAGACAACATATGAAAAGTGTTGTCACAGGTGGCAAATAAGTGGTCAGGGACATAAGCGGTGTTTACATGGAGTCCAATATCCAACTAATAATTTGACTAATGCTTCTATTGACCACCTTGATCTGAATAGACTAGCCCAACCAGTAGAAATGTTGTTTGATGTGAGAATATTTGATGCTGATAGCCTTGTAAAAACAATCTGATAGAATATTTATTTGTAATGAGTTCATTTAAAATTATAGAAACAACAGTTGTCTGTCACAATGTTCTGCTCACATGACAACTGCTGTCTATATCATCCTTGCATCTAAAACTATAATAATACCACTAATGCCTAGCAAATGATGCTTCTTTCCAAACCTCTATCTTCAGCTTCTTCAAATGTATTTGAATTCTGTGATCCCTCATCTCAGGGCTAAGGTCCTGTGCCTGCCCATGTGCCCTCAGTGCTGTTGCCTCTTGACAATATTTTTGCTTTTGGTTTTTACCTAATGTGGACCACCTTCCCTTAATATCATTCATTGTGCCTGAGGGAAAAAAAATAGACGCACAGAAAATGCATCATTTTAGAGTAAACATCTCTTTTTTCAAGTAAATTCATACAGAGTCCAACACACTGGTTCACTTGGGTTGTGAAACCCATTTCTCATTTCTTCTCATTCTCTTTTCAATACACAAAGCAGTCTTACACTGATGAGTGCAACTTGCATGTGTGAAGTACTTGCCAAATACTATCTTGAAAATCTGTTTCACAAAGGGTTGTACAACAACAAACCATTTAGTATAATAATTAAAACCATCCTTTAAATATTGTCTCTCACCTTTGTTTCTGAGAATGTCCCTCAGACAAAGAATTAAATGACCTTTTGTAATTACTGATCCAGTTCTGAAAGAGAAAAAAGAAAAATAACTAAAGAGTATTACACCACTTAAACTGAATGTTAACAAAACATTTCATTTATACAAGCAGTACAGCAGAATGCAGGGCTGCACGATTAATCATATTTTAATCGTAATAACGATTTATGCTTCCCACAATTATTTGAATATAATTATTGTGATATTCATGTTTTAAAAGCAAGCACAAAACTACCGATAAGGTCAGAAAATCATCACTGTCGGACTGAAAGCTTGCATCTCTTTAACTGCCACTTAAAAGCAGGGTGACCGATCTCTGAAAACGGCTGTTGTTATTTAAAATCAACAACAAAACGCACTACTACAAAACAGGAACAGGCCTCTTACTGCTCCGTTCTCAAACGTGCTGTGCGATGCGAGCATTCCCTCGCTTCCCTCTGTCACTAAGTGAACACGCGTCTTACTGCTGATTGGCTACAAGTTTGAGCCCTGCCCTGGAGAGAAAAGAAAAGGTGAGGCGTCGAATTCCGTTGCCAGCCCGTGTCATCACCAGCGATGAATATTTTGACCTACTGCAACAAAGAGAAGCTGAGGAGAAAGAGAAGGAAGAAACTAAAAAAAGGCACAAAGAAGAAATGGAAAAGAAAAGAGAGGACAAAAGGCAAGCACAGGAGGCAAAAAGGCAAAGGCAGGCACCTCCTCCAGCTGAAGAGGATGGTGAACATTGTGCTCTGTGCCGGAGAGTGGTTCCACCTGGCTCAGGGGATGAGGCAATTGTTGAGTGGGTCCAGTGCGACCTGTGCCATCTCTGGTTCCACTTGGAGTGTGCAGGGGTGGAGGAAGTGACAGACACTGATTGGCTGTGTCACAAATGTTGTATGTAAAAACAATCTGTTAAATGTAAATAGTTGTGTACACACACACACACACACACACACACACGTTTCGTTCAACAATTAAACGTTTACTCTGTTGACTGTGATGTTTTTTTATTGCCAACAAAATGATAGGATATACAATAAGATTTCATATATAAAGTTATATAACAGTTAAAATATCCATTAAAGTATAAGTTAAACAACTCACAGTTGATCAGTTAAATGTCCATTTTCGCAGCTGAAATCAAGTTTTGCGCACTGTACGGATTACAGCATTAGCTTCTTAGCCTGAGTTAACTTGATCATGTCGAGCTAGACGGGCTGTAACAGAACCACTATATACAGACGAAGAGTAAGATGATGAACAGTATTTATTATATTCTCAAAATGATAAACTGAGTCTGAAGTGATGCTCGTAAGAGCTCATTTTTGTATTGTTTTTGTAAGTAAAAAAGCGCTTTATAAACGTATTAAATCGAGTCGTTGTGTTCTGGCGCCGTCTGGTGGCCATTTCGATTAACTACAATCTAATAATCTATTTAATGCAAGGTTTGCTGTGAAACTGGCCCTTTTTGACTCGTTATTTTTTTTCCTGTTTTAATGTTTTGTTGATTTAAACATGTTGATTTTACGCAAACCTTGTGTTGAATATATTATTAGATTGTAGTTCATCGAAATGGCCACCAGACGGCACCAGAACACAACGACTCGATTTTTTAAGTGAGTGACCTATTTTTTGTCAGATATGGTGACCCATACCCGAAATGTGACCTCTGCATTTAACCCAACCAGTGAATAGTGAACACACACACTTTAAGTCGTGAACACACATACACCGGGGCAGTGGGCAGCTAACACTGCAGCGCCCGGGGAGCAAACGGGGGTTAGGTGCCTTGCTCAAGGACACGTCAGTTGTTACCTGCCGGTACTGAGAATCGAACCAGCAACCTTCTGGTTACGAGTCCGACTCTCTAACCATTAGGCCACTATTTAAAAAAAAAAAAGTGCAGCATTTGAGAAATAATAAAAGACTAGTTATTCATTTCTAATTTGTCTCAACTCATTTTGTAAAAAATACATCGTGAATCAGAGTCGACTCCTTTTTTCCAAGTCAATAACTTTGTTATTCGTTCACCTTCGTTCACTTGACAGACTGCTTACATTCACACACAGCAACATTACACACGACATGAAATGTCATTTTAAAGACATTGTAATTGTTACTCTTTAAAATTACAATGAGTTTGTGCTAAATGTGAATAAGTTGAAATGTGTATTTCTCAAGTAGTACTGAACAACTATTCTCTCACATTTACATTTACATTTACATTTATTCATTTGGCAGACGCTTTTATCCAAAGCGACTTACAATTGAGGAAAACAGCAAGCGATTCGTCTAAGTAAGCAATATTCACGAGAGGTGCTAGTAATACAAGGTTTCAAATACAACGTCAAGATAGTATAAGCAAGTATATAGAGAACATTAGAAAAGGAAAAATAGGGGTAAAATGAAAATATATATATATTTTTTTTATGAGACAGTTAAGTGCTCATGGAAGAGGTGGATCTTCAGCTGTTTTTTGAATTGTGAAATTGATCCAGCAGTCCTGATGGAAACAGGAAGATCATTCCACCAGCCGGGAACGGAGAAAGAAAATGTCCTTGAGATGGATCTCATGCCTCTCTGTGAAGGAACAATGAGGCGCCGCTCGTTTTCAGACCGCAGACTTCTGGAGGGGATGTAGGTCTGTAAGAGAGAGTTGAGGTAGATGGGTGCTGTGTTAGTGGCTGGTCTGTAAGCAAGCACCAGTGCCTTGAACTTAATGCGTGCCGCTACTGGGAGCCAGTGTAGAGAGATGAGCAGAGGTGTGACATGTGCTCTCTTGGGCTCATTGAAGACCAGGCGTGCAGCAGCATTCTGGATCATTTGCAGAGGTTTGATCATTTGCAGAGGTTTGAAGGCACAGGCTGGGAGACCGGCCAGAAGAGCATTACAATAATCCAGTCTAGAAATGACAAGTGCCTGGACGAGAAGCTGTGTTGCATGTTCTGTTAAGAACGGTCTGATCTTTCTAATGTTGTACAATGCAAACCTGCATGACCGAGTTGTTTTAGTATCGTGATCCTTAAAAGTCAGCTGATCATCCATGATTACCCCAAGATTCCTGACTGAAGTCGATGGGGTTATCTTAGATGGACCAAGTTGGATGGTAAGCTGGGGCTGTTCTGACGGGGTGGCAGGGATGACGAGAAGCTCAGTCTTGGCCAGGTTGAGTTGCAGGTGATGATCTTTCATCCAAGAAGAGATGTCAGCCAGGCAGTCGGAGACTCGTGTGGCTAGCGTGGAATCGTCTGGATGAAATGAGAGGTGAAGTTGAGTGTCATCAGCATAACAATGGTAGGAGAATCCATGTGCTTGTATGATGGAACCCAGTGATGTGGTGTATATGGAGAAGAGCAGAGGTCCAAGAACCGATCCTTGTGGGACCCCGGTGACTAGTTGGTGTGATTTGGACACTTCACCTCCCCAAGCTACCTTGAAGGACCTATCTGTGAGGTAGGATTTAAACCAGGAGAGTGAAGTTCCAGTGATGCCCAGTGACGATAGGGTAGACAGAAGAATGTGATGGTTAACCGTGTCGAAGGCTGCAGAAAGGTCTAAGAGAATGAGAACAGATGATTTGGACTCAGCTCTTGCCCTCCTTAGGGCTTCTGTAACTGTTAGTAGGGCAGTTTCGGTTGAGTGACCGCTCTTAAAGCCTGACTGGTTGGTGTCCAGCCTGTTGTTTTGGGTGAGGAAGGTAGACACCTGATTGAAAACAACCCGTTCAAGTGCTTTAGCTATGAACGGAAGGAGAGAAATGGATCTATAATTCTCCAGTAGGTAAGTGTCATGTGTGGGTTTCTTAAGCAGCGGTGTTACCCGGGCCTGCTTGAATGCAGTGGGGAAAATTCCTGTATTAAGAGATGTGTTAATGATATGAGTGAGTGATGGTAGGAGTGTGGGTGAGATGGCTTGTAGTAGATGTGAGGGGATGGGGTCTAACGGGCAGGTGGTTGGGTGAGTAGAGAGCAGAAGTTTAGAGACATCATCCTCTTTAAGAGGAGAGAAAGAGGAGAGAAGATGGTCTGCTGTGTGTATGTGCGATGTGAGATCATTGATGGGTGGAGCTGAAAATTGTCTGCTGATAGACCTAGTTTTGTCTGTGAAGTAGCTGGCAAAGTCATTAGCCGTTAGGGAGTTAGACGGAGGTGGTGGAGGGGGACAGAGGAGAGTTTTAAATGTTTTGAAAAGCTTGTGGGAGTCTGAGGCGCTGCTAATTTTTTCATGGAAGAATGCAGATTTAGCAGTGTGAATGTCTGCAGAGAAGATAGAGAGTGAAGCTTGATACTTACAGAGGTCAGCGATATCTTTTGTTTTGCGCCATTTCCTTTCAGTCGCTCTGAGTTTAGCCCGGTGTTCCCGGAGGGTATCGGACAACCAGGGACTGGAAGGAGTAGCACGTGCTGGCCTGGAGGAAATAGGACAAATAGTGTCTAGACACGAGGTTAGTGTTGTGAGAAGTGTGTCTGTGGCAGAATTAACATCTAGTGATGCAAAGTGTGTGAAGGATGGAAGGGAGGTTTCTATGACAGATGAAAGATGGACAGGAGAAAGGGAGCGCAGATTCCGCCTAAATGAGACTGGCAGCGGAGTTGGTGAGTTGCGGGAATGCAGTATTAAATTAAAAGTGATGAAAAAGTGATCAGAGACGTGCAGAGGTGTAATCAAGGTGTTCTCTGTATCACAGCTGCGTGTGTAGATAAGATCAAGTTGGTTACCTGACTTATGGGTACCTGTGGTGGGGACTAGTTGGAGATTGAAGGAGGTAAGCAGTGAGTGGAAGTTTGAGGCATAAGGCTTCTCCAGGTGGATGTTGAAGTCTCCAAAGACAAGAAGCAGTGAGTCGTCCTCAGGGAAAGACGAGAGCAGCATGTCTAGTTCTTCTAGAAATTCACCCAGTTGACCTGGGGGGGCGATAAATAACTACAATGTGGAGTTTAAATGGAGAGGTAATAGTTACGGCATGGAATTCAAAAGAATTGGTGTTGACTACGGAGGGGTAGGTGGAGAACTTCCAGTCTTTGGAGATGAGAAGACCGGTGCCACCACCTCTCCCATGCTGGCGGGGAGTGTGAGAGAAAGAGAAATTACTAGAGAGAGCAGCAGGGTTTGCTGTGTTCTCAGAAGTAATCCAGGTTTCAGTTAATCCTACAATACTAAGAGCAGAGTGGGATGCAAATGCAGGGATGAAGTCAGATTTATTAACAGCAGATTGCCAATTCCAGAGACCAATGGAAAGAGAGAGTGGAAGAGTAGAAGAGGTACAGATAGTGCGAAGGTTGGCAGGATTACTCCGCCTTCCTCTCGTGAGAGAGTGCCGTGGGCGAGAGACCACAGGAATGAATTGGAAACACATGCTGTGCAAGTAAGGATAGAAAAGGCAAAAAGAATGGAGAGAAAAAGAGTAAAGTAAGGATTATTAGAAAAGATACTACTGTGCGTTGCCGGTTTCATTGCTCGGTTGAGTCGCGCAGGACGAGTCGAATGGTCTTTACCTCGTCGGTCTTCGCGCGAGGAGGGCTGAACGCTGACGTTTCTGCGCCAGTGCCTCTATCTGTATTAAATAGGTTGCTAATCACGTAGTGAGTGGGAACAGCTGCCCGTGCGTTTCAAATTAGCAAGACAAAGCCTAAATGAACACGCAATGGCTCAAGTCGAATCTAATGCTGGACTCTTCCGGACTTAAGTGCTAATTTATCCAAAGGTGAAAAGCTTTCCTGTAATCTAAAATCAACTAGCTGCAAACAACACTCCAAAGCACCATAGACTTATAAGGAAAATAGATCAGAGAACGAAATAATTCTCACTACTTAGCAAATATATCACCTAAGCGTCATACAACAGAAACATATATTCTCTCACACACAGAAACTGAAACTAACAGCACGATGAGCTTCATCTTCATCTCTATTCCAGCAGAACACAAACACCGGTGGTGATGCTGTGACAATAATATATATGTACCTGTGAAGATATAAGAAATCAAACATCTGTTGTTGAAAATGTTTGTGCTATAGACATGAATGATAGCTGAGATGAAACTTGTTGAGAAGTGTGATGTTGTGTTACTAAACAATCAGACTTCAGATTTCTGACTTAAAGACTTACTGAACATTAAAGAACTTCATCTAAAGATCTGATTGGTTCATAACACCAAACCAACCTGATGCTGAAAGAGTCAAACTGACCGGAGTTGAAAAACTGAATAACATCACTGACCAAACAGCAGATGTAAGATATCAAATTCAGCTATATACACTAATGTATAGATTATTAATACAGATTAATAAATGAATGAGGAAAAAACTTTCTTACCTTCTTACCGGAAATAAGTTTATTGAATAGCAACAATTCCGTCAAATTAATGAAGATCTCAGTGAATCAATATAGAGATTCACAGGATTCACAGCGAAACCTAGTGTACAGAAACCTTCACCACATATTCATTTACACTGTAACTTATTAAATGAGTTCAAATGAATTATTTTGATGAGATGAAATAATATAAAAACAATTAATACAATTAAAAGAGTAAATATAAACTACTTGTAAATCCAATATGATTGTACTTTAAATTAGACAGTAATACAGTAACATTACACTAATGAAGTGAGATCTCATTTAATGGATTTATTCCATATCATTTAGGACTAGAGATAGTAATAAAACTCTCTTTAACTTGACCAGAAGACCCACTTCTAAAAGCCTGTCTGTGTAAAGGAATATATTTACAGAAGTGAAAAAAGAAGAGATACATTCAGTTTATTTTATTTTGTATAGCACTTTTATTGTCAATAGCCTACATATAGTTTCCAAAGAAACACTTTAGAAAGCAAGCAGAGGATGACAACAGAAAGCAAAAGACCTCTAAAAAAGAAAACCTCTGAAAGCTTGGAAAACCCAAGATTAGCCAGGAAAAGTCATCCTCATCACTCCATGACCAACACAAATTTGAACCAATGAACACAAAGTATACATCCGTACATATAGACAGAACTGTCACTAATAGAGGAAAAGCTGTTCCACATCATATTCAATCTCAAACTGATTCACATCCCAGCAAAAGCCCCTCATACAAACGTCAATGTTTATTTCTCCAGATATAATCCAGACACATCCAGAGTTAATGATAATATTGACTTTGTTGTTTAATTCAATAAGAACTTCATAATCAATGCAACAATCTAATATATCAGACAGATGTTTCATCTCTGAATCTGTAACACTTGAACACCAGCACGACTGTCACTATCAGATATAGACAAACTGCCAGCAGAAAACTGAGAATCTTGAGGACAGAAATCTCCTTCAGAATAGATCCTGAAAAAGAGTCAACACAAGAATAACAAATAAAGAATAACTGAACTATAATAAAATCATGTCACATCACATCTCAGACTTTCACCTGTGACTGAGATCCAGCTCTCTGGAGACTCTCCTCTCTCTCTGTGTTTACAGTAATAGAAGTTTGTGTCCAGATTCAGACTCACACCAGTACACAGATGTGATTATACATGTAGATTCTGTTCCTGTAGATCTGACTGATGATGATGATGAACAAGTTTCCAGTGTGTTTGTGTATCTTCTCACTGTCCATCCAGTAGAGTTCCTGTGATCCTCACAGCTCAGAGAGAGAGATTCAGATGAGAAGTGTTGACTTCTGTTGAAGAAGAAACACCTGAGAAGAAAGCTTTATTAAACATGAATGATATTAACAGCTTGTTGTTGTTTAGTTGTGTGTGTTGACGTCACCAGTGATCCACAGTAGTTGTGTGTTGCTGTTGTGTGTGTTTCTGCTCCACTTTAAAAAAAACATTCTTTTGATTTAATCGTAATTATTTCCTACAACAATGTTCCAGGTTATAACACACAAAAGTTTAAACATTTAATGAATTGAACTTAATTTTGCAGTAAACTGATTTAAATGCATTTAAAGGGCTACTCTTCTGGTGAAAGTTTTCAGACAGCTATCAGAATGGGTAACAGTCCGTGTGAATACATGAACACCCACAGCTCAGTGTGTAATGGTCTAATTACTTTAAAATTACAGGAGGTATGTCATAACAAACATATCAATTGTTTTAAACACCAAGTAGAATAATACATTATTTTTTATTATTTTAATCTGAGCTCACAGATGGAAGTGTGCTTAATGGGTATGTGAGCAATTGAGCTGTGAGTTATTCAAATTGTTGTTTATTCTGAAACAACAGAATGTCCTTTTGAGAAATTTATGATTATCTTAATGACATGTTATTTTTTAGTTCATATTCTTTTTTAGTTCATATTCTTTTTGATTAGAAGATTTTGATTTAGATATGTTGGAGAAGAATTAAAACAATGTGGGCGTGACATCAACAAACCACAAGAAGCAATCATGATCAGATGATATTCAAAGCCTATAAAATAAATATTTTTTCTATTGTTTTATTTTATTTGTTTAATCTTATGTAACTTAAGCTGTATTTGTATTTCTTTACAGATGACTATGGTCGAAGAATATGGAAGACAAGAAAAGTGATTTTGTAATTAGTTTTTAATAGTAAATATGTTGCAGAGGATTGGTTTTTTTTGATAGCGTTATTTATAACTTTTATAACTTACTTTTTTTTATTAGTTTATTAAGTTATTTTTTGTTAGTGTTTCAATGTTCATCCACCTGTTTGGGTATATTTTGTTTTAATGCTATATTTTAAATATTTTGCATTTATTTATAAATGTATTTATATTAAATACAATTAATTGGTTGACTGATTATTTCTTCATATACACATATGGTTTATTTAGGAATAGATTAACAAATGCACAAATATGAATTAATTTAAAGTTAGGGTAACGTTAGAATAACAACGTTATGAATAACAACGAGTTTAAGTTATAATAAAGTTAGGGAAACGTTTTACTAAACTTTCCTGGCTAACCAAAAACAAACCTTAAAAAATAACGTTCTGGGAATGAAAAATTGTTAGCTGGGTTCACACGCTCTCACGCCACACCTTGTATTTGTCACGCTGAGAAGTAAAGAACAACGTGTCCCACTTTATACAATTACACGAGGCAAATAAAATGTGAAAATGAAAGATGTAAGTGTCAGTTACAGTAATAAAGCCTGATCACGGTGCTTCAGGTAGTTTTCCATGTTACTCACACAGCGCTGAGCATTACAACCAATCATAGACAGCGCATGACGTAATGACCAATCAGAAGTTTAGATGAGTCATCATCGGTGTAACAGCTTTGCTCGCTCACAGAAACAACCGAGTGCAGATACGGTCAGTCAGACTCATTTATTATAACGGGAGTTTTTCATGCAGTCAGTTTCATTCATTATAACGCTAAATTATAACAGAAGTCACTGTTTCAGTGACGTTTTTCGCTCGCTTTCTGTTTAATCCTGGTTTAAATAAACATTTCATGCATGCAAAAACAAACAATGTGAAAATTTACTAATGCAAAAAACGCTATAATCACCCTCAAATAGTTGGTCTGCAAAGTCTAAAAGAATATGACATGCAAATGTTACAGGTTCTACTCGCGAGCAGGCATCGAACCGAGTCGGTTCGGCATGGGAGTTGGGCGCTCTAACAGGAGGCTAAAGACCACTTGAGGTCAGGCAGTAAGGTTTACACACTGCACAGCTCTTCACTAGTTGGCCTCCGTTACACAAAAACGATTTTAATATTTTATTTGGTATTTATAATCATGATTACAATATCAAAAGCAATATTAACAATGTTTTTTGCTTAAATCATCCTTAAACTTTGTTTTTGTCATTTATCAGTTTTATTTGTGCTGGGCAAATATAAACAATAGAGGAAATAGCAAAACTTGCGGGGCGGGGCCTAATTTGAGTGGCTCCTCCCCTAGCACATGTAATCTCACGCCAAACTTTTGATGAAACTTGAGAGTTCTGAATCTGTCAGGGTTTACACCCTAAGATTATGGCAGCTCCAGTTTGGATCCAGCATCACTTCAGATGATACTAGCACTCACAAAGACTTTAGATGATGGACATACAACATTGCTAAATATTATATATTGTAATCACTGCCTTAAAGTTAAAGTGTATGTTTGCTGATTTTCAATCCACTTTGTATTGTTACAATAATGGCGATATATGAAAATGTTTAGGTTTTTTTTTTACTTACTGATATATTCCCATTTACTCCAGAATTTGTTTTGCCGGATATACAAAGTGGAAAAAAATCTATGAAAATGTAATTTAAATATTGTCTGTTTAACTGAACATGACTGAAATGACTTGAAAGACATGATTGTCATCTTAGAGCTATTGTGATATAAACATCACTTTGTTGCCAGAAGATGTTTCTCAGCCATGTCTGGCTGATCAAAGGATATATTTTTGGATTGTAACATTTAAACATGCATTTTTAAGATGCTTTGAAATTATATGGATTGTAAATGCTATACCTTTAAGACAGTTAATCTGGGTTTTACTATGATAAAACTGCAGTAACCAGATCCTGTTTTTCCTACCAAGGTTTTGAAAATGATTCTGATGCTTTTGAGATCATGGTAAATATCTGTAGGTGTTCTAGTAATGACATATTTGCTATAACAATCAATATTCATTGTAGTACTATGGTTTGGTCTTATTGCAAAGTTGTAAAAACATGGATTTCGTAGGGGTGCGTGTTGGTCTGGTAAATGTAATGCATTTGTGTATTTAATCTAGTAAATTTGCAGTTGTTATTGAACATTGGTTTTAATCCATTATTGTGTTGAAGGACATTTTGTTTAGCGTGATATTGAACAATTATGAACCGCAGACCGACCGTGGACCACCAACAAACATTGGTGATAAACCAGCGGTCCACCTGATGAGCAAAAAGCTGGAACGCCTCCGGTGGACCACCAATTTTGCCACTTGTGGTCCTCCGCTGGCCTTATGTTAGCTGGGATACTTCCCTTTTCACGTGTACCCAAGGGACAGCGTAACTTTGAAGAAAGTAAGGGTCACAAACTAAGGGAAAGTAAGGGCCTCAGAATGGGGCAAATAAAGAGTACTAAGAGTTTCCGTAGTGTAGTGGTTATCACGTTGGAGGCTGTGGTTGGGACTGCATGGAAAGGAAATAAAAAATTTAAAAATGTGCACGCATGCAGACAGACAGACGGCGGCACATGCACACGCTGCGGCTTCTCTCTCTCGCGACAGAATGGTGTTTTCGCGTTTTTTGTCTTGTAAGTCGCATAACTGTCATTAACAACTGCCCGGAAAACATCTTTTAGACTACTTTTGTTTGCACAAACAGGTTCCACCGAGACTTGAACTCGGATCACTGGATTCAGAGTCCAGAGTGCTAACCATTACACCATAGAACCAAAGACAGTCACACTTTGCTGGATTCAAACTATACATTTTCACATGAAATCTGCAGTCTATACAGATAACTGGATTCAATAAACTAAGCAATATTACCATAGGTATCCTACGAATGCTAACTTCCACCCTTCGCTACTGCTTGAAAAACAACTTTTTAATCACATTTGTATGCACAAACAGGTTCCACCAAGATTTGAACTCGGATCACTGGATTCAAAATCCAAAGTTCTAACCATTTCTCCATGCAACCAAAGTCAATAGTGTGTCGCTGGATTCAAATCACACATTTTAACATAGAATTCACTGTCTGTACATATTACAAGATTCAAAGTTCTAAGCATTTTACACACAGAAAATCATTGAGTGCTGTCTTGTACCCTTTGCCATAACCCAGAAATATTTTGTTACAAAAGCAGACGGCAGAAATTGGTTCCATTGTGGTTGATTCGAACTCAGACCACTGGATTCAAAGTCCATAGTGCTAACCATTATTACCATAGTAATCCTCAGAACGCTAACTTCAACACTTTGCTACTGTCCGAAACAGCATTATCAGCGAAAGGTGGAAGTTAGCATTCGTAGGATACCTATGGTAATATTGCTTAGTTTATTGAATCCAGTTATCTGTATAGACTGCAGATTTCATGTGAAAATGATTTTCAAAGTGGCCAGAAGCATTTCCTTGCGCTAAAGAAACTGCCCAAACTGTTGTAAAAATGTTGGTAAAGGAGATCATTCCTCGATTCGGTATACCAACAGTAATAGAAAGCGATAATGGCACTCCTTTCGCATCACGAGTAACACAGCAGTTAGCTAAAATGTTATCTATCGATTGGCATTTTCATATACCCTATCATCCACAGTCATCTGCGGTGGTGGAGAGGACAAACCAAACTTTAAAAGATCGGATAACAAAAGCGTGTCTGGAAATATCTGAAACTGAAATAAGAATGACTCCTTCCTCAACCACTAAGCTGTCACCATTTGAAATATTGATGGGTAGGCCTTTCCCGACCCCCTGGGTCAGAGGCCGCGCATGCGTTCCCCCCACAGGTGACATGGAGGTCGTCGTGGCAGATTACGTGGCTGCCTTGGTTGACAAATTAAATTCTATTACTGGAGATGTGTCACTAACTATTCCTGTTCCCACAGATAAACCAACACATAACTTTGTGCCAAATCAGCAGGTCCTGATACGGAGCCTGAAACCAGTGAAAGTTGGAGAGCCAAAGTATCTGGGTCCTGCCACTGTCATTGCCGTGACACGGACGGGTGTTCTAACGGACCTCAAACCGCAGTGGATTCATGCCAGTAGAGTGAAAGCTGCTCCAACTCCGCCGCTAACTTCAGGCTCTGAGAATGAGGCCTGAGTCAATGTTCTCAGTGCTGCTGATCGCATTCTCGCTGATCAGCACAACAACTGGATGATACAACATCACACATTTACACATCCATACATTATCCAATCAAAAATATGAATGTCATACTGAAACATCAATATATGCCTGATTTTGGTGACTAATTGATTATTAATCATTCACTTTGATCGTGAAAATAAGTAATTTGTAACGATTTTCAGTATATTGGCTTAATGAATAATTTTACTATTACCTTGCTTGCTTATATGTTGGGAATCTTACTCCGGAAAAAGATGCACATGCTGGAATTGATATGTATGATGATGATATACTGATTACTTAAGTAATGTTAGAGTAGGATAAGCGAGATCTTTTACCACCCCCTGTCAGTCAGAGGCAAAGAAAGAAATTAAAGAAATGAAAAAGAGAAAATGGGCTGGGGGTGGAGGTTTGGTCTAGGTGTGCCATTAAGAGTGTGAAAGAATGATTTTGTCTGTTTGGTAAAGTGTACCTCGAGTTCGGGATAGATGATGTCAGGGGGACTGATTATTATCTTACACTCTTTTGTAATGCTAACCATAATCATGAAGTTATAATTATAAGAGCGCTAAATCATAAATGATTCAAAGTGGCCATTGTTAAATATAAATGGCTCTTATGATTGAGGTTCTGAATTGTTATTTGCCTATAATGAACTTTATACATGTTTTTGTCTCTGTCGTCTGAGGGCCTGTACTTTCCATTCTGATAACGGATGAGACAAACTGTCTGTGCTTTGATTAAACTCCTCGCACCATTTCTCAAGGATGCATTGTTGAATAAAACCTGTTTATGTAATATTAAATGAGAATCAACTGAGATATACCCTTGAGTGTGTGTCACTTATTTGGTTCTCCCGGCGCCATAAAAGAAAGGGATTGCTGCAGGTCGACTTGGTTGTAGAAGACTGTTTATGTGCACAAAATATCCAACAGCAAGTGATCAGCAAAGTTGTGTTTTCAACAGAGCTCAAGGTTACAACAAGAAACGATGAAAAGCTAAAAGCTATTTTCAACAATGGTAAAGTCACGTTTTTGGATGACAAAGTTGTCAACCTAATATCAGAGAGAGTGTCAGGGCTTTGAACGTGCAAGAGGCACTTTCTAGAAAGTAGTCAATAATCTAGAAAGTAATGTTTTTACGACGAGGATGGGATTCGAACCCACGCGTGCAGAGCACAATGGATTAGCAGTCCATCACCTTAACCACTCGGCCACCTCGTCGAGGTGATTGACATCACCAAAGTTACAAATGCTAGCATTTACATCTGCATTTACTATTTTATTTTCAAGCCTTTTCGAGATGAAAGTGACAAGTTCTAAGGAGGCTTTTCTAAGGAGGGTACACACTGTGCAAGGGATTGCTGATGGTCTAATGACTTTGACATCTTTTGACGATGACTTTAAACCCTTATCATTGTGCATCTGACTAATCACAACTGCTTGGAACGTTCAAAATAACAAACATTTTATCAATTTGACTGATGGGGAAGTACAGGGTCAAAGCTTTAAGCATCTATGGCGACCTAACCTTTCAAAAGAAAATTACAAGCACTAGCACTTACATCTTCGTTATAGATAGTGTCAGGGCTTTAAACGTGTGAGAGGCAAGCCAATAATCTAGAGAAAAGAGCACAATGGATTAGCAGTAGCCTTAACCACTCTGCCACCTCGTCGAGGGGCCAGATCCCAACAAAATTACAAGCGCTAGCACCTACATCTGCGTTATACATAGAGTCAAGGATTTAAACATGCGAGAGGCAAGACAATAATCTAGAAAGTAGTGTTTTTACAACAAGGATGGGATGACGCGTGCAGAGCACAATGGATTAGCAGTCCATCGCCTTAACCACTCGGCCCACCACCTTTAAGCATTTCTCATCTATGAAAGTTGTCAGTCTAATGTTGTGGATGGTAATGGACCATCGCAAGTGTGTGAAGCAAGTGATCAGCAAAGTTGTGTTTTCAACAGAGCTCAAGGTTACAACAAGAAACGATGAAAAAATTACTTTAATTACTTTACTTAAAAAATTACTGTAAATTTGCTCTGTGTCGCACGCCCTGCACTTTTGGTGATTTGCTCTTCGCTGCTGAATTACTATCCCGTGTACACTGCATGAGCCTGAATAAATGAACAACGGCATGCACGTCAATAAACGCCTCATTTGTTTGTGAAGGTGTGAGCGCAACAGAGGCTCGCGGTGCGGAGCAACAGAGCTTGAAACAGGCTAATCCTAGAATTTTTTCTTTTTTAATTATATATTTAAAAAAAGATGAAATAACAAAGCGACACCCTGTTGCAGGACGTTCAAAAGGTCCTACGATGTCAAGGCCTAGTTTCTGCCAAGGCCCATACGGGAAGGCAACTGGTTGTAAAGGGGCAGGTGCCGTTTTTGCAGTCTTATCATTGAGCTGGCATGGCAGACAGCTTGAAATCACCGATTGAACCAGCGAATCCATTTTTGGCCACCAGTACAATTCACGTAGTCTTTGTTTCGTTCTGACCAGTCCTTGGTGTGTTTCGTGAGCCAGGTTGACCAGAGTGAAACGGAGGGAAACAGGCACAATGTAACGATGCTCACCACGCATTATCATTCCATCATGCACGGACAGTTCATTACGGACTAAGAAGAATGATGACAGCGTCGGATCGACGTCCTTTCTGTTGTGTGGCCATCCCTTCAATATTTGTGTCCGAAGCAAACTCAGCTCCGGACAGAACTCAGAAGCTGCTGTGAAGGCCTCCCTGGACAGAGAAGGTAGCCGGGAGAAGACAGCAGCAACCATATCAGGTTCCTTAGTGTGCTCAACTGTGGCAGGAAAGGCCCTCGCTTCACCTCCTGTGCTTTTGCACTCAGTACACGACACTGTGTATCAGGCACATGCACACATAGACAAAAACGGGGCTTGAGCCCCTGCCCTTTTCTTCCCGAAGTGCCCTTTTTGCTCACAGTGCCTTTTTTAAAAACGCTCATTCTGTAACCAGGAATACTAACCGCTAGACCATATGGGAGACCGCAGCACTCTGGGCCTGACCTGCCGGGGTTACCCACTTCAACAACCAGACATTTTAAGAGCACCACAGGAGTCTCTTTGTCTGTCTGAGCATGGGTTGACAATGAACATCGCGACAAACAGAGAAAAAACAAGAGCCCAAGAACAGCCAGCGGACAACAATGAGCATAGGCAATCCAACAGAGCCTGATTCTTAAACTCTTTGATTGTTAACACTTTCACGAAAACACAGATCTCCAGTCTCTGACAAATTCTAGCTGATGCAGTACACGGAGGGGGGCAAGGCCTCTCTCTTCCTCGAATAAATTTCTTTTCGACAACAGGTTAAAGTTCATTAAATACCTTTGCCTGCCTTCCCTTCGTTCCTGTAAAGTGATGGATTTGAACGCCTTTGTCATTGCCGAATGCCATGTAGTCTGTGTTTTGTAGTGTCAAACAGGTGCAAGCTAAGCCTGGCTAGCTCAGTCGGTAGAGCATGAGACTTTTTGTTGCGTCTATTCGCAGTGCTTTTCACCGGGGCCTTGACCTCCAGTTGGGCAGCTTCTGTGGAAAATACACTCTCAACCTTTCCGCTGCAAAAGGGGCTTCTCTGAAAATCACCACAAAACCTTTGTGCCGCCACGTACGTGCTCATGACTTTGTGATGTTCTGCTGCTTTTTATTTCGAAATCAAACGGGTGCTTAGTCCGTGACAAAAAATCCACGTCTCGTTCTGGTGGCGCATATCCCCGCCCCCACCACACCCCCACCATCCTGCCTCCGACTGTCTGTCTCTGTGGCGCAATCGGTTAGCGCGTTCGGCTGTTAACCGAAAGGTTGGTGGTTCGAGCCCACCCAGGGACGCGTAGAGGTTTTCCTGGCCACATACAGCACAGCCGATTCAACCTTCTGTGTGAGAAAAGTCTGCCGAGGCTGCTCGACGGAACCGGCCTCAACTGCCTGCAGGCCTCGTGGCGCAACGGTAGCGCGTGTGACTCCAGATAAGAAGGTTGCGTGTTCAAATCATGTCGGGGTCAATAGTTCTTTGAGCGTTGGAAGCTTGTTTACGGCGGCTCCGTCCAAAATTGCTGCTTGCTTGTGTGTCGGTCACTTTGACGGTGTTGCTGAATCGTAAGGTGCTTCTGGTAGCCACATGATTGTCCACTTTAATGCTGTTGCTTGTTTAAGATTTTTGTTCTATGTAGGTATAAAGTCAGACAATGTTAAGACATGTCATAGGAAAGGCCCCCGCTTCACCTCCTGTGCTTTTGCACTCAGTATACGACACTGTGTATCAGGCACGTGCACACATAGACAAAAACAGGGCTTGAGACCCTGCCCTTTTCTTCCCAAAGTGCCCTTTTTGCTCACAGTGCCCTTTTTAAAAACACTCGTTCTGCAACACCCCCACCCATTATCCCCCCCCGGTCGCTATATAGCCAGCAGCGCTATTAGCGTTAGCGATCGCAATTGAGCAAAATGTTTTTGCGATTGTTGAAAAACGCCCCGTCAAAACTTAAGCACCTGCCCCTCCAGGTGTCTCTGCACGCCACTGCTGTGTACCAGCACCAGCAAAATAATAAGCAAGTCAAATGGTGCATGCCCACTCGAGTTTGGATGGTGCAGAGGGTCTAAAAAGTAGGAGGAGACCAGAAGGGCTCGTAAACGGGATGGGTGGCAATTGTTTGACCTCCTACACAGCTGATTCAACAGAGCCTCACTGTAAGCCAATGAGGTATTTTCAACTGAAAAGGCAGCTAAGATATTTGTAGTTTCCCATACTGGGAGTTGAACCCGGGCCGCCTGGGTGAAAACCAGGAATCCTAACCGCTAGACCATATGGGAGACCGCAGCACTCTGGGCCTGACCTGCCGGGGTTACCCACTTCAACAACCAGACATTTAAGTCTCTTTGTCTGTCCGAGCATGGGTTGACAATGAACATTGCGCAAGAGCCCAAGAACAGCCAGCGGACCACAATGAGCATAGGCAATCCAACAGAGCCTGATTCTTAAACTCTCTGATTGTTAACACTTTCACAAAAACACAGATCTCCAGTCTCTGACAAATTCTAGCTGATGCAGTACACGGAGGGGGGCAAGGGCATTCGCGATAAGCAATCTGCGGCCTGGTTTTGCGCTCCAGGGCGGTACACAATATCATAAGAGAAACACAGCAATCGAGCTGACCACCTCGCCACTCTCATTCCAGCCCGTCCCAGGCCTTTTGTTGCCAGCAGCGTGGTTAATGCTTTGTGAGCCGTTCGTAGCTTAAAGTGGTGTCCCCACAAGTAAGGCCTCCATTTCTCTACAACAAACACGCACGCTAAAGCCTCTTTTCCTACTGTGGAGTAGTTTCTTTCAGCCGCAGTGAGTGTACGCGAAGCAAAGGCAATGGTGCGTTCTACACCATCTGCATGTAATTGCGTCAACACCCCGCCCAGGCCGTAGTCAGAAGCGTCAGTTGACACCATGGATTAAAGAGAGTGAGAACTGGGCTCTCCACCAGCGCTGCTTTCAGTATACTAAAGCATTTGTCTTCTGCTGCAGTCTATTCAAACAATGTCTCTGTTGCGTTCCGCACCAGAGCACAGAGAGGTTCCACTGCTGTCGCGAGGTTTGGGAGAAATTTACTGTACCAGGAAATTAATCCGAGGAAAGAACGAAGGGATGGTAAATCGTGTGGGACTGGGGCGTCGACAATCGCATCAATGTGGGCCATATCAGGCAAGATTCCATCTTTTGAGATGACGTGCTCAAGAAAGTTGTGAGAACTTGTTAGTCTGATTGAACATGCATTTCTGCATATTGAGTGTCAGTCCAACATTCTTAAACTTCTGAATGACAGTATGCAGAATTTTGTCATGTTCTGTCAGCATAGACAATTACCCAGATAGCATGAAGTAATCGGCCCAAGCCCCTGCAGCCCTCCGGCGCAATCGGCTCAGAATCAGCATCGGCGTGTATGCTCCAGACCGGCTGCGGCCAGCATCTGGCTGCCGCACCGTCGTGTTTTGTTAGGACGCATAGCACTGGCCCGCTTCTTGCTCAACGGAACTGGCGTGGAACTGGCTGTAGAGCCCGGGCCAGCTCCAGAAATGAGTCGGCATGTTTCATAGATTGTATGGCTATAATTACGTGTTTAACTTTAAATGTACTTAATTCTCTGATTTGATATGATTATTTGTTAGCTGCATATTAATGTTGTGAATTTGTGAAGAAAGCAATAAATGCATAAACACATGAATTAAGGTAGTAAAGCACATTAAGCTAGTACAGAGCATTCATTTATTTTTTATAATAGCAGTAAATCAATGTAGATGTAATACAGGTGGTCATTTATACTTAAATATAATTTAAACGCACTTTGCGCTATATCTCATTCACTCGTACAACAGTGAGAGAGAGTTCGAGCAGGAGGAGGATCGAGGAGGAGGGGTCTCACTGTACTTGTGTGTGTTTGTTTGTTTGTTTGTGTGGCCGTGCAGCGTGAACGCTAACAACAGTTGTTTTTCCAAGAAAAGAAATATGAATATCGGACCATGTTGAGGATATAATTCTGGTAAGCATCATGTGCATTTATATTTCTAGTATTTTACGTACCAGAAGTTGATAAATAGACTTGTAACGTTATTTACCGGTGCATGCAAGTTTTTTAGCTAAAGTTACGTTAACTTAGCTGCTAGCTACAGCTAACGTTAATTTACGAGCGTGACTTTCTTGCATAATACCTTAGGCTGAGAATACTTCTGTATGCATAACATCTAAATTATAGCAGCAGATATATGCAGTAATGTTTTAGATTTTTTTTTTATTTGTATCAAGTACATTTCCAGATGCAGATAAACGGATGTTTGTTTGCCACTAGACGCGGTTTTCCAGTGTAAGGTTTTGAGATAACGTTAGTCGGATAAATACACTTTCAAATTGTTGTAACGTTTGTTGTTTTTGTTCTGTTTATTCAACAGAAATGTGTAGGCCTATTTACATTTTAAGTTAACTTTAAGGTTAACTTGCATTGTTACATGGCAAATTTCAAACCTAACAATACAATGATGTGTTTCCTTAGCCGCTGGCTTCAGGAAATGGAAGTTTTACACCATTTACATTTCGGGTTTCATCACAAAGGTAAGTTTCGTTTTTTTTGTCTTTAATTTCTCTTTAAATTTGTGTTTTCAGTTTTGGAATAATTTGTGTTTTTTCACTTAACAGTGTGGTGTAACCAGGGAAAGCGAACGTTATGACCAACTTTGACAGTAAGTTTGTTTTACTTCTAACAGTTTGGTAACAATTTCTTTTCTGATCAGTAATCTTTTGAAAATGAGATGTGCTTTTCATCATTTATTAATTGTTTTTTGGATATTGTTTGTTGTTTACAGTAGCAGTATGGAAATGGCCACACCACGAGCTTCACTAACAAAGAGGTGGAAACATTATCACACGATGGCTGGTTCCTGACAGGAATGGAGGAAGGAAGCAAAGCGCAAGAACTTATTTAAAACAACGTTTTCAAGTTAATTAAAATGTGTGTTTCAAAGTGTTTTTATATGTGCAATTTTATAAATAAAAATTTGTGATTTACATTTTTGCATTTGTGTTTCTATTTTTATATCAAGATTTGGTTATATATACACTATTAAGTAATACATATTAATATTATTAATTTTAAATATGAACAATATGAACGGGGTATACCGTATGCGCATATTACTGCCGGGCCGCTTACTGCTTGATTACAGCAGCGTAGGCAAGGCACCGGCTGCTGCAGCCGGGCCGATTGATTCGGGCCGGATCTGGGCAGTGAGTACTTAGGCATCCGGCACGATTACAGCAAATGGAGGCGGGCCGATGGGTAAGGCTCCGGCAGGCAGGAATGCAAACGGAACCGGCCCGACTGTCTTTTGCTAACTGCCATTGTTTTCATACTGGACTACTTGCAGTGAGCTAAAAGAAATTGTGCATTCGCGGGCAGACCTCGTGAGTGCTTTGACTGCTTTCAGTTTTTATATGACGCGTTTATCCTGTGAACTTCACTGATAAAGTCAATGTACTCGTTGTAAAGACAGATAACGCGTTTGTCCTGTGGACTTTCACTTATTAAAGCAATATGTTTGGTTTATTAAAATGAGAAAGTGTTTAGCATTCGCTTTAGCTTTGTTGTTACTGAAGCGCAGACTCTCAGTCCGGCGCTTCCTGCTGGAAAGGGGGCGGAGACCAGCAGCTCATTTGCATTTAAAGTGATGCACCCCAAAACAGCACGTTTTTCCTCACAGGCAAAAATGGACACACAGAGCACAGTATAATAAAAGATCTGTGATGTATTTTCAGCTGAAACTTTACAGACACATTATGGGGATACCAGAGACTATTTTTACATTGCGAAAAACACCTGGGATAGAGGCCCTTTAATTTGTTTAAAAAATACCTTGTATTTGTATGTTTGCTTTTTCAAAAATGCTTATTGTACAGTAAATGGTTGAATGGCAGTTGTGTTGTTTTTGAATGGTTATTTGGACATAGGTATGTGAAAGTTATTTGTCTGAGAATTTTGTATTTAAAAAAGTTTCATGAGTTTTTCAATGAGCTGGTCAGTATTATGATTTTACCTCAGTTAACAAGAAATAGACATGAAATGAACAACATAACCTGAGTCCTCACACAGCTTTGAGCAGGACTGGCTTTTGTGATCGTATCTACAGAGATAAAATTGATGAAACGTCCAGCCAAAAACTCGTCACTCCACATCAATGGCTTGTGCACAGGGGTTCTGCCAATTTGATACAAAAAAAGGTGCTTCCAAAACTGAGATGGAAACAAAATTCCTTACAATGCCAGTTGTAGAAATGTAAATGTAATTTAAAACATTTTCCTGTGACAAAACTCTTGTGTACAAGCCATTTGTAACGCCCTAGGGCCAGCGCCTCGAGTCGCCACCTGAGGGCGCCTCGTTGTTTAGTGTTTCTGCCTTGTTTTTGTCATGGACTTCATATCCCATCATGCCTTGTGTCTCGTCATTGTCAACCTGTTTCAGCTGTGCCTCATTTCCTGTTTGTCCCTTCATCTGTGTATATATAGCCCTTGTGTTTCAGTTGTCTTTTGTCCATCGTTATTAGTGTTACTCTGTTACTCTGTCGTGTTTTCTTATGTCTTTGGTTTGTTTGTGTGATTTATATTAAATGTCGAAAACTGCGTTTGGATCCGCTCCCTGTCTTCCTGTCTACCAGCCGTAACAGAGTAACAGAGTAACACTAATAACGATGGACAAAAGACAACTGAAACACAAGGGCTATATATACACAGATGAAGGGACAAACAGGAAATGAGGCACAGCTGAAACAGGTTGACAATGACGAGACACAAGGCATGATGGGATATGAAGTCCATGACAAAAACAAGGCAGAAACACTAAACAACGAGGCGCCCTCAGGTGGCGACTCGAGGCGCTGGCCCTAGGGCGTTACATAGTCTGTTACGGCTGGTTGACAGGCAGACAGGGAGCGGATCCAAACGCAGTTTTAAACATTTAATATAAATCACACAAACAAACCAAAGACATAAGAAAACACGACAGAGGAACAGAGTAACACTAATAACGATCGACACCAGACAACTGAAACACAAGGGCTATAAATACACAGATGAAGGGACAAACAGGAAATGAGGCACAGCTGAAACAGGTTGACAATGACGAGACACAAGGCATGATGGGATATGAAGTCCATGACAAAAACAAGGCAGAAACACTAAACAACGAGGCGCCCTCAGGTGGCGACCCGAGGCGCTGGCCCTAGGGCGTTACACCATTGATGTGGAGTGATGAGTTATTTGCTCAAATTTAAGTTGGCATTTAAAGTCACACCAAATGTGTTCAGCTGGGTTCAGGACTTGCTGTGTGTTTGTGGAGACGTTGAGGTGGAGAACCTATCTGGAAATTTGAATGACACACTCCACAAGATACGACGACGTAGCCCAAAAGTTAATGAAACTTCAGTTCTTCTATCAGAATGCTCATTTAAAACATGTGTTATATATACAAAGCATGTTTTCCTTCTTGCTCTCAAACAGAAGATTGCATATATTTTCGATAATGTCCTCTATATGTGCCGACTATTACAGGATGAATGCTTTTGGGTTCTGACATGACGTTTCAAGCCTTTGATTGCCAGCACTTGTTTCATGTTAATTTTAGTGAGCCTTGCTGAATGCATTGAAAGATGTTCTGAAAAAAATTTCTTTTAAAAAGAAAAAGTATCATTACATTTCATGTTCATTACATAACATTAATTTCTCCAAAAAGTTATTTTCTGCATCATATATGATGATTTCGTTTGCCATGCATCTTAGTTCATTAAAGATAATCCTATGAACTTCAGTCAGGACTCTTGGAGTAATCATGGATGACCAGCTGACTTTAAGGGATCACATTGCTAAAACTTATGTATAATAAAAATGTGTTTTCTGAATGTTTTTTTATTTTAATCCAGCAGATGTTTTTCACAAGCAGCACTTAGGAGAAGAACAACAACTTTATCGATTGGTTATGTGTTTGCATCTATCTGTGTATTATCAGTGCATGTTACATTAGGTTATAATATCATTGTTGTTGATTATAATGTGTTGAGAGAACACTGTTGCTGAAAGAGACAACTGACATGATCACAGTAAAGCAGTGCAAAAACAAGCCTACATCAACGACTGTATAAAACATTAATAACATATCATGATGTACTGAGGGACTCTTCTTAGTTTGTGTTTATTTAATACTTTAAGTTTACACATCTTCACATCATATTTAACTTTTCATTTAAGTCTTAGTACTGGAATCAATATACTGCTATTGCCAGTATAGACTGTTTCAGTGGCAACAACATAAACAAACGTAACTTCCGGTAGACCTAGCTGCAAATAATCAATAACTGTGGAGTAGTTTTAATGAGTACATTCCACAAGATCAGAAACATTACATTTCATGCATTGTGTAATGTTGCCGCGTTTGAAAGTAAACAGTCTGCCAAAGTTGTAAATCTGAAGGTGAACGAATAACAAAGTTATTAGCTTGTAAAAATGGGAGTCGACTCTAAATCACGCGAACGAGTCGTGACCCGTCCGAATCTTTAACCTCAGTCTATCTGCGTACATAGAAATAGTCCCCCCCAGATAGCAAATCGATGTAGAATCAATGTCTCTCGCAACATCGAAACAACGTTGATTTCCGACGTCGATTCGGAATTGTTTTGCTCATCGGGATAATGTTAAATCAACATCAGTCACGCCATTCAAAACTAACCGAAAATCAACACACTTGGTTCACTTTTCTAACATTGAATCAACATTGATTTCAGTTGGTTGAAACAACGTTAGAGGATCAACACACATTCAACGTGAAATCGACACAATTGGTTTGCTTACATAACATTAAATCAATGTTGATTTCAGTGTGATTAAATTGCTTAATATTTAACATAATAAACATTTAAAAATACTTAAAACTATTAGATAAATTTGCTTGTGTATGTAATCTTTCATTAAAACATCACATTCAGTTACATTGCTTTATTATTTATACACAATATACATTCACAAACACATCTTTAGAGCATACAAACCTTCTATACAAGACTAATATAAAAGCCATTTACTCTCAAATACACACAGGTATAAAAGTCATGCAATACTTTATGAAGAATAAAACTTTTATTTTGTATTTGTGTATGCCATACTGTGTGTATTATATATTCAGTGAGACACAAAAGGAGATGTGAGGCAGAACATTAAGAAAACATTAAGAGTGACACGATTCACCATTATTGCTACTTTTCTATAAGATAAACTAACTGGACTATGTGACTCTCCTTTTCGTTAAACAAAAACAAATACACAGGAAAAATTATATAGGTGACTTTGAAGAACCAGCACCAGTTCAAGTCAAAGACCCGTCAGAGTTGGAGATAAACCTAAAATCTCAAAACTTACTGTCAGATTCTGGAATCTGATAAATTCCAGTGTTACAAGTGGAAGTGGTGCTGGTCCCTCTGGTGTCACTCTCAACCTGTAAAAAGTCCTTCAAGGGGGTTGTCTGTTGGAATTTATTTTAAAAAGTATATTTCTTTCAATAAATTGATTCCCTTTTCTTTTTGAATTAATTTAAGTTTTACTTAAGTAAAAAATGTGAATGTTTTGGTAACTTATTATTACCTATCAAAAAAATAATTTTACTAAACTTCACAATAAATTGCTTTTACAAAACTTTATTTAAGTGTTTATATCCAAAGTAAAAAGTCACACCCGCCCACATGCTGCAGCAACGAGACCGTTGCTCATTGTCACCTGTACCGGACCAGTGCCATTCGGATTTTTGAGGGTTTTATACAACGTGCAACACATGTAAGTAACTATTTACATCGCATAAAGTTAGATTTTAACCGAATGAGCACGCACTTATTGCACTATAAAATGTAAAAGCATCGTCCGGTTTCAGACAGTAACAGTTTGTCAGTTTTTCAGGCGCCATGAGGCCTCACCAAAGGTCTAACATTAACATTAATCTTAAACAGCTATCGCTAACGTAGGGTAGGTATATGTGAGATATATTACCAAATGCTGTTTCTACTTAGTTTGCGGACTTTTTATATACAACAAAGTCATTTTGTTTGTTTAAGGAATCTAATAACGTATAGCCTCGGTGAATGTGAATTATTCTGGCCTCTCATCCTCGTCTACGTGTCCGGTAAAAGTTACGTTAACTGCTAACGTTAATTTTGTAGTCACTGTTGTTGTCCCTGCATGATTGAAAAAGATGAGGATAATGGCGTCTCTCTCTCTCTGCAACGTGGTATCATGAAAATGCGTAAATATGTATACGTGTGCGTTGCTCTCTCCTGCATTCTGTTTTGAATGAGGGTAAAAAAGGTTTTAGACTTAAGTAGAAAGATAGTACTGGCAGCACCAGCACTGCGTGTTCAGCAAAGCAGCTGTTCATAGACCTAGTCCCCTTTAACATTGTTTTATCTTTTTTTTTAAATGCTTTAACTTAATCTGTTGATATATTTGTCTGAAATATTTTGAAACCATTTGTTAAAGTTAAAAGATTTAATATTTCTTTTGCATTGCAATAACATCAATTATGTTGATATTTTCATAAATAAACTCTTATTTGTGTTGCTTCTTTAGAAGACCATCAGATCTACTGGGAGGAGCAGTTCATGGAGTAGGTAAGCTCTTTAAGGTGAAATTGAGGTAAATGTTTCAGAGGTTTGTTGTTATCTGTCGTTTAGAGGAATTAAGGTAACTAAAAGTAAGTGATTGAGGGTCGGCTATTGGTAAAAAAGGAAAAAAAACTAAATTTGCATCCCTTTCTATTTTTTTAATGACAGATAGGGTGGCCTTGTAAATTATGCAGTGCTGTTGTACCAGCAAAGACTGATATTCTAAAACATTATAGACTGCATCATGGGACCTTTGGACACAGCCAAGCTTTGCCTTGTGTACATATAGACTGCCCATGCTCTTTAAAAAAAAATTGTTTAAAAAGCATAGTTTGACTTTTTTGGGGGGAAAAGCACTTATTCCTCAGATATCAATCTTATGTCTTTCGAAGTTTTGTACGGAGCTGAAGTTGGCGATTGGTTAGCTTGTCTTAGAACAAGTACTGTAATTGGGTGGAAATGGCTAGTCTGGCTCTGTCAAAAGTGCAAAAACACACCTACAAACACTTAAATGTATGTGCAGCCACCAGGGTCCAAAATTAACCTTTTGGTCTTCCAGTGGCTAGTAGACTTGATTTAAAAAAAAATCTGTCATATTTTTCAACTGCAGCTTCACAAAAGTAAAATCCTTGTTTTACATTAATGCAGGAGTCATAATCATTTGATGATATAACTGTAAGAGTGGCATTTTCAGATACTTTTACTTAACCACATCTGTGTGTTACCAGCTGAGCCCCTCTCCCCTTTAAGGATTTAGGCCTTGGAGGTGACTTGTGTATGTGATGTAGTCTAGCAGGTTTGTTGTGGGAAGTGAGTCTCTACTGAAAGTTGTACTATGAAGCCAGTTCAACAGGCCAGGCTTTCTTTGCAGCAGCTGGCTCGACCAAACTTAAATCCTTTTGTGAACTTTTAATGTGTGAATTTATTGAAGGCTTTTGTTGTTGTTTTCTGTTGACACTTATTGTTCTTTGTTTTCACTTATGTCTTATGTTTATGTCTTATCCAGGGAAAAACAGAGAGCAGTGTCCATGAGGACTTAAAAATGCACAATATGCAGATACATGTCTGCCGTGAACCGGATGCAGTGGGAATTATCATTGAGGGAATTCCAGTGCTTACTGATCTTGGAAATCTGGCCAGGGCATGTTGCCTGCTTTTGGGGATGACATATGCTCTGAACCTGCAGTATCCACCACAACTCTGCAAAACATTTGAGGTGTTCCAAAGACTTTTTGTGGGACTCGACACACTGCGCCAAAGCCTTTCATGACACTCAAAAACAAACTTCTGAGTCCGTTAGTATGCCAGCCTCACACTCATAAATGGCCATCTTGTTGTCTTCAGAGCTTGATAAATGAGTGGGATTGTTCTGAATGTTTAATTGTTAATTGGCGTAAAAGATGTTTTAATACATACTAAGATGTACTGTGCGCTGAAGTCAGTTTTTTCATGTCAAATGCCGTGATTTGGATTCCCTGTGTTTTATTTTAATGTGAAATGTTTTAAGAGTATACAGTGTAGTGTGTTGAAGGTGGTGTTGTAAGTATTTATGTAAGATTATGCATTTTTATTTTATTTTTTGTTTGATGTTTTCTTTGCTTCACCACTCTTGCTCGGTGGGCAGTTTAACTGAGAACAACTTGGTAGTCAAGCACAGACTTCTTCAGTTCCTGGATAAGCATCCAGCTGCTGGGCACTTGATGAGCTTAAGTCTGTTCTATTACGTAAATCGCTTAGGTCAAGAGTTACTGTATTTTAATGTCAGTGTTAAGAATACACAGATTGCACTTTGAAGGTGTTCTATGCTGCACTTAAAGATGAGGTCAGAAGTTTCTGTTATTTTTTAATGTTAAAATGTTTACAACAAAATTGATTAGAGAAACCAGTGTACCCAGTTGTTTGTATATGACAGCTGTTATAGAGTAATAAACATTGGAAACGAATACCTCTCTTTCCTTATTTATTAAAGTTATGGCAATGCTAACTTAATATTTTAAGTGGATTGAAGAAATAATTTGTCTAAATTTAATGAGAGTAAATGAATGAATTAAAATCAAAAAGTTTAATTTTTTATTTTAAATGTTACTTATTTTAATTAAGTGTGATTTGGTCAATGCTGCTCTTTGTCACGATGGTTAAACTCAAATGTTTTGCTTTTTCTTGTAGACTCTACTTAATTTTTCAGCATACAGTAAAATACATAATACTGATTTTTACCAACTTAAAATACCAAGAAGTTCACTAAACTTACAAAAAGTAGTTGGAAAATGTTGCCTTAATTTTTTTGAGTTGAATCTAAGTAACAGTTTTTACAGTGTGTCTTCCTGTTACAGAAAATAACTGCTTACTAATAATGCACACCTGAATAAAATACATCACTTTATACTCCTGTTAACAATTATATATGGTAGTTGCACTTATGCACCTGTGATAGGGATTATGTAGAAAATATTTTTGTCTGTTTAATACATTTCTGCACCTCCAATGATGATTTTGAAAAGTTAAAACTGCTGTGTTGTGAGAGAAAATGAGAAAACTGCAGCTAACAAAACTGAAAAAAACTATTTACTGAAATGTGTGACTTGACAACTACAAACTCCACTGTCACAGGTGCTCAGTTTTACTTTTATAAAATGATAGTAGTTATTCATGGAAGCGCAGAAAGGTTAGTGTGGTGTACTGTAAGCCAACATCTGTCCGGGCCAACATCTGCTCTCTTGATGTCTTCAGCTGGGTCTCAAAGAAAAACAGAAGACCTGCAATAAAAATCAAACAATTCATACCCATTACAAACAATTTATGGGTTAAATGCAGAGCACAAATTTTGGAATAAATAAGGATTTGAACAATAAAAAATTATTAGTTTGTTACATTTTATAAATAAAGTTTCTTGTCTTGAATACTTAAAACGTTTGCAAAAAGTTGCTTAAGTTTGCTAACGTACTGCATTAGTGATTGCACGGTAGAACCACAACATACAACTGCAAAAAAGTAATTGTTGCACGTCCGGAATGTAATCGTGAACAGACCGGAGGAAGCAGACACTGAATAACTTGGTCTGTTTGTGATGGCGTTCTATGAGTCTCTCACTCTGTCCGGGGAACACGATCACAAACAGAGAGGTGTGTGGTGCACTGCGCTGCTTTTGGCAAAAAAGTTCAGGGTCACTTTTTAAGCTGTAATTCACAAAACTGATATAACTACAGCTGACGGCGGGATCTTGGAAGTTTGTGATAAAAATCCCTACATCTCTTTTGTCATATACAGCTAGCAGTGAAGAATGACGGTGTAGTAGTGGTGTCCCATTTCTTAGTGGAATGATTTTTGCCTTTCACCTTGTCACTCTGTTTCAAGGGGCAAGAGGACGGCGTATAAAATAGAATTGGGATTGGGCCTAAAGGCTGGCTCTGACTACAGGATTTTGAAAATCCTGTCCTATTATGAAATCTGGTTGCAGCACACACATTACGAGAATCTTTACAGATTCTCTTATTTAAAAATCTTAATTATGCTCATACTAAAGATTTGAAACTCCTGGCGCATCACACATTACAAGATAATAATACGATTATTTTAGCAGAGGACGCACTTATCACGTGATCTCACGAGGAAGCATATGATCATGGACGTTTCAAGAGCTAATATTTACATTTGCTAACAAGCGTGCTAGCAACTTTTCAACTCACCAGGAACATTCAAAACCGACGTGATGTCTCCCCAGCTCTTCTCTCTCGCTGCGGTTGTGATACTCCCTTGAGGAGACATTGTAAAGGCACTCATACTGTTGCCACATCTCAACCAACAGCTGCTTTCGCAGTCGCCATTTTAAAAGTTCTGTCACTTCCATCTGCTTCTCATTGGCTATTGTGTAAGAACACGTGATCACTCCGATAGTCACCGCGATTTAAAATCCTAAATATCAAACATGTTTGATTTGATCGGGGTGGCCCCGATTTTTTACGGAGCA
Source organism: Oreonectes daqikongensis (assembly GCA_026939265.1). NCBI lineage: Eukaryota > Metazoa > Chordata > Actinopteri > Cypriniformes > Nemacheilidae > Oreonectes > Oreonectes daqikongensis. The sequence goes on along the minus strand of JAOTQM010000033.1, from coordinate 4,980,071 downwards.
GATCGGCAGGTGTGAGATTTGATCTGTGAGTGCCTCACATTACGTGATAGTCTGGACCGAATATCGGAGCTGATATAAAGATTATCGGGAGGGGGAAATCGGGCTAAAATCTGGCCGAGAATCCTGTAGTCAGAGCCAGCCTTAAGTCTACCTTAAATTTTACTCTCACCTACACTGGTAGACAGACAGTACAGTGTGCACAGCAAACACTGCCAGTGCAAGGACAATGGGTTTCCAACGGCTCTCCCTATACACTGGTCATGTGACGGTTACACTCTGCTCATGCATCCGGTGTGAAGCCGGCGTTACCACTCGGTGAGGTGTCTCTGTTGAGGAATTCCTCCCTAAAAAACAAGACATCAGTACAATGGTGGGTAAACGGAAACTAAACAGAAAACAACTTAATTTACTAAATTCCAATTATATACCTAACATTAGGGGGCGGTTTCCCAGACAGGGATTAGACTAGTCCTAGACTAAAAGAAATGTAAGAGCTGTCCAAACTGAAAACAACTTGCACTGATATATCTCAAAATACATCAGTGTCTTTGTGTTGTCTCAAAATGCACACAAGTAATGTTTTTAGTAAGTTTGTTTATTAAAATTACTTAAATTTCTCAATTAAACTAAGGCCTAGTCCAGGTTTAAGATAATCCCTGTCTGTGAAACCACCCCTAGATAAAGTATAATTTATTATAGAAGTAAAAATTAAAAACTGTAAATGCAGCCTAATATACCTGCTGCTATGAAATAAATGTTAGACAAAGAGAAAACCACTCACTGCTTTTGACAGATCAATCTTTGGAACTTTATGTACAGTATGCAGAAAAACACAATGTCAGCATTGGACTACAGTCAGTGCTGCATTCAATTTACTCCAGGTATAAATACATAAAGCATCAACAGAGCATCTCACCTTATGTGCTGTGGGATGCTGTTGGCCAGGGTTCCAGCTTTGATCGGGTCTCTGCTCCTGTGCACTGGACATTGCTTCTCTGTACCAGTACACTCTGATAAAGCTGTTGTTCAGAACGGCTTCGGTACCGGAGACAGCCCTCCATGTCTCATCGTTGATCCGTGTACTGTACCAACATTGCCTCTGGGTCTCACCCGAACACAACCTGAGAAAATGAGAACAATCACTTTTTTACGTTCGATCACAGTTAGAAAGCATAAGAACTTAACAACATTCTGTGGGAGGCAAATGCATTAAGCACAACACTGACCGTCTGTGTTTATAGCAGCCTATACATTTAGTTGCATATTGTATATTAAATTGTAATTCCAATTGTATATGAAAATGAATACAGTTTGGCTTCTTCAATGTTTTATTTTACTAGTTTAATTACTTAAATAAATCTTTTAGACCTACGTAAAACACACTGTTTACATCATTTGTATCTGTTTCATTTGACATAGTTTTATTTCATTACTGGCTGTTATGCTACTGCTATTTAATAATAGCTTGAGGACGTTTTACTTACATTACTGAGTTTAAGTGGAGTTCCAAGTTTCAACGTTACAAACAAAAAACCTGCAACATAGAGACAATGATGAACAACTAAAAGCACAACTACAATCTGTGTAATACTCATTTAGCTTACAGTATCCATAGGAATAATATCTAGCCAAGCAGGGGTTTAATGGTTGAATGCGGTAATTACCAAATGCGTAAATGAAAATACCGATGTACATAACGGTTAGATTTTGGATTCCCCGCATACAATGTATAGCCTTGGGAGCCAGCAGGCCCTCCTAAGTAAGGGTCTTAGGGTGAGCGGACATTCTTTATTTGTTGTTGTAAGAAGATGGCCCTAGGAATGCCTTGTTGGCACATACCTTATTTGGTCATACTATAGGACCCTGGACATATGATAACTTCCAGATGTTTTCTTGTGCCATATAAAAAGCCATGCTTCTGAACAATTAAATGAGCTAAGAACCAGATTTACTCCTGACTCTGTTGGTTTCTTTTGCTCCCAGATCTGCAGAAGGCATCCTCACAACATCCAACATGATTATTATTTGGTTTGAGAATAAGGTGTGATCCAAACATAGAAAAGAGTTTCAATGTTAATTTGAAACTTAACAATAATAAACTAAAAATGATATATTGCCGTACAGGCCTTGCTAAAACATGATAACGTTACCATTTATTGGCTTTTTGTTGTAAAACACCATCGCAGCCTCGCTCGAGCAAACCTTTTCATTGATTCAATGTCGATTTTTGGTTATAAAGGTTAGTATCGGTCGTCAATCAGATTTCAGTGTTGAATCAACGGTCACTTTTTGGTCGGTACATCAGAACGTTTTACGTCGGAAATCAAACATTGATTCAATATCGAAACAGGGGTTATCAACACGACGCATCTGGTCGGAATCATAACCTTATTTGGAAACTTGATGGGAGGAGTCGGAGTTCTGCTCTTACACTTGCGCGGCCAACCGTCACCGTAATCTTAGGTAAGACAAATGTTTTGATTTTTTCATACTTCTTTATAGTAAAATCTAATATTTTATCAATATTTTGTTGTTACAGTTCTTGCGTCATACTCTTGTTATGTATCCACGTGTTTAGCGCCGCACGTTTGAGGTTAGCCACCAAGGTAACTCTGAGGTAACGGTAAATGTTAAATCTGTTATAACGTTAACGTTAGTTGTTTAAAACGGCCAAAGCTGCGATGGTGTTTTACAATAAAAAGCCTATAAATGGTAACGTTATCATGTTTTAACAAGGCCTGTACGGCAATATATCATTTTTAGTTTATTATGTACATCGGTATTTTCATTTACACATTTGGTAATTACCGCATTCAACCATTAAACCCCTGCTTAGCTAACGTTACTCGATGCCTTCTTCGGAGCCGAGGATTATCATACCGAGCGGGACATCTGCCCCAGGCTGTGAAAACTTCTGAAGGCAGGTTATGTTACGTTTGTGTCTTGTCCTTAGTGTTTTTATGCTTTGAACCTGAATTTTGTTGGTCGCGTTGTTCATAAACTCAGTTGCGTTGTCATGAATGGCAGTTGCATCTCAAAAACCGTCTTTTATGATCGAGTCTATGATGTTGTTCTGGGCGGTGAAGCTGTTTTTCTTTCTCAGATTTGAATCTAAACAGGGAAACAGTCAAATGATTATGATAACTATATACGGTGGCTCGTGGCTGTACATCCCAGTTAAAAATGGAGAATGATTACAGCGGTTTAAAAACTGTATAAAGACTTTGAAGTAAACAGGGTGACAGTAAAAGTATTATAAAAGGATACAGTATGATGAGTCCATATATCTAAAGCTCTTTTTGGCTCGTTAAGAGAACCTTTAAAGAACTATTTAAAGGGCCTTAACAGTTTCTTTTTTTGGACATTTCGGATGACCTTTTGACTCTGCAATCCTGCATACAACATGCTTACAGCTGGACCATGGCTTTAGGCATTGTACCCACTGCTTTTATTCAGAGCCAAGGAGAATCATATGGGATGAGACACCTGCCCCAGGCTGTGAATAGAGCAGGTTATATTTGTCTAGGCTTTAGTGTTTTTTATGCTTTGAACCTGAATTTTGTTGGCTGCGCTGTCGTGTTCATAATCCTAGTTGTGTTGTCATAAATCTCAGTTGCATATTATATGCATCTCAAAAACCTTTTATGAACAGTCTGTGATATTGTTCTGGGTGGTGAAGCTGGCCGCTGTTCTTGGCAAAAATCCTCCAGTGTCTGCACGAGCTGTATGACCTGCACGTTTTCTTTCTCAACAACAGTGGATCCAGCTTTGCTAACTTTAGGATGGATTGCGGGCTTATGTAATATATTATACTGTCAATAAAATGTAAAAAATGTTTAAGAAAACATGGTGACAGTTAAAACTGTATATAGTAATGTTTCAATAGTATGATGTGGAGATACAGTGGCTACAGAGCCCTGTGAGAATGTAATTTTGTCACAGACAAAAATATCTAATCTTCTTCACCTTAAAGGTGACTGTGCAGCTGGCCGAGTTCAGGTGATGAGCAAAAGTGAACATTAAGGCGAGAACAAAAACTAGGATGAAACTTTTGGCTTTTAACACTAACTCTGCTCCAAGAGGACAAGCCCATACACAGAATAGATGCACAGATGGATGGATGGATGAACAGATAGACGGATGAATGGACGGATGGACAGTCAGACTGCTAAAGCTCCAGTCCATCTAAAGAGCAGCAGCCCTACATCATCATACCTTACAGTAGGAATAATTTCATCTTACACTTACTTGGATGTGTAAATACTGAACATTTTGCTGTCTGACCGTCATTCAGAAAGTTGAATAAGATTTCATATGGTTCATCTCAGTCTTAAGTTTGTCTTGAGCAGTGGTGTCACACTGTTCTTGGCACACGAACTGTACTACCTGCATGTTCCTATGGTTCCTTGTATGGCCTGCACTTCAGCTCTCAACAATAGTCACCCACTGATTTTAGGGCAAACTTTGAGACCCAGATGGATTGTGTCATATCTAAACCTCTTCTGTCTGGTGGTACAGTCAGCATCGTTCAGGTAGAAGATTTGCTATAAAGTGCAATACACTTTTAGCAATTCAGGACTCCCTTGTGATATGCTAAGGCTCTTACTCAGTTGTGCACAGCCTTCTTCAAGACAACTAACAAGCAATGCACTGCATTTAAGACATTTTATATTGGGTAGCTGCAGTCTGATATATAAATATATCCCTGATACAAAGTGCATAATTTTTTGGCAAAACTTCTTTAGAAAAGATGTAGTAAACTGTTTTATTCACCTGCCTCTCAACCTGTCACTGTTTTATTCACCTGCCTCTAGACCTGTCACTGTTTTATTCACCTGCCTCTAGACCTGTCACTGTTTTATTCACCTGCCTCTAGACCAGTCACTGTTTTATTCACCTGCCTCTCTATCAGTCACTGTTTTATTCACCTGCCTCTAGACCAGTCACTGTTTTATTCACCTGCCTCTAGACCTGTCACTGTTTTATTCACCTGCCTCTCTATCAGTCACTGTTTTATTCACCTGTCTCTCTATCAGTCACTGTTTTATTCACCTGCCTCTAGACCAGTCACTGTTTTATTCACCTGCCTCTAGACCAGTCACTGTTTTATTCACCTGCCTCTTGACCTGTCACTGTTTTATTCACCTGCCTCTAGACCAGTCACTGTTTTATTCACCTGCCTCTAGACCAGTCACTGTTTTATTCACCTGCCTCTCTATCAGTCACTGTTTTATTCACCTGCCTGTCTATCAGTCACTGTTTTATTCACCTGTCTCTCTATCAGTCACTGTTTTATTCACCTGCCTCTCTATCAGTCACTGTTTTATTCACCTGCCTCTCTATCAGTCACTGTTTTATTCACCTGCCTCTCTATCAGTCACTGTTTTATGCACCTGCCTCTAGACCAGTCACTGTTTTATTCACCTGCCTCTTTATCAGTCACTGTTTTATTCACCTGCCTGTCTATCAGTCACTGTTTTATTCACCTGTCTCTCTATCAGTCACTGTTTTATTCACCTGCCTCTCTATCAGTCACTGTTTTATTCAGCTGCCTCTAGACCTGTCACTGTTTTATTCACCTGCCTCTAGACCTGTCACTGTTTTATTCACCTGCCTCTAGACCAGTCACTGTTTTATTCACCTGCCTCTTTATCAGTCACTGTTTTATTCACCTGCCTCTAGACCAGTCACTGTTTTATTCACCTGCCTCTAGACCTGTCACTGTTTTATTCACCTGCCTCTAGACCAGTCACTGTTTTATTCACCTGCCTCTAGACCTGTCACTGTTTTATTCAGCTGCCTCTCTATCAGTCACTGTTTTATTCACCTGTCTCTCTATCAGTCACTGTTTTATTCACCTGCCTCTCTATCAGTCACTGTTTTATTCACCTGCCTCTAGACCAGTCACTGTTTTATTCACCTGCCTCTTGACCTGTCACTGTTTTATTCACCTGCCTCTAGACCAGTCACTGTTTTATTCACCTGCCTCTAGACCAGTCACTGTTTTATTCACCTGCCTCTCTATCAGTCACTGTTTTATTCACCTGCCTGTCTATCAGTCACTGTTTTATTCACCTGTCTCTCTATCAGTCACTGTTTTATTCACCTGCCTCTCTATCAGTCACTGTTTTATTCACCTGCCTGTCTATCAGTCACTGTTTTATTCACCTGCCTCTCTATCAGTCACTGTTTTATTCACCTGCCTCTAGACCAGTCACTGTTTTATTCACCTGCCTCTTTATCAGTCACTGTTTTATTCACCTGCCTGTCTATCAGTCACTGTTTTATTCACCTGTCTCTCTATCAGTCACTGTTTTATTCACCTGCCTCTCTATCAGTCACTGTTTTATTCAGCTGCCTCTAGACCAGTCACTGTTTTATTCACCTGCCTCTAGACCTGTCACTGTTTTATTCACCTGCCTCTAGACCTGTCACTGTTTTATTCACCTGCCTCTCTATCAGTCACTGTTTTTTTCACCTGCCTCTAGACCTGTCACTGTTTTATTCACCTGCCTCTAGACCAGTCACTGTTTTATTCACCTGCCTCTAGACCTGTCACTGTTTTATTCACCTGCCTCTAGACCAGTCACTGTTTTATTCACCTGCCTCTAGACCTGTCACTGTTTTATTCACCTGTCTCTCTATCAGTCACTGTTTTATTCACCTGCCTCTAAACCTGTCACTGTTTTATTCACCTGTCTCTCTATCAGTCACTGTTTTATTCACCTGCCTCTAGACCTGTCACTGTTTTATTCACCTGCCTCTAGACCTGTCACTGTTTTATTCACCTGCCTCTAGACCTGTCACTGTTTTATTCACCTGTCTCTCTATCAGTCACTGTTTTATTCACCTGCCTCTAGACCTGTCACTGTTTTATTCACCTGCCTCTAGACCAGTCACTGTTTTATTCACCTGCCTCTAGACCTGTCACTGTTTTATTCACCTGTCTCTCTATCAGTCACTGTTTTATTCACCTGCCTCTAGACCAGTCACTGTTTTATTCACCTGCCTCTCGACCTGTCACTGTTTTATTCACCTACCTGTCTATCAGTCTCTGTTTTATTCACCTGTCTCTGTATCAGTCACTGTTTTATTCACCTGCCTGTCTATCAGTCACTGTTTTATTCACCTGCCTCTCTACCAGTCACTGTTTTATTCACCTGCCTGTCTATCAGTCACTGTTTTATTCACCTGCCTCTCTATCAGTCACTTTTTTATTCACCTGCCTCTCTATCAGTCACTGTTTTATTCACCTGCCTGTCTATCAGTCACTGTTTTATTCACCTGCCTCTCTATCAGTCACTGTTTTATTCACCTGCCTGGATATCAGTCACTGTTTTATTCACCTGCCTCTCTATCAGTCACTGTTTTTTTCACCTGCCTCTAGACCTGTCACTGTTTTATTCACCTGCCTCTAGACCAGTCACTGTTTTATTCACCTGCCTCTAGACCTGTCACTGTTTTATTCACCTGCCTCTAGACCAGTCACTGTTTTATTCACCTGCCTCTAGACCTGTCACTGTTTTATTCACCTGTCTCTCTATCAGTCACTGTTTTATTCACCTGCCTCTAGACCAGTCACTGTTTTATTCACCTGCCTCTAGACCTGTCACTGTTTTATTCACCTGTCTCTCTATCAGTCACTGTTTTATTCACCTGCCTGTCTATCAGTCACTGTTTTATTCACCTGCCTCTCTATCAGTCACTGTTTTATTCACCTGCCTCTCTTTCAGTCACTGTTTTATTCATTTGCCTCTCTATCAGTCACTGTTTTATTCACCTGCCTCTCTATCAGTGACTGTTTTATTCACCTTCCTCTCTATCAGTCACTGTTTTATTCACCTGCCTCTCTATCAGTCACTGTTTTATTCACCTGCCTCTCTATCAGTCACTGTTTTATTCACCTGCCTCTCTATCAGTCACTGTTTTATTCACCTGTCTCTCTATCAGTCACTGTTTTATTCACCTGTCTCTCTATCAGTCACTGTTTTATTCACCTGTCTCTCTATCAGTCACTGTTTTATTCACCTGTCTCTCTACCTGTCACTGTTTTATTCACCTGTCTCTCTACCTGTCACTGTTTTATTCACCTGTCTCTCTATCAGTCACTGTTTTATTCACCTGTCTCTCTACCTGTCACTGTTTTATTCACCTGCCTCTCTATCAGTCACTGTTTTATTCACCTGCCTCTCTACCAGTCACTGTTTTATTCACCTGTCTCTCTATCAGTCACTGTTTTATTCACCTGCCTCTAGACCAGTCACTGTTTTATTCACCTGTCTCTCTATCAGTCACTGTTTTATTCACCTGCCTCTAGACCAGTCACTGTTTTATTCACCTGCCTCTCTACCAGTCACTGTTTTATTCACCTGCCTCTCTATCAGTCACTGTTTTATTCACCTGTCTCTCTATCAGTCACTGTTTTATTCACCTGCCTCTCTATCAGTCACTGTTTTATTCACCTGCCTCTCTATCAGTCACTGTTTTATTCACCTGCCTCTCTATCAGTCACTGTTTTATTCACCTGCCTCTCTATCAGTCACTGTTTTATTCACCTGCCTCTCTATCAGTCACTGTTTTATTCACCTGCCTCTCTACCAGTCACTGTTTTATTCACCTGCCTCTCTATCAGTCACTGTTTTATTCACCTGCCTCTCTATCAGTCACTGTTTTATTCACCTGCCTCTCTATCAGTCACTGTTTTATTCACCTGTCTCTCTACCAGTCACTGTTTTATTCACCTGCCTCTCTATCAGTCACTGTTTTATTCACCTGTCTCTCTACCAGTCACTGTTTTATTCACCTGCCTCTCTATCAGTCACTGTTTTATTCACCTGCCTCTCTATCAGTCACTGTTTTATTCCTTTGCCTCTCTATCAGTCACTGCTTTATTCACCTGCCTCTCTATCAGTCACTGTTTTATTCACCTGCCTCTCTACCAGTCACTGTTTTATTCACCTGCCTCTCTATCAGTCACTGTTTTATTCACCTGTCTCTCTACCAGTCACTGTTTTATTCATTTGCCTCTCTACCAGTCACTGTTTTATTCACCTGCCTCTCTATCAGTCACTGTTTTATTCCTTTGCCTCTCTATCAGTCACTGCTTTATTCACCTGCCTCTCTATCAGTCACTGTTTTATTCACCTGCCTCTCTACCAGTCACTGTTTTATTCACCTGCCTCTCTATCAGTCACTGTTTTATTCCTTTGCCTCTCTATCAGTCACTGTTTTATTCACCTGCCTCTCTATCAGTCACTGTTTTATTCACCTGCCTCTCTATCAGTCACTGTTTTATTCACCTGCCTCTCTATCAGTCACTGTTTTATTCACCTGTCTCTCTATCAGTCACTGTTTTATTCACCTGTCTCTCTATAAGTCACTGTTTTATTCACCTGCCTCTCTATCAGTCACTGTTTTATTCACCTGTCTCTCTATCAGTCACTGTTTTATTCACCTGTCTCTCTATCAGTCACTGTTTTATTCACCTGTCTTTCTATCTGTCACGGTTTTATTCACCTGTCTCTCTATCAGTCACTGTTTTATTCACCTGTCTTTCTACCTGTCACTGTTTTATTCACCTGTCTCTCTATCAGTCACTGTTTTATTCACCTGTCTCTCAATCAGTCACTGTTTTATTCACCTGTCTCTCAATCAGTCACTGTTTTATTCACCTGCCTCTCTATCAGTCACTGTTTTATTCACCTGTCTCTCTACCAGTCACTGTTTTATTCACCTGCCTCTCTACCAGTCACTGTTTTATTCACCTGCCTCTCTACCAGTCACTGTTTTATTCACCTGCCTCTCTATCAGTCACTGTTTTATTCATTTGCCTCTCTATCAGTCACTGTTTTATTCACCTGCCTCTCTATCATTCACTGTTTTATTCACCTGTCTCTCTATCAGTCACTGTTTTATTCACCTGTCTCTCCATCAGTCACTGTTTTATTCACCTGCCTCTCTATCATTCACTGTTTTATTCACCTGTCTCTCTATCAGTCACTGTTTTATTCACCTGTCTCTCCATCAGTCACTGTTTTATTCACCTGTCTCTCCATCAGTCACTGTTTTATTCACCTGTCTCTCTATCAGTCACTGTTTTTTTCACCTGTCTCTCTATCAGTCACTGTTTTTTTTCACCTGCCTCTAGACCAGTCACTGTTTTATTCACCTGCCTCTCTACCAGTCACTGTTTTATTCACCTGCCTCTCTATCAGTCACTGTTTTATTCACCTGCCTCTTTATCAGTCACTGTTTTATTCATTTGCCTCTCTATCAGTCACTGTTTTATTCATTTGCCTCTCTATCAGTCACTGTTTTATTCACCTGCCTCTCTATCAGTCACTGTTTTATTCACCTGCCTCTCTATCAGTCACTGTTTTATTCACCTGCCTCTCTATCAGTCACTGTTTTATTCACCTGCCTCTCTACCAGTCACTGTTTTATTCACCTGCCTCTCTATCAGTCACTGTTTTATTCACCTGCCTCTCTATCAGTCACTGTTTTATTCACCTGCCTCTCTATCAGTCACTGTTTTATTCATTTGCCTCTCTATCAGTCACTGTTTTATTCACCTGCCTCTCTATCAGTCACTGTTTTATTCACCTGTCTCTCTATCAGTCACTGTTTTATTCACCTGTCTCTCCATCAGTCACTGTTTTATTCACCTGTCTCTCTATCAGTCACTGTTTTTTCACCTGTCTTTCTATCAGTCACTGTTTTATTCACCTGTCTCTCTATCAGTCACTGTTTTATTCACCTGTCTCTCTACCTGTCACTGTTTTATTCACCTGTCTTTCTACCTGTCACTGTTTTATTCACCTGTCTCTCTACCTGTCACGGTTTTATTCACCTGTCTATCTATCAGTCACTGTTTTATTCACCTGCCTCTAGACCAGTCACTGTTTTATTCACCTGCCTCTAGACCTGTCACTGTTTTATTCACCTGCCTCTCTATCAGTCACTGTTTTTTTCACCTGCCTCTAGACCTGTCACTGTTTTATTCACCTGCCTCTAGACCAGTCACTGTTTTATTCACCTGCCTCTAGACCTGTCACTGTTTTATTCACCTGCCTCTAGACCAGTCACTGTTTTATTCACCTGCCTCTAGACCTGTCACTGTTTTATTCACCTGTCTCTCTATCAGTCACTGTTTTATTCACCTGCCTCTAAACCTGTCACTGTTTTATTCACCTGTCTCTCTATCAGTCACTGTTTTATTCACCTGCCTCTAGACCTGTCACTGTTTTATTCACCTGCCTCTAGACCTGTCACTGTTTTATTCACCTGCCTCTAGACCTGTCACTGTTTTATTCACCTGTCTCTCTATCAGTCACTGTTTTATTCACCTGCCTCTAGACCTGTCACTGTTTTATTCACCTGCCTCTAGACCAGTCACTGTTTTATTCACCTGCCTCTAGACCTGTCACTGTTTTATTCACCTGTCTCTCTATCAGTCACTGTTTTATTCACCTGCCTCTAGACCAGTCACTGTTTTATTCACCTGCCTCTCGACCTGTCACTGTTTTATTCACCTACCTGTCTATCAGTCTCTGTTTTATTCACCTGTCTCTGTATCAGTCACTGTTTTATTCACCTGCCTGTCTATCAGTCACTGTTTTATTCACCTGCCTCTCTACCAGTCACTGTTTTATTCACCTGCCTGTCTATCAGTCACTGTTTTATTCACCTGCCTCTCTATCAGTCATTGTTTTATTCACCTGCCTGTCTATCAGTCACTGTTTTATTCACCTGCCTCTCTATCAGTCACTGTTTTATTCACCTGCCTGGATATCAGTCACTGTTTTATTCACCTGCCTCTCTATCAGTCACTGTTTTTTTCACCTGCCTCTAGACCTGTCACTGTTTTATTCACCTGCCTCTAGACCAGTCACTGTTTTATTCACCTGCCTCTAGACCTGTCAAAGTTTTATTCACCTGCCTCTAGACCAGTCACTGTTTTATTCACCTGCCTCTAGACCTGTCACTGTTTTATTCACCTGTCTCTCTATCAGTCACTGTTTTATTCACCTGCCTCTAGACCAGTCACTGTTTTATTCACCTGCCTCTAGACCTGTCACTGTTTTATTCACCTGTCTCTCTATCAGTCACTGTTTTATTCACCTGCCTGTCTATCAGTCACTGTTTTATTCACCTGTCTCTGTATCAGTTACTGTTTTATTCACCTGCCTCTCTATCAGTCACTGTTTTATTCACCTGCCTCTCTTTCAGTCACTGTTTTATTCATTTGCCTCTCTATCAGTCACTGTTTTATTCACCTGCCTCTCTATCAGTGACTGTTTTATTCACCTTCCTCTCTATCAGTCACTGTTTTATTCACCTGCCTCTCTATCAGTCACTGTTTTATTCACCTGCCTCTCTATCAGTCACTGTTTTATTCACCTGCCTCTCTATCAGTCACTGTTTTATTCACCTGTCTGTCTATCAGTCACTGTTTTATTCACCTGTCTCTCTATCAGTCACTGTTTTATTCACCTGTCTCTCTATCAGTCACTGTTTTATTCACCTGTCTCTCTACCTGTCACTGTTTTATTCACCTGTCGCTCTACCTGTCACTGTTTTATTCACCTGTCTCTCTATCAGTCACTGTTTTATTCACCTGTCTTTCTACCTGTCACTGTTTTATTCACCTGCCTCTCTATCAGTCACTGTTTTATTCACCTGCCTCTCTACCAGTCACTGTTTTATTCACCTGTCTCTCTATCAGTCACTGTTTTATTCACCTGCCTCTAGACCAGTCACTGTTTTATTCACCTGTCTCTCTATCAGTCACTGTTTTATTCACCTGCCTCTAGACCAGTCACTGTTTTATTCACCTGCCTCTCTACCAGTCACTGTTTTATTCACCTGCCTCTCTATCAGTCACTGTTTTATTCACCTGTCTCTCTATCAGTCATTGTTTTATTCACCTGCCTCTCTATCAGTCACTGTTTTATTCATTTGCCTCTCTATCAGTCACTGTTTTATTCACCTGCCTGTCTATCAGTCACTGTTTTATTCACCTGCCTCTCTATCAGTCACTGTTTTATTAACCTGCCTCTCTATCAGTCACTGTTTTATTCACCTGCCTCTCTACCAGTCACTGTTTTATTCACCTGCCTGTCTATCAGTCACTGTTTTATTCACCTGCCTGTCTATCAGTCACTGTTTTATTCACCTGCCTCTCTATCAGTCACTGTTTTATTCACCTGTCTCTCTACCAGTCACTGTTTTATTCACCTGCCTCTCTATCAGTCACTGTTTTATTCACCTGTCTCTCTACCAGTCACTGTTTTATTCACCTGCCTCTCTACCAGTCACTGTTTTATTCATTTGCCTCTCTACCAGTCACTGTTTTATTCACCTGCCTCTCTATCAGTCACTGTTTTATTCCTTTGCCTCTCTATCAGTCACTGCTTTATTCACCTGCCTCTCGATCAGTCACTGTTTTATTCACCTGCCTCTCTACCAGTCACTGTTTTATTCACCTGCCTCTCTATCAGTCACTGTTTTATTCCTTTGCCTCTCTATCAGTCACTGTTTTATTCACCTGCCTCTCTATCAGTCACTGTTTTATTCACCTGCCTCTCTATCAGTCACTGTTTTATTCACCTGCCTCTCTATCAGTCACTGTTTTATTCACCTGTCTCTCTATCAGTCACTGTTTTATTCACCTGTCTCTCTATAAGTCACTGTTTTATTCACCTGCCTCTCTATCAGTCACTGTTTTATTCACCTGTCTCTCTATCAGTCACTGTTTTATTCACCTGTCTCTCTATCAGTCACTGTTTTATTCACCTGTCTTTCTATCTGTCACGGTTTTATTCACCTGTCTCTCTATCAGTCACTGTTTTATTCACCTGTCTTTCTACCTGTCACTGTTTTATTCACCTGTCTCTCTATCAGTCACTGTTTTATTCACCTGTCTCTCAATCAGTCACTGTTTTATTCACCTGCCTCTCTATCAGTCACTGTTTTATTCACCTGTCTCTCTACCAGTCACTGTTTTATTCACCTGCCTCTCTACCAGTCACTGTTTTATTCACCTGCCTCTCTACCAGTCACTGTTTTATTCACCTGCCTCTCTATCAGTCACTGTTTTATTCATTTGCCTCTCTATCAGTCACTGTTTTATTCACCTGCCTCTCTATCATTCACTGTTTTATTCACCTGTCTCTCTATCAGTCACTGTTTTATTCACCTGTCTCTCCATCAGTCACTGTTTTATTCACCTGTCTCTCTATCAGTCACTGTTTTTTTCACCTGTCTCTCTATCAGTCACTGTTTTATTCACCTGCCTCTCTACCAGTCACTGTTTTATTCACCTGTCTCTCTATCAGTCACTGTTTTATTCACCTGTCTCTCTATCAGTCACTGTTTTTTTTCACCTGCCTCTAGACCAGTCACTGTTTTATTCACCTGCCTCTCTACCAGTCACTGTTTTATTCACCTGCCTCTCTATCAGTCACTGTTTTATTCACCTGCCTCTCTATCAGTCACTGTTTTATTCACCTGCCTCTTTATCAGTCACTGTTTTATTCATTTGCCTCTCTATCAGTCACTGTTTTATTCATTTGCCTCTCTATCAGTCACTGTTTTATTCACCTGCCTCCCTATCAGTCACTGTTTTATTCACCTGCCTCTCTATCAGTCACTGTTTTATTCATTTGCCTCTCTATCAGTCACTGTTTTATTCACCTGCCTCTCTACCAGTCACTGTTTTATTCACCTGCCTCTCTATCAGTCACTGTTTTATTCATTTGCCTCTCTATCAGTCACTGTTTTATTCACCTGCCTCTCTATCAGTCACTGTTTTATTCATTTGCCTCTCTATCAGTCACTGTTTTATTCACCTGCCTCTCTATCATTCACTGTTTTATTCACCTGTCTCTCTATCAGTCACTGTTTTATTCACCTGTCTCTCCATCAGTCACTGTTTTATTCACCTGTCTCTCTATCAGTCACTGTTTTTTTCACCTGTCTTTCTATCAGTCACTGTTTTATTCACCTGTCTCTCTATCAGTCACTGTTTTATTCACCTGTCTCTCTACCTGTCACTGTTTTATTCACCTGTCTTTCTACCTGTCACTGTTTTATTCACCTGTCTCTCTACCTGTCACGGTTTTATTCACCTGTCTATCTATCAGTCACTGTTTTATTCACCTGCCTCTAGACCAGTCACTGTTTTATTCACCTGCCTCTAGACCTGTCACTGTTTTATTCACCTGCCTCTCTATCAGTCACTGTTTTTTCACCTGCCTCTAGACCTGTCACTGTTTTATTCACCTGCCTCTAGACCAGTCACTGTTTTATTCACCTGCCTCTAGACCTGTCACTGTTTTATTCACCTGCCTCTAGACCAGTCACTGTTTTATTCACCTGCCTCTAGACCTGTCACTGTTTTATTCACCTGTCTCTCTATCAGTCACTGTTTTATTCACCTGCCTCTAAACCTGTCACTGTTTTATTCACCTGTCTCTCTATCAGTCACTGTTTTATTCACCTGCCTCTAGACCTGTCACTGTTTTATTCACCTGCCTCTAGACCTGTCACTGTTTTATTCACCTGCCTCTAGACCTGTCACTGTTTTATTCACCTGTCTCTCTATCAGTCACTGTTTTATTCACCTGCCTCTAGACCTGTCACTGTTTTATTCACCTGCCTCTAGACCAGTCACTGTTTTATTCACCTGCCTCTAGACCTGTCACTGTTTTATTCACCTGTCTCTCTATCAGTCACTGTTTTATTCACCTGCCTCTAGACCAGTCACTGTTTTATTCACCTGCCTCTCGACCTGTCACTGTTTTATTCACCTACCTGTCTATCAGTCTCTGTTTTATTCACCTGTCTCTGTATCAGTCACTGTTTTATTCACCTGCCTGTCTATCAGTCACTGTTTTATTCACCTGCCTCTCTACCAGTCACTGTTTTATTCACCTGCCTGTCTATCAGTCACTGTTTTATTCACCTGCCTCTCTATCAGTCACTTTTTTATTCACCTGCCTCTCTATCAGTCATTGTTTTATTCACCTGCCTGTCTATCAGTCACTGTTTTATTCACCTGCCTCTCTATCAGTCACTGTTTTATTCACCTGCCTGGATATCAGTCACTGTTTTATTCACCTGCCTCTCTATCAGTCACTGTTTTTTTCACCTGCCTCTAGACCTGTCACTGTTTTATTCACCTGCCTCTAGACCAGTCACTGTTTTATTCACCTGCCTCTAGACCTGTCAAAGTTTTATTCACCTGCCTCTAGACCAGTCACTGTTTTATTCACCTGCCTCTAGACCTGTCACTGTTTTATTCACCTGTCTCTCTATCAGTCACTGTTTTATTCACCTGCCTCTAGACCAGTCACTGTTTTATTCACCTGCCTCTAGACCTGTCACTGTTTTATTCACCTGTCTCTCTATCAGTCACTGTTTTATTCACCTGCCTGTCTATCAGTCACTGTTTTATTCACCTGTCTCTGTATCAGTCACTGTTTTATTAACCTGCCTCTCTATCAGTCACTGTTTTATTCACCTGCCTCTCTACCAGTCACTGTTTTATTCACCTGCCTCTCTATCAGTCACTGTTTTATTCACCTGCCTCTCTATCAGTCACTGTTTTATTCACCTGCCTCTCTATCAGTCACTGTTTTATTCACCTGTCTCTCTACCAGTCACTGTTTTATTCACCTGCCTCTCTATCAGTCACTGTTTTATTCACCTGTCTCTCTACCAGTCACTGTTTTATTCACCTGCCTCTCTACCAGTCACTGTTTTATTCACCTGCCTCTCTACCAGTCACTGTTTTATTCACCTGCCTCTCTATCAGTCACTGTTTTATTCACCTGCCTCTCTATCAGTCACTGCTTTATTCACCTGCCTCTCTATCAGTCACTGTTTTATTCACCTGCCTCTCTACCAGTCACTGTTTTATTCACCTGCTCTCTATCAGTCACTGTTTTATTCACCTGCCTCTCTATCAGTCACTGTTTATTCACCTGCCTCTAGACCAGTCACTGTTTTATTCACCTGTCTCTTTATCAGTCACTGTTTTATTCACCTGCCTCTCTATCAGTCACTGTTTTATTCACCTGCCTCTCTATCAGTCACTGTTTTATTCACCTGCCTCTCTATCAGTCACTGTTTTATTCACCTGCCTCTCTATCAGTCACTGTTTTATTCACCTGCCTCTCTATCAGTCACTGTTTTATTCACCTGCCTCTCTATCAGTCACTGTTTTATTCACCTGCCTCTCTATCAGTCACTGTTTTATTTACCTGCCTCTCTATCAGTCACTGTTTTATTCACCTGCCTCTCTATCAGTCACTGTTTTATTCACCTGCCTCTCTATCAGTCACTGTTTTATTCACCTGCCTCTCTATCAGTCACTGTTTTTTTCACCTGCCTCTCTATCAGTCACTGTTTTATTCACCTGCCTCTCTATCAGTCACTGTTTTATTCACCTGCCTCTCTATCAGTCACTGTTTTATTCACCTGCTTCTCTATCAGTCACTGTTTTATTCACCTGTCTCTCTATCAGTCACTGTTTTATTCACCTGTCTCTCTATCAGTCACTGTATCAGTCACTGTTTTATTTACCTGTCTCTCTATCAGTCACTGTTTTATTCACCTGTCTCTCTATCAGTCACTGTATCAGTCACTGTTTTATTCACCTGTCTCTCTATCAGTCACTGTTTTATTCACCTGCCTCTCTACCAGTCACTGTTTTATTCACCTGTCTCTCTATCAGTCACTGTTTTATTCACCTGCCTCTCTATCAGTCACTGTTTTATTCACCTGTCTCTCTATCAGTCACTGTTTTATTCACCTGCCTCTCTATCAGTCACTGTTTTATTCACCTGCCTCTCTATCAGTCACTGTTTTATTCACCTGTCTCTCTATCAGTCACTGTTTTATTCACCTGCCTCTCTATCAGTCACTGTTTTATTCACCTGTCTCTCTATCAGTCACTGTTTTATTCACCTGCCTCTCTATCAGTCACTGTTTTATTCACCTGTCTGTCTCTCTATCAGTCACTGTTTTATTCACCTGCCTCTCTACCAGTCACTGTTTTATTCACCTGTCTCTCTATCAGTCACTGTTTTATTCACCTGTCTCTCTATCAGTCACTGTTTTATTCACCTGTCTCTCTATCAGTCACTGTTTTATTCACCTGTCTCTCTACCAGTCACTGTTTTATTCACCTGTCTCTCTATCAGTCACTGTTTTATTCACCTGCCTCTCTATCAGTCACTGTTTTATTCACCTGTCTTTCTACCTGTCACTGTTTTATTCACCTGTCTCTCTACCAGTCACTGTTTTATTCACCTGTCTCTCTATCAGTCACTGTTTTATTCACCTGTCTCTCTATCAGTCACTGTTTTATTTACCTGTCTCTCTATCAGTCACTGTTTTATTCACCTGTCTCTCTATCAGTCACTGTTTTATTCACCTGTCTCTCTACCAGTCACTGTTTTATTCACCTGTCTCTCTACCAGTCACTGTTTTATTCACCTGTCTCTCTATCAGTCACTGTTTTATTCACCTGTCTTTCTACCTGTCACTGTTTTATTCACCTGTCTCTCTACCTGTCACTGTTTTATTCACCTGTCTCTCTACCTGTCACTGTTTTATTCACCTGTCTCTCTACCAGTCACTGTTTTATTCACCTGTCTCTCTACCTGTCACTGTTTTATTCACCTGTCTCTCTACCAGTCACTGTTTTATTCACCTGTCTCTCTATCAGTCACTGTTTTATTCACCTGTCTCTCTACCTGTCACTGTTTTATTCACCTGTCTCTCTACCTGTCACTGTTTTATTCACCTGCCTCTCTATCAGTCACTGTTTTATTCACCTGCCTCTCTATCAGTCACTGTTTTATTCACCTGTCTCTCTACCAGTCACTGTTTTATTCACCTGTCTCTCTACCAGTCACTGTTTTATTCACCTGTCGCTCTACCTGTCACTGTTTTATTCACCTGTCGCTCTACCTGTCACTGTTTTATTCACCTGCCTCTCTATCAGTCACTGTTTTATTCACCTGCCTCTCTACCAGTCACTGTTTTATTCACCTGTCTCTCTATCAGTCACTGTTTTATTCACCTGCCTCTAGATCAGTCACTGTTTTATTCACCTGTCTCTCTATCAGTCACTGTTTTATTCACCTGCCTCTAGACCAGTCACTGTTTTATTCACCTGTCTCTTTATCAGTCACTGTTTTGTTCACCTGCCTCTCTATCAGTCACTGTTTTATTCACCTGCCTCTCTATCAGTCACTGTTTTATTCATTTGCCTCTCTATCAGTCACTGTTTTATTCACCTGCCTCTCTATCAGTCACTGTTTTATTCACCTGCCTCTCTATCAGTCACTGTTTTATTCATTTGCCTCTCTATCAGTCACTGTTTTATTCACCTGCCTCTCTACCAGTCACTGTTTTATTCACCTGCCTCTCTATCAGTCACTGTTTTATTCATTTGCCTCTCTATCAGTCACTGTTTTATTCACCTGCCTCTCTATCAGTCACTGTTTTATTCATTTGCCTCTCTATCAGTCACTGTTTTATTCACCTGCCTCTCTATCATTCACTGTTTTATTCACCTGTCTCTCTATCAGTCACTGTTTTATTCACCTGTCTCTCTCTCATCAGTCACTGTTTTATTCACCTGTCTCTCTATCAGTCACTGTTTTTTTCACCTGTCTTTCTATCAGTCACTGTTTTATTCACCTGTCTCTCTATCAGTCACTGTTTTATTCACCTGTCTCTCTACCTGTCACTGTTTTATTCACCTGTCTTTCTACCAGTCACTGTTTTATTCACCTGTCTCTCTACCTGTCACGGTTTTATTCACCTGTCTATCTATCAGTCACTGTTTTATTCACCTGTCTCTTTCTACCTGTCACTGTTTTATTCACCTGTCCTCTCTACTTGTCACTGTTTTATTCACCTGTCTGTCTACCAGTCACTGTTTTATTCACCTGTCTCTCTACCTGTCACTGTTTTATTCACCTGTCTCTCTATCAGTCACTGTTTTATTCACCTGTCTCTCTACCAGTCACTGTTTTATTCACCTGTCTGTCTACCAGTCACTGTTTTATTCACCTGCCTCTCTATCAGTCACTGTTTTATTCACCTGCCTCTCTATCAGTCACTGTTTAATTCACCTGTCTCTCTACCAGTCACTGTTTTATTCACCTGTCTCTCTACCAGTCACTGTTTTATTCACCTGTCTCTCTACCTGTCACTGTTTTATTCACCTGTCTCTCTACCAGTCACTGTTTTATTCACCTGTCTCTCTACCTGTCACTGTTTTATTCACCTGTCTCTCTATCAGTCACTGTTTTATTCACCTGTCTCTCTACCAGTCACTGTTTTATTCACCTGTCTGTCTACCAGTCACTGTTTTATTCACCTGCCTCTCTATCAGTCACTGTTTTATTCACCTGCCTCTCTATCAGTCACTGTTTTAATTCACCTGTCTCTCTACCTGTCACTGTTTTATTCACCTGTCTCTCTACCAGTCACTGTTTTATTCACCTGTCGCTCTACCTGTCACTGTTTTATTCACCTGTCGCTCTACCTGTCACTGTTTTATTCACCTGCCTCTCTATCAGTCACTGTTTTATTCACCTGCCTCTCTACCAGTCACTGTTTTATTCACCTGTCTCTCTATCAGTCACTGTTTTATTCACCTGCCTCTAGATCAGTCACTGTTTTCATTCACCTGTCTCTCTATCAGTCACTGTTTTATTCACCTGCCTCTAGACCAGTCACTGTTTTATTCACCTGTCTCTCTATCAGTCACTGTTTTGTTCACCTGCCTCTCTATCAGTCACTGTTTTATTCACCTGCCTCTCTATCAGTCACTGTTTTATTCATTTGCCTCTCTATCAGTCACTGTTTTATTCACCTGCCTCTCTATCAGTCACTGTTTTATTCACCTGCCTCTCTATCAGTCACTGTTTTATTCATTGCCTCTCTATCAGTCACTGTTTTATTCACCTGCCTCTCTACCAGTCACTGTTTTATTCACCTGCCTCTCTATCAGTCACTGTTTTATTCATTTGCCTCTCTATCAGTCACTGTTTTATTCACCTGCCTCTCTATCAGTCACTGTTTTATTCATTTGCCTCTCTATCAGTCACTGTTTTATTCACCTGCCTCTCTATCATTCACTGTTTTATTCACCTGTCTCTCTATCAGTCACTGTTTTATTCACCTGTCTCTCCATCAGTCACTGTTTTATTCACCTGTCTCTCTATCAGTCACTGTTTTTTTCACCTGTCTTTCTATCAGTCACTGTTTTATTCACCTGTCTCTCTATCAGTCACTGTTTTATTCACCTGTCTCTCTACCTGTCACTGTTTTATTCACCTGTCTTTCTACCTGTCACTGTTTTATTCACCTGTCTCTCTACCTGTCACGGTTTTATTCACCTGTCTATCTATCAGTCACTGTTTTATTCACCTGTCTTTCTACCTGTCACTGTTTTATTCACCTGTCTCTCTACTTGTCACTGTTTTATTCACCTGTCTGTCTACCTGTCACTGTTTTATTCACCTGTCTCTCTACCTGTCACTGTTTTATTCACCTGTCTCTCTATCAGTCACTGTTTTATTCACCTGTCTCTCTACCTGTCACTGTTTTATTCACCTGTCTGTCTACCTGTCACTGTTTTATTCACCTGCCTCTCTATCAGTCACTGTTTTATTCACCTGCCTCTCTATCAGTCACTGTTTAATTCACCTGTCTCTCTACCTGTCACTGTTTTATTCACCTGTCTCTCTACCTGTCACTGTTTTATTCACCTGCCTCTCTATCAGTCACTGTTTAATTCACCTGCCTCTCTATCAGTCACTGTTTAATTCACCTGTCTCTCTACCTGTCACTGTTTTATTGACCTGTCGCTCTACCTGTCACTGTTTTATTCACCTGTCGCTCTACCTGTCACTGTTTTATTCACCTGCCTCTCAGTCACTGTTTTATTCACCTGCCTCTCTACCAGTCACTGTTTTATTCACCTGTCTCTCTATCAGTCACTGTTTTATTCACCTGCCTCTAGACCAGTCACTGTTTTATTCACCTGTCGCTCTACCTGTCACTGTTTTATTCACCTGTCGCTCTACCTGTCACGGTTTTATTCACCTGCCTCTTTATCAGTCACTGTTTTATTCACCTGCCTCTCTACCAGTCACTGTTTTATTCACCTGTCTCTCTATCAGTCACTGTTTTATTCACCTGCCTCTAGACCAGTCACTGTTTCATTCACCTATCTCTCTATCAGTCACAATTTTATTCACCTGCCTCTAGACCAGTCACTGTTTTATTCACCTGTCTCTTTATCAATCACTGTTTTATTCACCTGCCTCTCTATCAGTCACAGTTTAATTCACCTGCCTCTCTATCAGTCACTGTTTAATTCACCTGCCTCTCTATCAGTCACTGTTTAATTCACCTGTCTCTCTACCTGTCACTGTTTTATTCACCTGTCTCTCTACCTGTCACTGTTTTATTCACTTGTCGCTCTACCTGTCACTGTTTTATTCACCTGCCTCTCTATCAGTCACTGTTTTATTCACCTGCCTCTCTACCAGTCACTGTTTTATTCACCTGTCTCTCTACCTGTCACTGTTTTATTCACCTGTCTCTCTACCTGTCACTGTTTTATTCACCTGCCTCTCTATCAGTCACTGTTTAATTCACCTGTCTCTCTACCTGTCACTGTTTTATTCACCTGTCGCTCTACCTGTCACTGTTTTATTCACCCTTCGCTCTACCTGTCACTGTTTTATTCACCTGCCTCTCTATCAGTCACTGTTTTATTCACCTGCCTCTCTACCAGTCACTGTTTTATTCACCTGTCCCTCTATCAGTCACTATTTTTTTCACCTGCCCTAGACCAGTCACTGTTTCATTCACCTGTCTCTCTATCAGTCACCGTTCTATTCACCTGCCTCTAGACCAGTCACTGTTTTATTCACCTGTCTCTTTATCAGTTACTGTTTTATTCACCTGCCTCTCTATCAGTCACTGTTTTATTCACCTGCCTCTCTATCAGTCACTGTTTTATTCACCTGCCTCTCTATCAGTCACTGTTTTATTCACCTGCCTCTCTATCAGTCACTGTTTTATTCATTTGCCTCTCTATCAGTCACTGTTTTATTCACCTGCCTCTCTATCAGTCACTGTTTTATTCACCTGCCTCTCTATCAGTCACTGTTCTATTCATTTGCCTCTCTATCAGTCACTGTTTTATTCACTTGCCTCTCTATCAGTCACTGTTTTATTCACCTGCCTTTCTATCAGTCACTGTTTTATTCACCTGCCTCTCTATCAGTCACTGTTTTATTCACCTGCCTCTCTATCAGTCACTGTTTTATTCACCTGCCTCTCTATCAGTCACTGTTTTATTCACCTGCCTCTCTATCAGTCACTGTTTTATTCACCTGTCTCTCTATCAGTCACTGTTTTATTCACCTGTCTCTCTATCAGTCACTGTATCAGTCACTGTTTTATTCACCTGTCTCTCTATCAGTCACTGTTTTATTCACCTGTCTCTCTATCAGTCACTGTATCAGTCACTGTTTTATTCACCTGCCTCTCTACCAGTCACTGTTTTATTCACCTGTCTCTCTATCAGTCACTGTTTTATTCACCTGCCTCTCTATCAGTCACTGTTTTATTTACCTGTCTCTCTATCAGTTACTGTTTTATTCACCTGCCTCTCTATCAGTCACTGTTTTATTCACCTGTCTCTCTACCTGTCACTGTTTTATTCACCTGTCTCTCTACCTGTCACTGTTTTATTCACCTGTCTCTCTATCAGTCACTGTTTTATTCACCTGTCTCTCTACCTGTCACTGTTTTATTCACCTGTCTGTCTACCTGTCACTGTTTTATTCACCTGCCTCTCTATCAGTCACTGTTTTATTCACCTGCCTCTCTATCAGTCACTGTTTAATTCACCTGTCTCTCTACCTGTCACTGTTTTATTCACCTGCCTCTCTATCAGTCACTGTTTAATTCACCTGCCTCTCTATCAGTCACTGTTTAATTCACCTGTCTCTCTACCTGTCACTGTTTTATTGACCTGTCGCTCTACCTGTCACTGTTTTATTCACCTGTCGCTCTACCTGTCACTGTTTTATTCACCTGCCTCTCAGTCACTGTTTTATTCACCTGCCTCTCAGTCACTGTTTTATTCACCTGTCGCTCTACCTGTCACTGTTTTATTCACCTGTCGCTCTACCTGTCACGGTTTTATTCACCTGCCTCTCTATCAGTCACTGTTTTATTCACCTGCCTCTCTACCAGTCACTGTTTTATTCACCTGTCTCTCTATCAGTCACTGTTTTATTCACCTGCCTCTAGACCAGTCACTGTTTCATTCACCTATCTCTCTATCAGTCACTGTTTTATTCACCTGCCTCTAGACCAGTCACTGTTTTATTCACCTGTCTCTTTATCAATCACTGTTTTATTCACCTGCCTCTCTATCAGTCACTGTTTAATTCACCTGCCTCTCTATCAGTCACTGTTTAATTCACCTGCCTCTCTATCAGTCACTGTTTAATTCACCTATCTCTCTATCAGTCACTGTTTTATTCACCTGCCTCTAGACCAGTCACTGTTTTATTCACCTGTCTCTTTATCAATCACTGTTTTATTCACCTGCCTCTCTATCAGTCACTGTTTAATTCACCTGCCTCTCTATCAGTCACTGTTTTATTCACCTGTCTCTCTACCTGTCACTGTTTTATTCACCTGCCTCTCTATCAGTCACTGTTTTATTCACCTGTCTCTCTACCAGTCACTGTTTTATTCACCTGTCTCTCTATCAGTCACTGTTTTATTCACCTGTCTCTCTATCAGTCACTGTTTTATTCACCTGTCTCTCTATCAGTCACTGTTCTATTCACCTGTCTCTCTATCAGTCACTGTTCTATTCACCTGTCTCTCTATCAGTCACTGTTTTATTCACCTGTCTCTCTATCAGTCACTGTTTTATTCACCCTTCTTTCTACCTGTCACTGTTTTATTCACCTGTCTCTCTACCAGTCACTGTTTTTTTCACCTGTCTCTCTATCAGTCACTGTTTTATTCACCTGTCTCTCTATCAGTCACTGTTTTATTCACCTGTCTCTCTACCTGTCACTGTTTTATTCACCTGTCTCTCTACCTGTCACGGTTTTATTCACCTGTCTCTCTATCAGTCACTGTCTTATTCACCTGTCTTTCTACCTGTCACTGTTTTATTCACCTGTCTCTCTACCTGTCACTGTTTTATTCACCTGTCTCTCTACCTGTCACTGTTTTATTCACCTGTCTCTCTACCTGTCACTGTTTTATTCACCTGTCTCTCTACCTGTTACTGTTTTATTCACCTCTCTCTCTATCAGTCACTGTTTTATTCACCTGTCTCTCTACCTGTCACTGTTTTATTCACCTGTCTGTCTACCTGTCACTGTTTTATTCACCTGCCTCTCTATCAGTCACTGTTTTATTCACCTGCCTCTCTATCAGTCACTGTTTAATTCACCTGTCTCTCTACCTGTCATTGTTTTATTCACCTGTCTCTCTACCTGTCACTGTTTTATTCACCTGCCTCTCTATCAGTCACTGTTTAATTCACCTGCCTCTCTATCAGTCACTGTTTAATTCACCTGTCTCTCTACCTGTCACTGTTTTATTGACCTGTCGCTCTACCTGTCACTGTTTTATTCACCTGTCGCTCTACCTGTCACTGTTTTATTCACCTGCCTCTCAGTCACTGTTTTATTCACCTGCCTCTCTACCAGTCACTGTTTTATTCACCTGTCTCTCTATCAGTCACTGTTTTATTCACCTGCCTCTAGACCAGTCACTGTTTTATTCACCTGTTGCTCTACCTGTCACTGTTTTATTCACCTGCCTCTCAGTCACTGTTTTATTCACCTGCCTCTCTACCAGTCACTGTTTTATTCACCTGTCGCTCTACCTGTCACTGTTTTATTCACCTGTCTCTCTACCTGTCACGGTTTTATTCACCTGCCTCTCTATCAGTCACTGTTTTATTCACCTGCCTCTCTACCAGTCACTGTTTTATTCACCTGTCTCTCTATCAGTCACTGTTTTATTCACCTGCCTCTAGACCAGTCACTGTTTTCATTCACCTATCTCTCTATCAGTCACTGTTTTATTCACCTGCCTCTAGACCAGTCACTGTTTTATTCACCTGTCTCTTTATCAATCACTGTTTTATTCACCTGCCTCTCTATCAGTCACTGTTTATTCACCTGCCTCTCTATCAGTCACTGTTTATTCACCTGCCTCTCTATCAGTCACTGTTTAATTCACCTGTCTCTCTACCTGTCACTGTTTTATTCACCTGTCTCTCTACCTGTCACTGTTTTATTCACTTGTCACTCTACCTGTCACTGTTTTATTCACCTGCCTCTCTATCAGTCACTGTTTTATTCACCTGCCTCTCTACCAGTCACTGTTTTATTCACCTGTCTCTCTACCTGTCACTGTTTTATTCACCTGTCTCTCTACCTGTCACTGTTTTATTCACCTGCCTCTCTATCAGTCACTGTTTTATTCACCTGTCTCTCTATCAGTCACTGTATCAGTCACTGTTTTATTCACCTGTCTCTCTACCTGTCACTGTTTTTTTCACCTGTCTCTCTATCAGTCACTGTTTTATTCACCTGTCTCTCTATCAGTCACTGTTTTATTCACCTGTCTCTCTACCTGTCACTGTTTTATTCACCTGTCTCTCTACCTGTCACTGTTTTATTCACCTGTCTCTCTACCTGTCACGGTTTTATTCACCTGTCTCTCTATCAGTCACTGTCTTATTCACCTGTCTTTCTACCTGTCACTGTTTTATTCACCTGTCTCTCTACCTGTCACTGTTTTATTCACCTGTCTCTCTACCTGTCACTGTTTTATTCACCTGTCTCTCTACCTGTCACTGTTTTATTCACCTGTCTCTCTACCTGTTACTGTTTTATTCACCTCTCTCTCTATCAGTCACTGTTTTATTCACCTGTCTCTCTACCTGTCACTGTTTTTTTCACCTGTCTGTCTACCTGTCACTGTTTTATTCACCTGCCTCTCTATCAGTCACTGTTTTATTCACCTGCCTCTCTATCAGTCACTGTTTAATTCACCTGTCTCTCTACCCGTCATTGTTTTATTCACCTGTCTCTCTACCTGTCACTGTTTTATTCACCTGCCTCTCTATCAGTCACTGTTTAATTCACCTGCCTCTCTATCAGTCACTGTTTAATTCACCTGTCTCTCTACCTGTCACTGTTTTATTGACCTGTCGCTCTACCTGTCACTGTTTTATTCACCTGTCGCTCTACCTGTCACTGTTTTATTCACCTGCCTCTCAGTCACTGTTTTATTCACCTGCCTCTCTACCAGTCACTGTTTTATTCACCTGTCTCTCTATCAGTCACTGTTTTATTCACCTGCCTCTAGACCAGTCACTGTTTTATTCACCTGTTGCTCTACCTGTCACTGTTTTATTCACCTGCCTCTCAGTCACTGTTTTATTCACCTGCCTCTCTACCAGTCACTGTTTTATTCACCTGTCGCTCTACCTGTCACTGTTTTATTCACCTGTCGCTCTACCTGTCACGGTTTTATTCACCTGCCTCTCTATCAGTCACTGTTTTATTCACCTGCCTCTCTACCAGTCACTGTTTTATTCACCTGTCTCTCTATCAGTCACTGTTTTATTCACCTGCCTCTAGACCAGTCACTGTTTCATTCACCTATCTCTCTATCAGTCACTGTTTTATTCACCTGCCTCTAGACCAGTCACTGTTTTATTCACCTGTCTCTTTATCAATCACTGTTTTATTCACCTGCCTCTCTATCAGTCACTGTTTAATTCACCTGCCTCTCTATCAGTCACTGTTTAATTCACCTGCCTCTCTATCAGTCACTGTTTAATTCACCTGTCTCTCTACCTGTCACTGTTTTATTCACCTGTCTCTCTACCTGTCACTGTTTTATTCACTTGTCACTCTACCTGTCACTGTTTTATTCACCTGCCTCTCTATCAGTCACTGTTTTATTCACCTGCCTCTCTACCAGTCACTGTTTTATTCACCTGTCTCTCTACCTGTCACTGTTTTATTCACCTGTCTCTCTACCTGTCACTGTTTTATTCACCTGCCTCTCTATCAGTCACTGTTTAATTCACCTGTCTTTCTACCTGTCACTGTTTTATTCACCTGTCGCTCTACCTGTCACTGTTTTATTCACCTGTCGCTCTACCTGTCACTGTTTTATTCACCTGCCTCTCTATCAGTCACTGTTTTATTCACCTGCCTCTCTACCAGTCACTGTTTTATTCACCTGTCTCTCTATCAGTCACTGTTTTATTCACCTGTCTCTCTATCAGTCACTGTTCTATTCACCTGCCTCTAGACCAGTCAATGTTTTATTCACCTGTCTCTTTATCAGTCACTGTTTTATTCACCTGCCTCTCTATCAGTCACTGTTTTATTCACCTGCCTCTCTATCAGTCACTGTTTTATTCACCTGCCTCTCTATCAGTCACTGTTTTATTCACCTGCCTCTCTATCAGTCACTGTTTTATTCATTTGCCTCTCTATCAGTCACTGTTTTATTCACCTGCCTCTCTATCAGTCACTGTTTTATTCACCTGCCTCTCTATCAGTCACTGTTTTATTTATTTGCCTCTCTATCAGTCACTGTTTTATTCACTTGCCTCTCTATCAGTCACTGTTTTATTCACCTGCCTTTCTATCAGTCACTGTTTTATTCACCTGCCTCTTTATCAGTCACTGTTTTTTTCACCTGCCTCTCTATCAGTCACTGTTTTATTCACCTGCCTCTCTATCAGTCACTGTTTTATTCACCTGCCTCTCTATCAGTCACTGTTTTATTCACCTGCTTCTCTATCAGTCACTGTTTTATTCACCTGTCTCTCTATCAGTCACTGTTTTATTCACCTGTCTCTCTATCAGTCACTGTATCAGTCACTGTTTTATTTACCTGTCTCTCTATCAGTCACTGTTTTATTCACCTGTCTCTCTATCAGTCACTGTATCAGTCACTGTTTTATTCACCTGTCTCTCTATCAGTCACTGTTTTATTCACCTGCCTCTCTACCAGTCACTGTTTTATTCACCTGTCTCTCTATCAGTCACTGTTTTATTCACCTGCCTCTCTATCAGTCACTGTTTTATTTACCTGTCTCTCTATGAGTTATTGTTTTATTCACCTGCCTCTCTATCAGTCACTGTTTTATTCACCTGCCTCTCTATCAGTCACTGTTTTATTCACCTGTCTCTCTATCAGTCACTGTTTTATTCACCTGCCTCTCTATCAGTCACTGTTTTATTTACCTGTCTCTCTATCAGTTACTGTTTTATTCACCTGCCTCTCTATCAGTCACTGTTTTATTCACCTGTCTGTCTCTCTATCAGTCATTGTTTTATTCACCTGCCTCTCTACCAGTCACTGTTTTATTCACCTGTCTCTCTATCAGTGACTGTTTTATTCACCTGTCTCTCTATCAGTCACTGTTTTATTCACCTGTCTCTCTATCAGTCACTGTTTTATTCACCTGTCTCTCTACCAGTCACTGTTTTATTCACCTGTCTCTCTATCAGTCACTGTTTTATTCACCTGCCTCTCTATCAGTCACTGTTTTATTCACCTGTCTTTCTACCTGTCACTGTTTTATTCACCTGTCTCTCTACCAGTCACTGTGTTATTCACCTGTCTCTCTATCAGTCACTGTTTTATTCACCTGTCTCTCTATCAGTCACTGTTTTATTTACCTGTCTCTCTATCAGTCACTGTTTTATTCACCTGTCTCTCTATCAGTCACTGTTTTATTCACCTGTCTCTCTACCTGTCACTGTTTTATTCACCTGTCTCTCTACCTGTCACGGTTTTATTCACCTGTCTCTCTATCAGTCACTGTTTTATTCACCTGTCTTTCTACCTGTCACTGTTTTATTCACCTGTCTCTCTACCTGTCACTGTTTTATTCACCTGTCTCTCTACCTGTCACTGTTTTATTCACCTGTCTCTCTACCTGTCACTGTTTTATTCACCTGTCTCTCTACCTGTCACTGTTTTATTCACCTGTCTCTCTACCTGTCACTGTTTTATTCACCTGTCTCTCTATCAGTCACTGTTTTATTCACCTGTCTCTCTACCTGTCACTGTTTTATTCACCTGTCTGTCTACCTGTCACTGTTTTATTCACCTGCCTCTCTATCAGTCACTGTTTTATTCACCTGCCTCTCTATCAGTCACTGTTTAATTCACCTGTCTCTCTACCTGTCATTGTTTTATTCACCTGTCTCTCTACCTGTCACTGTTTTATTCACCTGTCGCTCTACCTGTCACTGTTTTATTCACCTGTCGCTCTACCTGTCACTGTTTTATTCACCTGCCTCTCTATCAGTCACTGTTTTATTCACCTGCCTCTCTACCAGTCACTGTTTTATTCACCTGTCTCTCTATCAGTCACTGTTTTATTCACCTGCCTCTAGATCAGTCACTGTTTCATTCACCTGTCTCTCTATCAGTCACTGTTCTATTCACCTGCCTCTAGACCAGTCACTGTTTTATTCACCTGTCTCTTTATCAGTCACTGTTTTATTCACCTGCCTCTCTATCAGTCACTGTTTTATTCACCTGCCTCTCTATCAGTCACTGTTTTATTCATTTGCCTCTCTATCAGTCACTGTTTTATTCACCTGCCTCTCTATCAGTCACTGTTTTATTCACCTGCCTCTCTATCAGTCACTGTTTTATTCATTTGCCTCTCTATCAGTCACTGTTTTATTCACTTGCCTCTCTATCAGTCACTGTTTTATTCACCTGCCTTTCTATCAGTCACTGTTTTATTCACCTGCCTCTCTATCAGTCACTGTTTTTTTCACCTGCCTCTCTATCAGTCACTGTTTTATTCACCTGCCTCTCTATCAGTCACTGTTTTATTCACCTGCCTCTCTATCAGTCACTGTTTTATTCACCTGCCTCTCTATCAGTCACTGTTTTATTCACCTGTCTCTCTATCAGTCACTGTTTTATTCACCTGTCTCTCTATCAGTCACTGTATCAGTCACTGTTTTATTTACCTGTCTCTCTATCAGTCACTGTTTTATTCACCTGTCTCTCTATCAGTCACTGTATCAGTCACTGTTTTATTCACCTGTCTCTCTATCAGTCACTGTTTTATTCACCTGTCTCTCTACCAGTCACTGTTTTATTCACCTGTCTCTCTATCAGTCACTGTTTTATTCACCTGCCTCTCTATCAGTCACTGTTTTATTTACCTGTCTCTCTATCAGTTACTGTTTTATTCACCTGCCTCTCTATCAGTCACTGTTTTATTCACCTGCCTCTCTATCAGTCACTGTTTTATTCACCTGTCTCTCTATCAGTCACTGTTTTATTCACCTGCCTCTCTATCAGTCACTGTTTTATTTACCTGTCTCTCTTTCAGTCACTGTTTAATTCACCTGTCTCTCTACCTGTCACTGTTTTATTGACCTGTCGCTCTACCTGTCACTGTTTTATTCACCTGCCTCTCAGTCACTGTTTTATTCACCTGCCTCTCAGTCACTGTTTTATTCACCTGTCTCTCTATCAGTCACTGTTTTATTCACCTGCCTCTAGACCAGTCACTGTTTTATTCACCTGTCGCTCTACCTGTCACTGTTTTATTCACCTGTCGCTCTACCTGTCACTGTTTTATTCACCTGCCTCTCTATCAGTCACTGTTTTATTCACCTGCCTCTAGACCAGTCACTGTTTCATTCACCTGTCTCTCTATCAGTCACTGTTTTATTCACCTGCCTCTAGACCAGTCACTGTTTTATTCACCTGTCTCTTATCAGTCACTGTTTTATTCACCTGCCTCTCTATCAGTCACTGTTTATTCACCTGTCTCTCTATCAGTCACTGTTTTTTTCACCTGCCTCTCTATCAGTCACTGTTTAATTCACCTGTCTCTCTACCTGTCACTGTTTTATTCACCTGTCTCTCTACCTGTCACTGTTTTATTCACTGTCGCTCTACCTGTCACTGTTTTATTCACCTGCCTCTCTATCAGTCACTGTTTTATTCACCTGCCTCTCTATCAGTCACTGTTTTATTCACCTGTCTCTCTACCTGTCACTGTTTTATTCACCTGTCTCTCTACCTGTCACTGTTTTATTCACCTGCCTCTCTATCAGTCACTGTTTATTCACCTGTCTCTCTACCTGTCACTGTTTTATTCACCTGTCGCTCTACCTGTCACTGTTTTATTCACCTGCCTCCCTATCAGTCACTGTTTTATTCACCTGCCTCTCTACCAGTCACTGTTTTATTCACCTGTCTCTCTATCAGTCACTGTTTTATTCACCTGCCTCTAGACCAGTCACTGTTTCATTCACCTGTCTCTCTATCAGTCACTGTTTTATTCACCTGCCTCTGGACCAGTCACTGTTTTATTCACCTGTCTCTTCATCAGTCACTGTTTTATTCACCTGCCTCTCTATCAGTCACTGTTTTCTTCACCTGCCTCTCTATCAGTCACTGTTTTCTTCACCTGCCTCTCTATCAGTCACTGTTTTATTCACCTGTCTCTCTATCAGTCACTGTTTTATTCACCTGCCTCTCTATCAGTCACTGTTTTATTCACCTGCCTCTCTATCAGTAACTGTTTTATTCACCTGTCTCTCTACCTGTCACTGTTTCATTCACCTGTCTTTCTACCTGTCACTGTTTTATTCACCTGTCTCTCTACCTGTCACTGTTTTATTCACCTGTCTCTCTACCTGTCACTGTTTTATTCACCTGTCTCTCTACCTGTCACTGTTTTATTCACCTGTCTCTCTACCTGTCACTGTTTTATTCACCTGTCTCTCTATCAGTCACTGTTTTATTCACCTGTCTCTCTACCTGTCACTGTTTTATTCACCTGTCTGTCTACCTGTCACTGTTTTATTCACCTGCCTCTCTATCAGTCACTGTTTTATTCACCTGCCTCTCTATCAGTCACTGTTTAATTCACCTGTCTCTCTACCTGTCATTGTTTTATTCACCCGTCTCTCAGTCACTGTTTTATTCACCTGTCTCTCTATCAGTCACTGTTTTATTCACCTGCCTCTAGACCAGTCACTGTTTTATTCACCTGTCGCTCTACCTGTCACTGTTTTATTCACCTGTCGCTCTACCTGTCACTGTTTTATTCACCTGCCTCTCTATCAGTCACTGTTTTATTCACCTGCCTCTAGACCAGTCACTGTTTCATTCACCTGTCTCTCTATCAGTCACTGTTTTATTCACCTGCCTCTAGACCAGTCACTGTTTTATTCACCTGTCTCTTTATCAGTCACTGTTTTATTCACCTGCCTCTCTATCAGTCACTGTTTATTCACCTGTCTCTCTATCAGTCACTGTTTTTTTCACCTGCCTCTCTATCAGTCACTGTTTAATTCACCTGTCTCTCTACCTGTCACTGTTTTATTCACCTGTCTCTCTACCTGTCACTGTTTTATTCACTTGTCGCTCTACCTGTCACTGTTTTATTCACCTGCCTCTCTATCAGTCACTGTTTTATTCACCTGCCTCTCTACCAGTCACTGTTTTATTCACCTGTCTCTCTACCTGTCACTGTTTTATTCACCTGTCTCTCTACCTGTCACTGTTTTATTCACCTGCCTCTCTATCAGTCACTGTTTAATTCACCTGTCTCTCTACCTGTCACTGTTTTATTCACCTGTCTCTCTACCTGTCACTGTTTTATTCACCTGCCTCTCTACCAGTCACTGTTTTATTCACCTGTCTCTCTATCAGTCACTGTTTTATTCACCTGCCTCTCTACCAGTCACTGTTTTATTCACCTGCCTCTCTACCAGTCACTGTTTTATTCACCTGTCTCTCTATCAGTCACTGTTTTATTCACCTGCCTCTCTACCAGTCACTGTTTCATTCACCTGTCTCTCTATCAGTCACTGTTTTATTCACCTGCCTCTGGACCAGTCACTGTTTTATTCACCTGTCTCTTCATCAGTCACTGTTTTATTCACCTGCCTCTCTATCAGTCACTGTTTTCTTCACCTGCCTCTCTATCAGTCACTGTTTTCTTCACCTGCCTCTCTATCAGTCACTGTTTTATTCACCTGTCTCTCTATCAGTCAGCTGTTTTATTCACCTGCCTCTCTATCAGTCACTGTTTTATTCACCTGCCTCTCTATCAGTAACTGTTTTATTCACCTGTCTCTCTACCTGTCACGGTTTTATTCACCTGTCTCTCTATCAGTCACTGTTTTATTCACCTGTCTTTCTACCTGTCACTGTTTTATTCACCTGTCTCTCTACCTGTCACTGTTTTATTCACCTGTCTCTCTATCAGTCACTGTTTTATTCACCTGC
Source organism: Oreonectes daqikongensis (assembly GCA_026939265.1). Lineage (NCBI taxonomy): Eukaryota > Metazoa > Chordata > Actinopteri > Cypriniformes > Nemacheilidae > Oreonectes > Oreonectes daqikongensis. Next base: position 4,945,676 of record JAOTQM010000033.1, on the reverse strand, counting down.
CTCTAGACCAGTCACTGTTTTGTTCACCTGTCGCTCTACCTGTCACTGTTTTATTCACCTGTCGCTCTACCTGTCACTGTTTTATTCACCTGTCTCTCTATCAGTCACTGTTTTATTCACCTGCCTCTCTACCAGTCACTGTTTCATTCACCTGTCTCTCTATCAGTCACTGTTTTATTCACCTGCCTCTGGACCAGTCACTGTTTTATTCACCTGTCTCTTCATCAGTCACTGTTTTATTCACCTGCCTCTCTATCAGTCACTGTTTTCTTCACCTGCCTCTCTATCAGTCACTGTTTTCTTCACCTGCCTCTCTATCAGTCACTGTTTTATTCACCTGTCTCTCTATCAGTCAGCTGTTTTATTCACCTGCCTCTCTATCAGTCACTGTTTTATTCACCTGCCTCTCTATCAGTAACTGTTTTATTCACCTGTCTCTCTACCTGTCACGGTTTTATTCACCTGTCTCTCTATCAGTCACTGTTTTATTCACCTGTCTTTCTACCTGTCACTGTTTTATTCACCTGTCTCTCTACCTGTCACTGTTTTATTCACCTGTCTCTCTATCAGTCACTGTTTTATTCACCTGCCTCTAGACCAGTCACTGTTTTGTTCACCTGTCGCTCTACCTGTCACTGTTTTATTCACCTGTCGCTCTACCTGTCACTGTTTTATTCACCTGCCTCTCTATCAGTCACTGTTTTATTCACCTGCCTCTAGACCAGTCACTGTTTCATTCACCTGTCTCTCTATCAGTCACTGTTTTATTCACCTGCCTCTAGACCAGTCACTGTTTTATTCACCTGTCTCTTTATCAGTCACTGTTTTATTCACCTGCCTCTCTATCAGTCACTGTTTAATTCACCTGTCTCTCTATCAGTCACTGTTTTTTTCACCTGCCTCTCTATCAGTCACTGTTTAATTCACCTGTCTCTCTACCTGTCACTGTTTTATTCACCTGCCTCTCTATCAGTCACTGTTTTATTCACCTGCCTCTCTATCAGTCACTGTTTTATTCACCTGTCTCTCTACCTGTCACTGTTTTATTCACCTGTCTCTCTACCTGTCACTGTTTTATTCACCTGCCTCTCTATCAGTCACTGTTTAATTCACCTGTCTCTCTACCTGTCACTGTTTTATTCACCTGTCGCTCTACCTGTCACTGTTTTATTCACCTGCCTCCCTATCAGTCACTGTTTTATTCACCTGCCTCTCTACCAGTCACTGTTTTATTCACCTGTCTCTCTATCAGTCACTGTTTTATTCACCTGCCTCTAGACCAGTCACTGTTTCATTCACCTGTCTCTCTATCAGTCACTGTTTTATTCACCTGCCTCTGGACCAGTCACTGTTTTATTCACCTGTCTCTTCATCAGTCACTGTTTTATTCACCTGCCTCTCTATCAGTCACTGTTTTCTTCACCTGCCTCTCTATCAGTCACTGTTTTCTTCACCTGCCTCTCTATCAGTCACTGTTTTATTCACCTGTCTCTCTATCAGTCAGCTGTTTTATTCACCTGCCTCTCTATCAGTCACTGTTTTATTCACCTGCCTCTCTATCAGTAACTGTTTTATTCACCTGTCTCTCTACCAGTCACTGTTTCATTCACCTGTCTTTCTACCTGTCACTGTTTTATTCACCTGTCTCTCTACCTGTCACTGTTTTATTCACCTGTCTCTCTACCTGTCACTGTTTTATTCACCTGTCTCTCTACCTGTCACTGTTTTATTCACCTGTCTCTCTACCTGTCACTGTTTTATTCACCTGTCTCTCTATCAGTCACTGTTTTATTCACCTGTCTCTCTACCTGTCACTGTTTTATTCACCTGTCTGTCTACCTGTCACTGTTTTATTCACCTGCCTCTCTATCAGTCACTGTTTTATTCACCTGCCTCTCTATCAGTCACTGTTTAATTCACCTGTCTCTCTACCTGTCATTGTTTTATTCACCCGTCTCTCAGTCACTGTTTTATTCACCTGTCTCTCTATCAGTCACTGTTTTATTCACCTGCCTCTAGACCAGTCACTGTTTTATTCACCTGTCGCTCTACCTGTCACTGTTTTATTCACCTGTCGCTCTACCTGTCACTGTTTTATTCACCTGCCTCTCTATCAGTCACTGTTTTATTCACCTGCCTCTAGACCAGTCACTGTTTCATTCACCTGTCTCTCTATCAGTCACTGTTTTATTCACCTGCCTCTAGACCAGTCACTGTTTTATTCACCTGTCTCTTTATCAGTCACTGTTTTATTCACCTGCCTCTCTATCAGTCACTGTTTAATTCACCTGTCTCTCTATCAGTCACTGTTTTTTTCACCTGCCTCTCTATCAGTCACTGTTTAATTCACCTGTCTCTCTACCTGTCACTGTTTTATTCACCTGTCTCTCTACCTGTCACTGTTTTATTCACTTGTCGCTCTACCTGTCACTGTTTTATTCACCTGCCTCTCTATCAGTCACTGTTTTATTCACCTGCCTCTCTACCAGTCACTGTTTTATTCACCTGTCTCTCTACCTGTCACTGTTTTATTCACCTGTCTCTCTACCTGTCACTGTTTTATTCACCTGCCTCTCTATCAGTCACTGTTTAATTCACCTGTCTCTCTACCTGTCACTGTTTTATTCACCTGTCGCTCTACCTGTCACTGTTTTATTCACCTGCCTCTCTACCAGTCACTGTTTTATTCACCTGTCTCTCTATCAGTCACTGTTTTATTCACCTGCCTCTCTACCAGTCACTGTTTTATTCACCTGCCTCTCTACCAGTCACTGTTTTATTCACCTGTCTCTCTATCAGTCACTGTTTTATTCACCTGCCTCTCTACCAGTCACTGTTTCATTCACCTGTCTCTCTATCAGTCACTGTTTTATTCACCTGCCTCTGGACCAGTCACTGTTTTATTCACCTGTCTCTTCATCAGTCACTGTTTTATTCACCTGCCTCTCTATCAGTCACTGTTTTCTTCACCTGCCTCTCTATCAGTCACTGTTTTCTTCACCTGCCTCTCTATCAGTCACTGTTTTATTCACCTGTCTCTCTATCAGTCAGCTGTTTTATTCACCTGCCTCTCTATCAGTCACTGTTTTATTCACCTGCCTCTCTATCAGTAACTGTTTTATTCACCTGTCTCTCTACCTGTCACGGTTTTATTCACCTGTCTCTCTATCAGTCACTGTTTTATTCACCTGTCTTTCTACCTGTCACTGTTTTATTCACCTGTCTCTCTACCTGTCACTGTTTTATTCACCTGTCTCTCTATCAGTCACTGTTTTATTCACCTGCCTCTAGACCAGTCACTGTTTTGTTCACCTGTCGCTCTACCTGTCACTGTTTTATTCACCTGTCGCTCTACCTGTCACTGTTTTATTCACCTGCCTCTCTATCAGTCACTGTTTTATTCACCTGCCTCTAGACCAGTCACTGTTTCATTCACCTGTCTCTCTATCAGTCACTGTTTTATTCACCTGCCTCTAGACCAGTCACTGTTTTATTCACCTGTCTCTTTATCAGTCACTGTTTTATTCACCTGCCTCTCTATCAGTCACTGTTTAATTCACCTGTCTCTCTATCAGTCACTGTTTTTTTCACCTGCCTCTCTATCAGTCACTGTTTAATTCACCTGTCTCTCTACCTGTCACTGTTTTATTCACCTGCCTCTCTATCAGTCACTGTTTTATTCACCTGCCTCTCTACCAGTCACTGTTTTATTCACCTGTCTCTCTACCTGTCACTGTTTTATTCACCTGTCTCTCTACCTGTCACTGTTTTATTCACCTGCCTCTCTATCAGTCACTGTTTAATTCACCTGTCTCTCTACCTGTCACTGTTTTATTCACCTGTCGCTCTACCTGTCACTGTTTTATTCACCTGTCGCTTTACCTGTCACTGTTTTATTCACCTGCCTCCCTATCAGTCACTGTTTTATTCACCTGCCTCTCTACCAGTCACTGTTTTATTCACCTGTCTCTCTATCAGTCACTGTTTTATTCACCTGTCTCTCTATCAGTCAGCTGTTTTATTCACCTGCCTCTCTATCAGTCACTGTTTTATTCACCTGCCTCTCTATCAGTAACTGTTTTATTCACCTGCCTCTAGACCAGTCACTGTTTTATTCACCTGTCTCTCTATCAGTCACTGTTTTATTCACCTGCCTCTCTATCAGTCACTGTCTTATTCCCCTGTCTTGCGACCGGTAACTGTTTTATTCACCTGTCTCCCTATCAGTCAGCTGTTTTATTCACCTGCCTCTCTATCAGTCACTGTTTTATTCACCTGCCTCTCTATCAGTAACTGTTTTATTCACCTGCCTCTAGACCAGTCACTGTTTTATTCACCTGTCTCTCTATCAGTCACTGTTTTATTCACCTGTCTCTCTACCAGTCACTGTCTTATTCCCCTGTCTTGCGACCGGTCACTGTTTTATTCCCCTGCCTTGTGACCGGTCACTGTTTTATTCACATGTTACGTTATCTGTCACTGTTTTATGTGCGTGCCTCGTGACCAGTCACTGTCTTTGGTCAAGCTACAGATTACGTATCCGTGCAAGATCGTTTACTGAGACTACGCCAGGGCCGCGTCTCCGCTGCGGACTATGCACTTCAGTTCCGAACACTAGCGACTACCAGCGAATGGAATGAGCCTGCCCTCGTGTCAGTATACCATCAGGGACTGCAGAACTCTGTGCGGGTCCACCTCGCTATCTACGATGACTCCATAGGACTCAAAGCACTCATCCAACGCTCCCTCTGCATCGCTCAGTGCCTGTCCGCCTGCACGCCACGTCCGCCAGCTACATCTCCTCCACGCTCGTCGGCCTCTGCTAGACTCGCCCCCCCCAGAACCAAAGCCCATGCAAGTGGATCGATATAGCATAACCCAAGAGGAACTGACTCGAAGACAAAACATCAACCTGTGCCTCTATTGTGGAGGTTCCGGCCATCGCATCGCTGTCTGACCGGTATGTCCTCAGTGTTTCCCACAGGATTTTGTAAGACTGACGCTCATAACATGCTAATTAGTTTGTGACGTCATCACGTCGTGTTTGCATTGTCAGTGTTGGCACTTGAAATCTGTTTCGCTTCTAGTCTCTGATCCGTCACATTATATTATTTTTTAATACATATGAATGCCATTCTCACATATTATCTGTTCTGTTGTCAGACATGAAATGACTCAACGAGTGGAAAATGGTGACTGAAATTATACCTCCTGTTAAACGCAACATCATCTGACAAAATCTCCATACATCGACATTAAAAAGCGGCTATATGCTGTGATTTTGACTACGTATTACTTCTTATGCCGTACACAAAACCTTTAACGTTACTGGTGTTGCTCTTCTCATCAATGTGTTGCTGTATTATGAGCGCTTTGATTTAAGTTTTATTGTAGATCGCGTATAGTGCAGACAAATTCAGAAATATGGAAAAATACACCATTCCCGGAGCTAACTACAGTGTGCGCACAGTGCACCAAACTCAGGACGAGAGCTCGCACACAGACACTCACCGAGCAGCAGACAGAGAAAGGATGTTGATCAGCCATCTTCTCTGTCAATAAGATCTGTGACTTTTGACGTTTACGTGGAATGGCAAGTACACAGAGGAGCGCATATTGAAAACACCGCCACCTTTTAAGTCGCTGCGTGCAACTCTGAATGTTTTAAATAGTAAAATAAAAAACTAAAGGGGAATCATGAAAAATCTATTTGTGTCGGCCAGCGTTGATAGTGTGGCGGGCCGCCACAAATAAATCAATGTATGGGAAACACTGGTCCTGCCCGGCCCACGGTGAGTACTATTCATACACCTGCTTCTGTTCCTCACCTGGCTCACACCGATGTGGTGATTTCTGCATCCAACTTCTCTGTTCCAGTGAAAATCTTGATAGACTCATGGGCTGCTGGAAATGTTATCTTCCCCCTCATCGGCCATGGGACTGTGCCATTGAGCTGCTGCCTGGGGCTGTTATGCCCAAGGGGAGGATCTACCCGCTATCTGTCCCAGAACAGTAAGTCATAGAGGAATATGTCGAGGAGGCACTCAGTCAAAGCTGCTTCTTCGTGGGTAAGAAGGACGGGGGTCTTCGACCTTGTAATTACTATCGCACCCTCAATCAGCACACCAAACGCTTCACCTACCTGCTTCCCCTGATCCCCGCAGCCCTGGAGCAATTACGTCATGCCACCGTGTTTACCAAACTAGACCCTATGGAGCGCCTACAACCTCATCCGTATCCACCCAGGGGACGAATGGAAGACCGCCTTCGTCACCCCCAATGGACACTATGAGTACAAGGGTATGCCCTTTGGCTTGGTAAACGCCCCAGCAGTGTTCCAAAATTTCATGAATGAGATTTTTAGGGACCTGCTAGGAAGATTCGGCATCATATACCTGGACGATATTCTTATCTACTCCCGATCTCTATCCGATCATGTTCTCCACGACTCCACCATTCATCAAAGGCTCCGACAACATCACCTCTTCCTAAAACTCAATAAGTGCCAGTTCCACCAGAATACAGTCCACTTTCTCAAATACATTATCACCCACAACCGTATCACCATGGATCATGGGAAGGTTGGAAGCTGTACAGAACTGGCCACAATCCAAGACTGTGAGGGAGATGCAGCCAATTTATACTGCCGATTCATCGTGGGATTTAGCACCATCGCTGCACCCCTCACGGCCATGACTGGGAAGAAGTTTTGATCCCTGTCCTGGAACCCCGAAGCTCAGCAAGCTTTCGTCCAGCTGAAAGAAGCCTTCTGCATCGTGGAAGTAGATGCCTCGTCCACTGTAGTAGGGGCGGTGTTGTCTCAGCGAGAGTTACTCGCCATAAAGCTAGCATTGCAGGAGTGGCAGCACTGGCTGGTGGGGGCCAACCCATCCGTTCACGGTAATCAATAACTACAGAAATTTGGAGTATCTCAAGGAAGCCAAGAGACTGAACTCTCGTCAGACCCATTGGGCCCTGTTTTTCTCCCGGTTCGATTTTAAGGTCACCTATCGCCCGGGTTTACAGAATGGGAAGGCCGATGCTCTCTCACATCAGTTGAACTCCAGTCCCGAGATCCCTGAACCCGTGAACCATCCAGTCTTGTTCTTCAGTGGGCAGTCGACAAAGACATCTCTGCACTCCATCACCCCACTCCGCTAGGAGGTCCCAAGGGAAGGATCTTCGTACCCGCTGAACTTCACGCCGCCCTTGCGGACTTAGCGCACTCTGTTCCGGGATCTGGACACTCAGGCAGTCAGCGCACCCTCTTGCTCCTCTCTGCCCGATACTGGTGGCCTGGTATGCCTCAGGACGTCTCCCGCTTCGTCAAGGGCTGGTCAGTCTGTGCCATCTCCAAGACCCCTTGTCGTCTGCCAGAGGGCAAGTTACTACCCCTACCTGTGCCACACCATCTCTGGTCTCAACTCACCGTGGATTTCCTTACTGATCTGCCCCTGTCCGACTCATTTACCTGTATCCTAGTCGCCGTGGACCGGTTTTCCAAGGCCTGCAGACTAATACCTCTCACAAATCTCCCCACGGCACTGGAAGTGAGTTTTCCTCGTTCATTCTAGTGAGTGTTTACATCCCTCCGGACGTGTGCATGAGCGCTGCGCTGCAACAGCTGGCGGATCAGATTACAGAGACAGAACTGCGGCACCCGGACTCACTTATTATTATCCTCTGAGATTTTAACAAGGCGAATCTCACTCGTATACTGCCAAAATATAAACAACACATTACATGTCCCACCAGAGACAAAAATACCCTGGACCACTGCTACACCACATTAAAGGATGCATATCATGGTGTCCCTAGAGCTGCTTCGGGCTTTCCGATCATTGCTTGCTTGGTCCACCTTCTCCCAACATATTTTGTGAATAGGAAATCCTTTCACAGCATTAATGTTCAGGTGAACAACTTTTTGATATTGTCCATTGATGAACACTGTGCATTGCCAGTGATGTGCATTGATTGGTTTAATATTCCTCATCTTATGATTTCAGATGGTCTGCAATGCTGACTGTGTGATCAGAAATGTTGTGGCAAAATGGCCTGGCTCAGTCCATGACTCCAGAATCTTTTGGGCCTCTGAAATCTATCAACGCCTATCACAAGGTGAGCCACACAACCTATTAATAACCACTTTTTACATCATGGCTGTGTCAAGAATATCACTGTGTTTATAATGATGAGATTTTGTGTTGGCAGGTGAATTCTCTGGTGTGTTGCTGGGAGACAGGGGGTATGGCTGCCAGCCTTTTCTCCTGACACCTTTCACAGACCGCCAGGACGCACAGCAGGCCTAAAACCATGCCCTAGCCAGGACCAGGGCCAGAGTTGAAATGACCTTTGGCCTCCTGAAGGCACGCTTTCACTGCCTTCACAAATTAAGGGTCAGCCCTGTGAGGGCATGTGACATTACTGTGGCTTGTGCTGTCCTCCACAATGTGGCCTGCCTGAGGAAGGAGAGGGCCCCCAGAGTGCCACCAGTCATAGACTGGGACAATCCGGCAATCTTCCCTGATGACGACAGTGTTTGACTGCTGAGGGACCAATATGTGTTGAATTATTTGAGTTAGTATGTGTGCTTTCAATTTTGGTTAAATATGTCCTGCGGTGGCAGAGGAAATGTGGGTTTTTTTGTGTTTAATTTCTTTTTTTTATTTTTATTGATTTGGCCTCTTATGATGTTTGTGCTGTATACTGTGTATAATACAAGCTTGCAGGGAGGCTACTGCATCCATGCATTTGTCTGTTCAGTTGATGTGTATGGATTTGTCCTGCATTTATTTCAGTGTGCAGACATGCGGGGTGTGTTACATACATTGAATGTGTATTTATCCTTTTGTTGTATAATATGCTTTGATTCTGTGCTTTCCATCTTGTAGAGTCACTGTGTGACTTCAGTTTCGAAAGGAGCTAAAGGTTTACCTGCTTTGTTTGATCCTTATTCAATAAAGGAACATAATGTTACACTTTGTGTTTTTATATTTATATGGAATGTGTATTTTATACGACAGAGTATTAGGGCCACACTGAGGAAGAAGGAAAAAGTCATAAATTTGAGGCTGGTTCTTTCTGCGGAAAAGATGCATATTCTTTTTACAGTCCTGATACTTATGACAATGTGATGCTGATGTGCCAAAAGATTAAGTATGTCCTTGTTTGTGAAACCATACTGAAGTACAATTCCACGAAATGCCCACAGCTGTCATTTCAACAACTGTCCTCCTCTAAAACAACAGGTTACAATATTATGACTTCATTCTCGAAGTGAATGTGAATTTTCCTTTTTTTCCTCTGTGGCCCTAATATTCTATCATTTTAGATATAGCCTTATAGTCTATGGGAAACTGTAAATTATCTAATGATAGCAACATCATCTAAAAATCATCATTTATCCAAAATGATTGAAATTAATGATCACAAATGTTTAAATAATGACAGTGGGTCTAGTTATATGTGATAACAATGTATAGTGGGCAGTGGAATAACTATTGGTTTCCGTTTGTGGTGACTGCTGACTGACATAAGGGATGAGATTAAATAGATCCTGGAATTTAGCCTGGTCTGGAGCAGGCTAGCTCCACAGAATAAATCTCCATGGTAATTTATACCATAACATATCCTACTGCCCCCTATCCAGCTTTCCAGTGCAACCGGATCACGGATAAATTGAGCCAGGATCACCAAGATATCCCGGCTTAATCCCTTATCCTAGTTTTGTGCAATAGGCCTCCGATCTTGATTTTCTCTGTTGTTATTGTTGAATGCATGATATCTTTTACCGTACTGGTCAGCCAGGAGCTTTAAATTGTCACTTTTGTTGACACACTCGGATAAGGTTTTACCCTTCAGTTCATCTTCACGAGTGAACAAAATGATGGTGTATTTGTCAGCATCTTTCTCGAAGTTCTCTTGAATCCATTTCACTACATTCATCTCCTCCATAAACCTTCCCAGTCTGATGACCAGCAGGAGCACATGAGGACAGGAACAGACAGCTCTGCACACTTCTGTATTTCAGAATCGAGCTCTTTTTCAGTCATTTTTGTATCACACAGTCCTGCAGTGTCAATCACTGAGATGATGCTTTTATCCACATCACCTTCTTGTTTCTGACTTGAACTAGGGACTGAATCCACAGAAAATGCTGATTTAAACGCATCTCTTCCCAGTATAGTGTTTCCAGTTGCACTCTTTCCTGATCCAGTTTTACCCACCATCACAATGAATGAATATAATATACAAGTTTCACTTTTTGAATGGAATTAGTGAAATAAATCAATTTTTTGATGATATTCTAATTATATGACCAGCACCTGTATATAGTGGAGTTTCTAAGAATCACTCATAGTACAAAATGAAGGATTTAATGCTTCAAATTGTGGAATCTTTTTTTCTCTTTGGAGTAATGTACTACAAGATATAGTTTTGTTTTTATTTTGCATTTTTTACTACTTGCCATTTGTAGTCCAGTGTCTGTTAAATTCTAATAAAAACACACCCATGACTGACAATAAGACTGCTGTGAATAATTCCATTAAATATTTATTCTTAAATCTATCTACAACGGTACTCTTTTGTTGATTAATAATGAATATGAACTTTTTTGCATTGTTTGTTAATTTGAGTTTAGTCCCATTTCAATTTTCTGCAATTAATAATCTTTATAATTATAGTACTTGATCTATTACAAACGTACGGTGGCTCTGAACCGCAAGTGATAAAAAAATAAATGAGATGTTAATTCGTCATAACGAGATGTTAAGTCGTTATAATGAGATGGTAATTCATTATAACGAGATATTAATTCGTCATAACGAGATATTACAAGATATATTAATTTGTTAATACGGGATATTATAATAAATATTAATTTGTTCTAACGAGATATTAATTCGTTCTAACGAGTTATTAATCCGTTAAAACGAAATATTAATCCGTTAAAACGAAATATTAATCCGTTCTAACGAGTTACTAATCCGTTAAAACGAGTTACTAATCCGTTAAAACGAGTTACTAATCCGTTAAAACGAAATAATAATCCGTTAAAACGAAATAATAATCCGTTAAAACGAAATATTATTCCGTTAAAACGAAATATTAATCCGTTAAAACAAGATATTAATTCGTTCTAACGAGTTACTAATCCGTTAAAACGAAATATTAATTCGTTCTAACGAGTTAATAATCCGTTAAAACGAAATAATAATCCGTTAAAACGAAATAATAATCCGTTAAAACGAAATAATAATCCGTTAAAACGAAATATTAAATCGTTATAACGAAATATTAATTCGTTAAAACGAAATATTAATCCGTTAAAACGAAATATTAATTCGTTCAAACGAAATATTAATCCGTTATAACGAAATATTAGTTCGTATTAACGGAATAGCATCTCTTAAGACAACCCTTTCATACGCGAGTTTTGAGTTCCTGCTGTTTGGTAACTGAAAGCAATGCACTTTCCCTCTTCTGCTGACACAATAGAGGAGAATGGTGTTAGCGATCTCTAGTCGTTCATTTAGCCTATGATTCCTTTAGTATGTATCTGTGCCAAGTATGAACGCACAGCGTGCTCGAAAAGACCATTAAATGAGTTGTATGCTTGAAAGCCGGTTATCCAGCGCCTTCTCAGATCACACGTCAGTGGTACCGTATCGGACACTAGAGGGCAGAATAATACGGGGGCGCTCTGCCGACCTGACGTTAACCAGCATCACAGTGCTCAGATTTCTAGAGTTTTATCTGAGAATTTGCATTCATTCCAAGGTTAAATATGTATCCCAAAAATACTCTATATATAGAACTGTAAAAGGTTGTCATACATTACATAGGCTACTCATGATTATTATTTTATTTTTTATATTGATATTGACCTAATTCATACTGTTCTATTGCGAAGCCATGTCAACCATATTCAGCCATTATATATTTTATTATTATTCATTTTGATATTGTAAGTGTGATTAATAATGTTGATTAGATTTAATATTTTTTTAAAACGCGGCCATAAGCAACATGCTTCACGCTGTAAAAGCGCCGCTTGCGCGTCTAGTGTCCAAGCACAAACTTGTGAACTATACAAGTATAATTGTTAGTTGCTGGAATAAACTTTTTTAATGCACTGCAACAGCAAGTGGCTTTACGTGACCCAACGTTTGAGAACCTTTGATATAATTGACCATGCTGCCAGTGGTGCGTGTTGCTATTTGGGTATGAAACTGCTAGTTCGCACACTATGCATAAAACAGTGCGTGCATAGTGCATAATTGATTGTAGAGCAATCAATATTCATCAATTCAGCACCGCCGCCATGGACAGCAACTGGTAACGTGTCACGTAAGAAAGAAACCTCCTAAGGTATAGTTCGGGGAACACAAGTAGAAAAGGTATACTTGTAGTTAAGGTGTACCTTTAGAGTCTTCATAGCAACAACGTTATTGGGAAAGGTAGCCCAGATAGTTTTTCTTCATAGTTTCACCCTCATCAATAAAGGGAAGCCACAGAAACTAATAAAAGGCAGGATATATTCATACACTGTGAGGGCACACGCACACACATATATACACATATACACATTGTAGTATTTACCAATAACCTAGGCTCTAAATGCGTGTACTATATCGCTTAACTTGCGCATTAACGCAATCATTAGTGTTTCTGAAACGGTTCTCTCTTGCGTAGACAACAGTTCAGTATTACTTGGTGGCTAAAATACATTTTTGTGTAATTAATATTTGGGTAACGCTTTAAATTATGGCCCGCAATGTACCGCATAATTAAACAGAATTTACAGCGTAACTAACTGTAACAATAATGTACCTAAACAGTACATATCTGTAGGTTAAGTGCAACAAGATGCTCAATTCGGGGAATAAAGAGGTAAGAGTGAGGAAAATATTTAAACTTGTACAATTTAACAACAATTTAATAAAGGTTTACACGCAACCCAATATTTAGCTTTTTCCTTTAATCATAAGGCTTGTTTCATCTCATGCAGAACGGGAAAATGTGCTAATAAAGCGGACAGCTCATAGTAACTTAAAGAACATATAAACACTCGAGTTGGTATATGGTTGTCCTGTTTATATTTTTTAAATTGAGGTAGCCTATAACATATATACATGAAAAGGTGAAAGTTGGCCCCTGGCCTAGTTCCTGGAGCATTTTGCCCATTTTAATTAATAAAACCATGGCAAAGAACTGGCGACTGAAGATAAGTTTTAATGTGTTTAAAATATAATTTTACTCTTACCACTTTATTCCCCAATCTTTGCATATTTTTCCCCTTTAGCCTACCTACAGATATGTACTGTTTAGGTACATGATTGTTACAAATAGTTACGCTGTAAATTCTGTTTAATTATGCGGTACATTGCGGGCCGTAATCTAACGCGTAATTATTTCCAGAGAAACATAGGGAACTCCCTCTGTCCGTGTTGAACGCGATTGGTTTTGCTATGCCGACGTTACTCGTTTATTTGCACGCGCGTATAGCTTCAGGATCAAAGCTTGAGTTGACAATGAAACTCGATGAACTGCTTCATGGTACCAACAAAGCTTGATCACGGTTTGGTTTTATCAACCAAAAACTATCCTGTAACCCTGAGTTTTTAGGTAGGCTAATTTCATATAGGTCCCTGGTCGTTGTTTGGGTAGGCCTATAGGCTACGTTAAACCTCGTTAACCGTTTTAGAAAGTCCCACGATTCAGGTTTACAAGCCACTTTTATTTCCGTTTCTCAGTCAATACGCAATTTTCACCTTTATGGACATTAACTTTTGCTTAACAATAAAAACACCTTTCATTGTTTGATCAATTTGAACAATAAAGAACGATGCAAAACAGGTATTTTGAGTTTGTTAGTGAATTCAGTGCCGTCAGGTTATGTGAAAACAACCCATTGAACGAAATAGCAGCGAGCCTCCCAAGATGGGGCATTTAACATGGAGTGACATCGATTAATAAGCTCTTGTATTCCTTGTCTCTTCCTAAACGTAATACGACGATTCCTTGCCGTTCTCTGGGTTATTTAGTTTGTTTGAGTTTAACTATTACAGTTACATTTATTGGATATCTCCCTGGTTGTGGTAGCCTACAAATTGTTACAATTAATAACAATGTTTTTTATTGTTACTTAACTTCAATTGTTAAAAGGATGAAATGAAATTAAAAAGCCTATTGTGCCATTAATGTACAATGTTTTACAAATGAGTTACTTTTAACTAAACAAATAATCAAATAAAATACTGAATGAAAATAAAAACTGTTGAATTGTCATTTTTAAAAGTAGGCCTATTTTACGTTTGCAATAACTTGGTAGCTTTACATCATTACAGATAGGTGTCTCAACCCGACATGGTTGGCTAATTGTGACAAATAGGACCTAATTATGGGTGTGAATAATTATTCATATTTTAGTAGACAAGTAAAGGAAATGTCATATGAAAAATCTGTTATTTTTAGTCCCTAGTATTTGGTGTGTGTGTGTGTGTGTGTGTGTGTGTGTGTGTGTGTGTGTGTTTGGCAAACAGTGCCAACTTTCAGATGTACCCTACTGCACATATTAAAGCGAGATGAAACCCACATCTTCACATGGTTGACCAAATTAAAATGTATTTTCATATCGCTAGAGAGTTACAGTAGACTTTCAAATATAGGCCTACTAGTTGCAGTAAAGTTGCAGCAGTCAAACAAACACAAGCATGAACAAAAGTTATGATTATTGATGATACACAATGCATGTTATATTAGCCTATATTTATTTTAAAAGTAAGCCATTTCAATATTTATTATAGCACACAATCTGCGCAACTCTGCCGTTGCCTTTCTTTGTTGTAGAGCATTCCAAATGAGCGATTATTGTCAGCAAAGTCCACTTTAGAATAAATTTACTAATATTTGAATCCCTTGTTAATTTAAACGAGCACTTGCTTATGGACACGGAGTGATCGCAAATGACATTTCTGAACGTATTTTGCACATTTCTAATGGTTTAAGAATCCGTAATAATAAATTCAAATGACAAAGCCACATTTGATCAAGTTGTTTATTTTCATTAAGTTGCACTTTCACCATTGTGTTGTTTCTAAGCTACAAAGCGGAAAATTGCGCTTCAATTCAGATTTATTTCTCACTCTGGTCATGAGCGCAGATATGGCAGTTCATGACACATAAAGCATTCTAATGTGTTTCTAATGGTATATTTAACCATCTATCTCCACTATTTGCCGGTCTCTACTGCAGCGTCGGTGTCCCCCAAATCCCAGAATGCCCTGCGCAGCTGACGTCACATTCCCGAGCTCTATAGGAACCCTACGGAACGCAGCTTAGTGAATTTGTGCATGGTGCTTTTCTAAATCTCACATGTGTAAAATAAAACAAAACATACATTGTCAAGTACATCATGCATTTAAAAAAATAAGAAATTACATAAACGTTTTAAAGTCACCGCTACACACAGTGTGGTGTTAAGAATTACATTTTATATTTGCAATGCATAAATACAATTTTATTAGTTCATTGGGATCATGCTTTTAATCTGGCTTTATAAAAATAAGAAAGAAAAGATAAAGGAAAACCGGTTCACAGGAGCCGAATCGTCATCACTTAAAAGAGTCGCAAACTACACGTCACTCACTATACATTCTGCGCAGATCATCGCAGTGATGGCGGCAAAGGAGGATGATTTATATGATTTCCTGCGCAATCGAGGAGTGTCGGAGGACACTGTAAAGCGCATGGTTGCGCAAAAGGTGATTTAACCAATTTAAGTTACTTTTACATTCATTATAACATCTATGTTGCAAGGAAACACGCGGTTAGCCATAGAGCGCATGCATGTAGGCCTATGGCTCGAGAGTCCATACCGAGATGTTTTGGGCTGTAACTTGCCCAGCAGTTTTGTGGTATCATAATAGCTTGAAAGAAAGTATTCTGAGATGTTTTTGTTTTCCTTTTTTGCGTCCAGTGCTTTCGCTTTATATTAATGGGCGCTTTCAGAACTGATTCATGAAGCTTCAAAACCTTTATGAATCTTTAGTCTCGAATCATTTGCTTTGGAGCGCGTGTCAAACTGGCCAAGTCACGTGATTTCAGCAAACGAGGCTTTGGTACGTCATCACTGTTTCGAAAACTCCATGATTCACCACTAGGTGGTGTCAAATTGAAGGTGTATCTATAGAGTGTTTAAAACTGGTCTCAGGCCTGTTTTCTTGTGTAAATTAATTCGTGAATCAACTCATGAATCACGTGATGTGAAATCCCGCCAAACTATATAAATAAATAACATTTATAATAAAATAAATTGGATTTGTTTTGCAAAGACCCAGACTAAAATACACAAAATTATTAATATTTAATGACTTAAAAACGTACAAATGTTTTTGAAACATGAAACTTCTAAAAATATTTGTAATTGGTTTGTAAAATGTCATTGGCTGCGTTTCCCGAATACTTCTTAACACTATGACATAAGTTATACCTTATCGTTAATATGTGTTTCCCGAAACGTTCTTAGTTCCGTAAGTCATACGTTCGGAAGGTTGGTCTGGAGCACTTAGCTATACCTTATCACTGTTAACAGTTCACTCCGCTAGAGGCCACTGTGATAAAAGCCTTCATTACATTGAAATCCACAGAAATACAATTCTAAGGTTAAATACACACACAGCCTATTGAAGTGTTTTTATGCAAGAAAATATTATAATTATTATATTATATATAATTTAAGGCTGGGAAAAGATTAATCGCGATTAATCACATTCGGAATAAAAGTTTGTGTTTACATAATAGATGTCTGTTTACTGTGCATATTCATTTTGTATTTATGAACACAAACACATACATGGAGGCCTATATATATTTAGGAAATATTTAGATGTATTTATTTATATTTACCATTAATTGAAGTTATATTTAAATATTTATAAATTTTTATATTTTTCGTAAATATATACATGTATGGGTTTGTTTTTATAAAAACAAAATTAAAATGCACAGTACACAGACATATATTATGTAAACACAGACTTTTATTCTGGATGCGATTAATCGTGATTCATCTTTTCCCAGCCCTAATATAATTATAAGTGCATCCACTGGCAAACCAAAGGAGTTAATTTAGAGTCAAACTCCAGTGATACAGCGAATACTTGCGCTAAATTAAAGACGGAGACATCCGCGAAACAATAGGGCATTTTATTACTGCAGTCAAGCCAGCCCTCACGTTTCGTGAACCTGGCTACTAATATGCTGAGATTCTGTAAAAGATAATCTGCCACGGCACGACAGCAAATTAACTTTTAGATCCGACTTTGTTGAGACAAACTCGTTGAAACAGCTTCAAAATGCAACTGCTGGCTTCTCTCTTCTTTCTGTCTTTTTTCTGTAGTTGCTGATTAAGTTTTATGGGTGGTTTCCCAGACAGGGATTATCTTAAACCTGGACTAGGCCTTAGTTTAATTGGGAAATATAAGTAGTTTTAACAAACATACCTTACAAAAAACTTACCTTGTGAGCATTATAAGACAACACAAAGGCACTGATGTATTTTCAAATATGTCAGTGCAAGTTGTTTTCAGTTTGGACAGCTCTTACATTTCTTTTAGTCTAGGACTAGTCTAATCCCTGTCTGGGAAACCACCCCGTAATGTGCTGTGCTTTTATTGAGTAAATGAAGACACTAACATATGAAAATATAAATCAGGAGTTCCCAAACTTTTTCAATATGGGACTCAAAAAACTGTATAATCACATCATCCACCAAATTGTTTAAATTTTGTTTAAATTGTTTTCTTAAATTTTAAGAAAAATGCACATTCACTCCCCTATAGTATTTTTTTTCTTCTCACAAACGAATAAGTTTAATTGCAATATTTTAAATATAAACTTATAAAATATAACATTGGACATGGCATGTAAAATTATTATTCATAAACAATCAAAACCAAATGCTTGGTTGTATATTTTCCATGGTCAACACATTTTACACATTAAAATGAATCAAAACAAACAAAAAATCCTAACCTAATCAAATATCCCCTTCAAAGGCCATTGTTAGTGTATATTGAGGCATGATAGGCTAAATTTGGGTTTTTGAGATTGAGATTGTATGAGTCCTAATAAATGCAATTTAAACTATTTCTGAAGTGCGTCTTTTATTAAAGAACACTGCTACTTTACATAACGCAGTGAAACAGTGCGTGCATAGTGCATAATTGATTGTCGAGCGATCAATATCCATTTATTCAGCACCGCCGCCATGGACAGCACCTGGTAACGTGTCACGTAAGAAAGAAACTTCCTAAGGTATAGTTCGGGGAACACACGTAGAAAAGGTATACCTGTAGTTAAGGTGTACCTTTAGAGCCTTCATAGCACGCTAAGCGACAACGTTATCGGGAAACGCAGCCATTGATTTTGGGGTAAGATCACATTGCTTTTACATGGATTTGACTAATGAAAACGTGAATCTTTAATCCTCTCAAGCATCCGTACTGCTTTGAACAGAAGGGATGGAGTGAGCTGGTGGGTTGCAATGCGAGACTTCACCACAAGATACCGCCAAAAAAACACAATATTTTCCACATACCGTATATTTTTGTATCTCCTCTATGCCCTGCCTCTGATATGTCATGAAGCTCATCACTCTGAAATGCAAGATGTAGTCTGATTGGCCTGTTAACCAGTGCATTGTGATTGTCCGAATACTGCAAGCATGTGACATAAATTTTACACA
Source organism: Oreonectes daqikongensis (assembly GCA_026939265.1). Taxonomy (NCBI): domain Eukaryota; kingdom Metazoa; phylum Chordata; class Actinopteri; order Cypriniformes; family Nemacheilidae; genus Oreonectes; species Oreonectes daqikongensis. The sequence continues at coordinate 4,926,925 of JAOTQM010000033.1, read as the reverse complement.
GAGATTTACAGGTAGGCCTTCTTTACTTGCGTATACATATGGACGGACTTATTTAAATTGTACCACAAACTGACGTAGAAATGTGGGGGGGTGTTTACACAAGCAGTTTCAGGCAGGTTTGGGTGAACATTCACTTTTAAATAGAATATATCTTTTGTTCTGAGACTTTGAGTTTGGCAATTTTACATGTCATAATACATGCAACTTGTAACACACGAAAGACGAACGACCCCTTTAAATCTCAAAATGTAAGTTTTATTTGGTTGTTTGTTTTTTGTGTGTCAAAAATCATAATTTTGACAGTTTCTTTGCCAACAAGAAGGTTAAAATATAGCCTAAAAATGTACTTTTTCAATATTTAGCCTTCATTGTTAGAAAAATGTAACATTTTTCACATTTTTGTGTTGGGCAGTCGTGGCCCAGTGGTTATAGAGTTGGACTCATGATCAGAAGGTTGCTGGTTGGATTCTCAGGGCTGGTGGGTAACGGCTGAGGTGCCCTTGAGCAAGACACCTAACCCCCACTTGCTTACTATACAAAATGTACAAATGTATAGTACAATGTAATGTAAGTCGCTTTGGATAAATGCCAAATGCGTAAATGTAAATGTAACATTGTTACATGTATTCTGAGTCAGAGTTACTAAAATGCGCATCTGATGTGCACTTCAATCATCACGAGTTTCAATCATTGCTGTTATATGCAGATGTTTCATAATCATACACGCTTTGCAAATGCAAAGTCAGCTTGCTAATGAGTGTTAACAGAAATGTTTTTAATAAGAACACTCATTAATGAAAACTTGTTGACCCATTTTCTGTCTGTGGCCCTGCTTGATTAACCAAAAGAGAAACTGCCCAGCAAGAGTGTTACATGTTGGTCTTGTTACACAGCAAAATTAAACAAAAAGCAGGACATTACAAGGGTAATTAAATAAAATGTAACTAAACATTATCAGACCTGTAGTCTGGTTTTGAACAATTTGGTTGTAAGTTTTAAGTGTCAGTAATTTTGCTCATGATGATTGAAAATACAGCCTGTATGTATTCCTAAATGTGTTCATTTGTATGTTCACAGATTGACAGATCAACAGTAGTAACAATGGATGACAACTCTCTGGAGAGTTTCCTGCCTGCCCTAGGGGATAGGGTTGCCCTACGTAATTACTGTGGCAACAACAACCATGCAAAACAATCTAGAAAACTAAATCTTCTAGAAAAACTTAGGAAGAAAATGAAACTTGGACATGCCTCAAACATTTCAGAGGACACCAGTGAAGAGGAGGGAACTGGAAGTAGAGGAAAGTTACTGATTGGAAACAAAAATGCTTGTAAAGATAAAAGACGGATCGAATTTGGATGGCTACATAATGGAAAGCAAGTTCGTGCCAGATGTGGAGGCGGGACAAGAAAGGTGACTGTTCTGAAAAATATGGGTTATGATGACCTCATCAAGCTGGGCAGGGAGCTTTTTTTCCGTAATGGTCAGTCAAAGAAAGGCCCAGAAGTCAGTTTCACTTTTAAGATATATGATTTTCAAGAGTGTGAAATGCCACATGATATCACAGTTGGAGAACAGTACGAATCAGCTAAACTGGGAGTACTAAGATTCTATTTAGCAACATTTGATCTTGAAGAATCTGATGCTCAAAGTTCAGGCACCCCATCAGAACAACATGAAGAACAAAATGATGATTGTTACATAACGGGGGAGACTTATTTCTCATCTGATGATGAAATACAGTTTGGCCCAATAAAGTCTCCTAACTACACTTCGGATGATACTCTTCCCATTGATTCATCTCAAGAAGAGATACCATCCACGTCTCAAGAGGAGAGACCATCCACGTCTCAAGAGGAGAGACCATCCATGTCTCAAGAGGAGAGACCATCCATGTCTCAAGAAGAGGTACCATCCACGTCAAGAGAGGTATCACATTGGTTAACCTATCAAGAATCTGCTCCAAAGGTGCTTAGACTGTGTCGTGTCAACATAGTTCATGATATGGTGGAAAAGTTTAAAGATGCCAGTGTTGTGGAGGCCAACCTGTCAATTTTCTTTGTTGATGAATGTGGCATAGATGCCTCAGGTGTTGCCCGGGATGCATTTTCTGGTTTTTGGGAAGCTTTTTCCCTAAATTGTGCAGATGGAGAAATTGATTATGTCCCCGCACTTCAGTCTGAGTACGGAAAAGAAGAATGGGAAGCAGTAGGCAGAATTCTTCTGAAAGGATACAAAGACCATGGATTCTTTCCAGTGAAGCTGTCGTTGGCCTTTGTTGTCTGTCTTCTTCATGGGGAATCTGAAGTGACGCCAGACATGCTGATTGAATCTTTTTTGAGGTATGTAGTATTGTTACCAGCTGTACAAGTGAATGTTATGATAGTTATTTGTTAACAATAATCTTAAACTTTTTTCATACAAGGTTTGTCACTCCATTTGAGAATGACATCATCACATCTGTGCTGGAAGGACGAGAGTATGACAGGGATGACCTACTCGACATGCTTTCCAGAATGGGTGGACACACTATACCTGATGGAGATGCTATAAAAGACACCATCATACAGACAGTGCACAAACAATTAATACAAGAGCCTATGTATGCTCTTAAGATGATGGCTGGAAGTGCTCAACCTACTTTGAAAAGTCTCCTTCCTAATGTGTCTGCAATTTTAGCCCTTTATGAAGCCAAAGTTCCAACAGCAAATGGAATTATTGCATTGCTAAGAGTCAATGAGAAACAACCCTCTCACAGCAAAACAATGCAGTTTCTGAAGCTGTTCATTCGCTCTCTTGACAAAGATAAGCTGCACAAATTTCTGCGCTTTACCACTGGTGCTGATATTATCTGTGTCACACATATTGATGTTGAATTTACAGATCTCAAGGGTTTACAGAGGTATCCAGTGGCACATACATGTGGTCCATTGTTACAGATACCCTGCACTTACATTACCTACTCAGAATTTCAAAGAGAGTTTGCGAGTGTCTTGGATGCCAACTACTTGAAAATGGATCTGTTATAAAGCTGGCAGTACGTTGTAAGGTAGATGATACATGTGTTCTGAAAATGTTTTTTTATGTATGGCAACAGTGCAAAAAAATCGATTTAAATTACAAGATTCATTTGTGGTCTTTGGGACAAACAAGTCACCATCTGTTTTGATAATCACACATTGTCATATCTTTATTTGTTCTGTTTACACATATAAGTGTTCTTTACATTTACAAGTCCTTGAATGGACCTTGTTGTAACAGTCTCACTTGATTCAGTTTTAATATGGTCTGTTGAAGACCAGTTGTGTTTGGTAACTGAAAGCAATGCACTTTCCATGGCCTGCCTGCAATGTTTACTGAATTCTGTCATCATTTATTCTCCCTCTTGACCTTTCAAATCTGTATGACTTTACTGCTTCCACAGAACGGAAAATATGATATTTCGAAGAATGTTTGTACCTGACACCCATTTTTTTTGTGTCCATACAATAGAAGTGAACGGGTGCCACTGCTGTTCGGTTACTAACTTTTTCCAAAATATCTTCTTTTGTGTTTTGCAGAAGAAAGTAAGTCATACAGTTTAAAATGACAAGAGGATGAGTAAATGTCTAAATGATGACATCATTTTCATTTTTGTGTGAACAATCACTTTAATTTCGTGTTATATTACTTCATATCAGTGCATTTTGGAACAGGTTCTTATTTTTTTGTAGCTACATCTGCATTTAAAAAACTGTTTTGACTGAAGAATCTTCAATTTTTACAATGCGTCATCTTTGGGTGAATGATTGCTTTAATTTTGTGTTATATACTTGATTTCAAAACATTTAGGAAAAGGTTCTGAATACCTGTAGCTACATTTGCATTTAAAAAACTGTTCTGACTGAATAAGTCTTCAATGTTTACAGTGCATTTTTATGTTAAATAAACTTTAACATTGTAATGCTATTCTTAAAGCTGTCTTATTTGATAATGTGTGCATTATCCCTTTAAAGAACTACAACATTCAGATGTTTTAACTTTTATTTGTGTTTTATTGATGTTAAGTAAACCTTGCTTGATATAGACTTTAAAACAAAAGTAATAACAAATTCTATATCTTTGTGTGTGATAGAATATGGCAACATATGGCTCCTACTCAAATACTTAAAATCTTAAATGATTACATGTCTTTATATTCAAAGATATTGAAAGATAGATTATATCATGAGTAGTATCTCTTGCCTTAGACTTAAATAAAGTTCTCTGCCACTCTTTGCATCTTCTGGAACATTGAGATTAAGTTCTTCCATTATCAGGCAACAGAGTTCAAAAACTGTGTCGTCACATGGATGAGTCAGCGTTACACACTCTTCTTGGCAATTCTGAATGTCAGCGGGTTCACAGTGAAAGATATGATCTGCGGACCCATACAGATGAGGAGCCATATACATTACAGTCGGTCGTCCATGTGGTGCAATGGTATTCCGTTGTGTTCTTATCCGATGAGCATTCCACATCTGAGCAAACTCATCGAGCTCCACCTAAAATATGGTAAGAACACAAATTGTCTACATGAATACAATAAAATAAATATGAAGACATAACAGAACAGATTCCAAATGCAAAGCTATAAACTTTTTTTTGATTGTTTCATAAAGTGTTACCTGTAAAATTCTCATGAAACAAAACTGCACAAGTGATCGATCAAGGAAATCCCCAGTAAAGTGTCCTTCTTCTTTCAGATGCTGAAAGAAATTTATCCAAAACTGAACGTTTTGCTTGCGAAGTGTACTCCAAAAGCTTTCAATCCTTTGGTTGTGGTTACTTGAACCGTATATGAAACTACGGTGGTAGGCAAAGTCATCTGTAGCATCACGTCGAAGGAACATCTGCATCTGCTCAACACTGATGTTCTCTGTCCCACGATCAGCACGGATCCTTCGAGGGCATCCTTGCCTATCTTTTACGGCTTGAATGTAGTATGCTGAAATGACCTTCGGATCGCTGTTTGTAAAATACACTTTTAACCACATCAGATGCCGTGAAAATCCGTCGATACATCCATTTATGCAGAGGCCGTAAGGTTTTAATTTATCATAAGAATCGAGATGCCACATGAAATTTGGCCCTGGATTCTCGTATCTCCTCCGTCGAAGTATGCTACTCCAACTGGATCCAAAACACTTAAGAGCAGTCTGACAGTTTCCCTTTTCACAACAAGTCCCTCCTGAATGCACTTCAGGTGCATCGTCTTGTAACCTAGCATCTGGCCCGATGTTTCAAGTTGCTGAATAACAAAGCAAGCAACATCTGACACGTCAGTAAAGTCCTTTCTTCTGCAAAGCCTGTTCTTCCTCAGTATCGATTGAAGCGTTCTAAGACACATTATTATGCCATGCTGATGGCTAAGAACCTCCAGAATCTCCCTTTGCTGCAAACCCAAATAAAAGTAAAAACCCACAATCCGATTAACATCCATTACAATCAATAATAAATGCTTTGAGCAGCACTTCTACGTGCCTTATGAGGACCTTAAACGTATACCCCTGTATATGCCTGATGTAAATTGACGATATTGTAAGAACGGGTACAAAACAGCGCAAGCCAAAAAGATGGTCAAACGATACAATATAAAAAGAATGAATAGAAATGTATAGTGTAAAATTATTAAGTAACCAAATCTGAACCAAATCAAATACCGCGCAAATTGGAAGCTGATGCATACGTCATCGACGCTGCGTCCTGGCAAAAGCACATTAAACACATACAAGTGAATGACAGAGCTGACGTTTTCTGGATAAAAACTCAAAAACATTTACATTTCAAAAACTGATTTCAATACTTAACAGTTAATGTGGATTACAGAAACGTTTCGACTCAGTCATCGATGGTTAGAAAATATGCTATTTATTGTCATACTCATACGGAATTGTTAAAACTCAAAGATTTTAAAGCATTACAGCTTAATAAATTGCTTAAATGCACATGAGCTCGTTCTCTTCGAAGTAGGCCTACAAGAAAAATCTAAATAGTGCGTCGTCTTTATCATTTAAATACTGCTGTTTCATTTATGCATTTCAGTTTTATTTGTTTTATACACACACACGTTTTACTTCTGTAGTTGTTTACAGGATTTATATAACACCTTCTTTCTTTGAACATGTGTAAAACGATGACAGAAAATGACCGATTAAACTTTGTCTTTTTTTAGATGTAAATTAAATTATATTGGGTGTTGATGATTCAAATAAAATTCAAAAACAACCTCAACATGTCTTTGTTTTGTCTTTTATCCAAGATATAGCTGTTCAAATCTTGCGCCGATGACGTCATTGACATGTTTAAAAATGTAGACGTTATTGTGCGTTTAATGCTGCTGCCTGTTCACTTCTGTAGGAGAGTTTTGCTAGGACTGCGGCGCTGTTAACATCGTACTCGTAGCAGCTGACCTGCTGGACCAAAGAGCGGTCTACGTCTTTCAGACGGCTTTATGATGTACTACCCATAGCCTAGATGTTTTGTGGTCCAAAAAACGAATTGTTGAATAGACTGCCCTTCGCATTAGAAAATAATTAATCAATATCCAGTTAAATAAAATCTAGAATAATCCAATGTAGGCTATTTATGACAACCGTTTACAGTTGTTTGTAGCGTATTTATGGAATGAATGCAAATTCTCAGATAAAACTCTAGAAATCTGAGCAATGTGATGCTGGTTAACGTCAGGTCGGCAGAGCGCCCCCGTATTATTCTGCCCTCTAGTGTCCGATACGGTACCACTGACGTGTGATCTGAGAAGGCGCTGGATAACCGGCTTTCAAGCATACAACTCATTTAATGGTCTTTTCGAGCACGCTGTGCGTTCATACTTGGCACAGATACATACTAAAGGAATCATAGGCTAAATGAACGACTAGAGATCGCTAACACCATTCTCCTCTATTGTGTCAGCAGAAGAGGGAAAGTGCATTGCTTTCAGTTACCAAACAGCAGGAACTCAAAACTCGCGTATGAAAGGGTTGTCTTAAGAGATGCTATTCCGTTAATACGAACTAATATTTCGTTATAACGGATTAATATTTCGTTTGAACGAATTAATATTTCGTTTTAACGGATTAGTAACTCGTTAGACCGAATTAATTTCGTTTTAACGGATTAGTAACTCGTTAGAACGAATTAATATCTCGTTTTAACGGATTACTATTTCGTTTTAACGGATTAATATTTAGTTATAACGATTTAATATCTCGTTTTAACGGATTAATATTTCGTTTTAACGGATTAATATTTCGTTTTAAAGGATTAATATTTCGTTTTAACGGATTAGTAACTCGTTTTAATGGATTAGTAACTCGTTAGAACGGATTAATATTTCGTTTTAACGGATTAATATTTCGTTTTAACGGATTAATAACTCGTTAGAACGAATTAATATCTCGTTAGAACAAATTAATATTTATTATAATATCCCGTATTAACAAATTAATATATCTTGGAATATCTCGTTATGACGAATTAATATCTCATTATAATGAATTACCATCTCATTATAACGACTTAACATCTCGTTATGACGAATTAACATCTCATTTATTTTTTTATCACTTGCGGTTCAGAGCCACCGTACCGTACAAACGTGCTTACTGGTAAAGCATAATAATGTAGAACATTACTTTAAAAAAAAAATACATGTTCAGTAAAATTTGTTCAGTGTGTTTTGTTGTTCAAATAACTGAGCAAGAGTTTTAAAGACTACAGCACGGCTCCTACAAATGTTGGCATGTGTACCATAAATTGACCCCTTCTCTAAAGAAACTAGTGTACCAAGGCCATTCCAGCAAAATGCCCCCTACATCATAACAGTCACCGGATCCCCCAGATCTTCCTCTAATTTGTTACCCATTGTAATGTGCAAACATATTAAATGATGTATTGCTTATAATATATTATTTCTTTATTTAATGAAATTTCACTTTTACAGTATGGGTGAGGCGAAATGACATTAAGGCGAAATAAATGGGTTTTGGTTTGCTAGTTGTGAGGAATAAATGCAGGAAAAGAAGATCAATCCCCATAGTTGTAAAGCGTGCGCCCAGGCACTACCAATATTTTAATTTATATATAGGGGTGATGAGTCCTTCAGACCAGGTCTCAGGGAAGCTGCCAGACCAGAAGATCAAATTGTATAATTTTGCTAGGGCTTGAATTATATAAGCGCTACTGTGCTTCAGCATTTCAATACTAATGTTGTCTTGTCCACAAGCTTTCTTTAGTTTAAGATTTTTATTTCTGAAGTTGCTATGAGTGTATCTAATAGATTTTTTTATTGTTTTCTTTAAATCTTTTAATTTGTGATTTTAGCGTTGATTGAGGACTGATGGTTCAATTTTTTTATAAAGATATTTGAAGTAAGAGCTCCAAATTGTGCTGCTCTGGACTAATGTGTCTGTTTTGGGGCTTTCAGGTTCCAGAAATTGTTTTGGTCTATGGTTTCATCAATTTCTTCAATTCTAGCTTCATAATATTTATCTTTTTTGTTGCTAATTTTTCAAACAGTTCAAGTAGATAAGCTGAAGTGTCTGATTGGCTGGTTCTCTATGTTTCTTATTAGCAAGTTGTCAAAGTTCTTTTTGGACACATTTGCATTCATTATCAAACCAAACATCCAAATATTGTATGTAGCTGAGTTATACCATTGTGATGTCTGATTTCACATTAAGCCACAGGTTTAAGAAATAGCATTTTTCAGTTGAAGACCAACTTAAACCAGACAAGATAGAAACTTATATAAACATACTTTGAAAAATACAATTATGACCAAAGTAAATAATAATTTTCATTGTTATCAATTAATCCCTTTTTTGATGGATAGAGAATGTATTATAAAAAAACTTTAGTTAAAATTAAACTATATTATAACAAAGAAAATAATAATGTACAGTGTTTGGCAAGATCAATTATCTCACATTTTCGATTAGTCCTTGCACTGACAGGTACCTCCCCTGGAAAAGAGGTCATGTTCGTCCCCTGTAGTCATACAGGATGGGTGAACAAGCACATCTCTGGCCAGTCATTGCTGTTCGTTCATCAGTGTAAAGGGATTGGTCCTATAAAAGATTGCTTTGAGACCCAAGAATAATCTCTGTTGTCCATACCTGGAGGAGAGTGTGTAACCTTTTCAAATGTAGGTAACACCCTCCTCAAAGGATGCACCTGTGGTGACTGGACTGGGTCAGAAAGTGCACTCAGGTGGGTGATGGTTTGTGTGCCAGGTCGAGTTTGGCCTTCCATCATCCAACAGCTTTTATTCAGGTGCGGTTGGCCACACACATGGGGTTTTGGTGACCATATGGGTGATGTCTAGATGCCATTCTAAGAGTAAATACAATAAAGAAAACAGTAATTAGTACATATATGAACAGCATTTACATCCACTAATTTTCATTTTCCTTACTTTATCACTTAGGTGAAGAAGGGCTGTGCAATGACTTTTGGAGGAATGACTTACAACTGACTCACATTTGCCATATTTCTGCACATAGTGACATCATTTTGCTTGCAGGTTGTTGATCATTGTCCTGAGGAAAGAGACAGAATCATTTGACTCTGGACTACTTGAACAAGAGCTTCTAAATACATATCGCTTTTGTTTATTAGTGAAAAGATTATGATCCTGTTTACAGTTTAAAGTATCCATTAAAATATATAAGAAAGGATTTTGATAGATGTGCGTGAGAGAGAGAGAGAGAGAGAGAGAGAGAGAGAGAGAGAGAAATAAGAGTAAAATAAAGTCAGCACTTTTAGCATTTTACTGAAACGTTTTGGATTGGATTTAAATATTTGAAAATGATTCAATCTGGATTGAGTGCTTTTAAAAGACTGTAGCCTATCAGCTAAATAATGTAGGTTCCAAATTTAACATGTCATAATTATTTGTCATTTATTAAGCTATTATTATAGATAGGATATTGAAGTCATTAGTATATATATTTTTTGTTTGGAGGTGATATGTTTGCCAGTGAGACTGACAGGATAAAGTGCTGCATTCCACTAAAGGTATTTATGTTGGTACTTTTTTGACCAGATAACACTGGCAGGTTATTATTCTAAGAAATGCTTGTTGCTTATATCACCTGTACAAAGTGTTTGACGTCTTACTGTAATACAAGGTTCTTGTTACCAAATGGGACACAATCCAAATGGTCTGATGCTGTAAAACATGTCATCAGGACAAGGATGCCATCCACACTTGGAACTTGAAAGATGGCGAGTTTCACAACTGCTGTCACTGTCACAAATCTATTAGTGACAGTCCTGTCTATATGTACGGATGTATACTTTGTGTTAATTGGATCAAATTTGTGTTGGTCATGGAGTGATGAGGATGACTTTTCCTGGCTAATCTTGGGTTTTCCAAGCTTTCAGAGGTTTTCTTTTTTAGAGGTCTTTTGCTTTCTGTTGTCATCCTCTGCTTGCTTTCTAAAGTGTTTCTTTGGAAACTATATGTATTGACGTCAAAAGTGCTATACAAAATAAACTGAATGTATCTCTTCTTTTTTCACTTCTGTAAATATATTTCAGGCTTTTAGAAGTGGGTCTTCTGGTCAAGTTAAAGAGAGTTTTATTACTATCTCTAGTCCTAAATGATATGGAATAAATCCATTAAATGAGATCTCACTTCATTAGTGTAATGTTACTGTATTACTGTCTAATTTAAAGTACAATCATATTGGATTTACAAGTAGTTTAAATTTACTCTTTTAATTGTATTAATTGTTTTTATATCACTTCATCTCATCAAAATAATTCATTTGAACTCATTTAATAAGTTACAGTGTAAATGAATATGTGATGAAGAAGGTTTCTGTACACTAGGTGTCGCTGTGAATCTCTATATTGATTCACTGAGATCTTCATTTATCTGACGGAATTGTTTTTTCCTCATTCATTTATTAATCTGTATTAATAATCTATACATTAGTGTATATAGCAGAATTTTATATTTTACATCTGCTGTTTGGTCAGTGATGTTATTCAGTTTTTCAACTCCGGTCAGTTTGACTCTTTCAGCATCAGGTTGGTTTGGTGTTATGAACCAATCAGATCTTTAGATCTTTAGTTCTTTAATGTTCAGTAAGTCTTTAAGTCAGAAATCTGAAGTCTGATTGTTTAGTAACACAACATCACACTTCTCAACAAGTTTCATCTCAGCTATCATTCATGTCTATAGCACAAACATTTTCAACAACAGATGTTTGATTTCTTATATCTTCACAGGTACATATATATTATTGTCACAGCATCACCATCAGTGTTTGTGTTCTGCTGGAATAGAGATGAAGATGAAGCTCATCGTGCTGTTAGTTTCAGTTTCTGTGTGTGAGAGAACAGTAGTTGTTCAGTACTACTTAAAAAATACACATTTTAATTATTCACATTTGGCACAAACTCATTGTAATTAGTAAGAGTAACAATTACAATGTCTTTAAAATGACATTTCATGTTGTGTGTAATGTTGCTGTGTGTGATTGTAAGCAGTCTGTCAAGTGAACGAAAGTTAACAAATAACAAAGTTATTGACTTGGGAAAAAGGAGTCGACTCTGATTCACGATGTATTTTTTACAAAATGAGTTGAGACAAATTAGAAATGAATAACTGCTCTTTTATTATTTCTCAAATGCTGCTCATTTTTTAAATAAATCGAGTTGTTGTGTTCTGGTGCCGTCTGGTGGCCATTTAGACGAATTATAATCTAATAATATATTTAACACAAGGTTTGCTTTAAATCAACATGTTTCAATCAACAAAACATTAAAACAGGAAAAAAATATAACGAGTTAAAAAGGGCCAGTTTCACAGCAAACCTTGCATTAAATACATTGTTAGATTGTAGTTCATCGAAATGGCCAGAACACAACGACTCGATTTAATACGTTTATAAAGCACTTTTTTACTAACAAAAACAATACAAAAATGAGCTCTTACGAGCATCACTTCAGACTCAGTTTATCATTTTGAGAATATAATAAATACTGTTCATTATCTTACTCTTCGTCTGTATATAGTGGTTCTGTTACAGCCCGTCTAGCTCGACATGATCAAGTTAACTCAGGCTAAGAAGCTAATGCTGTATGCTACTGATAGAAACACAATCCACCTGTTTTGTGTGTAGAGAAGTAAAACATTAGAGAAGAAAAACATGCATGCAGTGCTTTTGGTAGAAAGCAAAAAAAAGTGTCAGATGATCACATAATTATGCACAAATGTTAAATTGAGCTGAAATGCCTAAATCAGATGCTGTTATAAGAGTCAGGTAAGAATGTATACACATATACTTTAATAAGAAAAAAGACGGAAATACATTGCACTGTGCAGAGATCACGTGCATAAAGGGCCTACGTGAGATGCTGTAAAAAGACACACATGAGAGTGCAAACACATATTCATTCATGTATTACAGTGTAGATTGTGATGAACACATGCACAAAGACAGAAATGCATTGCACTGTGCAGAGGTCAGAGGTCAAAATGTGCTCACGTACATGCAGGGCCTACACGAGATGCTGTGAAAAGACACGAGTAAGAGTGCAAACACATATTCATTCATGTATTACAGTGTAGATTGTGATGAACACATGCAAAAAGACAGAAATGCATTGCACTGTGCAGAGGTTAAAACTGTGCTCACATGTTAAACTCCGATGTTAATAATTCTGTTTCTCTACCGGAGAATTTCTCTCCGTCTGAGGCTGCATGCGAGACCGAGCAGCTCACTCTGCAGCCGTTCTGTGTTCACAAAGCTTCAGCAATGACAGGGAAAAAATAGACCATTTCAAACGCGAAATTACATTGTAACTAAAATTGATGCAGACGTGGCTATAAGTGCAACAAGTCATTTGGATGTGAAAGTAGAAACGCGTGTAATTCAGACGAAACTTCTAGCTAACCCAAATGTGTATGTGACGAAATCATCACTTGTGTCCAGTGAACTCTTGGGCTCGTTCACAGTCACACAGAACATGTTTCTGTTAGAAACACGAGACACAAGGAGTGTTGAACTGATTTTAACTTGAGCGCCGCTTAGAACGCTTGTCATGCATGAGACGCGACAAAAGACGCGAGCACAACGATCAAACATTACCGTCTAGCATGTGTTAGAAAAAAACAACAATGTACATTAGAATGGAAAAACGCATTCTGTTTATACGGCCATTTAACCGGTAATGAGCAGCAGGATGTGTGATATGAGTGAACTCTTTTATACTTGTTATTACTTAGATTATGGCCATTTGACTTAAAGCAATGTCTGTCAACAACAAACATAAACAAAACGCAAGCTTCAGTTTAAGAAGGTGCTTAAAAGTTTTGAGCAATGTATTATTAGGAATTAGGCTACTGCTATTACTATTTATTGCTTTTACCCTGCAATAAACATTTGCTACTGTGTGTAACACTTCTTTTGTTTATTTTATTTATTATATTATTTTATATGTACGTTTTTGTGCACTAAAACTTTATTTTTTTCTTCAAAAAGTTTTGATGACCCGTTTTTGTGTATTTAATATTTAAGATACATTGTTTTTATCTAAATTATACAAGTGCACTGATTGGAGGCTTGTGTTGTTTAATTTAAGCAATTTTCTGTATCACTTCTTATTACTTAACTGTTAGATTTTATGCGATAAAGGGTAAAAAAAGAAAATCATATCAGTCCTAAAAAATCGGCATTATATATCGGCCATCGGCTGCCCTGATTTCTATAAATAGGCATCGGCCAGAGAAAAACCCATATCGGTCGACCTCTAGTCCAAACACACACTGACCCTTTCATAGAATTCTGTGACCAACCACAACTCCATCTGCAGGTTGGTGCATCGATTCTCTGCCGAGATGTAATGCAGAATGTTCTTGTGTTTAAAACCCTTGATGAGGTAAATGTCTCTTTCATTCTGCCATAACTGCTTCTCCTGTTAACACACAATTTACTTTAGAAACCAGCACTATACAGACCAAAGTCATACAGACAAGGATCCTGGCGTAAGAATGAAGGACTGACCTGAATCGGCAAAATCTTCACAGCCACATATTTACTGAGTAACTGGGCTTTCCACACACAAGCGAATCGCCCCCTGGCTTTCAGCTCCAGCAACTGCAGGGGTTTCAGTCCAACCAGAGGAGATGGAGGAGGAAGACCAGCATCCTAAAAATGACAAGCAAGTGTTTGTCACAAATAATACACACGTTTGATTTGGTAAATACGCAAATGTGCTGTCCACAAACAAAACAACATTATGTCTACTTACATTATTTACCAGTAAAGTGAGGTAAATCCCAAACAAATCGGTCACTTTCTAAAATGCCAATTGCAAGCATGTGATTGGCCAAGAACAAAAAAGAAGGAACATAATCCACACCCCTGACCACGCCCCCAAACACATATTAACCCCACCCTCCACAAAATCATACATATTTTTGTCTTACAGTAAAATGACAATTTAAACATGAAAAATAGTTTCTTACATAATGAAATGTTAAGTTCTAAGTTAACTACAAAGGATGCTATAGTATAATACTATAATTCTGTTGTCCTGAAACAAATATTTTATACTTTGCCACACAATATACAAACCATAATAATTACCTGATACTGATTATCAATATTAGTTTTAGCAGTTAAATGTTCAATAGTTTAATAGTCCACTAAATAATGTTTAACCAAATAGGATGATACTTGCAAAACAGTCTTACCCAGGTGAAAAAAAAGTGCGCTAAAATACACTTTACCTAAGTACACTTAGCACACTTTTCCGCAATGTACTAAAAGTGCTCTATTTTCGCACACTAATTTTGTACTTAATGTACTTAAAAATAGTATTTAGTACATTTTAAGATAAACTTAAGACCATCTAAGTGTACTCAACTGTGCTATTTTGAGACACCCTGAAGTTGAACTTAAATGTACTTTTAACATAGTATATTTAAACAAATATTTAGTTACAACTGAAAGTACACTTGAACTCAACTTTCAAACATTTATAAATACATTTAAAACTAATTTGAAGTGTAATAGTAATATATAAAAAAATAATATACAAAATGTAAAAAAGTGTGCTAAAATACACTTATTTAAGTACACTTAATACACTTTTCCGCAATGTACTAAAAGTGCTCTATTTTCGCACACTAATTTTGTACTTGATGTACTTAAAAACCATCTAAGTGCTATTTTGAGACACCATAAAGTTCAACTAAATTGTGCTTTAACATACTATACTGTTGCATTTCATACAAGTGTGAATCAGTTTTTTCCATCATTAACAACAACTTAAATGAACTAAGTATGTATGATTACATTTTAACCCATTGAATGGATTACCCTATTATGTACAAACAAAGAAAACAGCATCTATGCTTCATTAAAACACTTTAATTTTTGAGCAATCCTTTCACAAGCCACAACTCCAAAGAGAGGGAACAAAAACACAGCAAAGGCTGTGAGAGAACAAAAAGAGCATTATAACATGCAACATTACAGCACATGTATGTAATGTTCAAAGACACAAAACATTAACTTTGTTTTATAAGAGCAATTTTTTGTCATACAATTTACATGTCCAAATGGACCTAATTGAGAAAATAAAAAAACGAGGGCCAACTTCTTTAATAAACCTGTACGGAACATCGTTAACCCTTATCATCTTCCGTACACGTACGGAGGAGGTACTTTCCCTCACTTTTCTCAAATACTACTGGTCCAAAAAACATCAATCAAAGTGTGGATTTTACAATAGGCCTTCCACCAGAAAATGAGCACAAAAGCATGCTTGATTGACTCTCAACAACGGAGGTGTGGCCGTTGGCGTGCAGTAAAGGGCGAAAAGTGTACGGAACATGGTTAGTCTACGTTATATGTATATACTTTTCCATAACAAAAACAGTAACGTTACATACTTTTAGTGCATAGTATAAGTAGGCGAATTGGGGCGCAGCATAAGTTTCCCCTAGCGGAAAGTTACACAATGTTGAGAGACCGCTCTCGAAAGGGAACGTCATTTTTACAGGCCAATTTTGGGTAAACTGTAGTCTACATGCGACAGAATTGACAATAAAGCTGACGTTTACTAAACTAACGTTAGTAAAGTAAATTTTCCCCTTAGCATCAGACACGTAAAAACATGCTAATTAGTAACGGAGGCTAATAACATAATAAAAGTTATAACGTTTACAAACACTCATGTCACGTCACCTTAAAACACATATTTTATGTATTGTCTTTGCTTATTGACCAATTAATCACGGTTTAAATGATCAGTTTTATCATTTAAACAGTCTTACCTGGAAATATCAAGCGGGAAATAGCGCGACGTTCACGTGATCCAGCAGAGATCCGATGACCGGTGAACTGGATTCTTCTGGGACTGGATCTGGAGTCTCTTGTATTAGTTTCAGTGATTAGCCATTTGGAAGGATGATAACAGCCTGAGCCTACCAGTAGGCGCAGCAGGCCCCATCTGGCCCATATGAATGGGCTGATAACCACTGATAACGCCCATTCAATCGAGTGATAATATTTGAAGCGGGTGCACCATGCCCAAACTCGGTCCTGGATATCTACTATCCTGCAGAATTCATATCCAACCATAATTAAACACACCTTAAAGCGACAACGAGTAACTTCTGCTCACTGTTCACCCTACGTGGTTGATAAGCGGATTTGTTTGCTTTCAGTGTCGTAAAAACTGTCACAAAGATTTCCCGCTAGCAGCTCAATAAACGTGAGTTTGTTTACAAAGCTGATGGACCCGGCGGACAACAAGGCTATACTACAACCTCAAAGTAGATTCTGGGGTAGCAGCTGATTGTTATAAGTTAGCGAGTTAGTTAACGATAATATTGGCCTACAAAACGATTACGTGTTTTACTGGTCTTAAATAAGGAATCTGCAACTTTTTACCACAACACGTTTATTGTGGTTTTATTAGTCTTCATTGACAAGCACCACACACATTCATGACGAGACACGACATGCTAGCTATCGACACCGGCAACAATATATATTATCTCTCAGCTACCTCGCGGTTATAAAGTGTGAACCGGTGATGCGCCAATGACACAGTCTAACAAATACATTCAAAAGAACAGGAGAGTAACCAAAAATGTACAAATAACACTTACGAATCCAGGAGCAGGACCGCTAGGTCTCCATCAGTTTTGCAACCCGTTGCCCCTTGCAGTTCGTGCCACCGAGTGTAAGCCCGTCCGATATTAATTCGTGACCGGCCTCGTACGTGTCCGATCACTCTCTCGCTTTCTTTTCTTTGCTTCCTCCGACAAAACCCTCTTTGTCTTTTTTATCTGGCTCTGCCATGGTGATGTTTTGGATACTTTTACTGTTTGCTCTGATGTTCGCTAACATCTCCCAGGCAACGAGTAAAACATGTGACGTGTGACGTATGCCGTAGGCTAAAGCAGGGGAGGCGGGGCTTGTACCGACCCGCTCACCAAAAGTTACATGTGTGATTTCAGCCGATAGGAGGCTGCTATCAGCAACAGTAAAATTCGTCCAGTTAAAAGATGTCCTACCACTAAAATAATTTTAGAGACATTATTTTATGGTCGAAAAGTTACTCGTTGTCGCTTTAACCAGCTGATCAAAGTCTCACTAGCCATTGTAGAAACTTGTAGTCAGGTGTGTTGCGACAGGTTGGAGGTAAACTCTGCAGGACAGTAGATCTCCAGGACTGAGTTTGGGCACCCCTGGGCTACAATAACCATTAAATCCATTACATTTTCTATTGTGTTTTGAAAAAGGTTCTATTGTTTTTTTAGCCGGGTAAACATTTATTTTATTCTATTTTAAAAATGGTAACTACAGTACCAACCCGCATTACAGTGTATTTCGAGATTAATATAAATTATGTCAATAAAACTGATGCAAAATAAATTTTATTTTACTTTGAGATCATAGAATTTCAGGAAACTGTATTACGAGCAAGCGCCTTGTTTAACAGCGACATCTAGTGGTTAATAAAAGTTAAAAGAAAGCTGTAGGGATACTAGAGAAACATACCTAACCTCACCAAAATCATAGAACATTTTTAGTGCAACAATATTGATTTCGGTAAAAAAGTTCTGTTAAAAAAAATCTCAATCTCTCATACAATAATATTTACCTTTATTTGAAATGAAAAAAACATTTTAATTAAGACATACGCAAAATTATTAAACGCAAAAAGTATTGGGCAAATTTCTGTTCTGTAGCATCTGCTCCACTTTGAAAAAACATTCTTTTGATTTAATCGTCATTATTTCCTACAACAATGTTCCAGGTTATAACACACAAAAGTTTAAACATTTAGTGAATTTAACTTAATTTTGCAGTAAACTGATTTAAATGCATTTAAAGGGCTACTACTTAAAGGGGGCAGTTGTGGCCTAATGGTTAGAGAGAGTCGGACTCGTAACCAGAAGGTTGCCGGTTCGATTCTCAGTACCGGCAGGTAACAACTGACGTGTCCTTGAGCAAGGCACCTTACCCCCGTTTGCTCCCCGGGCGCTGCAGTGATAGCTGCCCACTACTCCCGGTGTATGTGTGTTCATGACTTGAAGTGTGTGTGTTCACTATTCACTGGTTGGGTTAAATGCAGAGGTCACATTTCGGGTATGGGTCACCATATCTGACAAAAAATAGGTCACTTCACTACTCTTCTGGTGAAAGTTTTCAGACAGCTATCAGAATGGGTAACAGTCAGTGTGAATACATGAACACCCACAGCTCAGTGTGTAATGGTCTAATTACTTTAAATTACAGGAGGTATGTCATAACAAACATATCAATTGTTTTAAACACCAAGTAGAATAATACATTATTTTTTTATTATTTTAATCTGAGCTCACAGATGGAAGTGTGCTTAATGGGTGTGAGCAATTGAGCTGTGAGTTATTCAAATTGTTGTTTATTCTGAAACAACAGAATGTCCTTTTGAGAAATTTATGATTATCTTAATGGCATGTTATTTTTTAGTTCATATTCTTTTTGATTAGAAGATTTTGATTTAGATATGTTGGAGAAGAATTAAAAAATGTGGGCGTGACATCAACAAACCACAAGAAGCAATCATGAGCAGATGATATTCAAAGCCTATAAAATAAATATTTTTTCTATTGTTTTATTTTATTTGTTTAATCTTATGTAACTTAAGCTGTATTTGTATTTCTTTACAGATGACTATGGTAGAAGAAGATGGAAGACAAGAAAAGTGATTTTGTAATTAGTTTTTAAAGTTCTAATAGTAAATATGTTGCAGAGGATTTTTTTGATAGCGTTATTTATAACTTTTATAACTTACTTCTTACTTTTATTAGTTTATAAAGTTATTTTTTGTTAGTGTTTCAATGTTCATCCACTTGTTTGGGTATATTTTGTTTTAATGCTATATTTTAAATATTTTGAATATAAAAATACATTTATATTAAATACAATTAAATGGTTGACTGATTATTTCTTCATATAGGCCTACACATATGGTCTATTTAGAAATAGATTAACAAATGCACAAATATGAATTAATTTAAAGTTAGGGTAACGTTAGAATAACAACGTTATAATAACGTTAGGAGAACGTTTTACTAACTTAAACTAACGTTAGAGTAACGTTTTACTAACTTAAACTAACGTTCTCCTAACGTTAGAGTAATGTTTTACTAACTTAAACTAACGTTCTATTTCCGTAAAGAAAACTTTCCTGGCTACCCAAAAACAAACCTTAAAAAATAACGTTCTGGGAACCAAAAACTAACGTTACCCTAACGTTCTGGGAACGAAAAATTGTTAGCTGGGTTATTAGGACTATTTGTTTTTGACAGAGTTTTTGAATATTGTCTCAAATAGTTCTCGTTTTTCTAATTCTCAAAACAAAATTAAGTTATTAATCAAAAAAACCTTGACCTCCTATACATAGGCCTATTTAATTTTGTTATAAAGTTAAAATCAACCACATTTGATCAACCACTTTGTTCCGCAATTAATAGCCTATTTCTAAGCAGAGAAAATATATTTGTGTTTTCTGGAAATTAGTTACAGAATATATATATTAAATCTAAGAAAGAATTTCTAAAATTTTTGGAATACATTTTGAATAATTAATTTTGAAAACTTTAAATACGAGGTTCTAAACATTCGTTTGTCAAAAAAAGATCCAAATTATTTCTTACAGACCTGACATGGTTGAGAGTTTGTCTAATATAGGCGCAAGTGTTTAAAGATTTGTTTTATGTTTAAACTCAGTTGGACCGGAAAATGCGATAAAAAACGTGAACGCGATCTTTTCCATTGCTGACGTTCCCAGTCGACTTGACAGTGCGATTTGGGAAGTGTCCGTCTTGCTTACACTGTTTTCACTCCTCTTACTGCAACCGCCTACTCTCGTCTTCCTTTCAGGCGAGGCGAGGCCCATCTCAAACGAGCCTAAGATTTCTAAAAGCGGAAACCAAGGATAACCCGGACATGATGCCGATGACAGATTGCATGGCACTGGATACCTGTGATTTTATCTGGATTTAAACATTGTTAAAATATTTGGGATAATGTAAGTACACACAAAATATATAACACTGTACAATGGCTAATGCAAAAATCATACAAATTATGGCTAGCCGTGTGTGTTATCAGTCTTGCTTTCTCTTTTTATGATCCCTGAGTTTTGAATTCAGTGACTGATCCCCTGCACGAAAGAGACTAAAGGGGCGTTCACATTATAATGATAACTATAACTATAACTATAACTGGAACTATAACTATATTTGCGTCCACACCAGCGGACGATAACAATAACGTTATGTTTATTCTAAGCTCGCGTGCTGCGTTTCAAGTGCGTCTAAACAGTGAATCTTGTATAGTCTAATCAACCGTCTGTAAAATGAAAACATTACATACATTTCACTACAACTTTGCAGGACGCAAGACAATTTTGCGCTGACAACATTAGCGCTTGGTTAGCCTACCTGAGGTAATTTTATGTTACACTTTTACTGGTTACTGTATCTCATACTCACCATTCATTCCAAGAGTTGAACCAATTGTTTTCCAGATATCCATTTTCTTTAAGCTATTTTTAAAAACAGGGTTTGGTTTGGTTTGATTTTCCAGCGTCGTCTGCCATTTTAAATGCGCGAATGCTGAATGGATTTGATTGACTGTCAATGTTTTATAGTTCATCTGCTGGGAAAAATCTGAAAGTGATCCCAACGATATCGTTCTCTGTATCTTTATCGTTATAGTTATGGTGTGAACCTCGCTATTCTCCTGAATTAAGAACGATTTTTAAAACTTTATTTTTTATAGTTATTGTTATAGTTATCGTTATAATGTAAACGCCCCTTAACTGATTGAGATCCAGCTATTTCCAGGCTTTACGTTATGAATGTTATTTTGGTCAATTGAATTAAAAAGTCAATTAAAATAAATCACGTCAACTGACAGCTATGTTCTTCTGTCCTTGCTATGCCCCCGATTGCCTGTTAGATATGGGATGTCTTACAAGAGCACTGACCAATTGAACACATTTCCAAATAGACACTATCTTTTAAAATCACTAAAACACATGTATTTTTTCCTAAAGAACACTTAAATTAACTATTAATTTTGTAACACAATAATAACACAGTAATAGTGGTAATTTGTACATTATGTCTTATTATGTGCTCATTATGTTAGCGTCTTGCTATTTGCTGATTTCTGCTGCACTGCATCTATTGTGGGAAATGAAGTCCATACAAGTTGCCTCCCACTGCATTTTCAATAATAGGGACAGTGCAAGAACAAACTTTCCTAACATAATACACTGCACAAAAAATAAAAATAAAACATCTATATCACACTGTATTAGATCTAAATGAACAAAATATTCAAGTTATAACTCTTTACTTGTATACTTTGGTATTGGGTTTTGTGAAAAGTTGAGGCAAGAAAATACATTTTTTATTTTTTTAAACATTTGTTTACAAACAGCAACTGATATTATACAGCAACTTATCAACAAATCTGCTAAAAAAAGTAAATGATGATTTAATACAATAAGTTAGAAAGAGCAAAAAAACATTTTTGCTCCCTGATTATATGAGCTGCCACCATGTTTGTGTGCTAGAAACATGCAATGTTAATGCAGTCCAATGAATAGCTCATGCCATCTTAAACTTTGTCATCCTTTCAGCCATTTAATTATTAATACCGCATTAATCTCTTTTCATTCGTTTTAATTTACATGTAAAAACAAACATTGCATGCAATATGCCATTATATTGTGATCTGCATTAAATGTCTTTTGTCAGCATGAAACAGAACAATAAAAAACAATTATGAAAAAAGAACAAACCCTTCCCCGTATATATAAAGTGTCTTTTTCCCTCAGTAAAATGACAAAAAATAGGTTTTACTATCAAGATTGTATTCCATAAAAGGCAGGTTCTAAGAATTTGCAACAAATTACGTTATTTTTGTCGAACATGTGGCATACTGATAGAGTCATTGCTGCCTGTTCTGGGTGTACATCCACTTGCTAGGCTGTGATTAACACCAGCTGTAGCACTTGATCTCAGCAGCTCAAAGGAAAAGGACGCATCAATGTTGGGTTGGGAGAAGAAATCAAAACCTTGAGTGTGCGTCCTAGCCGAGTTCTCTAGTTCTCTATCACTGAGAAAGAGATCAGCTTCTCCCCATCCCCCCTCCACCATCTCAGTACCTCCTGCTGAGGACCCATGTCTGCTGCTAACACTGGTGGACAAACTAGCCTGACTAGAATGTCTTTCAGCAGGTTGCATGAGGTCCTGCACAGAAAGAGACTTTCCCAGTCTTCTGTCTCCACTGCATTTGCCTTGCACTGGGACAAGAGAAGAGACTACAGCCATGGGGTCCATCTCCACCTCTGAATCTAGGCTTATGTGTCTTCTCCATGAACTATCCTCTTTAGCACTTAGTCTGCTTTTCTGCTGAAGCTTGCAGCCCATACTAGAGTTAAGCCCAAAGTCTAGCCCAACTCCTTTGAAGCAGGACTGATTATAGTTTGATAAATCAGACCTAGAGGGTCCAATGTTACAGGCCTGGAGTGGTTGTTGAGGTATAGTGGAGAGATTAAGTTTTGTAAAAGTTGTGGATGGAGGAGTTGGGGGGTGTTGACCAATGCAGGGAAAGTGACCTCCAGTAGAATGAAGACTGTTGGTGCTAAGGAATTCATGTGGACTGTGCAGTGCTGATGGACACTCCATTGATGGGGTGCAAGGAACATGAAAGGTAGATGGGGTAAAAGGTGATGTAGATCCTGTATTATGCCCAGGAGATGATGTCGTGGAGTTGTTTTGGTTAAAGTTTAGTTCATTGGATGCTAATATAAGTTGGAGGGCCCTTGGGTGATTGCTGCTGATAGACTGGCAGACTTGATCCTTATTCAGGATGGTACTCTGATAGTCTGATGTCTCCGCCAGTCCAAAAGGAGTAAGGGAAGACAGAGTGAGAGCAGAAGAAGAACCCTTTTGAAGAACCTGGCGGTAGATGTCTAGCAAAGAGTCCAGCTTAGATTCAATTGACTGTACCTGTGGAGATTATATTTACCTTTAGTCATTTTGTATATGCTCTTCATTTTAAAATTAGGTTTAGCATACTCAACACAGATGACATTCAAAACATGATATTGTGAACACACAAAATGTGTCAGTTCACTATACATCCAAGCGTTTTTCATTCGTACATGTGGGTGGGGCTAAAACTCCCTTTTTATATAATTGGTCAAATCTCTCTGTCTTCTGTACGGCCTGAATAAGAGTCTGTTCCCGAATGCAATACTGACAAGTGTTGCACTTTTATAAAATATTGCCGAAATATGCGGACATGCTGTCCTACTGGCATTGACTTGCAAGCAAATACCTTTAATTTGAGCTACATTATATTGACACAGATTATTTGTTTGTAAAACATTGCATGTCCCATTAATGAATACAGTGAAAATACTTGCGTCTCTTTGCATAAAAGGGACAATAAAAGCAATAATTGTGTAAACATTACCATGATATGTTTGTAATCTTTCCCACTCGTTTTAAAAATGATGGGTAGATTGAAAAGAGTTGGTTACCCAGAGAGGAAAGAGTGTGTTCAAGAAACCTACATAGACTATATTGTCAAAAGTATTGGGGACTTGAGATGGAATGAGTCAGTGTGGCATACTGAAGCAGTGACTGCCAGGATTACAAATAAAGGGAAGATTGATGTCATTATCTGGGGGGAACTGGTCTCTAACTCACCTGTCTCTCTACCTTACACACCCTTCCCAGCATGCTAATGTCTTCTAGCATGTCTCCATCAGACAACAGCTTTTCCCTGATCTTCTTATCCATTGACATTTGTCCCCTACCAAGAATCTGATCCACCCTGAAAGTGAGAAGAGGGGGAGACATTAGCAAGAAGAATAAAATGTACAGTCTAACTGTAGAAAAAGAAATTGAGATCATACATGATTATGCAGTTATGCAAATCAATGTTTTATAACCCATGAAAGTTTACAAAGTGTAGTAAAGTTTTAGAATAATACCGGATTCATTTTTTGTCATTTGAATTATTATAATAATTATTACAAAAACTTTCTGGCTGCATTTCTATATACGTATAGAACGCACAATATGTACGTTTTTTGTATTAAAATATCAAAAACTATTAGGACAGTTTTATATTTTTTTTGTGTGTACTTACATTTTCCCAAATGTTTTCAACAATGTTAACAAACATCATGCTGCTGTTTAATGGCATCGTGTTTGGGTTATCCTCGGTTTCCGCTTTCAGAAATCACGTGTGTTTGACTATGCAGCACTGTGCAGGCTGATCGCCATACGACATCAAAGTATCATGAGAGCAGTACTGTCGAGTCACAGCAAGTTTTGGTCACCTCAGGTAAGTGGCAGTACATAAATTTGAATTTTTAGGCCAAATTTATTGAAACATATAATGTACACTAACTAGTTTAAAAGTTTGATCTGAGGTGTTTGCCTAAATATATGAAATTATGTATTTTCTTACCTTTGTGAGTACCACTGTGCTTTCACATTTTGTCTTTCTTGTGTATGCATTTTGTCCAAACTAAGATATTTTACGATTTCTGGTTATGTTAGTGAAAGTAGTGTTTTGGGGTCAATTCACTTTTGTTTAATTTGGTCTAAATACCAACGCTTGGCATTTACATCTAGTTTTTTCTGATATTTTCCACTTTCTTTTCTCATCTCTTCTTCATATAATTCATTGTCCATATAAGATTTCAATGCAAAACAATGAACAGGCAAGGACCTAAACAATAACACTAGCACAGCACAATGCTAAAATGCAACACAGCGTGACAGTTTCACATTCCATATAAGGTTTGTATATGATGGCATAGGTTCATTTTTCCTACCTGGTCTGCAGACTCTTAATACGGCAGAGCATGTCCAGGTGACCCGCTGAATATTGTTCTATTACATCTTTCACGTCATATGGGCGCAGGGTTTCTTTAAACTTCTTTTTTGCCACATGAAATTTCATGATCCTATAGAAACATATGGTATGTTATTCTTTATATAATATTGGTACATTAAGGCCCGGTTTCATAGACAAGGTTTAAGACTAGTCCCAGACTAAAATGCTAATCTGAGTTGCCTTACTTATAATAACTTGCAGTGATAAATCTTAAAATGTCAATGCCATTGATTTGTCTCAAGATTCTCACCAGTAATGTTATTTACTAAAGCTTTTTTATAAAAGTGACTTAATTCTATTCTATTTTAACTAAGGCCTAATCCTGGTTTAAGCTTAGCCCTGTCTGTGAAACTGGGCCTTATACTGCTTTCATGTGAACCTGGGAAACTAATGCCATCTAGTGGAGCTTTTATGATGACATGTAACAGGTTCAAGAGAACAAATTTAACCAAAATTGTTTTACTAGGGAGGCAGGATTAAATGGTGTGAGACTTCATGCTTGTGCTGCCCTCAAGTGGAGTCGGAAATATTGTATTCACAAGTTTCACACACATAATTATCAAATGAAGTCGCATTCACCAGTGGGAAACATTGGATTATGCAACCCAACGGAAATGAGACATCTGTGGCTATTATGCAGTTCATTTTTTTATTGGGTTGGTCAGTCCAAATTAAACAAATGAACAAATGAAAATGACAAAGCAGTCATTTGAGTTTAGAGTCAAAATGTGTGGGTGTCACATGGAAATAAATGAGTGAGACTGTTTCAAATAGTTGAATGATTTGGCCCAGAAGCAGCATAAATGATGTCTAAAATGAGTTACCATCTTTTAACTTTGTACAGAGGTTCCCTGGATTTAAATATTGGATGTTCAGAGAGACAGCGTAAAAAGATATAATAAAAACTTTCATTCTGGCTTCTTAGGGGGGCTGTCTTCTTTCAGACAAACACAGTCAGAGTTTAAAACATGTCCTGGCTCTGTCTGCGCTGACGATATTAGATCAACAACAATTAAAATCTCTGCCATCTGCTTTTACAGAGAGATTGTTAGGATCATGCTACAGTGTATATTCTATGGCTCTTCTATCCTTAATGACCAGTATAGTGTATATATATAGTGTATATCCCTCTCTTTAGGACATCTACACCAGGCGGTGTATGAGGAAAGCCAGGAAGATCATCAGTGATTCCAGCCACCCGAATCACAGGCTGCTCTCCTTGCTGCCTTTGGGCAGACGATACCGGAGCATCCGGTCCCACACAAGCCGACTGAAGAACAGCTTTTACCCTCAGACTATTAGACTGCTCAACACTTAAAACTCAACACTTAAACTGACACACTCCACACATTCACTCCTCACCATACCATACACCACAGTATCATGGACTAATGCAAACCATCCATTAACAATCTGCACTATGTGCTGAACCATCACACATATACTCTGTGTGCATATCTGTATATTCTTTTATATTTTTTATATTTAATGTTTATAGACATCGTCCAATGTGTATATCTTGTGTATATATATATATAATGTGCATATGTGTAAATGTATATTGTCTTTTTTGTACAGTCCATCTGTTATAATTTGCACTGCTTGCCTGCACTACATACTTTCACTTACTTTACAAGGTTGTTTAGTCATACAGTTGTTTGTCACACAGTTGTTTGTGTGTTCAACTGCATTATGCTTTGTACTGAGCATGCACCCAAGACTTTCACTCACCACTCGTGGTGATGTGACAATAAAGGTGATTTGATTTGATTTGATATATCTGTCACAGCCATTGCAAGTTTTCGTCATCACATGCATTAAATCTCGCAAGTTTAAACATTAAAGCGTTCCTCTCATACTGTTCTTCAGAAATATGAACATGCACAGAAACTGTGTCTCTTACGAATCTTT
Organism: Oreonectes daqikongensis; assembly: GCA_026939265.1. Lineage (NCBI taxonomy): Eukaryota > Metazoa > Chordata > Actinopteri > Cypriniformes > Nemacheilidae > Oreonectes > Oreonectes daqikongensis. The sequence goes on along the minus strand of JAOTQM010000033.1, from coordinate 4,899,539 downwards.
TTCTGCCTAGTACAGTACATACAAGTGTTAGTTCTGGCAGGTCATGTTAGTCAAGCTTACATCAGCTGATCACATCAGGTGCAGCTAATGCTAGGTGCAGCTAGTGCAGCAACTGCATTTCGTTGCCTTGTACTTGTACATGTGTAATGACAATAAAGTTGAATCTAATCTAATGAATGCCTGTGGCTGTGTTTGAAATAGCCCTCTATACCCTAATAATAGTGAATAGGGGTATAGGGGGCGATTACGGACACAGCCTGTGTCCTATTTAAGTTGCCTTTCTTAGCTCTTCATCAGCCACTTAAAACCCACTTCCATCTTCCAACTCTAACAGACATACCAGTGCTATCTGGACACCAATGTTGTTGAAGTGATAAGCTGATAATATTATAGTCCCAGAACAACGCAGGACAGAGTCCTGTTTGTTGGGGACCTGAGAAAATAAATGGTCCCAAAGTGACAGGTCTAACAAAGATTTTTTTTATTTGAGTTTAAGATTTTGATTTCTGTAAGCCTTTTTCTCATGGCACATCTACAAAAATGGCCACTGGGCTGACCAAATCGGCACTGGTTATCCTAATGATGTAGGGGTAGAAAAGTTACATGAATTATTTATTTGTGTGTGTTAAGTTACATCTATGGGTGTTACTTCTGTGTTTAGTGCAAGAACCCTCAGCAGTTTCCGGGGGAGACTTAAAATGGAGAGAAATAAAAAACTAAGACAGCGCGCGGGTGAGAGAATGGGGAGAAAAACAAAAGGTAGGAAATGTGACAGAATCCCCCCTCAAGGATGCCTTCTGGCATCTTCGAGAGACTCCAGTATGTCGCGAGCCGGAACTCAGCATCTCTCCTCCGGATTGTAGCCCTTCCGGTCTACCAGATACTGATGGCCTCTACCCCGATGCCTCACAAAGAGGAGTCGGCGTACGGTGTAGGCGGGTGACCCCTCGACGAGTCTAGGAGGTGGGGGAACCGAGGTCTGGGGTTGGAGAGGGGAGCGGGTGACGGGTTTAATCTTGGAGAAGTGAACGACCGGGTGGATTCTCTTGAGCATAGGGGAAGTCTAAGCCAAACCGTCACCGAGTTAAGCACCCTGGTGATGGGGAATGGGCAGATGAATCTAGGGCCCAGCTTACCTGCGTAACGTGGGGGTTTAGAGCGGCGACGATCCGTCAACGGCTTGTTGCGCACGGAGGTCCGGATGAGGGCTTGTCTGGCGATCCTCCACTTACAGAGGCATCTGCGGACAAACGCATGTGTGGATGGAACAGTGGTGTCCACCTCTTGCGAGGGGAATAAAGGGGGCTGGTAGCCTAAGCAGCACTGGCAGGGCGATAGTCCTGTAGATGAAACTGGAAAGGAATTGTGAGCGTATTTGACCATGGCTAGTCTGTTACTCCAAGACGACAGTTCCGCTGACGTAACACAGCGCAGGACTCTTTCTAAGTCTTGACTGGCCCGTTCTGACTGACCATTGGTCTGCAGGTGGTAACCTGAGAACAGGCTGGCGGTCGCCCCCAGAACTCTGTCCAAAATCTAGAAACAAATTGGGTGGCCGCTGTCTCCCTCGCTGATGGTAATTTGGGGAGGGGAATAAAGTGGACCGTCTTCGAGAACCGGTCAACCACTGTAAAGACCACAGTGTTGCCACGAGACGGGGGTAGCCCCGTGACAAAGTCCATGTGGGACCAAGGTCTCGAAGGGGTGGACAGCGGTTGGAGGAGCCCTACCGGGGGACGGTTAGAGCTCTTACCCACCACTCAGACCGGGCAAGCTGAGACGAACTCGCGAGCATGGACGGCCACCAAAATCATTGTCGAACAAGCAATAACGACGTGCCCCACCTCCCCACAGTACAGGCACAGGCTCCTCCTCAGGGGGAGGAAGTTAAGACGGTGCTGAGAACCTCGTCACGGCTAGTCACTCGAAACCAGTGTCCACTGTCTGTGCTCTGCGGTGTTGTGACCAGAGGGTCATGTGGAAGTTGATCCGTATGGCGAGCTCAATCAGGTCATCGAGTGCAGCGGGAAGTTGGCAAAGTACAGGACTAAAGAGCAGAGGCAGGTGCGGGCTGATGAGGTTCATAGAGCAGCGAATAAAGCTGATTACAGCCATGCACGAGGGAGCGGTGACAGGATGACAACAAAGACACATGTGCCACTACAGTGACAGCGCGTGGGTGAGAGAAGGGGAGAAAAACAAAAGGCACGGAATGTGATAAAAAACAACAATATTACCCTGCAATCCAAATAATTGGCCAGCGTTATTTAAAAGGACACTTGTTTATTACAAAAATTCACACAAAAAAACAAAACAATTCCGGACTTTTGACAGTGAGTGCACTGTAAAAAATCAGCAATTTTTAAACTCATCTTTTTAAGTTTCTTTTTTGCATTGGATTTTTTGAGTTGTACTGACTTCCAAAAGTTGAGCTGACTTCCAATAACTTACATAATTGAGTCAACTCAACAAGATTGGACAAAACCATTGGATTAATTTACTAAATTAAGTTCAGCTGACTACAATCCAAAAACAAAAAATCTTTTTACAGTGTGGTGGGTCATTCGAACCACCTGAACCCCCCCTCAGGGGCAGCGTTATGTTTTTCATAAAGCCCTGAATGTTTTTACAGTCGTTTTTTTCACTGGGTTAGGTAGTAAATACAACAATATTACCCTGCAATGGTAAAAATTGGCCTGCGTTATGTAAAAGGATACTTGTTTATAATTAAAATTGACAAAAAAACAATTCTGGACCTTTGACAGTAAGTGGTGGGTCATTCAACCCCCCCCCCCCCTCGAGGGCAGCGTTAGGGGTGGGATAAGGGGGCTCAAGCCCCGAATGTTTTCCATTAAGCCCCAAATGTTTTTAAAGTTTTTCTCAATTGCTTACATTTTTTTTTACAATTGCTATGACAATTCTTTCAATTCTCCTAACAATTTTCCTAAACTCTTCTTAACACAGCAAAACACCTAAAACACAGAATTGGCAAAACTGTTTATTTCATGCCCTAAATCACACATTGTAAACTAAACTCCAACACTAATTTTAAAAATACAAAAATACAATACACAGTGTCTACCAAAACAGTGGTTATAGAGTTGGACTCATGACCAGAAGGTTGCTGGTTCGATTCTCAGGGCTGGCGGGTAACGGCTGAGGTGCCCTTGAGCAAGGCACCTAATCCCCACTTGCTTACTATACAAAATGTACAAATGTATAGTACAATGCAATGTAAGTCGCTTTGGATAAAAGCGTCTGCCAAATGCGTAAATGTAAAAGTAAAAAAACACTAACATCAGATGGAATTACAGAAACTGCATTATTTTATATGTGTCAGGTCTTCCCTTATACAATATCCAACCTGTTGATTTCTGGACAATAAATGCCATCGTGTCCTAGCTGATATTTGTCTGTATGTTATCAAACTGGGGTCAAGACCCCCAGGGAGCCTCCAGAAGGTTAAGTTTAACTGCTGTTTTTTGCTACATGCAGTTTCCAGAATTGTTTATATTTGTATTTCTAGTGAATATTTCCTTTTTTTTACACTCTAAGTAAAAGTTGTTACAGTACAAATACATATAAATTGAAAATGTCTCTGCAGGGTTATATACCTTCAACAAGTGTAGCCAACTATTTGTTATACTGTAATATCACATTCACTATTTATGTAAAAAAAAAATGTTTCTTTACACATAAATAAATTATAGATGGATATGTATTTTAGGAAGGTTAATCTTAGGTTAATGTTCTGTCCCTTACTTTACATGTTCATAACACAAGGCGTAAATATAAACTACGGCTGTGATTTATATATTTGCATAACTTCAATTAGCTTTTTCTCATTAGCAATTAAATAAAATACAGGTGATATATTTGTGTTGTAATTCACAATATGAACAACTTGTCACTTTGACTTTAGCCTATAAGTTTAGCCTATAACGTGATGTTATCTGTTCTGACATAGTGTGAAAGCATTTGTACATTTGGCAGTAAAAATACATTGTTTTGGTCTTGGTTGAGCTTGTGTGTAAAATAAGTTAAAGCATTTTAAGTTTGTGTTAAATATATGCATTTTGTGTAAAAGCAACAAGAGATGTGTTAATTGTATTGTCTACACAGCCAGATGTTGTGATAACTGTGTAAAGAGTTTAGGAAAATTGTTAAAAGTTTTGTCATAACAATTGTAAAAAACTGTAAACACATTTCTCGAAACTCTAAACACAAATCCATAATTTCTCACCCAATTCCATCAACATCATTTTTTTTCATGTCAAAATGAAGCTCTTCACTCAAAAACATTCAAACTTGCTGAAAAACCAAACTTTTCCCCCAGACATGACACACAAACCCTCAAAAACATTCACACTACAACACAGTCTTCTGGTGATATCAATTCAAAACATTGTTACTAAAACCTCTTATTGGGATTCAAGAATAATTTGACAGATTTGTGTTAATTACAATATACAACATAAAATAGTGTAGATAGAGCAAAATGCAACAATAAGCTTTAGGAAAAGATTACAGTTTTTCTTGATTGCTAAAACAGTATAACCAGGCTTTTATAAACTAAATTTTCAAAACCATAACGCCATTTATCAAGAAGCACACCCAATTCTCTAAACTCTAAACACTACTCCCCTGTTTTGACACATAAGCCAGATTTGCTGAGCTGTCACTGCAGAACTTTACACACAAATCCCTTAATTTCTTATTGCATACACCATGTGGTCATTTTGAAAGCACTAGCATTCAAATCTGTTCTCTCAAGTCAGCACAGCTTAAGCTAAATTAACACACAATTCTCCAGGTGAAAACTCTAAGAGTCAAAATTGAACACACATCAATCAGATCCTTCAATAGATAGATAAACGGGCCCGAATCAGTTCATTGAGTTTTGGAACAATGGATCCACAGAGAAATTAAGGAATAGTTCGAGGAGAGAGAGGAGGAGGAGGAGGAGGAAGAAGAGGATGTGGTGAAGGAGCAGAGAGAGGAGGAGGGGAGGACGAGGGGGAGGAGGGAGAGGAGGAGGAGGAGGAAGGAAAGGAGGAGGAGGGAAAGGAGGAAGAGGAGGAAGAAGAGGACGTGGTGAAGGAGCAGAGAGAGGAGGAGGGAGAGGACGAGGAGGAGGAGGTAGAGGAGAAGGGAGAGGAGAAGGGAGAGGAGGAGGTAAAGGAGGAGGATGAAAACAAGGAAGGGCAAGGAGACAAGCAGTCTTGGATAAAATTCGAGGCACTTTAGTTGACCATGTCCAGCCTCACTACATTGTTGTTTGGGATAATGTCAGCTTCCATAGTGTTGCTCTGGTTCCTGACTGGTTTACCAATAACCCAGGGTTTTCAAACACCTTTCGGCCTGCATACTCTCCCTTTCTAAACCCAATAGAGGAGTTATTTTCGGCATGGAGGTGGGAAGTGTATGACCGAGAACCGCATATTCGTGTTCACCTCCTCCAGGACATGGAAGCAGCCTGCCTATACATAGTAGATGCGTGCCACGTTTTTTATCGCATTTTCCTTGGTTGGTCCAACTGAGTTTACAGTTTTGCTGATCAGAGACCACATCTGCTCTGTGCTGCCTGCCTCATTAGACCCTCTACAGCAGGGGTATTCAACTAAAATTTAAAGAGGTCCAGTTAGAGGAAAAAGGAAAGGTCTGGAAGATCATAATGTCTAACTAGTTAGTGTGATATATATTTAAGTAGCCTAGTAGTTGTATCAACTTCTGAATGTAAACAATACCTGACTGTCAAATCAAATTAATTCAGTACGAATCCAAAACTTTTTAACAACATTTACTGTATTGTCATGTAACATAGAACTGAACATATATGTATGACTGTAGATATGTATAATGTTCTCTCATTAGCTTAATAAAAGGGCAGCATTTCAAAATAAATAAAATGAGAAAAGTGTGTATATTCGAATAAATTGCTTAACATCTGAAAAATTCAATAAGGGAGGAAAAGCTTAAATTTAAAATTAGTTAAGACTGTTCAGTCAAGATGTAAAACAGAAAATGGCTTTCTGTTTTACATCTTGACTGAATGGTCTTAACTAATTTTACATAATAACAAAATGCTGATATACACTTATGGTGTGATGTAAAATTGGCGAAAATTATTACAATATTGATGTTTATAAACGTTTCGATTAAATGTGACATGAATTTTCAATGCACATAAACGGCTGTTAAATAATATTCAATAAAAATAGTAATTTCATTACCTGTGATAATAGTTTTGCAATCTATTTAATCGTAAATTAAATCCAACATATTCGCACAGTCTTATCTTATGCACTTCATGCTATCGGTTATGTTTTTAGGCATGTTAAGTCGAATGCACGTTACACATCTTGCACTATGTGACAAACCACCGTTTGTTTTTATTCACAACAGCGGAATTCACAAAAGTAGTTTGCAATCTTACCATTTATCATCTTTATTGTATAACAGTCTTTAATGTGTTCACCCTGACAATGCCTTCCCATAACTGTATGCGCTTGGTTTCTGTTAACGCCCGCCTGCCGAAGTTCTGTGTTCTTCAATTTAATTGGTTAAAACATCTGTTGTCTTCAGTTTGATTGGCTCAAGTTCTGCTTAGGCTCTGTAATTTGATTGGCTAGAATTCTGTAAACCCTTTATTGGTCAACTTATTGACATTGACGAGCGCTTTTACCACTGCTAAGCTAGGGCACAGAAATCACAACTATAACAAGTGAGAAAAAGAAAATGATTCTTTATATTCTAACAGTGGGCTGGCCCTCATTGAGCAGCAGTAATATGAACTGTTTGGCCAACAGTCATGTTAAAAATGTGGATTCAGTATTGAACAATGCTTGTTAGCAGTTGAAAAAAACTGTAAAACCTGGGCTTGAATGGAGTCAGGGTTTCTCTCTCTCCGTCTTACTCGTCTGTATTTATCTCTTTAGCTGTCAGTATTTGCCTGTTTCTCTCTCCCTTCCTCCGTCTCACTCACTAACTTTCTTTAGCGCAGTCGTCTATATCTTTCCCTTTGTTTTCGACATGTATCGCTAACTTTCTTTTTCTTTCTACCCTCTTTTTATGTGTAATATACGGTGGCCCACTAGTGCACAACACAACTAAATTTAAAAAGCAAATATAAATTAAAAACACAACAGAATAAAGCCACAACACAACTAAATCAACTCACAACACAACGGAAATGCTCCCGACCACTAGGGGGCACTTACGGCATCAAAAGGCACAGTTTACTATGATATTTTGCACGTATAGTAACTTGCAAATCAACCCACTCTGTATTTGTTTTCTTTTTGTTTGGTCATATAACTCTTGGAATTCTATTATTAAAACTGTGTTCTCCGTGTTTGAGCTCAGTAAAATGTTGATAGATGCCAACGTGGTTGCCGCTACTGCTTCCGCTCACAAAAAGAGCACTTGGTGCAAAGAGCCACGTTAAACCACTTAGCGCATGTCTCCCACTGAAAATGAGCTAGACATTCATGACTGCTGCCGCTTAAAACTAATAACACAGGGTACTAATACCCGGTACTTTGAGTCACTTTGACCGGCAGAGTTTAAACGAACACGATATAAATACATCATGTATAAGATTTACAAGTGATAAAACCTTATTACAAGTCTTGTTTTAATGCCAATGAGACCTTTTTCCACTTGAAAGGTCTGTGTTCTTTACAAATGAGCTTATAAAATATTTGAAATGATATAATAAGCAATGAAAATAAAATATTTAGGTTTTTTTAATCTATTACTTATTTTAACTTATTTTCTTCGGTAAATGCAGAACAACTTTGTGGAGGGGGCTGCGGTATACATCTAGTTTTCTGTTTTAAAAATTTCTTTTGTTTGTTAATGTTTTGTTTAAAGTGAATTTCAATTTTAAATCTGCATTTAGGCAGACAACACCACTCCCATCTCAGCTTGCCTATGCAATTCGTTTTTTTTACTTTTATGAATAATAGGGAAAAAGAAATACGTGAGCATTAAGTATTGCGGTTTTATTACTAACAAAACAAGAATATAATGCCAAGCTTGCTCATCAGAGATTGATAGATTTGTTGGTTTAGCAAAAAGTCTAGTCGTCATCAGTATTTTAAAAGTCGTTAAGTGCAGTCTTAGAATGTTTGTCCCCGTTTTTAATATTCAGCATGAAAATCCTTAATGCTCCCCCGAATCTCTCCCGCTGGCTTCGCTGAACCAAGCACGGAAGTTCCGAAAGTGCCCCTAAAGAGTATAAAAAGAACTTTAGTGCCCCCTAGTGGTCGGGAGCATTTCTGTTGTGTTGTGGCTTTATTCCGTTGTGTTGTGGCTTTATTCCGTTGTGTTGTGACTTGATTCCGTTGTGTTGTGGCTTTATTCCGTTGTGTTGTGGGTTTATTCCGTTGTGTTTTGATTTTATATTTGCTTTTTGAATTTTGTTGTGTTGTGCACTAGTGGGCCACCGTAGTAATAAGCCTCTAATCGCTCATCTGTCTGCACTGTAGAGTCGCAATGTTTACAGCCTGGAATGCACAGACTTGATTGGTTGAGTGTTATTTCGCAGGGTGGCTTAACTCGCATGCAATTGGTCTTGTACGTTTTCACTACTGCTACCATAAACACTATAAATGCTGCGCCGGGTGAAACAGAAGCACCCCGTTAGGTTTTAAAATGACAACTTTCTGTTTTGGCTGTAGACCTGGGTCCGTATGAGACCGATTCGGGGTCCGGACCCGGACCGCGGTCCGCCTGTTAGTGACCTTTGCTCTACAGTTTGCATATCGCAGCAACCGCTCCACCGATGATGCCATCGCCTATACTCTACACACTGCTCTCTCCCACCTTGACAACAAGAAAGCATATGTGAGAATGCTGTTTGTAGACTACAGCTTAGCATTTAATACCATAGTGCCGTCCAAACTTGTTCTGAAGCTCCAGGCTCTGGGTTTAGACATATCCCTGAGTGACTGGATTCTCGACTTCCTATCAGACAGACGTCAAGTTGTCAGAATAGGAAACAATACTTCTTCCCCGCTGAGCGCCCCAAGGTTACGTCCTAAGTCCACTTCTTTACTCCCTGTACACACACGACTGCATAGCCACACACAGCTCCAATGTCATTGTGAAATTCGCAGATGACACGATAGGCCTGATCACTAACAACGACGAGTTACAGAGAGGAGGTATGCAGTCTGACACATGGTGTAAGGAGAACCATCTCCTACTCAACAGTAATAAAACCAAGGAACTGGTGGTGGATTTCAGGAGACAGGACAAGGAACATCACCATCGACGGGACACCTGTGGAGCGGGTGAACAGATTCAAGTTCTTCAGGGTGAACATCACTGAGGACCTCACATGGACTGTTCACACTGATGCAATGCTGAAGAAGGCACACCGGCGCCTCTTGTTCTCAGGCGCCTGAGGACGTTTGGGATGTGTCACAGCCCAGGCTAGAACTCGGGTCTCCGGTGTGAGCGACTGTCTCTTAACAAGGTGAGCCACTAGGCAGAGATGGAACCCAGGGGAGGCAGACACAGCATTTCTTCACAATCCATTTATTGACAAATCCGATGGGCAAATAGTAAATCCAAAAACCACCGGGGATCGCAACAAAAGGTAAAGCCACCAAGGGAGTCAAAAAATCTAAATAAAAAGGTAAGTCCAAAAAGCCCAAGCAGGGTCTCTCAATAAAGTAAATCCAGATAAAAAGTTCAAAAGTAAATCCCTTCCAAGGAAAAGGCAATAATCCCAAAGTAGGCCAGTATGCAGGTTCTGGGCATAGCACATTCAAACACAGAGCAAGGAAGCAAAGATACTGAGGACTTAAATACACTCAAAGAACAATACACAGGTGAAACCAATGCATCGGATTACAAAGGAACATACAATAACACAATGGGGCCACTAGTGGCCAAAACAAGGAATGACAGGCAAAATGCTGACAGGATGAGCCCCAAAATCCTCAGAACATTTTACACCTGCACAGTTGAGAGCATTCTAACTGGCTGCATCACCGCTTGGTATGGTAACAGCTCTGCCAGCAATCGCAAAGCACTGCAGAGGGTTGTGCAAACTGTGTATAATGTGTATATCTTGTGTTTACATTTACATTTACATTTATTCATTTGGCAGACGCTTTTATCCAAAGCGACTTACAATTGAGGAAAACAGCAAGCGATTCGTCTAAGTAAGCAATATTCACGAGAGGTGCTAGTAATACAAGGTTTCAAATACAACGTCAAGATAGTATAAGCAAGTATATAGAGAACATTAGAAAAGGAAAAATAGAGGTAGAATATTTTTATTTTTTTTATTTTTTATATTATGAGACAGTTAAGTGCTCATGGAAGAGGTGGGTCTTCAGCTGTTTTTTGAATTGTGAAATTGATCCAGCAGTCCTGATGGAAACAGGAAGATCATTTCACCAGCCGGGAACGGAGAAAGAAAATGTCTTTGAGATGGATCTCATGCCTCTCTGTGAAGGAACAATGAGGCGCCGCTCGTTTTCAGACCGCAGACTTCTGGAGGGGATGTAGGTCTGTAAGAGAGAGTTGAGGTAGATGGGTGCTGTGTTAGTGGCTGGTCTGTAAGCAAGCACCAGTGCCTTGAACTTAATGCGTGCCGCTACTGGGAGCCAGTGTAGAGAGATGAGCAGAGGTGTGACATGTGCTCTCTTGGGCTCATTGAAGACCAGGCGTGCAGCAGCATTCTGGATCATTTGCAGAGGTTTGAAGGCACAGGCTGGGAGACCGGCCAGAAGAGCATTACAATAATCCAGTCTAGAAATGACAAGTGCCTGGACGAGAAGCTGTGTTGCATGTTCTGTTAAGAACGGTCTGATCTTTCTAATGTTGTACAATGCAAACCTGCATGACCGAGTTGTTTTAGTAACGTGATCCTTAAAAGTCAGCTGATCATCCATGATTACCCCAAGATTCCTGACTGAAGTCGATGGGGTTATCTTAGATGGACCAAGTTGGATGATAAGCTGGGGCTGTTCTGACGGGGTGGCAGGAAGGACGAGAAGCTCAGTCTTGGCCAGGTTGAGTTGTAGGTGATGATCTTTCATCCAAGAAGAGATGTCAGCCAGGCAGTTGGAGACTCGTGTGGCTAGCGTGGAATCGTCTGGATGAAATGAGAGGTGAAGTTGAGTGTCATCAGCATAACAATGGTAGGAGAATCCATGTGCTTGTATGATGGAACCCAGTGATGTGGTGTATATGGAGAAGAGCAGAGGTCCAAGAACCGATCCTTGTGGGACCCCGGTGACTAGGTGGTGTGATTTGGACACTTCACCTGTGGCAGTCGTGGCCCAGTGGTTAGAGAGTTGGACTCATGACCAGAAGGTTGCTGGTTCGATTCTCAGGGCTGGCGGGTAACGGCTGAGGTGCCCTTGAGCAAGGCACTTAACCCCCACTTGCTTACTATACAAAATGTACAAATGTATAGTACAATGTAATGTAAGTCGCTTTGGATAAAAGCGTCTGCCAAATGCGTAAATGTAAATGTAAATGTCACCTCCCCAAGCTACCTTGAAGGACCTATCTGAGAGGTAGGATTTAAACCAGGAGAGTGAAGTTCCAGTGATGCCCAGTGACGAGAGGGTAGACAGAAGAATGTGATGGTTAACCATGTCGAAGGCTGCGGAAAGGTCTAAGAGAATGAGAACAGATGATTTGGACTCAGCTCCTGCCCTCCTTAGGGCTTCTGTAACTGTTAGTAGGGCAGTTTCGGTTGAGTGACCGCTCTTAAAGCCTGACTGGTTGGTGTCCAGCCTGTTGTTTTGGGTGAGGAAGGTAGACACCTGATTGAAAACAACCCATTCAAGTGCTTTTGCTATGAACGGAAGGAGAGAAATGGGTCTATAATTCTCTAGTAGGTAAGTGTCATGTGTGGGTTTCTTAAGCAGCGGGGTTACCCGGGCCTGCTTGAATGCAGTGGGGAAAATTCCTGTATTAAGAGATGTGTTAATGATATGAGTGAGTGATGGTAGGAGTTTGGGTGAGATGGCTTGTAGTAGATGTGAGTCTAACGGGCAGGTGGTTGGGTGAGTAGAGAGCAGAAGTTTAGAGACATCATCCTCTTTAAGAGGAGAGAAAGAGGAGAGAAGATGGTCTGCTGTGTGTGTGTGCGATGTGAGATCATGGATGGGTGGAGCTGAAAATTGTCTGCTGATAGACCTAGTTTTGTCTGTGAAGTAGCTGGCAAAGTCATTAGCCGTTAGGGAGTTAGACGGAGGTGGTGGAGGGGGACAGAGGAGAGTTTTAAATGTTTTGAAAAGCTTGTGGGAGTCTGAGGCACTGCTAATTTTTTCATGGAAGAATGCAGATTTAGCAGTGTGAATGTCTGCAGAGAAGATAGAGAGTGAAGCTTGATACTTACAGAGGTCAGCGATGTCTTTTGTTTTGCGCCATTTCCTTTCAGTCGCTCTGAGTTTAGCCCGGTGTTCCCGGAGGGTATCGGACAACCAGGGACTGGAAGGAGTAGCACGTGCTGGCCTGGAGGAAAGAGGACAGATAGTGTCTAGACACGAGGTTAGTGTTGTGAGAAGTGTGTCTGTGGCAGAATTAACATCTAGTGATACAAAGTGTGTGAAGGATGGAAGGGAGGTTTCTATGACAGATGAAAGATGGGCAGGAGAAAGGGAGCGCAGATTCCGCCTAAATGAGACTGGCAGAGGAGTTGGTGAGTTGAGGGAATGCAGTATTAAATTAAAAGTGATGAAAAAGTGATCAGAGACGTGCAGAGGTGTAATCAAGGTGTTCTCTGTATCACAGCTGCGTGTGTAGATAAGATCAAGTTGGTTACCTGACTTATGGGTACCTGTGGTGGGGACTAGTTGGAGATTGAAGGAGGTAAGCAGTGAGTGGAAGTTTGAGGCATAAGGCTTCTCTAGGTGGATGTTGAAATCCCCAAAGACAAGAAGCGGCGAGTCGTCCTCAGGGAAAGACGAGAGCAGCATGTCTAGTTCTTCTAGAAATTCGCCCAGTTGACCTGGAGGGCGATAAATAACTACAATGTGGAGTTTTAATGGTGAAGTAATAGTTACGGCATGGAATTCAAAAGAATTGGTGTTGACTACGGAGGGGTAGGTGGAGAACTTCCAGTCTTTGGAGATGAGAAGACCGGTGCCACCACCTCTCCCATGCTGGCGGGGAGTGTGACAGAAAGAGAAATTACTAGAGAGAGCTGCAGGGGTTGCTGTGTTCTCAGAAGTAATCCAGGTTTCAGTTAATCCTACAATACTAAGAGCAGAGTGGGATGCAAATGCAGGGATGAAGTCGGATTTATTAACAGCAGATTGACAATTCCAGAGACCAATGGAAAGAGAGAGTGGAAGAGTAGAAGAGGTACAGATAGTGCGAAGGTTGGCAGGATTTCTCCGCCTTCCTCTGGTGAGAGAGTGTCATGGGCAAGAGACCACAGGAATGAATTGGAAACACATGCTGTGCGAGTAAGTATAGAAAAGGCGAAAAAGAAATTGAGAGAAAAACAGTAAAAAATGATTTTTAGATAAGATACTACTGTGCGTTGTCGGTTTCGTTGCTCGGTTGAGTCGCGCAGGACGAGTCGAATGGTCTTTACCTCGTCGGTCTTCACGTGAGGAGGGCTGAACGCTTCAGCAGACACTTCCGCGCCAGCGCCTCTATCTGTATTAAATGGGTTGCTAATCACGTAGTGAGTGGGAACAGCATCCCGTGCGTTTCAAATTAGCAAGACAAAGCCTAAATTTGTCTTGCTAATTTCCTGACAGTTTTATCGACAACCTTCAACTCCTTCCTGAGATCGCCAGAACAACCGAGGCCGCCCACTCTACCCGGCCGGGCGGAAGTGCTCGCAGGCGGCGTCGAGATCGTAAACAAAGGCGGGGGAAGCGCGGAGGACTAAGAGCTAAGCTAAAGCTAACACCACACCGGCTCTCTTTAACCAGCATTTTCCTCGCCAATGTTCGGTCACTGGTGAACAAAATGGAGGAGATTCGACTCAGCATTACTTACAGCAAGAGACTTTTTAACTGTAATGTTATGATCTTCACGGAAACATGGCTACACAGCGGCATACCGGACAATGCTATTGATTTAGCAGGACGCCACACACTCCGGGCGGATAGAACGTTAGATGGCTCCGGTAAGACCAGAGGTGGTGGATTGTGCATTTACATTAACAAAGCTTGGTGCACGAACTCTGTTATTGTCGGAAAACATTGTTCAGCTAACCTTGAGTTTCTCATGGTTAAATGTAGACCGTTTTATCTGCCACGGGAGTTCACTTCCACCATTATAACTGCAGCCTACATTCCTCCGGATGCTGATGCCAAGCTTGCTATGAAAGAACTTCATGCAGCCATCAGTAAACAACAGACTGCTCACCCAGAAGCTGCGTTTATTGTTGCGGGAGATTTTAATCATTCAAACTTAAAGTCAGTTCTCCCCAAATTTCACCAGCATGTTTCCTGTCACACCAGAGGAAACAAAACCTTAGACCATGTTTACACAAACATGGCTGAAGCTTACGTTGCGACCCCCCTCCCCCACCTGGGACAGTCAGATCACCTTTCTTTGTTTCTCACCCCCAAGTATTCACCCCTCATCAATCGTGTGAAGCCATCAGTGAAGACCATCAAAGTGTGGCCTGTGGGGGCAGATTTCACACTCCAGGAAAGGTTTCTACACACAGACTGGAGTACATTTGCTTCTCAGGCCACCAGTGGCTCTCACACGGACATTGACTGCTACACCTCTTCTGTACTGGATTACATCAACACCACCATAGACAATGTTACCACTCAGAAACAGATCATCACGTACCCAAATCAGAAGCCATGGATGAACAAGGAGGTGCGCCTCCTGTTGAAGGCACGCAATACTGCCTTCAGATCAGGTGATGCACAAGCCTACAGCACATCCAGAGCTAACCTGAAGAGGGGCATCAAAGAGGCCAAGCACTGCTACAAGCTAAAGGTAGAGGAGCACTTTTCCAACTCCGACCCTCGACGCATGTGGCAAGGCATCCAGGCCATCAGTGATTACAAACCCACCCACTCCACCCCCGCAGCCACTGATGTCCTCTTCCTGAACGAGCTTAATGACTTTTATGCTCGCTTTGAGAGGGACAATAGAGAAACTGCCACCAAGCTCAAACCCTCAGTTGATCACCCTCCAATCACACTCTCCTCCATAGACGTCTGCAATGCACTGAGCCGGATCAGTGCGCACAAAGCCGCTGGACCAGACAACATCCCTGGACGCGTACTCAGGGCATGTGCTGAGCAGCTTGCTGGGGTTTTCACTGACATCTTCAACCTGTCTCTTGCCCAAGCAGCTGTGCCAACATGCTTTAAATGCACCTCCATTGTGCCAGTGCCAAAACACTCCAACCCAAAGTGCCTCAACGACTACCGCCCTGTAGCACTGACACCCATTGTCATGAAGTGCTTTGAGCGGCTGGTCCTGGCACACCTGAAGGACTTTCTACCATCCACATTGGACCCACACCAGTTTGCCTACCGCAGCAATAGGAGCACAGAAGATGCAGTTTCCATGGCACTGCACTCTGTGCTCACACATCTGGACAATAAGAACACTTATGCACGTATGTTGTTTGTTGACTTCAGCTCAGCATTCAACACTATCATCCCATCCAAGTTAATATCCAAACTTGAAGACCTGGGCATTAACACCTCCCTATGCAATTGGATTATGGACTTTCTGACCAACAGACCACAGCAGGTGAGATCAGGCTCCATCTGCTCCACCACTATCACACTCAACACTGGTGTACCACAGGGCTGTGTGCTAAGCCCCTTCCTCTACTCCCTCTTCACCTCCGACTGCAAGCCTGTGAACGGATCTAACTCCATCATCAAGTTTGCGGACGACACTACGGTGATTGGTCTCATCAGCAACAACGATGAGACGGCCTACAGGGAGGAGATCCAGCACCTAGCCACATGGTGCAACAGCAATAACCTGCTCCTTAACACCTCCAAGACAAAGGAACTCATTGTGGACTTCAGGAAAGAGTCAAGAGGCACACATGACACCATCCACATCAATGGGATGGCTGTTGAACGTGTCTCCAGTTTCAAGTTCCTGGGGATCCACATCTCGGAAGACCTGTCCTGGACTACCAACACCTCCAGCCTGGTCAAGAAGGCTCACCAGCGCCTCTTCTTCCTGAGGACACTAAAGAAGAATCGGCTGTCCTCGGCTATCCTGGTGAACTTCTATCGCTGTGCAATAGAAAGCATCCTGACCAACTGTGTCACAGTCTGGCATGGGAGCTGCTCTGTTGCAGAGCGCAAGGCACTGCAGCGGGTGGTGAAAACCGCCCAGCGCATCACAGGGACTCCACTTCCATCCATGGAGGACATCCAGAGGAAACGCTGTCTGCGTCGAGCTCGCAGCATTCTTAAGGACTCCTCTCATCCTGCTCACAGACTGTTTTCTCTCCTGCCCTCCGGCAGGCGTTTCAGGTGCCTCCGGACCAGGACTAGCAGACTAAAGAACAGCTTTTTTCCAAGAGCTGTCTCTTTATTGAACTCTGCCCCTCACTGATCCCACTGCCCCTCATATACTACTACACTCTTCTCTCCCCCCATTGCACACCTGACTTCACTTGTTATTTGCACTAATGGACTGTCTATACATAACATTTATGTTCATTTGCACTACCAGATTCCTCATTTGCACTGCCAACTGTTCATTTACAGTACCGACTGTTTACTATGCATCTTGCACTCCTACACTTTAACTAAATATGCAATAACTTCTTCCACTGCACTGTTACTTAGATAGCTTCTGTCCATAATTTATTTGCACTACTCTATATCCATCGCACTGCTGCTCACCATAGCCTAACTTATCATTGTATACATCCACCTGTAAATTTCTGTTTATAGTAATAGCCATCTGTACATTATGTTCATAATACATATCCATCTGTAAATCTCTGTTTATAGTAATAGCCATCTGTATATTATGTTCATAGTATATATCCATCTGTTAATTTCTGTCTATAGTTAGAGACATCTGTAAATCATGGTCATAGTACATTTCCATCTGTAAATTACTTCTGTAATATTTATTTATGTAATTTATGCAACCACTGTATATCCTGCACTTGCTGCTATTGCACTTCTGGTTAGACCTAAACTGCATTTCGTTGCCTTGTACTTGTACATGTGTAATGACAATAAAGTTGAATCTAATCTAAAATCTAATCTAAATGAACACGCAATGGCTCAAGTCGAAACTAATGCTGGACTCTTCCGGACTTAAGTGCTAATTTATCCAAAGGTGAAAAGCTTTCCTGTAATCTAAAATCAACTAGCTGCAAACAACACTCCAAAGCACCATAGACTTATAAGGAAAATAGATCAGAGAACGAAATAATTCTCACTACTTAGCAAATATATCACCTATGCGTCATACAACAGAAACATATAATATACACCGAACACTTACGCGTGCGCTCTTGCCGTGACTACAGACTACTCGCTTATCCTGTTTAATGTGTATATAATGTGCATATGAGTAAAATGTATATTGTCTTTTTTGTACAGTCTGTTTATAATTTGCACTGTTTATCTGCACTACATACTGTCACTTACGATACAAGGTTGTATAGTCATACAACTGCATTCTGCTTTGTATGGAGCATGCACTCAAGACTTTCACTCACCACTCGTGGTGATGTGATAATAAAGGTGATTTGATTTGATATTTTAAAAATAACGAAATTGCAGCATTTCAGAGTCAATTCGTTTTATAGCACATTCAATGAAGTGAAAAGTGATTATTCAATATGAAATACTGATTCATTCAAACTTCAAAAATAAAAGTTCATAATTTATGTAATGTTCTCTGTTGTTAGTGTTTTTTAGGTCAGTGTGTTTTGAATGAAATGTATGTTTTCTGAATGAGAATTGTTATGTTGGAATGAGCTTATTTTAAAACATAGATGAAGTGTTTTTTTGGTCTTAGTGAGTTTTGGTGGCGAGATGAACTGTTTGGCCAACAGTCATGAACAATGTCATGAACAATGCTTGTTAGCAGATGAAATAAACTGTAAATAGGGCACAGGTGATAGTACTATTAAATTGCATCCTAGAATCATCTACAGGCCTTTATACTACTACTGTAAACATACAGTATAATTACAGTACACAGTAACAGACCTTTGTATGAGAAAAATGTCACTATTCTGTATCCAGTAAACTGTGTACACCCTCAAATTTGTGACTGTCAAGTTTACAAATTTGTATTTGTAGCATTTTTTACCTGTTCTGTATTTTTGCGGAACTCATAGACGACTACTTACAGAAAATTTGGTATAGTATACTTATAGTGTCCTTTATCTTCTCCGTAAGTCGCTTTGAATAAAAGCGTCTGCTGCATGCCTAAATGTAAATGTTATTTATGCAGTTATGCATCATCATCTTCTTCTCTACTTTTATCTGAGATAACTTTACAGTAGTGTAATTTTTTCTCTAAAGCTCATCTGCACTCTTTTATGTTGTATATTGTAATAAACACTAAGCTTGAATTGATCTCACCAGAGTCTACAACTATATAAACTAGAGTGTTTCTAAGGGGTTGTGTTGTTATGTCTGGGGGGAAAGTTTTTCAGCAAGTTTGAATGGTTTTGAGTGGAGAGCTTCATTTTGACCTGAAAATAGGATGTTGGGGTAATTGGGTGAGAAGTTATGGATTTGTGTTTCGAGAAAATGAGGTGCAATTTTAAGAAATGTGTTTAAGCAATTGAAAAAAAACTGTAGCACCTTGTTTTGTGTTATGCTGTTTAACACATTGTGTGTCATTTTAACACATTATGCTTGTTCTTTTTATACATAAATAATACATTTTGTATATCCCAAATCAGTGTGAAGGCATATATACATCCAGAAAATGTCAGAAAACCACTTTTCTATGGGTATTATAGTATTCAACCACAGTGCAGGCACAGTTGTCTCCTACAAGTCTAGGTTTGAGCTTTGGTGCTGCGGGCAGCTGTGGTATACAGTATATGATAGACTACATACAAAAGAATGATAACACTTATGAACCCAAAGGGGTCTTAAAATTGCTATTTGTCAGCCAAAGTGTCAAAGAAAGAATGAACAGCTCCCATTGGTCTTACCTTACAGCTCTGATGACGGTCTTCAATGCAGATGGCATGTTCTCTGCGTACATGTCACAATGACACCCTTTCTCATCAAACCCCTCATCGACAGCAATGTTAGCTTCACCTATGACACACAACGACACAAACACTGGCTATAAATAGGCATTATCATTATAGATTATTAGCATATTATAATAAATATAATATTATATTTCCCACTGGATAATATCAGGAACAAAATTTTGGAACCACTAGAGAGGGCTATTGTTAGCAAACTAATTTCCCTTTCTGTTGATCTCTTTATGTTGTGTCGAGACAGAATGGAGTTTGAACTTGAGAACCTATCAACCTAATTCACAATCAAATAAGCTCTCACTGTTATTCATAAACATTTACTCAGTAATCTTTTAATCAAAGTTACTGAATGCAGCTATGGCACGTCAGAGGAGACATGGCCCTCCCGACTGAGACTGGTCTCTCCCAAGGTTTTTTTCTCCATTTGTTCATTATTGGAGTTTGGGTTTCTCGCCACAGGTCTGTGTTGGCTTGCTCACCGGGAGACTGCTTATATTACATTATATTATGAAAGTGACCTATTTGTCAGATATGGTGACCCATACCCGAAATGTGACCTCTGCATTTAACCCAATCAGTGAATAGTGAACACACATACACCGGGAGCAGTGGGCAGCTATCACTGCAGCGCCCGGGGAGCAAACGGGGGTAAGGTGCCTTGCTCAAGGGCACGTCAGTTGTTACCTGCCGGTACTGGGAATCGAACCAGCAACCTTCTGGTTACGAAGGTTAACCATTAGGCCACAACTGCCCCCTAGATTATACTAGATTAGCTTAAGGTTCAGTAAATTCCATTATCGTCGCTTAATTAGAATGATCTTACCTGTTCTACAATACCATGCACTGTACTGTAATGTATTTTACCTTTTTCCGTGTTTTGTTCTCTTTTTCTTTTCTCTTGTAAAGCTGCTTTGGAACAATGCACATTGTGAAAAGCGCTATATAAATAAAATTGAATTGAAATTAAATTGAATCAACTCTGATTGTAATTTCAAAAGGCCAAAGAACTTGGCAAGTCTCTGCCCCGTACATACATGTATAAAGGAAGACGGCGTGCCCATTCATTCAGTTTTGGTGCAAAGGGTTTGTTTATGCCATGCAATTTCACTCTGTTTAAATTTATTTCAGCTAGATTTATGGCGAGAGCAGTGGATTTGTCCCCTCTTCAGCGTGCGAATTCCCCTGGGTGTTTCGGCAGTAGAATAGATGTTTGAAAGAGCTATTTTCATTTATCCATAGTGTGCATTGTCTTCGGACATCTCTTGCAGCTGAGCTCTTGGGTGTGAAAGTTTCATCCTTGAGTTTTTGACGGGCACGATACCTGCATTGCATGTTTGGAGTTCCAGAGAGGCAGCATTCATAGATCTGGCATGTCCTCAGTGTGAGAATATGTCTGTACTTCATTGTCCCCATATAAGGTGGGGGGCTGCGCCCCATTTTTGATCTGCGCACCCTAAATGGGGCCCTTCTCAGTCTACCGTTCAGGATGTTGATGCAGAAGTGCATCTTAACATCCCTTCAGCATTAGGATCAGTTTGTGGCAATCAACCTAAGACATGTACACCACGTCTCAATTCTCCCTCGTCTCTGCAAGTTCCTGCAGTTCCCTTCAGGGGCATATTAGTACTATAGATCCTGCCCTTCGGTCTGGCCCTGTCTCACACACGTGATATACTGTAGTAACTGGGTCCTCTGCTAACTGTTTACAGTCATGAGGAGAGGACACAAGGAGAAACGGCTGCAAACTACTGTACCACAAAATTTCTACTGGAAACGGATCTGACAAAAACAACATTACATACCTTCAGGGGTGGATCGTGATTGGCTCTTGAGACGGAGAGATGGCCTGAATCGGGTGCGGTCATTAAAACTCCAACTCTTCTGGACTTTGGCAGGACTTGATCCATCAGTGTTGATCTCGGCTCCAGGGGAACGTTGGTCTGTAACAGATGTCTGTCTGCTTTTGACACTCTGTCCACGTGGGCTTGCCATTCTTACCCGGTCTTTTAAGCTTAGTTTCTGACTAAGGGTAGATAATGGAAAAGCCAATGAGAAATTGCCATCCTTACATCCTAAACAACAGGATTGTGCACATGAAGTGCTAAGGCCACATAAAACAATATAATTGTTTATAACTTTTGACAACTAGGTGGCCACCAACTTTGTTAGTGGTGCACAAGATGTCATGATATTACCACTAGGTGGCCCTGGCCCGAAACTGTACAGGCTCTGTCAGGGCACAGTGCTGATGACCCATATTAAGTTGTGTATTGATACGCCAAAATACGGCATTGTACTACATTATTCAATGTGGCTGACACCCAAAACAGCCAACATGGAAAAACTACATTTCAGAGCATGGCCTTGATGAACCATAACAAGTTTCTTAGAGATTAATACTGCTTTTCCTGAGAAAAAAATCTAAATGGGCGAAGCCCACAATGACCGATCAAGGAACATTGGGTATTGTTTTGTCTCAGCCTCAGATGTCATGCCCATGAACGTCTAATGCATAAGGCATGACAACTTCAAACTTGCTAAGGTGTTTCCAGTAAAGTCAGTGCCAGTGAAATTTGAATTACCACAAGGATCTGTTTTAGGGCCTTTACTATTTTCAAAATACATGCTGCCCCTTGGCAATATCATTAGAAAACATTAGCTTCCACTGCTATACAGACGATATACAGTGATATATTTCATCAAGATCAAATGATTTGCAGAATGACATAAGAAATTAGATGACCAGTAACTTCCATCTTTTAAATTCAGATAAGACAAGATATACTACTAATAGGACTAAAGAGCTGTAAGCAGAATATCATGGAGTACAATTTACAAACAGAAGAATGTAATGTCACCTCAGCCAATACATTAAAAGACTTGAGCAATAGACAGAAATCTGTCTTTTGAAAATCATGCAAAAATCATGAAAATCAAACACAGAGAAGCTTTTGCATGCATTTATGATGACTATATTAGATTATTGTAATGCTTTGCTAGGTGGTTGTCCTGCATCCTTAATAAATAAGGTACAATTAGTGTTAACGCAGCTGTTAGAGTTCTTACCGGGACACACAAGTTTGAAAAATTGTATTATCTTCACACTGGTTACCAATTACATTTTGTATTGACAACAAAATACTGCTACTCAAAGTCTTAAACAGTTTAGCTCCTACATATTTAAAGGATCAATGTGAAGAGTTTAGCAGCATCTAGCAGTGAGGTTACAAATTGCAACCAACAGCTTACTCCATCACATCCCCCCTTCAAAGCACTATGGTGGCTGACACAGAACAAAGATGCTGTCATGTTGCCAAAGGAGATAATATATTTACAAAATGTGCTCTGTAGAGCAGTTTGTCCATTTAGTTATACTGTACAAACAACATGGCAAATTACATGTTAAGGTACCAGTGGTGTACTGTATGTAGATAGAAGATAAGAGGTTTATAACGCTTCATTATGTAAGGTCTTTATACACCTCTGAAGACATAGTTATATATATTATATTGCATTTCTATCAATAGATACTACTTAATCATACACAGTGCACCTTTAACAGAACTTCTAATACGTTACAATCCAAGTTCCTCAAGACTGCAAACCATAAAACGGCAGAAACATGAATAAAGCAATACAAAACTTGTTGAGTATTCTTGATCTTTTCAAAAGTTATATCTAGATGATCATGAAATACATGATGTTCAAATAAAGGTAACAAGAATAGGAAAACAACAGGTGCCAGGAGTTTGTACTTACTTTGTAGGACTGCAGGTATGCAGTGCCTTCAAATGAGATTTCCAGGTAGCAATAGAAACTGAGTTTTCATCAGCTGCGTAACTACGCCACACACACTAACATGTAACCAATAGAAAAACCAAAAGAACAAGGAAGAAAAAAGATAAAAGAGTAACAAGGCCATAGAAGAGAAAGGAAATTAAAAAATAAGAAAAAAACAAAAGGGTTAGTAAAAGAAAAACACAGTATTGGTAAAAGAATCATTACACCTCAAAAAAATCAGTCAACAATATTGACATAACATTCGTTATTTTGAACACCCTTCAAAATTGCAATAAAAATTTTTACTATATCATTCAAAAAGTAATTGTGAATCCCCAAATCTTGTAGAGTTTACTCAGCACTACAGCCCTCAATCTTGTACAGCACTACAGTATAGTGCATGAATTAATCTGGGACCACCTATAAGACATTAGGGACCTTCTATAAGAGGTTAAAGTAGACAGATAATATATTTCAGAAAATAATCTAAAGAAATATGTAGAAAAAGTAGTATAAATATTGCTAAATAATTATTTACAATAATTAATAATTTTAATTTAGGTGACTTGCCATGTGTCTTAAAAAATGTAGGTGCATAATTTGTTTACTCCTTAATCGGCACCTCTCCGGTAAAGGTAATTTGAGGAAAAAATGGATGCTAATAAATCATCAATTGGACTTGGAAATAAAATAAGTCATACTCTCTCATAATTCTCTCTCTGTTGTAACACTCCTGCCTGCTCCTCGTTTGTGTCACCGGACTACACCCCCCAGAATGCCTTGCACCCGTTATGATTGTATCTGCACCGGTCCCTTGTTTCTGCTTGTTTGATTTCACACCTGTTCTGAGTTTGTTTCTGTATTTAAGTTCAGTCTTGTGTCTTGTCCGTTGTCCAGTGTTGTTGCACGCTTGGTTTACGTTACCCGTGTTTGTATTTACCTGAAAACCTGATTCTGTGGAATAAACCTGTTTGCCTGAGGAAATCCTGTGGTGTGATCTTCTGCCTGAACCTCTGAACCGTGACAGTACACTGGACCTACCACAATGACCACACCGTGGGATTTCACCACCACCTCGCCTCCAGAGTTCGCCCTACTTTCGATTTGGCAGGATGGGAGGACTCTGGAGAGTTATGCGGAGGAGTTTTTTGAGGCGTGTGAGCGGGTGAGTTGGGACGATCTCACCCTAAACCGAGTGTTTAAGATCGGGTTGGATGACAATCTGCTCACCCTCCCTTTGCTCCCTGATGTGGTTGAGTTCCAGCTGGAGGACTTTATTAATCGGGTCCTCCAAGCTGCGGGCTCTTATTACCGCGTCGGGGAGACTGGTAGAGGGGTGGGGGATTGTCATCCAACACCGATCAGATGTGGGGGGGTCGTCTTTGCTCACCCAAGCTCCATGCCTCAGCCCTCCGCAAAATCCCGCCGTCGCAGAGCACGACGCACTTCCGGGTTGGCACCCCGGCGAATTATGAAAGGCCAGAAGGACCAAAATTTCACCGCTCACGACCTCGTCGACCTCTCTGTCTCCGAGCTCTCTGAATCACCCGAGCCAGCTCCACGAAGCTCACCCGAGCCCGAACCTCCCAAGTCTCCAGAGCCGGCCTCCGAGCCTCCCAAGCCTCCAGAGCCGGCCTCCCAAGCCTCCAGAGCCGGCCTCCCAAGCCTCCAGAGCCGGCCTCCGAGCCTCCCAAGTCACCAGAGCCCGCTTCCAAGCCGCCAGAGCCGGCCTCCGAGCCTCCCAAGCCCCCAGAGCCGGCCTCCGAGCCTCCCCTGGATTAGCTCCTCCATGAGTTTGTTCCCCTGGGTTCCGCTCCAGAGTTTGTTCCCCTGGATTCCGCTCCAGAGTTTGTTCCCCTGGATTCCGCTCTAGAGTTTGTTCCCCTGGATTCTGCTCCAGAAGAGCCCGCTTCCAAGCCGCCAGAGCCCGCTTCCAAGCCGCCAGAGGCCGCAACCCCAGAACTCCCACCCACCCGCCCTCGTCCAGTGCTTCCTTCTCTACTGCCGTGGGTCGTGCAGCCAGCAACTGGATTGGAGGATCCCTCGTCCTCGACTCTATCCTTTGAGGCCCGGACTCCGCCTCAGCCCATCAACCCAGAGGCTCCACCTCGGCTCATAGCTCCTTCGCCTCCACCTTCGCCCGCTCGTCCACCAGCTCCACCGGGCTCCCTCGTCCCTCCGGCTCCGCCCTGGTCAGTCGTCTGCCTGCCATCGCCTCCGGACTCCGCTACTCCGGCTGTGCCTCATCGCTCCGTCCTGCCGGCTCCCTTGGTCTCCTCCCTCCCCTCGGCTTCACCTTGGTCCTCGGTCGCTTCGGCTCCACCGTGGACTCCCGGATCTCCGCCTCTGCCTCTGTCGCCTGGGCCATCGGTTCCACCCTGGTCCTCTGGATCTTCGCCGTCTCCTTGGCCCATCGGCTCTCCGCCTCGGGCTCCACCTCCACCTGCTCCGCCTCCGTCGGTCATCCTCCCTCCGTCGGCTCCACCCTGGATTCCACGCCCACCTCCTGAACCCCCGCCCGCCCTCCTCTGTTGGACTCAGTTGGCGCGAGGACGCGCCTCTGGGAGGGGGGCGAACTGTAACACTCCTGCCTGCTCCCCGTTTGTGTCACCGGACTACACCCCCAGAATGCCTTGCACCCGTTATGATTGTATCTGCACCTGTCCCTTGTTTCTTCTTGTTTGATTTCACACCTGTTCTGAGTTTGTTTCTGTATTTAAGTTCAGTCTTGTGTCTTGTCCGTTGTCCAGTGTTGTTGCACGCTTGGTTTACGTTACCCGTGTTTGTATTTACCTGAAAACCTGATTCTGTGGAATAAACCTGTTTGCCTGAGGAAATCCTGTGGTGTGATCTTCTGCCTGAACCTCTGAACCGTGACATCTGTACTGTATTTCTCCATTCCATGTCAGAGTTTTAAATTCTTTAAATACATTGGACATATTTACTATTTTTAATCACTTATAATTATTGTAATGTCTTTAAATCTGACTCGTGGCAACAAAACTGGCATGGATTCTTTTTTTTTACCAGAGACACCAAACTGTATTTTAAGTCAAATAAATAAATAGAAACATTATAAAAATCAGACAACAGAATATGAATGAAATTTTCACATGATTTCTAAAATATTCTCTGTCACACAAATAAATACTATAAATCAATGTTATACAGAACTGTAATATCTTTTATATAATGGAGAGTGTCAAGACATATCCCTAGGCTCTCGAGTCTAACCTGTATGAGGCAGGCAGCAGGGTTCCTTCTCTTCTCAAAGTGCTTTTGCCTGTGTTGTTCCTGTACCTTTAAGGCAAAGCCAGAACCTAAAATACCCTGCAATGTAAGTGCAGTAAGTGTCACTGACATGTCAATATGTATAAAATACATTTTTAAACATGGGTAAAATTACAAAATTTTTTGTAAAATTGTAACCTATATATTAAAGTGAACAACAATGAGAATCATTTAGGGGGTAAAAATCAAAAGTTACAAATGTACAATAACCAGGTTGCATGTGCACACCCTTTTATAGTGGTGGTTTTGGCAGTGTTTGAAATCAACCAATCACATTCAGAATTAATTTAAATATGAATGAGCCATCAATTCAAGTCACTGATTAACCCTTAAAAAAGTATGACTGTTCCCAAAGATTTTTTCGGACAAATATAAATCGGGAGGGGGTTACAAAAAAATTCTAGGGTATTGAATATACCATAGAACAATGTAAAGACATCAACAAAGTGAGGAATATAGGTCACAACAGTAAAATTAGTAAGACCAGGACATCTCACTAAAATTGATGCGCAGACCAGGAAAAACTGGTAAGGGATGACTGCCAAGAGGCCTGCAGCAAAATTAAAAGAATTGCAACAATTTCTGGCAAGTACTGGTTGCTCCTTACATGTGACAACAATCTCCCCAATTCTTCATATATCCGCACTATAAGGGATGGCAACCTTTTATAACCAAAACAAACATCAAAGCCTGGCTAAAATTGGCAAAAAAATACATTAAACCTCCCAAAACCATGTGGAATAACGTTATGATGACAAATCAAACTTTTTGCCATTACACCAAAAGATATGTTTGATGCAAAACACACAGCACATCACCAAAATTACACCATTAAACATTGTATTGTCTGTAGGAGATTTACCGCAGGCAGAGTGAAGAAG
Source organism: Oreonectes daqikongensis (assembly GCA_026939265.1). Taxonomy (NCBI): domain Eukaryota; kingdom Metazoa; phylum Chordata; class Actinopteri; order Cypriniformes; family Nemacheilidae; genus Oreonectes; species Oreonectes daqikongensis. Next base: position 4,872,395 of record JAOTQM010000033.1, on the reverse strand, counting down.
GAGATTCCAAGCAGGGCAAAGCCAGCAGACAGCATTCGCCCAGTCCAGGTTTTAGGAGTCTTATCCCCATAACCAATAGTAGTGAGGGTTATCTAATAGAAAAGTAGAGGAAAAATAAACGCTATTCTACCATAAAATATCCTTTATAATTTTACAGTTGTGCAAAAATTAAGAGACCACTCCAAAACAATTCTTAGTTTTTTCCAAATTTATAGGAATGTGATTAAGTCAAATTATTGTTTTTGGTTCGTTCTGTGAACTAGTAAATAATTTCCCCCCAATTTCAAATAAAAATATGTGATTTGCTTTTACAAACACAACACTTATGCTTTACATGTATTTTAGGAACAGTTCAAAAATACATTTCATAGAATAAGTCTGATTTTTTTTCACAACTTTCATGTGTGTTGGCACTCTCGGGGGCAGGACAAAAAAAACATTACCTGTGTGCATTTTGAGGCAAACATTTTAAGATTTGTCAGTGCAAGCTATGTTTTCAATTTAGACAGCTCTAACATTTATTTTAGTCTAGGACTAGTCTTAAGCCTTGTCATTCCTAAAGTTTGGTGTTAAAATTAAATAGAAACCTGACTGGAATTGCCATATTACATGCAGAAATGCTGATTAAAAACAGAACTTACTGTGATAAAACTTGATGTCTAACAGAGTACCGCTAGCTTTTTTTTTTTTTGCTCTACCTGTTCCATCGCTTCAGGGTCAATGGGTTTTTAGGTAAATGTCTGAAATAAGGTCTATTGTTTACAAAAGCTCTAAATATTTTCTTGGTATATTCTATGACATAAAACACACTAGTAATAACCCACTTTAACCCACTTGTGATTTTTTTAAAGCTTTACCGTGTCTAAAAACAGCAGTTGCTAACAAGTTGCAAAATACGACTACAGATATTCGACAACAGTCGAAGATGTTAAACATCATCACACCATCACAGAAATGCATTAACAGAACTATTACTTATCAGGAAACATATTTTTAATAAAAGTTGAAATGTCGGAGGTTTGGTGGTGGTAACCTTGATGTTAAGCAACATGGTGTAGTGTGTTAATAGTCAAATGTTAGCTTTTTACTTTGGATGATTTAAAAAAAAAAAAAGTATGTAGGCTTAAAAATGAATAATCTTAAAAAATAATATGGATAGACAAACCAGGTAAGTGTCATAAACGTTTATTAATCACAAAGATTTTTGCGATCTTCCAACAATACCAATAGAAACCATCACAAAAATTCCAATGGTTTCCATTAAAATACCATGATGAACCATTAGCTTTTTCCAATAAAACCATTACAAAATTCCTTTGTGTAGTGTGTTTAAGGTATTATTCCAATAGGATATAATGGTTCCCATCTGCCAAACAACTTTCCACCAATAAAATCCATAACATACTGGGGTGGTTTCCCAGACAGACATTAGCTTAAACCTGGACTAGGCCTTAGTTTAATTGGACAATTTAAGTAGTTTTAACAAACATACCTTACTAAAAACATTACTTGTGTGCATTTTGAGACAACACAAAGGCACTGATGTATTTTGAGATATGTCAGTGCAAGTTGTTTTCAGTTTGGACAGCTCTTACATTTAATTTAGTCTAGGACTAGTCTAATCCCTGTCTGGGAAACAACCTCCTTGAAACACAATTAAAATCAATACAACTCTCATTATAACCATCAAATCCATTACATTTTCTAATGTGTTTTGACAATGGTTCATTGTTTTTTTTTCAGCAGGAAATCTATGGGTGAAATCTATGGGTGAAATCTATAGGCTTTTAGGTAAAAGATGGCTGCTCAAATATACCTTTGTGTGTAATCACATCTTATTATATGGCTAGAAAATAACTCCTGATTTAACATTTAGGTTCATCAAGGTGCTTAACACACAAGGGTGTGCAAGCAGGAGCAGAAATGGAGCTTGTCATTTTTGGGCATTATGATAACTTCCTGTTGGCATGTAAAGGCCCTTACCAGATGGAAAAGGTTTGAATTTTCCATACAATGTCTAAGGTAATTATCAAAACACTAAATGAAAAAGGGTGAACCTGAACTTAATATATTTAATATATTTTACAAATTTCCAGTAATTTTGCACATCAAATTATGCAATATGTGATAGAACATAAATCAGATTAGATTAGATTAGTGTATGGGTAAATCTATTATTTGGTAAGAGTCCAGTATATGATTGTGTGGAGATGATGGTGTTGAGACTCACCGTGCCCCACCATAATGCATCAGCATAGGTGGCAAAGTCTTTATTGAACTCTTTCTCCACCAGATAGACCAGAAAAGAGGAAAAAATCAGCACAAGGAACCCAATGTACCAGGCAGTGACCAGTTCCTATTGAACAAAAATGGAGATGCTAAAGACATATGGAAACAGAGGGACAAATACTGTGTATGTACACTAGATTCTTCTATTCTTTAGAACATTCCTGTAGGAAACTTTTCTGCTTTAGTATTTTTTTCTTTTGTTCTGATTATTTAGTATTTTTCTCAAAGCAAAACGTGTCAGAATAATGATTACGTTTGATTGGATAAAACTTCCAGCAGATAAACGGACATGTTGGGAAAAAGGGTAATACTTTACATTAAGGTTTCATTTGTAAAGCATTTACAAAGGTGTTTATTAATGAGTAAAAACGTATTTACAAATTCATTATAAGCCATTGATACGCAGTAATAAATGGATGAATAAAAAGGGTGACTCTAATGAAATACCTGCCAAATATTGAAACATTTTAATAAATGCTATAAATGCTTAATAAATGTATTTATTCATTATTTGACTTGATGATGATGTCATTTGCAAAATAGTGGGATTAGGTTTTTGTTAACCATGATGTTTGGTGCCACTCATGATGCCAGGTGCTACTGTGTATGTCTTATAGTTCTCTGTAAAACGCCTTCAGGTCATGATGCTTTTCCACAGCAGCTGCAGTTTATAAAATTACTGATTTATTTTATTTATCAATACCTGTTTTTTTTTAATACTTTCTCAAATTCCTCCATAACACTAAAGACTATTATTGTGACATATTTTTTATCCATGATATTTTATTAGGAAATCAATTACTTTTGCACTTTCACAAGAAACTAACATTTGTAACTTATTAATAAATGGTTCACAGCTGCTTACTTTACATTAAGGTGCACTTTCATAGGTTACTTACTTACATTTGTAACTCATAAATAAATGGTTCACACGTGTTCACTTTACAATAACGTGCCATTTCATAGGATGCTAGTGTTTATAACTCATCAATAAATGGTTCACAGCAAATCATTTAATAGCAAATCAATTACTTTTGCACTTTCATAGGTTACTAATATATATATATATATATATATTTCTAACATATTATAAAAGAGATTCACTCTTAGAATCCCAGCATGCTCTCATCCAAACAGTTTTCAAATCCACTCAATCTGCAGGTAGACTTGTGTAACTGCGCATGAGCGGTCACAACATTTATACTAGTTATGCTGAAACACGTTGATAAAAAAGTTGTCATTGCTCAGTTAAACTACTGTAACTAAAGTAAACAAACTTAATCAAAAAAATTATATTCCTGTTTTTTAGTAAACACAGCAGTTACATTTTATATTAATATTATGCATGAATAAATACATGTATTAACCATTTAAATAAATTGTGAGTTAATATTGCTCTCTATTTGGCAAGTATTGGATACAAGTTGGGCTTTTTTATTTATGTATTTAGAATAACAAATCATAAACAGACATTTTGCAATCAATTTGACTGTTGAATGGACGGTAGGCATTTGCCCAGTCCAGTGAATAGCATGATTGCAGTTGCATTTCATAGTGTAATAATGTACAGTAAACAGAGATACAAAAGTATTGGGTCACCCTATCTAATTAACAGGTTTGATGACTTTAGTAATTTCCATGAGTACAAATCTTAATGCTGCAGCATATCATGATAATCTATGGAATTGTGTGCTTCTCATTTAACAGCAACAGTTTGGAAAGGGCCCTTTTCTATTACATCATGACAATGCCCCTGTGTATGAGACAAGGTTCAGAAAGAAATAATTGATTCAGTCAGTGTGGAAGAACTTGATTGGTCTGCATAAAACCAAGTCCTGAACCCAGCTGAACACATTTGGTGTGAATTTAAATGCAATCTTTGAGCCAAAAACTCATCACTCCGCATCAATTTGGAACAGAAAAAAGGTGCTTCCAAAACTGTTGCAACAGTTTGTATTTTGCCATTTGTAGAAATGCAATTTAAAACTGTTTCAAAAGCCCCTTTTCCTGTCCTAAAATGACGACTCCTGTGCACAAGCCATTGGTGTTTGGTGATAAGTTCTTTGCTCAAAGTCTGTATTAAAATGACACAAAAAGCTGGGTTTACGACTTGGCTTTATGCAGACCAGTCAAGTTCTTCCACACTAGCCATGATTCCATCCAAACGTGATGTGGATCTTTTCAAAGTTCGCAAAATCAGAAAAAAAAAGCGAAATAGGTGCAGTAAATAGTAAATAAAGCACTTAATTATTATTCCTCTGCTCCGGTGTCATGGGTTTAACATTCGCTACATTAGAATTTATCCAGCAAATGCATTTCCACCTCCCATTATTCGCATTAACCCTTTTTTCGCAAAAATGAAAAACCACCTCAAGCGAGCGTAAAAACGTTTTTGCAAATTAAGGGTTTTTAATTCAAAATTCGCCGTTTCCATCACTAGTTTCTGATGCAAAACATCAAAATGCAAATAAAACCAGGGTGATGGTAACACGCCTACTGACTGAATCAATTATTTCTTTCTAAACCTTGTCTCATACACAGGGGCATTGTCATGATGGAATAGAAAAGGGCCCTTTCCAAAGCACACAATTCCATAGAATATCATGATATGCTGCAGCATTAAGATTTGTACTCATGGAAATTAAGTAATCAAACCTGTTGATTAGATAGGTGACCCAATACTTTTGGCAATATAGTGTACATAACATAATATAAGTAACTGTATACTCAAGGATAAGATGAGGAAAGTGTCTAAAAACATAATGTGACTGATAGTATTGGGTAAATAAGTAGGTTTTGAGTTGTGATTTAAATACATAGAGAGAGGTTAATAATCTTAGTGACAGTGGTAGAGAGTTTCATAGTTTAGGACCAATTACAGAGAATGACCTGCCACCCATAGAGGATAAACAAAATCTAGGTACGAAGTACCTAGAAGTTCACATCCGGAAGATTGTAAGAAGTTCACATCCGGAAGATTGAAGTGATAGAGGCGGAACATAAGGAGACAATAGATCAGAGAGAAAAAGAGGAGCAAGTCCATTTGAAAGTAGTTTTACCTTAAAACTTCACTGCAAGTCTCCCAAACATACCTTGCTGTGTGCATAAACTACAGATCCCAGAAGCTTCCAAGTGCCTCCACGGCGGTCCATGCGTACCATTCGTAATATCTGTAAAAACCGCAAACTTCGCAGTGCAGATGTTGCAAAGATGTTGTTCTGACTACCCACTGAAACCACGGCAAAAGATGCAATCAGCACTATAATGTCTGAAAGTTGGGAAAAAAGTTAAATGATTTTAGGAAACATTTTAGATAAGTTGCTATTATACGATCATACATTACAATATAATATGTTTTATACAATACGCGTGCTTTCTATGTGCCTGTATTTACATGGATCACATACAAAATCATTTTTATGTGTTCCGATTAAAGTAAAGATGCCAAGGAATTTTAAACGTTTTAATCTTGAATTGCATTAAAATGTTTTTTTTAACTAAATGTCAGAATTTCATACAAAAAAACACATACACATAAGAGAAGCAACATGGGCAGTTATGACAGTAGACTGCAACCTTGTAAAAAATAATCACCAACAAGTTTGTCTTGGGTTGAGACATTTAGCACTCTGATATATTCTAGATTCTTGTGATCACTGATAACTTGAAAAGGACAATGAGGCCCCTCTCACCAAGGTTTCCATTCCTCTAGTGCTGCTTTGATGGATAATAGCTCCTTGTTCCCCACATCATAGTTTCTCTCTGCAGTAGTTAATTCAATTCAATTCAATTCAATTTTATTTATATAGCGCTTTTCACAATGAGTGTTGTTGCAAAGCAGCTTTACAGGAGAAAGCAACAGAAAAAAACATAAGAAAGGTAAAAATTATTAAACCTTTAAATTAATTTAATAAAATAAAATAACTATAAAAGCAGTCTCCCGGTGAGCAAGCCAACACGGCCCTGTGGCGAGGAACCCAAACTCCAAATGATAAATATATGGAGAAAAAAACCTCGGGAGAAACCAGTCTCAGTCGGGAGGGCCAGTTCTTCTATGACATGTCACAGCTGTACTAAGTGACTTTGATTAACATTATAGAGAAAACGATTATCATAGAGAGCCTATTAAATGTAATAGGGAAATAGATTTTTTTAAATTTGTTATAAGGAATGTTATACGCAGAAAACAGAACTGTGATGGCATAATGTAACTGAATGCAGCTGTGACTTCAAACTGCTGTCATGTGATGTAAGTTTAGCATTTAATACTAAGTATTGTAGTACTGTTAGCATTAATATGACAACAATTAGACCATCGTTGATCTTGGTTGGTGATGGGGTTGCATGAGCTGGAGCTGGGATGGTCAGTCAGGCAGAAGGTTATCGCAGGAGGGTGGAACCGGGTGTTTGGCTGGAGCTGCTGTAACCTCTAGTTAGGGATGACATAAGGCGTTCATCCGGAATCTCACCTCGGTTAGTTTCCAGAGCCTGTATTTATCAAGCTTATCAAAGTGCCATTTTAGTCTTAAGTGCTGAGAATTCATGAAATTAACACCTACTTCCAAATTTAACTATAAAAGCAAATTATCAAATTTCTTAAAGCTAAGAATCACTCTTACTCTCCCAATTATTTACGACAGCTTGAGAGGTCTCTCAAGTGATTAGGAGTTGCCACTAGGGACTTCTGATGTGACTGAGGAGACACAGACATGTAGTGGACAATGAAACCGTAGATTCCACATTCCATGCATGCATAAATTCGGTACTTCCCTGCATAGGCGTAATTGCGGGTGGCATAGGAAGTTGATTGTGTCCCCACCACTATTTTATAATTTTTTCTTTTTATATCAATGTAAAGAAATTTGTGTTTCCTAAGTGTTTATTTGTTGAAACGTTTATTATGCCATGCTGGCCGTAACTTCACGTTTCATTGAACTTCTGGAGGACTAAAACTATGGAAGCATATTGGTAGCAATATTCAATTTGAAACGCAATACACAAAATGGCAATGTAGTATGTAAAATGACAATGCATTTATGTAATTTAAATAGACATTTTAACGCTCTTTAAGTTGCAAAATTAAAATTAAAATGCATTTCCCGGATTGTTAAAATATGTTTAAGATAACCAAGCAAAACTGTAGCAAAATTATCATTCAAATGTCATTTTCCTTAAACGCATTACCATTAACAGGTTGAACATTTGGGATTGCATTTACATTGTCACACAGCGCCTTGAGTGTTGCAAAATTCAATGTGGACTTGAAAATGCATTTCGAGCTGGCCACACCCCTTTCCCGATACAGCGTCATTGCATAAAGGCGGAGCCAGCATCGCTTGTTCTGTGTGTGGCTGGCTCGAGGGGCAATCTTCCGGTCTCACTTGTGAAACCAACACAGAAGTGACTTAAACTGTAATTTATCATCTGGCCGCTAGAGGCTGGCTCCAAAGCAGAGCAGAATTTAATTGAGCTCCATGTTAAGACGGCCATCTTTACAGCACAAAAAAAAATATTTTGATCTATATCGCTAATTTTGCCCTTCATGTCAACTGTGAGGGAGGGGTGAATTTTTTTATACCTCATCCATTTAAATAATATTAAAATTAAAATTCCACTTGAGTGACAGGTGGCTAAACCCACGCAAAAGCCAAGATGGCGCAGACCGGCTCCGCCCACTTAAGGCTTCATAAATTGCTCTTCACAAACCTATGGGTGACGTCACGGATACTACATCCATGTTTTATACAGTCTATGGGCTGGCTGCACTGCAGAGCTGATAAGAGCATTAAATCACAATGCATACGAATTGGAGTGAAAAGACAGAAACTACTAAAGTGTTTCTTAAGATTATATGTGTCTGTAGATGATAGAACTACTAGCTACATTGTTAGAACATCTCGTAGAGAATTCTCTTCCTTATTAGGCAGCGAGCTGTGCTGAACGTCTCATAATCATAAATTTTCTCATGCGCGTGCATACTTGTTTTCATCATGAACACATTCAGTATTTTGATTGTTGTCTTTTTAGATTAGATTAGATTCAACTTTATTGTCATTACACAAGTACAAGGCAACGAAATGCAGTTTAGGTCTAACCAGAAGTGCAATAGCAGCAAGTGCAGGATATACAGCAGTTGCATAAGTTACATAGTAAATCAATATTATAGAAGTAATTTACAGATGGATATGTACTATGACCATAATATACAGATGGCTATTACATAAACAGAAATCTACAGGTGGATGTATACAATGATAAGTTAGGCTATGGTGAGCAGCAGCGCAATGGATATAGAGCAAATAAATTATGGACAGAAGCTTTCTAAGTAACACTGCAATGGAAGAAGTTATTACCAGAGATGTATAAAGTACTAGAGACCCAGACTTGAGTAAAAGTACAAGTGCTCTATCAAAAAAAGTGACTTGAGTAGAAGTTGAAGTGCTCTTTAAGCACCACACTTAAGTAGAAGTACTAAAGTATTCAACATTTTTTGTACTTAAGTATTGCAAGTAGTTTATTTTAAAATGTACTACTTAAGTACTGAAAGTAAAAGTACAAGTATTGAGTTATGTAGTTAAAGAAAGCAGTCAAAAGTTTGAACATCATATTGTTTATATTATTTAATAATTTAGTTTATGTTTAGCCTAAAGCACACTCATAATTCCTTTGTCCGTAGCAGCAATACAAGGACAGGAATGTACAAGAGCACCTTAAAACACTGAGCTTAACTCTTTGTAAACAAAAACAGATCAAGTGTGCCCCTTCCGACATTAGTGATGGGTCAAAAACACCATTCAGTGTGACACAGCCTTTATGATCGCCAGCTAGTTAATGTTAAGTGAACACCGCAGCATGTCATGAACCACGGGTAGCTAGTTAGCTATCGCTTACTGATAGCTCAAGCTGGTGTGATTTGTGTATTATATTTATAACTTGGGGTGGGCGGAATGACCAAAAATCTGTTTTCACGGAATGAGTCATTTTATTTCACGGTAACGATATATTTCACGGTAACAATCTCCCATTTTAATTATATATCTTTTACCTAATTTAGATTTCTTAGATTTATTTTATTTTATTTATTTATTTATTACAATTCATTTAAATGCTCACCATAGTTAAAATATAGGCAAGTTATGAAAATGCACTAAAGATAACAGATTAAGTTCGGATAAGATATTATTTATTTATATTTATCTTCTTGCTATGTCATATGTAATACGAAGACAGACAACATGTATAACAAATAAGTATGAATATATGCACAAACAATGAGAGCATGATTGGTGTTCATGGGGTCTGTGCTGTAGGTCTTCATTGCTCTTCATTCTCTTTTTAGATGTGCACTTTAAGTGTGTTGCTCTTTGTATTTAGGTTTGTTTATCTGTGTGCTTGTCTTTGCACTGCGAGTCTCTGGTGACTCTACACGCGTCTCCCAATCCAGAAGTTAGCGGCGCATCACGTTAAAGCGTGCACACGATGAGCATCATCGCGCGTTTCATCACCCTTTACTCCTCCGCTCGCCCAGAGTTGAACTTTATTAAAACTAGTAACAGCTTTACAAAGTGATCTGACTAAAATACGCAAGACTGAGCTTTTTATATGCCCAAGCAGAGCAGGTGAGAGAGAAAGTGCCGCACGCACAGACGCCTGCACGAGCATTGAAGGTAAGCGAAAGCGCCGCACTGGAGCGAATCACAAAACTACAAACTGAAAGAAGGTCAAAAGAATATTTAATTTGCTAAAAGGCAAAACGGGAGCATGCGTAGTCGTCTTGATTGCTTGATTCGCTCTATGATGATCCAGTTTTATCAAACCTGGTGACAGAGCCATCTACCGCTCTGGCAGTGATAATGTGTGTTTGGAATGATTCGTTACATGATTTTTATAATTGTAACAAGTAACAATGCAGCACATAAAAAAATGTATCGGAGTAGAAGTATTAAACTCATCGAAAATATGTACTGAAGTAAAAGTGGAAGTAGGAGAAAAAAGAATACCCCAGTAGAGTACAGATACAGCCTTTTAGTACTTAAGTACAGTAGCGAAGTAGTTCTACTTCGTTACTATACATCTCTGGTTATTGCATATTTTAGTTAAAGTGTAGGAGTGCAAGATGCATATTTAAACAGTCGGTACTGTAAATGAACAGTTGGCAGTGCAAATGAGCAGTCTGGTAGTGCAAATGAACATAAATGTTATGTATAGACAGTCCAGTAGTGCAAATAACAAAGTGAAGCCAGTGTGCAGTGAGGGGGAGAGGAGAGTGTAGCAGTATATGAGAGGCATTGGGATCAGCGAGGGGCAGAGTTCAATAACGAGACAGCTCTGGGAAAAAAACTATTCCTCAGTCTGCTGGTCCTGGTCTGGAGGCACCTGAAACGCCTGATAACATGTATAACAAACAGTCTGTGGGCGGGATGAGAGGAGTCCTTAAGAATGCTGCGAGCTCGACGCAGACAGCGTTTCATCTGGATGTCCTCCATGGCTGGAAGTGGAGTTTCACCACTCGCTGCAGTGCCTTGCGCTCTGCAACAGAGCAGCTCCTATGTCAGACTGTGACACAGTTGGTCAGGATGCTTTCTATTGCGCAGCGATAGAAGTTCACCAGGATATCCGAGGACAGCTGACTCTTCTTTAGTGTCCTCAGGAAGAAGAGGCGCTGGTGAGCCTTCTTGACCAGGCAAGAGGTGTTTGTAGTCCAGGACAGGTCCTCCGAGATGTGGATCCCCAGGAACTTGAAACTGGAGATACGCTCAACAGCCATCCCATTGATGTGGATGGTGTCATGTGTGCCTCTTGACTGTTTCCTGAAGTCCACAAAGAGCTCCTTTGTCTTGGAGGTGTTAAGGAGCAAGTTATTGTCATTGCACCATGTGGCTAGGTGCTGTATCATTGTTGCTGATGGAGTTAGATCCTTTCACAGGCCTGCAGTCGGAGGTGAAGAGGGAGTAGAGTAACGGGCTTAGCACACAGCCCTGTGGTACACCAGTGTTGAGTGTGATGGTGGTGGAGGCGCAGATGGAGCCTGATCGAACCTGCAGTGGTCTGTTCGTCAGAAAGTCCATAATCCAGTTGCATAGGGAGGTGTTAATGCCCAGGTCTTCAAGTTTATTAACTTGGATGGGATGATAGTGTTGAATGCTGAGCTGAAGTCAACAAACAGCATACGTGCATAAGTGTTCTTATTATCCAAATGTGTGAGCACAGAGTGCAGTGCCATGGAAACTGCATCTTCTGTGCTCCTATTTCTGTGGTACGCAAACTGGTATGAGTCCAATGTGGATGGCAGTGATTTATAATCACTGATGGCCTGGATGCCTTGCCACAGGCGTCGAGGGTCGGAGTTGGAAAACTGCTCCTCTATCTTTAGCTTGTAGCAGTGCTTGGCCTCTTTGATGCCCCTCTTCAGGTTAGCTCTGGATGTGCTGTAGGCATGTGCATCACCTGATCTGAAGGCAGTATTGCGTGCCTTCAACAGGAGGCGCACCTCCTTGTTCATCCATGGCTTTTGATTTGGGTACGTGATGATCTGTTTCCGAGTAGTAACATTGTCTATGGTGGTATTGATGTAATCCAGTACAGAGGAGGTGTAGCAGTCAATGTCCATGTGAAAGCCACTGGTGGCCTGAGAAGCAAATGTACTCCAGTCTGTGTGTAGAAACCTTTCCTGGAGTGTGAAATCTGTCCCTGCAGGCCACACTTTGATGGTCCTCACTGATGGCTTCACACAATTGATGAGAGGTGAATACTTGGGGGTGAGGAAAAGGGAAAGGTGATCTGACTGTCCCAGATGGGGTAGGGGGGTCGCAACGTAAGCTCCAGCCATGTTTGTGTAAACATGGTCTAAGGTTTTGTTCCCTCTGGTGTGACAGGAAACATGCTGGTGAAATTTGGGGAGCACTGCCTTTAAGTTTGAGTGATTAAAATCTCCCGCAACAATAAATGCAGCTTCCGGGTGAGCAGTCTGTTGTTTACTGATGGCCGCATGAAGTTCTTTCATAGCAAGCTTGGCATCAGCATCGGGGGGAATGTAAGCTGCAGTTATAATGGTGGAAGTGAACTCCCGCGGTAGATAAAACGGTCTACATTTAACCTTGAGAAACTCAAGGTTAGCTGAACAATGTCTCCCAACAATAACAGAGTTTGTGCACCAAGCTTTGTTAATGTAAATGCACAATCCACCACCTCTGGTCTTACCGGAGCCATCTAATGTTCTATCCTCCCGGAGTGTGTGTCGTCCCGCTAGCTCAATAGCATTGTCCGGTATGCCACTGTGTAGCCATGTTTCCGTGAAGATCATAACATTACAGTTCAAAAGTCTCTTGCTGTAAGTGATGCTGAGTCGAATCTCCTCCCTTTTGTTCACCAGTGACCAAACATTGGCGAGGAAAATGCTGGGTAAAGAGAGCCGGTGTGGTGTTAGCTTTAGCTTAGCTCTTAGTCCTCCACGCTTCCCTTGCCTTTGTTTACGATCTCGATGCCGCCTGTGAGCACTTCTGCCCGGCTGGGTAGAGTGAGTGGCCTCGGGTGTTCTGCCGATCTCAGGAAGGAGTCGAAGGTTGTCGATAAAACTGTCGGGAAGTCGAAAACCATATCCAAAAGCTCAAGTCGGCTGTACGATGTAAAGGCATTGCTGTTCTGCACGAACAAACCCGAGATGAGCAAGAAAAATACGGCAAAATTGCAGAATCTGGAGAGACCTTGAGCCTCGCGATGTGCTCGCGCCGCCATCTTGGATCGTATAATGCATTTTTAGTCATAATATCTTCACACAATCATTTAGAAATTGTCCTTTTGTGAGAGTAACTTCAGTAATCCAGGACATCTGTACAGCCCAAACCATCCATGTCTGTACTTTCGTGCTGGAGGCAGTGTAAGGGGAGACATTATGCACAAATAAATGTAAACATTGCTAAAGTGGAGATCTGCCCCGAGAATTAACCTTGGTTTCTTATTCATCCGGATGCTGCAGTTTGGGCTGTGACAGATCCACAGATTCCTGAAGTTACAGAAACATTGTGACACAAAAACAATTTCCGTATGATTATGTGAAGATACTGACTAAGACAACAACAAAAACTGAATGTTTTTAATGATAAAAAGGCATATGTGCAATTTAACACTTATCAGATTTGCAGTCGTAGGTGTTTCCAACACCTCAAAACAACACACGGAACGAGCGATGCTGGCTCTGCCTTTACACAATGATGCTTTATTGGGGAGGGGGCGTGGCCAGCTCGAAATGCATTTTCAAGTCATTTTGACAAACTGTGATGAAACAAAACTTTAACTACGATGAAAATTGAAATTTTAAACAGTGTTTTCATTACTGTCTCTACCTCCTACCATCCTCAATCACTGTAAAAAAAATCCAGCCTACTTGCGGCCTAAACTATATCATATTTTGCAGCGTAGCGGGTGCACGATAAATTATTAGTTTACATGTATGTTTAATTACTTGTTATTTCTGATGTTTTTTTTTTCAATGTTTATGTTTGTTTCAGGTAGAATAGCAATGTATAGAAATCATTAATGTGAGTGCTGCATGCTGTTGTAATGGCACATGCGTAAACGTGTAGAAATAAGCTTTGGGACTTTAAGAACATACAGTCTGTATTTAGATTTCAGAATTAGCACATTTCTCATATGTTGAGGTGTTTCATCCTTGATAATGTAGGCTACTGAAATGAAGATTAATGTACTCACTCAATAACCAATAAGATAAAACAATTCTCAACTTTAAATAATAACCATTTACATGCTTAAGACATTTGCGTTGTAAAAATGTACTGGAATGCTATAAATACAAAAGCGGTGACTGGTAAGGATTATAAATATGTGACGTTGGGCATACCAACCTGGCGGTGCGGTGGCTTCAGTGTAATGACGTCATGAGCTATCCAGTCATTATATAGATCAGTGGTCTAAACGCACATATACGATGCGTTTTGGCTATGACGTCACTGTTGCACGACGGATTGCTGTGCCCAACTTGTTTTACCTCATGCAGAACAAGAAAACCTGCTAATAAACCGGACAGCTCATAGTAACTTAAAGAACATATAAACACTTGAATTGATATATGGTTGTCCTGTTTATATTGTTTAAATTCAGGTATATAACATACATGATAAGGTAAAAGTCCATCACAGTTTGTTTACAAGAACCTGCTGAGAAACGCACTTCATCTTTCGTCTTAGCATTTTGCGCATTTCTTTAATTATAATTAATCAAACCACGCCAAAGAACTGGTGATTGAAGATTAGTTTTAATGTGTTTAAAAGATAATTGAACTCTTACCACTTTATTCCCCGAACTTTGCATATTGTTCCCCTTTACCTACAGATATGTATTATAGAGGTACATTATTGTTACAAATAGTTACGCTGTAAATTCTGTTTAATTATGCGTTACATTGCGGCCGTAATCTAAAATGTTTCTTACCAGATTCTGTTGTCTACAACCCCCTGCAACAGAACCGAATGCCAACCTTTCCGGTTAAAGTAATCAGTGGGGTTGTGTGATGGGGCTATGATGGGAATGTGACTCCCATCAATTGCTCCAGCACACTGGGGAAAACCCCAGGAACTGTAGAATCTCCTCACCACATTCTTCAGTTCTTCTTCCTGAGGAAATTCACGTACTCACAACCACTCTTGCCTTCTAGTTTTTGTCCACAGCTGTCTTGTCACCGATGTGGAAAGCGTGCGTTAAAGCCGTCTTTATGATGGCAGCATTAAAAAAAAAAACTCGCTTTTTTTGTCTTGTCCATGACGAAATCTATGAAGAATTCGAGGGTCAAGCATGGTGTTAATGACTGGTAACTCTTTTGGGCAGGAGATTAATATAAACACGGACGTCGGATAGGAGGCGTGTCTGAAGTAAGTGTAAACAGGCGGGACAAAAAATCGGATGTGGACCTTAGATCAGCTCTGAGCACTAAGCCTTGCAGTGTAAACGGGGCCTCTGATGCGGCTCTGCTTCAATGTAAATGAACGTGCATTAAAGCCGCTCTAAACTACATCACTGTCATGACAACAAAACGAACGTCTGTCAACAAACCAGTACCTCAGCTTGTTCAGTTGGTAAAATGTCTTGTAACAGGGGCAATAACTGGTCCGACAGAGAAATAAAAGAGCTTCTTTTAATCAGAGTAGAGGAAGAGATTAGTCGACAAATTGACGGAACTGTAAGGAACAGCAATGTAAACTGTACTATTGCTGAGAAACTTCAACTTCATGGAGTACAGAGAGATAAAAAGCAGGTTATGGCCATGGCCAAGCTTAAAAGTCTGAACGGATTTTAACAAGTTATAAGATTGTTTTTAATAATTTGTCCTCAAAGTATATTTACTTACTTTAATAAATTGAATTAAATGTGTTTAAAATTATAAAAATAGTACATATAATAAAAAAATATTACTTGTGTAACAAGGTTAAAATGGTTTTATTTGTGTGCGATAATATCGTAAATCTTTGTGGCAAGGGGGGCGTAGTCACGCTCCCCCTGGGAGGGAGGAGCTTCAGTCCGGAGCACTGCGGGCGGTAAGTAGGTCAAGTGTGACTTCTAACCTGCTGTCCCTCGTTCCAGTGATTGGCGAGAGGAAGCTTAAGAGGCGCCGCAGAGGGCGCAGGCGGTGTTGTTCACGGAGAGCTGGATGCACGAGACAACTATGGAGTGAAAACAATATCGAAACCTCCTACAAATGCAGGAGAGAAACCCACACACACGCACACAGTTCACAAATGCATGCGAGAGATCCGCACACGCACACACGAATCCACAAATGCACGCGAGAGATCCGCACACAATCCACACACAATCCACAAATGCACGCGAGCGATTCATGTACATGGCAATCCACAAACGCACGCAAGAGATCCACACACGAGAATCCAGACAAAGGCAATAAGTGCATTGTATCTTTGTTTACAGTATGCACAAGTTTTGCCTTAAGAACGTCAGTGAATATACGCTTTTGTATTTGTGGAATCTTTTGAGACTGGCATTCCGCAGCTTAAACTCACAAATGCGCACATGCCTATCTGTACACAGTACCTTCAAAGATGTCATGTGGAGTCTTCGCGCTGTTCTCAGGAAGGCGCTAATGGACTTCAAGTGCACAACGTGTTAAATGTTTCACTAAAAATCACTGAAATGTATGTATGTGTATATATATATATATCTTTATGCCCAGGTATTAAATAATAAAGTTTCTGAAAAAGTACATAAAAACAACACAAGCTGTTATTAAGACCAAAGGAGGCCATGCAAAATATTATTTTTTTATGATGTGAATAATGATTATTTAATTGTTTTAGTTTGTTATTTGCCTAATACATGACAATAACATTTTTAGTTTTTAGCAAGTTTTTGACAGACAGGTGGTCTTATAGCCATAAATAAAACAGTAATTCATTAAAAGCAGTGTTATTACTAAAAACAACCATTTGAGCTTGAGGAATCGTGACATTGTCTTGTTTAAAACACATTCATTGCAGTTATCTCATTAACAACAATAGCATAACTATAGTCTTCTCTTTTTACAGCAATGAATGTAACAATGAAACAATAAATGAATTAATTAATGAAAATAGTTAGTGTTAACTGAAGTAATAAAATGTTAATTTAAAAGGATAGTTTCACTAAAAATCACTGATATGTATGTATGTGTAGGCCTATATATATATATATATATATATATATATATATATATATATATATATATATCTTTATGCCCAGGTATTAAATAATAAAGTTTCTGAAAAAGTACTTAAAAACAACACCACAAGCTGTTATTAAGGCCAGTCTCAAAAGATTCCACAAATACAAAAGCGTATATTCACTGACGTTCTTAAGGCAAAACTTGTGCATACTGTAAGCAAAGATACAATGCACTTATTGCCTTTGTCTGGATTCTCGTGTGTGGATCGCTCGCGTGCATTTGTGGATTGTGTGCGGATCTATCGCGTGCATTTGTGGATTGTGCGCGTGTGTAAGGATCGCCGTGTAGGCTATATGAATCTCTCGCGTGCATTTGTGGATTCGTGTGCGCGTGTGTGG
The DNA here is from genome assembly GCA_026939265.1 of Oreonectes daqikongensis. NCBI lineage: Eukaryota > Metazoa > Chordata > Actinopteri > Cypriniformes > Nemacheilidae > Oreonectes > Oreonectes daqikongensis. Next base: position 4,855,040 of record JAOTQM010000033.1, on the reverse strand, counting down.
ATCTGTAACATCCATTTGTAGATTCATGCGCGCGAGTGTGGATCTCTCGCGTGCATTTGTGAACTGTGTGCGTGAGAGGTGGTGGCACCGGTCTTCTCATCTCCAAAGACTGGAAGTTCTCCACCTACCCCTCCGTAGTCAACACCAATTCTTTTGAATTCCATGCCGTAACTATTACTTCTCCATTAAAACTCCACATTGTAGTTATTTATCGCCCTCCAGGTCAACTGGGCGAATTTCTAGAAGAACTAGACATGCTGCTCTCGTCTTTCCCTGAGGACGACTCGCCGCTTCTTGTCTTTGGGGATTTCAACATCCACCTAGAGAAGCCTTATGCCTCAAACTTCCACTCACTGCTTACCTCCTTCAATCTCCAACTAGTCCCCACCACAGGTACCCATAAGTCAGGTAACCAACTTGATCTTATCTACACACGCAGCTGTGATACAGAGAACACCTTGATTACACCTCTGCACGTCTCTGATCACTTTTTCATCACTTTTAATTTAATACTGCATTCCCGCAACTCACCAACTCCGCTGCCAGTCTCATTTAGGCGGAATCTGCGCTCCCTTTCTCCTGTCCATCTTTCATCTGTCATAGAAACCTCCCTTCCATCCTTCACACACTTTGCATCACTAGATGTTAATTCTGCCACAGACACACTTCTCACAACACTAACCTCGTGTCTAGACACTATCTGTCCTATTTCCTCCAGGCCAGCACATGCTACTCCTTCCAGTCCCTGGTTGTCCAATACCCTCCGGGAACACCGGGCTAAACTCAGAGCGACTGAAAGGAAATGGCGCAAAACAAAAGACATCGCTGACCTCTGTAAGTATCAAGCTTCACTCTCTATCTTCTCTGCAGACATTCACACTGCTAAATCTGCATTCTTCCATGAAAAAATTAGCACCTCATTAGCGCCTCAGACTCCCACAAGCTTTTCAAAACATTTAAAACTCTCCTCTGTCCCCCTCCACCACCTCCGTCTAACTCCCTAACGGCTAATGACTTTGCCAGCTACTTCACAGACAAAACTAGGTCTATCAGCAGACAATTTTCAGCTCCACCCATCAATGATCTCACATCGCACATACACACAGCAGACCATCTTCTCTCCTCTTTCTCTCCTCTTAAAGAGGATGATGTCTCTAAACTTCTGCTCTCTACTCACCCAACCACCTGCCCGTTAGACCCCATCCCCTCACATCTACTACAAGCCATCTCACCCACACTCCTACCATCACTCACTCATATCATTAACACATCTCTTAATACAGGAATTTTCCCCACTGCATTCAAGCAGGCCCGGGTAACACCGCTGCTTAAGAAACCCACACATGACACTTCCCTACTGGAGAATTATAGACCCATTTCTCTCCTTCCGTTCATAGCTAAAGCACTTGAACGGGTTGTTTTCAATCAGGTGTCTACCTTCCTCACCCAAAACAACAGGCTGGACACCAACCAGTCAGGCTTTAAGAGCGGTTACTCAACCGAAACTGCCCTACTAACAGTTACAGAAGCCCTAAGGAGGGCAAGAGCTGAGTCCAAATAATCTGTTCTCATTCTCTTAGACCTTTCTGCAGCCTTCGACACGGTTAACCATCACATTCTTCTGTCTACCCTATCGTCACTGGGCATCACTGGAACTTCACTCTCCTGGTTTAAATCCTACCTCGCAGATAGGTCCTTCAAGGTAGCTTGGGGAGGTGAAGTGTCCAAATCACACCAACTAGTCACCGGGGTCCCACAAGGATCGGTTCTTGGACCTCTGCTCTTCTCCATATACACCACATCACTGGGTTCCATCATACAAGCACATGGATTCTCCTACCATTGTTATGCTGATGACACTCAACTTCACCTCTCATTTCATCCAGACGATTCCACGCTAGCCACACGAGTCTCCGACTGCCTGGCTGACATCTCTTCTTGGATGAAAGATCATCACCTGCAACTCAACCTGGCCAAGACTGAGCTTCTCGTCATTCCTGCCACCCCGTCAGAACAGCCCCAGCTTACCATCCAACTTGGTCCATCTAAGATAACCCCATCGACTTCAGTCAGGAATCTTGGGGTAATCATGGATGATCAGCTGACTTTTAAGGATCACGTTACTAAAACAACTCGGTCATGCAGGTTTGCATTGTACAACATTAGAAAGATCAGACCGTTCTTAACAGAACATGCAACACAGCTTCTCGTCCAGGCACTTGTCATTTCTAGACTGGATTATTGTAATGCTCTTCTGGCCGGTCTCCCAGCCTGTGCCTTCAAACCTCTGCAAATGATCCAGAATGCTGCTGCACGCCTGGTCTTCAATGAGCCCAAGAGAGCACATGTCACACCTCTGCTCATCTCTCTACACTGGCTCCCAGTAGCGGCACGCATTAAGTTCAAGGCACTGGTGCTTGCTTACAGAACAGCCACTAACACAGCACCCATCTACCTCAACTCTCTCTTACAGACCTACATCCCCTCCAGAAGTCTGCGGTCTGAAAACGAGCGGCGCCTCATTGTTCCTTCACAGAGAGGCATGAGATCCATCTCAAGGACATTTTCTTTCTCCGTTCCCGGCTGGTGGAATGATCTTCCTGTTTCCATCAGGACTGCTGGATCAATTTCACAATTCAAAAAACAGCTGAAGACCCACCTCTTCCATGAGCACTTAACTGTCTCATAAAAAAAAAAAAATTAAAAAAAAATATATATATATTTTCATTTTACCCCTATTTTTCCTTTTCTAATGTTCTCTATATACTTGCTTATACTATCTTGACGCTGTATTTGAAACCTTGTATTACTAGCACCTCTCGTGAATATTGCTTACTTAGACGAATCGCTTGCTGTTTTCCTCAATTGTAAGTCGCTTTGGATAAAAGCGTCTGCCAAATGAATAAATGTAAATGTAAATGTAAATGTGTGGATCTGTCACGTCCATTTGTAGATTCGTGTGGTGCCTGGGGGTTTCTCGAGTGCATTTGTAGGAGGTTTATGGACACAAAACCATTTGCTACATTTCTATGACAGTGTGCTTCTTGCTTTCTATGCTGCACAGTTCACTGTTCACCAGTGATGTGTTTTTGCTTGAATGATTGTGTTTAAAGACCGTTTCCTTAAAAGGACAGTTTACTCATAATCTAATAACTGTCCCTTTAAGTTATACAGATAACATAGATAAGATAACATAATCTTTTCTGTTCATTCAAATATAATGTATTCTAACATCGTTTATTTACCCTTATGTTGTTAAAAACCTGTATATGACTCTTTTGTGAAACAAAAGAAAATATTTTGAGACACGTCTAAATGGTTTTGTGTCCATAAAATGGAATTCAATGGGGTTCAGTGTTGTTTGGTTAACATTGTTCTTTAAATTATCTTCTTTTAAGTTCTGCACAATTAATAGTCACAAAGGTTGACATGAGAACGAGTGAATGATGACATGATTTGATGAGACACTCATTCTCTATTAATAATATCAACAATAGATATCCTGGTAACATGTAAGATGGCGCTAGTAAAACATAAGGTTTTAAGATGCAAAATATCGCCTGCATATCGTTATCGGGAAATCCCAGAAAATATCTAGATATCATTTTTTTGCCAATATCACACACCCCTACTTCAAACACAACGCAGATCATAGATTTATACGGTTACACTTGCTTAGAAAATAGTACCTACATTTCTGTAACCTAAAACCAGAAAGGAAAAAAGGAAATACGGTCTATCAGCCAAATCACCATAGTGATGTAAATATATTATTACACATCATAATACATTATGATGTGCTCCTATGCACATTCTAAGTGCCGTACGTATGCTGATGAACACACGTTTTGTTATGTGGCATTTTCTGCTTGCTTACAAGAATTTTAAAACTGCAGTTCTAAAGTTTAACTGTAATAAAAAACTTAAAATATTTAACATCTTTTCACATCATGTCTTTTTGCATCAAATTATAGAGCGTAGTATCAATAACAATATCGATAAGTACCGGTATCAACAAGCAGTATCAACATTGTGCTTCGCCCGTAAATGATGCTTGTTGTGTAATCTCCAAAGACACTTTCTGGTTCTGAGAAACCACTTTTGCCTTTGTTTAATCCTACGGCGATGTGCCCAATGCAGTAAGTCAACATTTCTTTTGAGTGTTTGTTCCAGCTGGAACAATTTTAGACGCTAGAAGTACCACAGCAGGCAACATTGTGAAAGACATCATAGTGTGCGTCATCGTCAGAGCACGCGGAAGAAAAAAAGTACAATTTGTAAGATTAATATTATTCATTATTTTTATTTTAACCTTTAATTGTATGTTTTGATTAAATGTGATAAATGGTGGTAATGATCAAAGCAGTATTTGGCATAATTTTAATATCTGTGTAAATGCATTCATGCCGCTTCAGAGCCGCATTTAAATACACATTTCCATTATTTTATGCCGTTTCTGTGCCGCCTCTGCTGTGTAAAGAGGCCTTTACATCACATTAGTCATTTCACCAAAATCCTAACTGAGACGCAATGATATTGAATACATGTATTAATTAAATTGTGAAAAGTGACCCACGGGTACCGTAGTTTGTACATTCATGTAACTTTTAATGCTCATTGGAAAAACTCTTCCACTCCATAGTGGTCACCACCTTACTACCCAATAAAAAAACTGTACTTTTTTGAGAGCTCACCTATGACACAAAATGGTTTCCTTGCGAAACGAAGTCGCCCCTGCCATCCTCTGTATCGGCAACAGCACCCAGCCGACCAGATACGAATGATGAATTCCAGCCCAAACACAACGATCATCACAAACTCCTACAAGAGAAAAAATACCAGTTAAATAGAGGACATGTGTCAGTACTGTACTGTATATTTGTAAAATCTGTGGTGGTGAAAATAACATTTTTACATAAATACGTTTATCAGACAGTTTCCAAATTTTACATTGAGAGATTCACTACAAAGTTATGTTTTCCTTGAAAGACATTCTTCTGAGATCTGTAGCATCAGTGAGATCTCATCAGATTTCTGTAGCAGTCACTTTTGTAAAAACACTAACATTTAGTTATCATCAGTTTATCATTCGTTTATCAGCAGAAGTCTGCAGAAGTATGGAAGTGTATTTGAGTCTTGTCTTATTGGTTTTAGCAGTGTCATTGCTAGGAAACACTGTTTTGTTTAGACATGTTTCACATCATAGGTAATGCCCTCCTAAAAATCTGTATCTAAAAATATACCTTTTCTATGTCCACCACTAAATCCAACGTGATCTCATGAGAATTCGTATGTATTTTGCGTAAAATGTGGTTCTACAAATGTGTACCATAATTATGTTTGCACGAACACTAAAACGCAAAATACTGACGTATTTACAGCATCTAAACACACAATACCAACGTATTGATGACACATAAAATTTCAAGTATTTACATATGAACAATTTTACAGACTTACAAATAAATTATGAATATCGTAATCGTGGCATTAACATATTGGGATTATACATATTGTATTTATTTGTCATATCAATGGCATTATGTTTTCAATTGCATTTAATAAAGTTTACTTAATATGAAATGGCATTTTATTTTGTGTGATTTCTGCTGCCAAACTCCTAAAATGAATAACATTTCTCCAATCGTTTAACCATTACTTATCATGTAATATTTGCTTTGTTTGCCGTGGGAGACAAAGACATTTTCTCCAACATGCTGTGACTGAAAGTAGAACTATAAAATACACAAAATACAAATAAAATCACCAAAGGAATCAATTTTATTTGTTAGATGTAATCCATATCTTCATAATTCATTTGACTGCTAGGAACCAAACCAAATCCAAGCCTTTAATCGGCTATCGTTATCTCCATTCTGAGCAGCCACCATTAGCAGCTTTGTCACAGATTGCGACATGCCTGTTTCTGGTGAGGTGTGTTTAAATGGTAAATGCGCGCCTTCACAGAGTGGATCAGGATAATATTCTGGATAATATTTTCAGCGATTACCAACTTAAATTCTGCTCTGTTCCTCACACAAAACTGTTGTATTCCACCAGAGAAAACTGTGACTGCAACGCATCGTCATTTGGAAAAAAATACGTAGCAATTTTTACGTTTTATACGTTGTAATGCGTCCAATTTTTAAGTTTCAGCATCAATAAAATTTTTTAAAAATGTATGTTTTATGCTTGTAAACGTAACGTACAAATACCTACGTATAAACATTGAGACAATGCTAAATCACATACTATTGGTTTATGGAATTGCCATTCTGCTGTAAACAAAGTAGATTTTATTACAGCTATAGACCGCTTCCACGTTTTGTCTCAGCCGGTTCAGTTACATCCGGTACACGTAGCGTCTATAGGGAACAATTACGTTTCTCCCTCGGCCGCTTCAAGATGCACCTAGGATTACTGTCAATGATGTCTAATTATCCAAACATTACGTCATACATCAACAACCAAAAAGGGGAAAGGCTTTAAGCTATACGTTTCAAGCTACATCCATAGATATAAAAAAAGTGTACTTTTGTTCTTACTCAAGGCTTGATTACAGAGGCACTCAACAATGCTCAAGCAGTGGTACTGTTGGTTTGCTGAAATGTAAACTTTTTTTAGTAAACATATTGTTATCGCTGACAAAATACTTGCTTTGATTTTAGTGGAAGTACGTCATCACCCTGCATGCACATAGTTTGAATGCACTGGATGTAGCTGAAGAGGATGGACACAGCAAAGAACATGCATCAATGCAACACATTGGTTGGTCTGATCAGCCTGGGCGGGGCCTCTCTTGGCTGAGGGTGTCTTGTGGTAAAGGGCCGAAACATCCAATGAGGCTGAGGTACACAACTGATGATGTGTTGCATTGTTGGAAACCCCACAAAGTCATTATCAGCAGCACCTCGCCAAAAGGTGGGATTAGACACAAACTCATGAGGTGGCTCACGCATATTATCAAGGAAAGGTGGTAAGTATAATATCTTATTTTAGTCGTATTTCTTGAAAACACAGAGGATACCTACCTGATGAACCCATCGAAGCCTCTAACCTCCATACATATTCTTGACTGCTCCTCTGTCACACCTTAAGTATGGAAAATGTGTCATTGGGAAAGTAAACTGTTCTGAAAAAGTGGGATTATAACACCTAGTCATATTAAGCGAATCTGAACAACCTGGTTAAACCAGTAGCTACGTTTACATGGACACATCGGATTACATTTGTTCAGATGCATTTGTGCAATCCGAATGTAGTGTTTACATGAAAAGTAAATAAAGTGATCTGATTGATGTGCGTGTTTATATGACAAACCTCAAGCCTTTAATCTGCTGACATGCGCACACTGCACAAGTTCAGTTAAATGCACTAAAACAAACGGCATGAAAGAAATGTACAGCAGAGTAATGTCTCGTGCCAATGAACCATGATGCAGTTTTACTACGGTAAAACTATGACAAAACTACCAAGACCAGAGCGTCTGCAGACAAGCAATAATTAGAATAAATATTTAATAAACACCGAACTTTAAAAGTGATAATACGTGGATTCATATTTGCATTAATGGTAAACGGAGGCCGCAAATGTTATTATAATATTCACACAAACGGCTACTCAAACAAGTGTTATAGGTACAGATGTGTTTATTTTATGTCACAGACACCGGCATAATAACGTACAGTTCATAAACACAAAGTAATATCAACATATCATCGAAGCAAAGTCATTTTGCACAGTGATTTACCAGTAAATCCTTCCAAAGCACATTCAAGTAAACAATAAATAAAATAAATGATCGGTAACTATGAATACAAATTACATTTTATGATTGAATATTTTAGTATGTTTGTACATCTGCAAATGTATCAAGTTTTAAAAAGAAACTGAGAAATTGCGGTTAAAAACTTACTCCAGGGAAACAGTTAATACATTTTAAATGCATAAAATATGAATATGTTCATTTAGAGATGACAAGCATATGGATATTTGTCCCGGATTGTTAGATTTATAGCTTTTGGTTTCTTTAGAAACAGCTGCTCGTTCTGTGCGTCATACGCCCTGGCGTCTGTACGACCCAGCGACGTCTTTGCACATGTGCAAAACTTCCTAATCCGGTTTTAAATCTGATCAAGTGTTTACATGTCCTATCAAGCGGATTACAAACGGCATAAACCACCCCTTACAATCCGACTGAAATTGTAATCGGTTTGGCCATTTTTAATCTGATTGATGTGTTCATATGGAGCATTTCATTCGGGATTGGACTTTTAGTCGGATTACAATGGTCCACGTAGCTAGTGACTGCTGTGAAAAGGCAGTTAACAACCAGTAAAAGACCTGGTGACAGCCTGGAGAGACTGCTGGCAGGAGGGAACAGACCCCACCGGGGCAGGCATGGGCTAGCTACCCATGTCGGCAGGATCCATTACTATAAAATGTAATGGGTCTACCCACCTATGGCTACGAAAAACACAAAAGAAAGAATACCCTTGGAGTCTGCGAGAGTGGGGGCGCAAGATGACGCATGGAAGAATCACACGGCATTCAAACCTAGGAATGGAAATAACAAATCAGGCGATCAGCACGGCAAAAGTTGGAACAACAGGACAGAAACTACAGAGATGCATCTGTGGCTGGACAAAGGTAACATCAGAGAAAGGTCTAAAAATCCATCAGGGCAGGAAAAAGTGCCTGAAAGAGCTTAGTGAGGGGCCTCGCATTGACCAATACTTTACAAGAGGTAGGGCAAATCAGTCAGGTGAAGCCCAGTGGCGGGACAATCACCACAGTCCACAGGGTATCAGAACTCTAGACGAAGCCCAACCAGGCACAAACTTACCTGCACTCAGTAACCCAGAGACCACCCAGCCGCAGCAAGCAGTAGAAAGGAAAATGGATAGAAGAAAACGTCAGATACATTGGCCTAAATCCTAAAGAGTGGGCAACCATTGATTTAGACCTCTTCCAGCTATTAGCAGGCCAGAAAGGAGATGTTGAAAGGAAAGTGGAGAAGACGGGGGAGATCATCTACACCTATGGGATGGAGAGATTTGGAGTGCAAAGCAAGAACCCAAGGTCACAGGAGTTGGCAAGCCGGCAGAAGTCCAGAAGACAACAAGAGGTTGACAGACTTGTGAGAGAAAGGAGGAGCCTGAGGAAACAAAAGAGGAAAGGAAAGGCCTAGAGGTACTACAAAGTTAAAAATCGCCTGGCCTCACTGCAAAGAGCAGAGAACTTGAAGAAGCAACAAAAGACAAAGGAGCGAACCTTCTAGACTGCCTTCTACAAAGATCCATACAAGTTTGTCAGTAGCATCTTTTCCAACGAGAAAACTGGGACCCTCAAAGTACTTATAACAGATCTTAAGGAAAACCTCTGGATGACGTATTCTGACAATCAGAGGCATAAGCCAATCTCCTTTCCAAAAGATATGCCACCAATTCAGCTACCAAAACACCAGATGGACACAAGGCCCCCTAAATGGACCGAAGTTGAGAGTGCAGTAAAACGGGCAAGAGCTGCATTAGCTCCTGGACCCAACGGTATTCCTTACAGGCTCTACAAGAATGCCCTGGAGCGTTGAGGTACCTTTGGAGACTAATGGCTGTGGCATGGAAAACCCATCAAATCACTCTATCTCTCCCCTCATCCTCTGTGGTTTGATCCACGCTTCCTCACCCTAAGCAGTACTTACCACTGGATGCTAACAATGCTACTGACACTCTATGCTCCACTGTTAGGGTGGACAATTTCTGCCCACTCACATCCAGATCAGCCCATGCAACCTCCTGGCTATCTGATGTTCCCCATGAGCACTCAGGGCCACTGAGAGGAAGTATTGCAAATTGAAATACCTTTGTCCATACCAGTCTCTAATTTCTAATGTCTCCATAGCTAAAACTACATACCACTCCAAAATTAACAGCTCTTTTGACTATTGTAGTCTTTTTAAAACCTTTCGTCATTTTGGGACAGGAAAAGGAGCTTTTGAAAAAGTTTTAAATTGCATTTCTACAAATGGCATTGTAAGGAATTTTGTTTCCATCTCTGTTGCAACAGTTTTGGAAGCACCTTTTTTCTGTTCCAAATTGGCTGTACCCCTGTGTACAAGCCATTGATGTGGAGTGAAGAGTTTTTGGCTCAAAGACTGCATTTAAAAAGTCACACCAAATGTGTTCAGCTTGGTTCAGGACTCGGTTTTATGCAGACCAATCAAGTTCTTCCACATAGACTGAATAAATGTTTTCTTTCTGAACCGTGTCTCATACACAGGGGCGTTGTCATGTTGGAATAAAAAAGGGCCCTTTCCAAACTGTTGCTATTAAATTAGCAGCACACAATTACATAGAATATCATGATATGCTGCAGCACTAAGATGTGTACTCATGGAAATTACTAAAGTCATCAAACCTGTTTATTAGATAGTGTGACCCAATACTTTTGGCAATATAGTGTATCTCCGAAAGCTTTTTAAGGAGCCTTAAAAACCCCTTAAGAAACCCTCACTTAATTCTGCACTTCTAAAAACACCAGGCCAGTTCCTCCTTCTATTCATTGATAAAACTCTCAAATGTGTGTTTTTTTCCTCAAGCTCTCCAACTGAACAGCAAACAGTCAGGTTTCAAAAGAGGACATTCAACTGAGACTGCCTTACTGCTGTCTGCTGCTTTTGACACAGTTAATGACTACATCCTCCTGTAAACCCTGCTATCTAAAAACAAATAAACTGTTATTTAACTGTTGCAGAAGAGTTTCAATATTTAACGCTTTCTTGTGGAATTATGTTTCAAAAAGTAGCCCATTTGTCACAAAATACACAGGAACAGGTAGGTGCACAGATCCACAGGTTAGTAATCCACAGGTAACATCTAGAGGTAAACATCTAGAAGTAAACATCTAGAAGTAAACATCCACAGGTAAACATCCACAGGTAAACATCCACAGGTAAACATCCACAGGTAAACATCCACAGGTAAACATCCACAGGTAAGTAACCAACTGGCTCAGACTAGCAATATAAACAGTAACATAACAATGACAAGACCATACAACAATGGGGCAAACAGAGTGACTCTAAATAGTATCTGGGTGATGAGGGGATTGCTGGCAGGTGCGGGGATTGCTAATGAGGGACTGGTGAGGGAGAGTGGGTGATGAAGGGAAATCGATTCCGTGGGGGAAACTGACCATGGGGAACACTAGAAGGCAGTTAGAGGTAAAGCTGAGCGATATTGAGACTATATATATATCACGGTACATGTTAATTATACATGTATTGGACGCTTCTGATATCACAACAGTGTTTCATGCACAGCTCTTTCATGAACTACGGCTCTTTAAACAGTAGGAAGTACTGCTCAATATAAAATCACGACAAGATTGAGTCGTTTATAACGTGCATTTAAACATAGCATCTGCTGAACGTGCATCTAAACACTCGTCAAACATCATCATTATAAGTATATGTTATTTTTATGAAAATACCTGAAAAGGTTTGAACAACAGCAATTAAATATGCCTATTGAAACTGCGTGTCTTCTGTGGCTCATAGCTGGAGTTTCTGCGAGAGAGCACCCTCTGGCTTTCAGATGTGGCTGCATTTAACCGTAATTCATTGAGAAACTGAGCATAAAGAATTACACAATATATCGTCCCAGCCCTAGATAGAGGACACCGTGACACCATCACACTGAGGCAAAATGTTCGACCATGACACAACGGGCACAAGTTAAAATCTGAAGCGTGTGTACAGTTTTTATAAACCGTTTTTATAAACCAAAATCAAAGACATTTTATGATAAGTTGACATATAAAGTGTCAAGAGCACTAAAAGATGAAACAACAGAAATATGTATTTATATACTATATATTAAAAGATGAGCGGGGAGAAGCAGGATGTACTGAAACATCTACATATACCTTTACCTGCATGATTTTGAGGTTGGAAGCAGGACTAATAGAAAATGTTGTGTGTATTTTTTTGCGGGAGTTGGACTGAAAAATCTACTCCATGCTGGTCTTTACCCCAGGGCTCAGTGCTTGGGCCACTGCTCTTCTCAATTTACATGGCATCTCTAGGATCTGTAATTCAGAAGTGTGGCTTCTTCTATCACTGCTATGCTGATGACAACTCCACTTCTTATTTCAACCCAATGATCTGACAGTATTTGCTTGCATCTCAGCATGCCTCAGTGATATTTCGGTCTGGATGAAGCACCATCACTTGCAACTGAACCTTGCGAAGACAGGACTGCTTTGTGTGAGCGGGTGAGTTGGAGCGATCCCACCTTAAACGGGGTGTTTTTGACCGGTTTGGATGATGATCTACTCGTTCTCATCTCCCTGATGCTGATGAGCTTGCGCTGTTAGAGTAGGGCTCTCTATTCTGCGTCGGGAAAACGGATGGGGACGTATCTCCCGAGCCGGCGCCTCTGCCCAGCCTTTCCCGACCTTCGCGCCTGAGTTTTCCCCAGCCTCCGCACCTGAGCTTTCCCCGGCCTCCGCGCCTGAGCTTTCCCCAGCCTCCAAGCCTGAGCTTCCCCCAGACTCCACTGTGACCGTAGCCTTGCCTCTAGCTTGTGCCTGGGAGGCCACCGCATCCCTGGACTTTCCCCAAATATATTTTTTTTGGGGGGAGGGTTGGGACAAAGTGGCCATCCCGACACCCCTCAGCACGGCTACAAGGTTCAGTGGCTGTAAGCGCCCTCGTCTTGACTGTCAGCAACCTCCTCGCCACGATCTCGTTTAGTGTTTTGTGTCTGAGTAAACAACCGATTCTAATGTCCTGTAATGCACAATGCGGTCGCAAATGGACAGAGGGGGCCCGTTGAAAGTTTTTGCACATGGGCCTCAACATTACTTGCTACGCCACGAAACCACCACGAAAATTCATCATTCTAGGCATTTTTATTAAACTTTTATTTTACATAATTTAAACAAGCTAGGACGCTAGTGAACTAGTTAAACCTTTATTCTGTGACCTTAATTCTCTCTGATGGAACTATTAAGGGGAGAAAAAAAACTTTGGTTTGTTAAATAATGGAATCAGACTGGAGGATTTATTTTGCGGTGAAGTTACGAAAATATTTAAGACCTGTCATATCTGAATTTAGGACTTTTTAAGGACCCGCAGCCACCCTGTAAATCTTTTCAGATTTTTGCATGCCGTGGTAGATTATATCTATCTTAAAATGTCCTTATGTATTTTAACATATGTATTTTAAGTTAACACAAAAGTCATTGTTTCATGTTTTATACTGTTGCTATAGCTTAAAAGGTACTATGCTAGAAATGCTGAGATCATAAATTTGATTTAGGGATGCTTTGATCTGTAACAGTCCTGGTGATCAGGCAGGTGAGCACACCACAAGGTGATATAGTTTGGTAAGACATTTATTAATACAGGTATTCAGGTGAGTATAATCCAAATAGGTATTCAGGTGAGTATAATCCAAACAGGTATTCAGGTGAATATAATCCAAACAGGTATTCAGGTGAATATAATCCAAACAGGTATTAGAACAAATGGAACAGAATATAGACCGGACGTTGGACAGAACTCAAAAGACAACTTACGAGCAACAGGTGAGAAACAAATGAACAACAGGTGAATGTCCAATTAAGATGGCGGAGGTGAGGTGGATGCTGGGTAGTGTAGTCTTTTTAAATTAAAGGTCCAAGAACACAAAAACCACACAGGGGCAGAACGTGAGTGTTACATGATCGATCGGCTGCAGAACGGTATCTGCCGATAATCAAATTTTATGACTCGACAGCAGAGATGGACAGTAACAAAGTAAATTTACTTGTCTACTCTACTTAAGTACACTTTTTGAGAATCTGTACTTTACTTGAGTATTATTATTTTTTTCTGAGTACTTATGACTTTACTTCATAACATTTGAAAGACAAATATCATACTTTTTACTCCACTACATTTATAAAAAGGTCCAAAAGTAGAAAGTCGTTTCTATGTAGCAGGTTTTCCTGTGTGCAAATGTTTTGTGGCATTTTTTGGATGTAATGGTTATAATGGGAATTGTATTGGATACTTGGTGTCTACTGGTACAGTATGTGATGAATTCTATTTGTTGGATGTTAAATCCTATTGGAATAAAACCCAAAACACACTACAAAAAGGAATTTGGTAATGGTTTTAATAAAAAAAATCTAATCCTAATTCACAAATTCATTGTTTTTTTTTCTAGCAGGGATGGTATTTGCAGTAAAACCACAGTATCCAACAATTTACCATTTTCTCTATATAGTAACAATATTCCAGTAAAGTAGAACCGCAGTAACTAAAAAATGACCATAGTTTCACTATAGTAGCTATAGTTTATTTTTGTAGTACTAATACAAATGGTAATAAATTCAACAAACACAAGGCTTCTACACTTGACTATTCAAAAACCTTACTACTTACTGGAAAAATTGCTGCTTAAACTGGTAAAGCGAGTATACAAAAACAAAACACTGCTCATAAATACATATAGGCCTAGGGGTCTAATGATAATGCAGGATGATATCTAAAAAAGGTTTTGTAACATAAAAGCTCTTAATATCACTGATATTGTACGTTTCTCAATGTATTCAGTAGACTTCTTCTGAGGCATACAACAATAAAACAATGCATCACTGAAGGAAATTTACTTTTAATACTTAAGTACTTTTAAAAGCACGTACTTCTGTACTTTTACTTGAGTAAGAATCTGTCTTTAGAACCTTTACTTGTAGTGGAGTAAAATTTGACCAACAGTATCTGTACTTTCACTTAAGTAAGGAAGTTGTATACTTCGTCCACCTCTGCTCGGTACTCACTACCTTGGTGGATCTCGGTGGTTCTGGACAAGATGGCGGACTGAGAAGTCACGTTGTTGTACGCTCTTAAATGCATCCCGAGTTTGTTATGGTTGGTTAATTTTATTTCATCTCTACCTGTTGATTTTGTAAGTTGATCATACCCTGATTCATTTGAAGTCATTGAAAAGATGGAGGAACATTGTTATGCGATGGACACATATGAAGTTTCTAACAAAAGGGAGAGAGGAGATGATTCGGGTTCTCCCACACCATGCAAGATACAGAAAGAGAAGAAATCTAAAAAAAAGGTTGAGAGTGAGGAAAATCTCGAAGTGTCCAATTCTGCAATCTTCGAGGCGATTAAGGCTGTGGTTGATGCACAACATGAAGAATTAAGCATGCAAATGAAGCAGCATAGTGCGATGATTGCTAGCGTAGCGAAGTCTGTACAAATCAATGCACAGGAGTTGAAAGAATGCAATGACAAGATCAAGATTATGGAAAAGGTTTAAGTGTTCTTCAAGTTAAGTTAAAAGTTAAGCTATTGTTCATGTTCACGTTAAAATCTGATATTTCATTTTCATCGTTAAATTGTAGAGGTTTAAAAGATGCTGTGAAAAGAAAGGCGCTATTTTTGTTTTGCAAAAACCAAAATTCCCAATGTTTATTTTTACAAGAAACGCATTCAGTGAGAGATGAAGTTGCTTTTTGTTAAAAAGAGTGGGGGGATGACTTTATTTTTAGTCATGGCTCAAACCGATCTGCAGGTGTCGCAATTTGCATGTATAAATGTCCAGGTAAAATTATTACTTACAAAGCTGATGAGGATGGCCATTGGCTTGCAGTAGTATTGAAGGTAGAGGAAATATTCTTCATTCTAGTAAATATATATGGTTATAATAACCAATTCCAAAACAAAGTTCTTTTGTCAACAGTAACAAAGGTTATAAATTATCTCAAAGCTAATTATTATACAGAATATATTTTAGTTGGAGGTGATTTTAACATGACACCAGATGATTATTTTGATAGACAGCTCTCTAAATTTATCAGTTCTCATGTCAACAATATTATTCAAAATTTTTGTGTATCCAATTGTTTAACAGATATTTGGAGAAAACTTAATCCCCATGCCAGACATTTTTCATGGTTTAAACCTAATGCCCAATCAAGACCAAGAATTGATTATTGGCTCTGTTCTGACAGTATCTCAAGTTATGTGACAAAATGTGATATTTCTAGTGCCCCACTGACAGATCATTGTGTGATTAAAATATCTCTAGAACCATTTGGAAAGTCTTTTAAGACTAAAGGATATTGAAAATTTAATGCAGACTTATTAAATCAGAAGGAATTTTGTATGCAGGTTAAAAAATTAATAGTTGAAATTAAAAGTAAACAAATATCTAACAGTATTAAATGGGAATTTTTAAAACATAAATTGAGAGAATTTGCAATAACCTTTAGTAAACAGTTGTTAAAAAGAAACGTGAAAAAGAAATAAAGTTAGTAAAAGAGATTAATGATTGTTGTAGCAAACTTAATTTGTCAGAGGAGGAAAAAGAAAAACTTAATATACTTCAGTCCACCTTATATAATTTATATATTATCTAGGCAACGGGGGCCTATGTGAGATCTAGGGCTAAGTGGCTGGAAGAGGGTGAGAGGAGCACTGCATATTTTATTAATTTAGAAAAAAGGAGACAAGAAAGGAATTCTATTAATAGTTTAATTGTAAATGAAGTAGAGCATTCAAATCAGGATTCAATTGCTATTGAGGTATTTCAATTTTATTCTAATCTGTATTCTTCTTCTTTTTCCCCCAAGTAGTTGTAATATTTTCTTTGATACTATAAAAGACAAAATTCCAACAATTGATTGGTACATTTAAGGACATTTGTGAAGCAGACTTATCTATTCAAGAACTTGATGAGGCTATAAAACATAGTAAAAGTGGTAAATCACCTGGCCCTGGTGGGTTAACCATAGACTTTTATAACTTTTTCTGGGAAGATCTAAAATATATTCTGTTTGATGCCTTACAAAATTGTTTACATAATAATGACCTACTACCAACCATGAAGCAAGGGCTTATAATTTTGTTACCAAAACCAGGGAAAGATAAAAGGTTGTTAGATAACCTACACCCCATTACACTCCTTAATACAGATTATAAATTATTTACTAAGGCATTATTTTCTAGATAAAAATTTGGATTGGGCCAAATCATTAGTGAGTCACAATCTGGTTTTCTAAAAGATAGGTAAACTCATAACAATATCAGATTAGTTTTAGACATGATAGATGTAGCAGGTAAGCTCACTTAAAGATTGGGATATTGGACCAGACAAAATCAGAAGATTTCAATGGTACGCAAAAGGAGGTGGCAGGGATGCTGAATAACAGACAGGAGCATTAAGAACAATACAATTAAAACAATTTACAATAACTACAGTATAAGTAACCAAGTAATAATACAGCAGTATACCCTGGGTGCACCCTCTTAGTTTCTCTTCATTTAATGAGTATTATTATAAAAATCAATGTATCTGATTGACACAAGTAAATGACAATATTCAAGTAAAGAAAATATTACATGTAAAACATACTGAGCTCAGTTTCCAATTTAAAAGTTTGCATAAATTATAAGATTAGTCCACCTTAAATCTTGCAGTTGTGTCTCTGAGATGTATTAGTCCCAGTACTCTTAATGATTGAACCCTCTTAATTTTCTGAAGAGGAAGAAATAACCGTCTTTCCTGTTTTCCAGATCCGTGTTTCCAGTATCAAAGTGGGAGTCTTGGATAGTCTTGACGTTCTAATAAATTTTTGTAAAAAATTTTTTTAAGGAGCAATAATTATGTACTCAGGGTTACATAGAGTATAGATTCCTTCATTTTGCAAACACTTAAATACTTTGGTTTTGGTCCAAAATTCATCAATATAAATATATATAGTATGATATTGTCACAGTCTTGTTTGTCTCCTTGCCTGTTTCCCCCGAGTTTCCCCCATGGACTACACTTCCCAGCATCCTCCACGCTCCCGCACCTGTCCCTCGTTTGTCATCACCACACCTGTCAGCCATCATCCTCATTACCTGGACACTATATGTACCTTGTCTGTTCCTTTGTGATTTGTCGATGATTGTATTGTCATGAGATGTTTGCTACCCGTGTTTTTGTTTACCTGTTCTGTTATATCATTAAATATAGTGTTTGTTCTTGAACCTCGTTTGTTTTCTGTTACTCCAGCCGTGACAGAATCATCGACCAAAATATGGAATACTGGGGAAAGTAAGCTGCGGATCACCCGAGCCTGCGCCACGACGATCACCCGAGCCTGCGCCACGACGCTCACCCGAGCCTGCGCCACGACGCTCACCCGAGCCTGCGCCTAGACGCTGGAATATGGAAGGCCAACAGGGCCAAAACCGCCAGTCTCTCCGTCAGCCGGTGATTTCTCCGCTGGACCTGCTTCTCCAGGAGTTTGATCCCCTGTTTGGTCTCCACCCTACCCTGAATCCCGCTCCAGAGTCTGTTCCCCTGGAGCCCGCTCCAGAGTCTGTTCCCCTGGAGCCCGCTCCAGAGTCTGTTCCCCTGGAGCCCGCTCCAGAGTCTGTTCCCCTGGAGCCCGCTCCAGAGTCTGTTCCCCTGGAGCCCGCTCCAGAGTCTGTTCCCCTGGAGCCCGCTCCAGAGTCTGTTCCCCTGGAGCCCGCTCCAGAGTCTGTTCCCCTGGAGCCCGCTCCAGAGTCTGTTCCCCTGGAGCCCGCTCCAGAGTCTGTTCCCCTGGAGCCCGCTCCAGAGTCTGTTCCCCTGGAGCCCGCTTCCGAGCCGCCAGAGCCTCCCGAGCCGGCCTCCGAGCCGCCTCCTCCAATCTACAAGCCTCCCAAGCCTCCGGACCCGGACTTGCCCCAAATAATTTTTGGGGGGGGGCAGAAGGATGTGGCCGGCCCTGTCCCTGAGCTCCCGGACCCTCCATGGCCCCTGGACCTCTGAGCCGTGAGCTCCGTCCTGGAGGCTCCCAGTCCTGTCCTGTCCTCTGTGTCCAGCACGAGCCTTTTGTATAGTAAGCAAGTGGGGATTAGGTGCCTTGCTCAAGAGCACCTCAGCCGTTACCCGCCAACCCTGAGAATCGAACCAGCAACCTTCTGGTCATGAGTCCAACTCTCTAACCACTGGGCCACGATCAGCCAGACTTATCAATTTATAATAATATTCCAATAAAAACTAAGGTGACATATTTAGGCTTTAGGATATCAAAAAATGTGAATGATTTAGAAAAGTTAAATATAGACAATAATGTAAACGAGCTTAATGACTTTTATGCTCGCTTCGAGAGAGACAATAAGGAAACTGCCACCAAGCTCACACTCTTAGATGACCACCCGACCATCACACTCACCTCCTCAGATGTCTACACGGCACTGAGCCGGATCAACGCACGAAAGGCTGCTGGACCAGATGGCATCCCCGGTCGTGTACTTAGGGCATGTGCAGAGCAACTCGCTGGGGTCTTTACGGATATTTTCAACCTGTCCCTCGCCCAAGCAGCTGTGCCAGCATGCTTTAAATCCACCTCCATTGTGCCAGTGCCGAAACACTCTAGCCCAACGTGCCTGAATGACTACCGCCCTGTAGCACTCACACCTATTGTTATGAAGTGCTTTGAGCGGCTGGTCCTGGCTCACCTAAAGGACTCCCTTCCGTCCACACTGGACCCATACCAGTTTGCCTACCGCAGCAATAGGAGCACAGAAGATGCTGTCTCCATAGCACTGCACTCTGTGCTCTCACACTTGGACAATAAAAACACTTATGCACGAATGCTGTTTGTTGACTTCAGCTCTGCATTCAATACTGTCATCCCTTCCAAGTTAATCACCAAACTTGGGAACCTGGGCATTAACACCTCTATTTGCAACTGGATTATGGACTTCCTGACAAACAGACCTCAGCTTGTTAGGTCAGGCCACATCTGCTCCACCACCATCACACTTAACACTGGCGTACCACAGGGCTGTGTTCTGAGCCCCTTTCTCTACTCCCTCTTCACACTCGACTGCAGGCCTGTGAATGGATCTAATGCCATCATTAAGTTTGCAGACGATACTACAGTGATTGGTCTCATCAGCAACAACGATGAGACGGCCTACAGGGAGGAGGTCCGGCACCTGGCCACATGGTGCTCAGACAACAACCTGCTCCTTAACACCTCCAAGACAAAGGAGCTCATCGTGGACTTCAGGAAGGAGAGAGGAGGCACACATGACCCCATCCACATTAACGGGATGGCTGTTGAGCGTGTCTCCAGCTTCAAGTTTCTGGGGACCCATATTTCGGAGGACCTGTCCTGGACCACCAACACCTCCAGCCTGGTCAAGAAGGCTCACCAGCGCCTCTTCTTCTTGAGGACCCTGAAGAAGAACCAACTGTCTTCAGCTATCCTGGTGAACTTCTACCGCTGCGCAGTAGAGAGCATCCTAACCAACTGTGTCACAGCCTGGTATGGGAGCTGCTCTGTTGCAGAGCGCAAGGCACTGCAGCGGGTGGTGAAAACCGCCCAACGCATCACAGGGACTCCACTTCCATCCATGGAGGACATCCAGAGGAAACGCTGTCTGCGTCGAGCTCGCAGCATTCTAAAGGACTCCTCTCACCCTGCCCACAGACTGTTTTCTCTCCTGCCCTCCGGCAGGCGCCTCAGATGCCTCCGGACAAGGACTAGCAGACTGAAAAACAGCTTTTTTCCCAGAGCTGTTTGCCTACTGAACTCTACCCCCCACTGATTCCACAACCCCCTCATATACCTCTAACTTAATGCTGCTATATTGTTTTGTTATTGCACTACAGGCCTGTCAAGCACACGACTGGACTGTCTACACATGTACTACATGTTTACTTGCTCTACCGGACTATTTATACTATACTGCATCATTTGCACTACTGGACTATTATACATATACTGCATCATTTGCACTTCAGTACTATGTACTGAATACTGCAATAACTCATCTACTGCACTGTTTACTTTAACTTAATAGCTGCTGTCCATCATTTATGCACACTTTATACTCATTTGCACTACTGTTCTGCATAGTCTAATTTATATTGTACATATCCATCAGTAAATTTCTGTTTTTAGTAAATAACCATCTGTATATAATGTTCATAGTACATTCCCACTTGTAAATTCTTCATAATTTTTGCTTTATTCTGTATTTATGCACAACTGTATATCCTGCACTTGCTTATTGCACTTCTGGTTAGACCTAAACTACATTTCGTTGCCTTGTACTTGTACATGTGTAATGACAATAAAGTTGAATCTAATCTAATCTAATCTAATCTAATGTAGGAAAATGTAAATTAATAATGAATACTTGGCTGCAGAGAGATATAACCCTTTTTGGAAGAATTCTGTTGACAAAAGTGGAGAGTCTTTCTAGATTTAATTATCCTTGTTTTTCGATAGCAATCTCAGAAAATAAAATAAAATAAATAAATAAAATAAACTTTGATTTTGTATGGAAAGGGAAAAGTGATTACATATGTAAAAATGATATGATTAAAGATTATAAGGAAGAAGGCCTAAGAGTGATTGACTTTGACATTATGAATGGAGTAATTAAACTTAAATGGCTGCAATCATTGATTAATAATGAATCCTCATACTGGTTGCTTTATTTAAAAAATGTGGGGGCATAAAGTTTTTATTACAATGTGATTTTGAAATTATGAAATTACCTAAAACTGTCTGCTTTTCACCAGCAGGTATTATTATATTGGAAGTTGTTATTCAAGCATAACTTTAGCCCTCACAATATGTCAATTTGGAATAACAGATGTATAACAGTGAATAGGAATTTTTTTCGAGAGGTTAGGTGCAATTTTTTTAAATTTTCCTATTAACCCTAAATGTAAAGAGGTTCACTTCAAAATTTTGAATCATATATATCCTGCAAGAGAATTCTTAAGATTAAAATTTAAGGTTGGAAACTCTAATGTTTGTCAAATTTGTAAAAGTGATGTTGAAACTGTGGAACATTTATTTTTTCAGTGTAAATTGGTGTATTGTTTTTGGATTGATGTGTTTGAATGAATGCAGTGGAAAATACCTGCAAGTTTAAATTTATCATGGGAAAATATAAAATTTGGTTTGGTAATTAAACACAAAGATACATCTTTTGTGGTGAATAATTTACTTCTTTTATTGAAATTTTATATTCATAAATGTACATTTTTAAATGTCCCCCCTAGGTTAATTGTTTTTCAAGAGGAATTTTCTTTATATGTTAATTGTTTAAAAGAGGTAAATAATACAAAAGCTAAATATTTATATTCTTTATTGCTGGATTTTGATTTTATAACATGATTTTATAGCATCTTATATTTATTTTATTTTTGTGTTTATGTAATTTTTTTATTTCCTTTAGGCCTATGTAATATGTGGGAATTTATTATCTACAATTAATTGCAAATTGTTAATACTGAATATTGTTATTGTCTTTTTGTTTTGATCTTAAAATTTAATAAATGGTTGAAAAAAAAACCTTGGTGGATCTCACAAACTGATTGCGATTTGATGACGTCACCGTGTGAGGACATACAGTCATGTGAAAAAGTTAGGAAATCCTTGGTAAATATGAGCAAAGAAGGCTGTAAAAATAAATTTACATTGTTTCTCATTTTGATCTTTTATTTAATATACAAAATTCCAATGTTTCATTAAAGTAAAACACTTTGAATCGGGGTGAATATCACATTGTGAAAAAAATGTTTTTCTCTAATACACCCTGACTACAATTATTGACACCCTTGTATTTACTTTCTGAAACTTCTATTTGCACGACAAACACCTTCAAGTCTTTTCTTTTATGCCTGATGAGGTTTGAGAATACATGGAGAGTCATCTGAGAGGCCGTTTATACAATGAAAAACGAAAAAGCTGTAGTATGCATGCCAGGCCAGTGGATGCTGTGTATGTGTATGTGCGCACATACACAGTTTCAAGCCAAAAGTTCTTTTTAAAACCCTTGGTAGGCGTAGGCCTATATGTTGATAAAAGTCTGGCGTCTCTGCTGGTCTTAGTGGTGCAGTAAATCCACATTTTGCTGGGGAAACGTTAATACAGAGTCGAATTGCCAGAGCTCACAGGACTAGATGGGTGCCATTAATGTTTTGGTTATGCTCACGCGACTGAACGCGTAATACGCATGCACGTGACGTCATCGTTTTCAAACCTTCCACCCCGGGACCAGTTTTTCAAAGTTAGCATTTTCAGTCACACTGTTTCATTTTACATTTACATTTACGCATTTGGCAGACGCTTTTATCCAAAGCGACTTACATTACATTGTACTATACATTTGTACATTTTTGTATAGTAAGCAAGTGGGGGTTAGGTGCCTTGCTCAAGGGCACCTCAGCCATTACCCGCCAGACCTGAGAATCAAACCAGCAACCTTCTGGTCATGAGTCCAACTCTCTAACCACTGGGCCACGACTGCCACAATGACTGTTTCAATGTAAACGAACGGCCAAAGCACATACAAAGTTTTGCATTTTCATTTGAAAATGATCTTGTGTAAATGGCCAGTGAGTCCATTCCATCTTGTGTTCTTGTTGCCAAAAAACTATTTTTCATTTCATGTGACCATAGACCCCAGTCCTAGTTTAAGTTCCAGTATGGCAGATTAATATGGTGGAGTTTGTTTTTTCATGAGAGCAGAAGATTTGTTTCTTTAACAGTGACCCAAACAACTTGTGGTGATGTGGTGCAAGTTTCTTTTTCTTTTTTTTTACACAAAAATAAACAGATTTCTGCAATTTTCCATCTGTGATATTTGAAGAGTTTTTGGCCACTCAAAATGTTCTCTTTGTTGTGCATTAAAACAATAAAGACACACATTCTCTTACAGGCAGATTTGCAACATCTCCAATGAATTAAAACTTCATAATTATTGCCCTGATGTTGGAAATGGGAATTTGTATTGTTTTAACCATTTAGCTTTAAATACATTTTCTATTCTAATCTATTTTGTGTAGCTTAACAATCTTTTGCTGCACATCATAACTATAGTCTTTGGGTTTAACCATTGTGATGAATAATTAAGGGGTTTGGGCTTTGTGTGTTATTAATATTAATTGTACTGTGCAACAAGAAGTCATGACTGGACAACATCATGTTTCTAGTCCCCTTGGTGTGCTCAGGAAATGTTAATATAAATGGTAATATACTATGGGAGATATTTTGGATATTTTAGATTTATTTTTACAGCCTTCTTAGCTCATATTTACCAAGGGTGTCCTAACTTTTTCACATGACTGTACATGATGCATGGGGACGTACATGTCATGTAATTTATTAGTTGTGTATGACTGCCGTGCTTGTTATGACTGCAGGAAAGAGTGAACACAGAGCCTGTGCAGTCTTTTTGTTTCCAAACTGGCTGTGACTTCATTCTGTGTTGCGCAGATCGTTCGGCATATGAGGTGCAGGCAACGCAAAAGCAGACT
Source organism: Oreonectes daqikongensis (assembly GCA_026939265.1). Taxonomy (NCBI): domain Eukaryota; kingdom Metazoa; phylum Chordata; class Actinopteri; order Cypriniformes; family Nemacheilidae; genus Oreonectes; species Oreonectes daqikongensis. Next base: position 4,830,714 of record JAOTQM010000033.1, on the reverse strand, counting down.
GCACTGTATGCTTTAAAAACAAAATGCTCTCGCCGCTGGCGGAACAGTGGGTGATATGCTGATCAGTCTGCACAGCTCCATATGTCGAACATGTCTCTGTTTCTCTCCCTTGCACATATAATTCAAAAGCAACTGACAAAAAATTGGAAAACAGAATCCATGTTAGACGTGGACAAGATTATTTTGACCTGAATTACCGCAGGGTATGAGCTGTGTTAAAAAAAAACAGGTTGCCTTTTATTCTCTGACAAGCACATGACATAAACCACACTTTTAATAAACAAAAATAAATCCTATCCAATGATGAAGTGGTTTCCGTGTCTGTGAATAACACACAGACACAGCGTGTACTAAACATCTGCTAAAAGCACGTTGTTGTTAGTAACAAGTTGTTACTTAATTGTATGTGGTCAAAATTAGAACTGCAATTTTTAAATAGGAATGGGAAATAATAGTTTACTTTTAAATGCCCTGCCCCTGATATGATTATATCAAATAATTATCAGGTCTGGCAAATAAAATATCCAGTGAAAAAATTACAACTTATTTTGCAAAGAGGGCAAGAAAGGATAGTGAGAGTGACAGGTCATTTCAAAGTAAACATAATGTATATACTCTAATTTGGATAAGGTTGTAAAACTAAATAATAATAAGTAAATAAAATTAGAAATAAAATGCTTCTTTCCATTTATTTGGGATTTATTGGTATTGGGCTCGCAGTTGAAGAGTAAGGTACTTTGAACTGTGAATGACCATGTTCGTCAGCCACTACCCAAGAGCTTATACATGTATATGAGTTATATAAAGCTTTAAGCATCAGGATCGGTATTGGCCGATCACAAGGACAAGAAATCGGCACTCGTATCGGCTGCAAAAATCCTGATTGGAACATCCCTAATTAGATTGAAAAAGAATATGCATACAACGATAAAATAAATAGCTTCATGCTCTGTAGGCTGCTTTGGAAAAAAAATATAAACATGTTTGTTTATATAGTTACAATTGTAACTCACTACTTACCAAAATCAGGAGACTTTGATAGGCCATTTCCTGGTGATCTGGAATTGTGGAAAAGACCGACAACACCAAGCATCCAAAAACCAGGACGAACCTGTAAAAAGGACAGGACCTGTAAATTTAGGATTTGACAATGAAACTTGCTTTAAAAATATCCTTCCAAAAACTCATAGCATTTATACATCTCTAAATATATATTTTTAAGTATTTAATGTTTTATAGAGTAAATATGAAAAATGGCATTAAAAATGTCAGATAATGTTCAGAGAACAACCGTGCCTGGAGATTTGAAATGCTGACCCCTTCAGTTGAGGGGTGGGAGACACCACTGTTTAATAATCTCAGGGTATACATCTCTCTGTTTTCCATTAGCTTCCTCCCTGTCCCTGTTCCCACTGTCTCTCTTAAACTTTCCCTGCAAATTCTCACGCCTCATCCCACACACACACCCATTCTTACTTTCTCACCCCTATCATATTTATTCCATCTATTCTAGCAAAACAGTTCTACTTACAGATAATGGGGTATATATGTGGCTTTATGTAGCTCAGTGGGTAGAGCATGGCGCTTCAATGCCAAGGTTGTGGGTTCGAACCCAGGGAATTGCACATACCCAGAAACAAATAGTGTAATGCAAGTTGCTTTGTATATAAGTGTCTGCGAAATGGATAAATGTAATGTAATGTAATAATATGCATACGGGTAGATGACGTACATCCACTAAAATCCCAACTAAGCCACTTCTGCTCTCACAACACTTTGGTAATAAAGTGATAATGATGTGTTTACTAAGAAAACATTCAAATTTCCATCTCCATATAGTGCTTCTCTTCAGTTCTCACCCCTCATTTTCTATAGGGTTCAGTTCAGGGAACTGGGAAGGCCGTGGCAGAAGCTTGGTCTTGTGTTCAGTGACCCATATTGTTAATGTTGATGTTTGTTTTTAGATCATTGTTCTGCTGGAAGATACAAACTTTCATCTGAACAAAGAACATTTGAAAAGTAACAGACAGAACTTCAAAAGGGACGGGTTATTTAGTCAAATGAGATCCCCCTCATTTAAAATTCTTATTCTCTGTTTTTGTAAATTGTTTAAAAACAATTAAAAGGCTTAAAAATGCAGATTTATTTTCACAGCTTTTTTTGGTCATATATATTTACCTAGGGTTTGAATAATTTTGAGCGCAACTGTATATTTGTGAATGTAGCGTGACACATATAACTTGAAGCCCTTACCTGCCTTGTTTGGATAATTAAACTCACATTGTTAACCATATTCCTGGGTGCATTTTGAAGCGACTGAGTAGAAAATGCCATTGTTCCCTATGGGTGCCAAGTGCGATGGACATAACAAAGCTAGCTGAGATTTTAGCAGAAATACGTCATCGCCCTGTATGCATATACCCCATCTTCCTCCAAAAGAAATTAGTGTGTCTAAAAGACTTTGTAAACTGACCTATTAAAAACAAAAGTCTATAATTTCAGGCTCTATGAGGAGCTTGTAAAACAGAGGTTATAAGGCTGTATCCAGTGTTGGCGCAGCAGTTGTGTGAAAGCAGTGGGCGTGATGGGGCTCCTCACTTTTTGACATGCCCTCTACTAGAAAAAAGCATCAAGCTCTGCTGCAGAAAGCAGAGGGTAAGGGCAGTGTTTTCCATAGGCTGTCATATGGCAATTTCATTGCTGCACATCTGTATCTGCTTAATAATTATAATAAAGCTGTGTGATTTCACCCCCCATTACTATACTGCTTATGGAGGCTATGGAACAACAATGTACATTGAAATATACTTTTTTTTTGTGCATATTTGTCACACTTCATTTATCATTTAGATCAAACGAATGTTTATATTAGACAAAGATAACCAGATTAAATACAAAATGCAGTTTTTAAATGATGATTTTATTTATTAAAATCCTATTTGTTCCTATGTGGAAAAAGTATTGCCCCCTAAACCTAATAAGTAGTTGTCCCACCCTTGGCGGCAACAACTACAATCAAGCATTTGCGATAACTCACAAATGAGTCTTTCACATCACTATGGAGGAACTTTGGCCCACTCTAATTTGCAGATTTGTTTTAATTCACGGGATGGTCACCTTACAAAACGTTCAACCTTTTGTCTTATCACTCCACAGAATATTTGCCCAAATGTCTTGGCATCACTAAGATGTTACTAATTACTTGTAATGTAAATTACTTTAAATGATTAATTTAGCAAATGCTTTCATCCATTGGAACTTTAGCGCAGCACCTCATTGACAAAGCAGCCAATATACAAAACATTTAATTCAATGGTAAACAGGAGGAAAAACATATTTAAAAACCATATTTTTGGAACAAGTCCACATCACAGCTATTTGGGATTTTTACATTGCGACTACGACCCCTAACTTGTATTTTTTCAGAAATGGTGGTATAAAAGTACCAAGTTATGTAGCTTCTGCATTTTTTAACAACTTGAAAGCTTGAGTCCATTATCATCACGAATTAATTACATGGAAAAGAGCAAAAAGCACATTCTTCAACATTCTTCTTTATTTTGTTCCTTTGGAATTTTCAGTCACACTTTAGAATATTCTCACTACTAACTAACTATTAACTTTGACTTTTGCCTCAATAAACTCCTAATTAGTGCTTATAAGTTAGCTTTTAGGTTTAAGTATTGGGTAGGATTAAGGGATGTTGAATAAGGTAATAATGCAGAATAAGGCATTTATATGTACATACTAATATACAACCAATATGCATGTTAATAAGCTAGTAGTTAATGGTGAATTTGTGTACCTTAATATAAAGTGTAACCGATATTATCACAGTGACGTCATGGTTGCTGGAGATATTTAAAAAAATGACAAAATTGTTCCATTACAAATTGGTACATTCTTTATATTTAAACAGAACAATGTGCCCTTCTTTGACTGGCTTCTTTTGACTGGCTTCTAAAGTTTTTCAGTGTTTCTAAAACCATGATTGTTTAGCCCTGTTGAGAGAACAGCAGACCTTGCAGTTTAAAGAGTAAATAGATTGTGATTTTTAAGGGCCTACTTTGGTTTATGGAGTATCCGACAACAGGTTTATGTACAAACATGGTTTAAAAACACTATTATTTCGTAATAATAAACAGTTTTTATTACCTTACTTCTTGACTGACTCTCAAATGATTTGTTTGAGATTAATCTGTCTAATCCCCGCCTTTCCGCTAGCCTAGTCTGATGTGATTGGTCAGACGGTCTAGTCTGCTGTGATTGGTTTAAGTGACCTATTTTTTGTCAGATATGGTGACCCATACCCGAAATGTGACCTCTGCATTTAACCCAACCAGTGAATAGTGAACACACACACTTCAAGTCGTGAACACACATACACCGGGGCAGTGGGCAGCTATCACTGCAGCTCCCGGGGAGCAATCAGGGGTAAGGTGCCTTGCTCAAGGACACGTCAGTTGTTACCTGCCTTCTGGTTACGAGTCCAACTCTCTAACCATTAGGCCACAACTGCCCCAGTTGTGTTTAGCCAGTGTGTTCAAGTTTTCGCGGGCAGGCGGGGACTATTTCTAGTGACGTAGATACACGGCAGTTAGGGAATCGGACTAGGTCACAACTCGTTTGCGTGATTCAGAGTCGACTCCCTTTTTTTCAAGCCAATAACTTTGTTATTTATTCACCTTCGGATTTACAACTTACAACTGAAATGGATTAAGTAAAGTGGTTTAAAATAATTGTGTTGTGTTAACTTGATTTATTTAAGTAAATTGAACAACTTGATGGAAACATGTTCTTTTAAAATGTTATTTTATAAATATTTAGTTGAGCTCAATTGATTCAGTTAAACACAATTTAACATAATTTTTTTGTGTGTGTCTTTATTTTTATTTTCACAGCTTTAATTTGCATACTTTGTTACACACTTTACATGGTCAAGCTCTTGAACAGTACCTCCATTAAATCAATACCACTGAATACCACTGGTGACGAAAGCAGCAGCGCAGAGGAGACAGCAAAACAAAACGAAAAATGTGTTTGCCACCAGAACTTAAAGGCATAATGCATCATCAGTTAAGTTGCTAACTTTAGCCTGTTAGCACCGAGATCATAATCCCACCCTCTATGCGAATTGCCTTCCAAAGCCACGCCTCCTCCAAAACACATGAACGTGCACAGACCAGAAGCTGTTGGACGGCGGTACGACGAGAGACACAGCATATTCGGTGAGAAAGCATTGCAGTACTAAGTGAATAACTTTTTGAGGGTTCCTCCGGCAAGTCGGGTTTTTCCATTCTCTCTACAACAGAGGACGTAAGTGAGCTGATGACGTGATGTCTGCGTGAACTGGGTGCGCAGTGGGATGAAAAATATGTTGGATGAATATGTAAACCGGACCAGACTCTGAACCAATCTAAACGATCGGCCAGAATGGTTTTATTGGTCGAATGTTTTTTGGTCCTACACCTTTCACAGACGATGTATTTATATAAAAAAAAAATTGACCACTATCCTTTTTGATTGCTATATAACTTTGTAAATATGGATATTTCGCATCGATTCACGTCAGAAGGCCTTTATTAACCCCATGGAGCCGTGTCAAGCAATTCTTTGATCGATGGATGCACTTTGTGAACTTCAAAATCTCATCCACCATTCACTCCCATTCTAAAGCTTGGAAGAAAAGGATAAATGGTTTTGTAACTCCGACTGGTATTCGTCTATAAGAAGAAAGTCATATACACCTAGGATGCCTTGAGGGTGAGTAAAACATGGTGTAATTTTGTTTTGCCTTTGAAAAAAATCTCTTTAAGAGCCACTTTGGCCCACACAACATAGTAAAAAACTAGCTCTCTCATAACAAACAATCACAGATAAGAGAGGGCTGCCAAGAACACATACACACATGCATGCACACACTGCACACACACAAACACCACATGCAACTGTGCATTGAAACATGGGAATAAGGATAGACTTCTTCATTACAGACAGTCATTGTGTGGTTAGGGTCTGATAATAACCAGATGAGCATGAGATATTTTTGGTGGGAAAATGAAGGATGAGGGAAGTTTGGGGGAAGGGAAACAATGGAGGACAGTAACTTACATTTAATATATTTCGAGCCTGTTCAGAATGTTCAGTATATATCTTTATGAGTCAGGTTCCCAGATAGGGAAACAGTTAATGAGATTGTGTCATTGAAAAAGCGACGATGGTAAATGAAGTCACCTCAGGTGGACGCCAACCATGAACACATGATTCTTTAATTCTTTCATTTTTTTATGACTCTTTTCAATGGTGCAAAGCTTTACTATGCAATGAAAGCAAAACCTTGTACAGTATAATCATTTGCATCCATTGCAGATTGCATTGTTTATACCTTCTTTGCAGCTTACGCTTTTTTTAGGTCAGTGTGTCCATTTTGGATTGTTTTACCAATTGTATTGCGTTAATGCAAATATCTATAGTATTATATATAGGGGTCACTTTAAAAAAGATGATGTAAGCTGGTTGTCAAAAAATATACAGTCAAGAAATCAGAACAAAAGACCTGCAGTGTAAATGCGGCTTTAGGGGGCATTCACATTTTGTGTCTAAAACTGCACGGAAAATGCAAGCTGCACAGTTTTCTCCTTTATTTCCACAAGTGCCTAGAGTTTGTGCTCTCTTGGTGTCTGTTGTTGGTAAGCAACCATGGGCTACGCTTGCTGCTAGGACGAGGAGGTATTAACAAAGAATATATGAATTATATGCACTGGAAATACTATATTAATAATGTGATCATCTGTGTCTCCATCTTCAGTTTGACCATTTTCACTGAGCTTGTCTATATTGGTCCACAAAAGGTGAAGCTGATTGGTTGGTTCTTGTTACATGACCTTATGCGCATGCGGCATTCTGAAAAATTGAAATATTTTCATCTCGATGAGGCGCTGACGCGACTAGGAAAAAGAAGCGCACCGCTCCCTATTTGAGCGCAGTTGCCACTTGTCTACGTTTAAAATAACGAATATGCGCGCAAAAGACGCAAAATACGAACGGACCCATACTCTTCTTTTTGATACACAAACAGTAAAGAAGTGCACTGTTGCAGTTCATACACAAATGCTTATGCACAGCAAAACAGTTACCTTAGACCTCGTGAAGTACTCAGCACAAAGTTTATAAAAGCTACTGGATATTAGAAAGAAGAGAATTAAAAATTGTAAAGACAAATGATACAGACAAAGATAAAGTTGTGGTTAACGAATATCAATGAAATGTCATGATGTGTGAATGAGGACCCAGATGCAGGTAGTGGTGAAGGGGGAACACAGACTTTAATTACATAAATAAAAAACCCACGAGGGGGCAAACAGGACAAAAGAACAAAACTCAAAATAGCTAGAACAAAAACACACGGAACAAACTGTACAACATAAACCTCCCACAAGGGGGCGAAACAGAAATCCAAAAACGAGAGCACAGGAACAAGGGCAAGGCAAAAACACGAAGACACAAGGCAAATATACAAAGTTTACAAAACGAACCAGCACGGGACAATGAACACGAGGGCTTTAAATAGGGACACTAACAAGGGAAAATTACACAGGGTGCAGGTGTGAGTCATGAAACACAGATGGATTGACTACGGGAGAACAAGGGGGCGGAGCTAAGACGCGCGACATGAAAACACGCGGCAAACGGCGGAAGCGCCCGAGCCGCGTGTCTCCCCACAGAACGTAAACACAACGACAAGATACTGACGCAATCCTGCCCACTAGATCATGAAAACAAGACATAAACAAGGAGGGCGGGATTGCGGAAGTCTCCGGGGGGCGTGGTCATGACGCAAGACCGGAGAGCGCGACACGGGCGAACACGCCCAGGCCACGCGCTTCCACGAATACCATAAACACGGAGACATGCCACTGTCATGGCTCCGCCCACAAGACTCTAGGAATTTACAAGACAAGAAGGACAGAACCATGACATGAAAATGCAAAGTTTAATTTTAGAAAAAAGTAACAACATTGATGTTGAGGCAGTGTTAAACAGTACTTGCTACAATATTGCCAGAGGTGCCCTTGCAGCTGCTGTCACATGATAACATGTTTGGGCTGCAGCAGAGGTTAGGAATTGTTTTGATCGCTGCCATCTCAGTATCTCTCTCGCTCTCTCTCTCTGCCCACTCTGGCTGTGTGTCTCTCAGTAATTAGCACTCTAATGAAAGCTCCTTGATAACATGGGAGTTGATTCAGCGATCTCTGAATCAGTTCCCCTACACATCAGTGCTTCATTTGTAAGTTACTTTGGAAAAAGGCATCTGTTAAATGACTAATATACAGGTGCATCTCAATAAATTAGAATGTCGTGAAAAAAGTCAATATTTTTTGTCACTCATTTCAGAAAGTGAAATCCATATATTATATTAGATTCATTACACACAGAGTGAAATATTTCAAGCCTTTATTTCTTGAAATTTTGATGATTATGATTTACAGATAATGAAAACCCAAAATTCTGTGTCTCAGAAAATTAGAATATTACATAAGATCAATAAAAAAAAAGGATATTTCAATTAAAAATGTCAGGTTTCTGAAAAGTATGTTCATTTCTATGCACTCAATACTTTTTTGGGCCTCCTTTTGCATGAATTACTGCATCAATGATGGCATGGCATGGAGGCAATCAGCTCAGGAGTAATGGAAGCCCATGTTGCTTTGATAGCGGCCTTTAGGTCATCTGCATTGTTGGGTCTGGTGTCTCTCATCTTCCTCTTGACAATAGCCCATAGATTCTCTATAGGGTTCAGGCCAGGCGAGTTTGCTGGCCAATCAAGCACAGGAACACCACAGTCATTGAACCAGCTTTTGCTACCTTTGGCAGTGTGGACAGGTGCCAAGTCCTGCTGGAAAATGAAATCAGCATCTCCATAAAGCTTCTCAGCAGAAGGAAGCATGAAGTACTCTAAAATTCCCTGGAAGATGGCTGCGTTGACTGTGGACTTCAGAAAACACAGTGGACCAACACCAGCAGATGACATGGCAGCCCAAATCATCACTGACTGTAAAAACTTCACACTGGACTTCAAGCAACTTGGTTTCTGTGCCTCTCCACTCTTCTTCCAGACTCTGGGACCTTGATTTCCAAATGAAATGCAAAATGTACTTTCATCTGAAAAGAGGACTTTGGACCACTGAGCAACAGTCCAGTTCTTTTTCTCCACAGCCCAGGTAAGATGCTTCTGACGTTTGTAGCCCATGTCTAGGATTTGTCTGTGTGTAGTGGCTCTTGATGCGCTCACTCCAGCCTCAGTCCACTCCTTGTGAAGCTCCACCAAATTCTTGAATGGATTTTTCCTGACAATCCTCTCAAGGCAGGTTATCCCTTTTGCTGGTGCACCTTTTCCGTCCGCTCAACTTTCTATGAATATGCTTAGATACAGCACTCTGTGAACAACCAGCTTCTTTAGCAATGAACTTTTGTGGCTTGTGGAGGGTGTCAATAACTGTCTTCTGGACATCTGTCAAGTCAGCAGTCTTCCCCATGATTGTGTAGCCTACTGACCCAGACTGAGAGACCATTTAAAAGCTTAGGAAACCTTTACAGGTGTTTTGAATTGATTAGCTGATTAGGGTGTGACACCATGACTTTCCAATATTGAACTTTTTCACAATATTCTAATTTTCTGAGACACTGAATTTGGGGTTTTCATTATCTGTAAGCCATAATCATCAAAATTTCAAGAAATAAAGGCTTGAAATATTTCACTCTATATGTAATAAATCTATATAATATATGGGTTTTACTTAATGAAGTGAGTGATAAAATATATTGACCTTTTTCACAACATTCTAATTTATTGAGATGCACCTGTAAATGTAAACTTCATGGAACATGATCTTTACTTAATATCCTAATAATTTTTTGGCATAAAAGAAAAATCGACCCATACCATGAAATGTTGTCTCGTGCTACAAATATATCCATGCTAATTATGACTGGTTTTGTGCTTCAGGGTCACAAATGTGATTTTACAAAGGTATCTCACAAATTTTAAAATAGATGCTGAATGTAATGCTTGTAATTGGAATAAAGTAAATATATATAAAGTTTTTTAAATGCATTTTATTGGCTGAATTGATTTCGAAACAGAATAATGCTGTGAGTATACAGACCTGCAATCACTGGCTAAAAAACAAAACCATGTACACTATGCAAGTGTTACGTATGTTCAGCGAACAAAGAATCACATTACGTCCTTATAACAAACATTTCAAAGCAGGTTCTGACATGAAGTGCTAATAAAAATGAACAGGAAGACTAAGCGTAGATAAGACAAGCTAAGATATGTAATAAAAACGTACTGCTATGAAATTGATTGGAAAGAAACAGCATCCTAGCATCCAGATTATTCACAAGCAATGTGCTTTGAATAAAGCTAGAAGGATTTTGAGTGACCTATCTCACGTACTCTATGCCTGCTATTAACTGTTACCATCGAGGAGAAGGTACAGAATTCTTTGCTGTGAATTGAACAGGTCTAAAAATGTATTTATGCATCCGATTTGCAATGCTCTCTTATTTCTTTTTTTTTTTTTTTTTTTAAGAAACCCGTTTGAGTGTTATGTGTATGGACTGGATGGTCATTGTGCATGATATGGTTGTGTGTGTTATTAGGGGTCAAGCCACAAAGTGACATAGACACCTATTGCTTCCATTAGCGTTCTTATATCTGCTTCTTTTTCTGCACTGAAAATCTGTGGCAGCCCATAGAACCGTACATGGGAAGTTGTGAAATTTGGCACACACATAGAGGACAGTCTGAACTGTTACCATGGCAAATATGTAGTCTCACCAAACTTCATAGTGGCACCAACAGTCCAAACTTCCACATACATTTTTGCCTATAACTTTTGAAACATACATCCTAGAAACAAATTTCTTTGTTACTATGAACCCTTGGCTCAAACCGACTCGAATACAATTATGACATAATTTTCCGTCATGAAAATTTTCCCAACATTTAGAATTTTTTCAAAAAGCCTACTTTTCTGATTTGCATGAATTCGGTATTCAGCATCTAGAGACACTGCTGACAAAAAGTTACTAATAGATTTTCGATTTTTGAATCGGATCTCATGTAGCGCATCTGTGAATTCGACGGCGAGCATGCCAAAATGGATTTGATTCTATATCTTCCCCAATTTTTCTGTATTCATACAAAACTTGGTACATGTCATCGCAGTCATGAACTGAGGTAGGTTGTCCTGAGATATTAAAAATGGCTATTCATGGTTAAAATCATGAGAGTGGTCTCACTTGATTCCTTAAGTCATGCCATGTCAAAGAATAGCCAATGTTCTTCAGTCTGCCATTGCCATTTGGAATTTTGTCGTAAAATGCAGTATTTTACAATTCTTCTCATTAGCATTTGAAACTTCCATTATTGCTGTTTTTTGTCTGTTTTTCAATGTTATTTTATTTTATATTATACAGCACTTTGGATAGCGCTACTATGATAAAATTGGCTATATAAATAAAATGTACTTACTTTCAAAATACAGTCCTCAGATCAGACTGTACATGTGGTCAGTTCGAATTGGTAAAATGGTGATACACTGTTGTCAAAGCGTTGTCAGGATCGGGCTAAATTTGTCAGACCAGTTCCCGTTTAAAGTACGCCTGAGTAACCGACCGCTACTATCTTTTATTCAGAAATGTAATCCCTTGCCACAATAATTCTTATCGGGTTCCGCAGGAATTCAAACCTCTAGACTGCAGTATACTACTACTTCCTCAGTGCATTGCATTATTTAGTGAAAAGTGCGTAAAATGGTCTAACCTTAATGCTGTTGCATTAAGTTCTCTCTTACTTGCCCATACAAAACATTCCTTGTCCCGGACCAGTGAAAGGACGGTAACTTATTGGCATACTAAAGCCCTACACCTACCCCTAACCTTAGCCTTGTTTATTTTATAATCTGGTTTTATAAAAACAGCCCTCTGTAGGCTATAGCATCAACTTTTATTTTGTTCATTTAATCCATTCCGAGTCACTTTCACATCCTGATTTTATACTTTGAATGCATATTGCAGACCTTTTGTCTGAGGGTTTTCACACTTGCGTCTTTGCAAATGATTTCAGACACCTTTAATGCGAACTGAACCGAGACCATCTCCCTCTCTCATCTGATCTCTTGAGTAGTGAGTGCGTCAAGGGAGCTGTGTGTGTACATATTTCTGAACTGTGGTGGCTGATTAAAGCTCTTAATATGCCAAAGCTGCACTGTAAAAAGTGAACATGGGTGTTTGTTGAATATCTGTAACTATTAAGTCTATTTTTGTCACAGTCCCATCTGTTCCCTTGCCTGTTTCCCGTGCATTTCCCCCTAGGACTACATCTCCCAGCATTCCCTCATGCTCCCACACCTGTTCCTTGTCTCCAATCGTCCGCACCTGCCAGTTATCACCCTCATTACCTGGACATTTTGTCCAGTATTTGTTGTTTATACTGTTGTTAATATTCCTGTTGTGTAAATTCGCTGTTATTTGTAATAAAGTTCTCATCTTGTGATTATGGAAGTTTATCTTGCCTTCGTCTGTGTTCCTGTTGGCCGCACACCATTACAATTTTACATTTCAAATTGTAACTCAGTATTGCACACTTTTTCAACTTAACCACACAGAAACTCTTGACTACTCAAATATCTCACTTTCAGCCAACATATAAATAACATTATCTGGCCATATTATCTTGCCTTGAACTTTCTGCTTGATGGCCATTTAATTTTTCTCATCGGACTCAAATGAAATGTAGATTTGAAGTTTGAACTCGAACTAAACACTTTTCAGTTGAACAGTGTTCACTACTTGGAAATAGTAATTGGAAGACACAAAATAAATGCAAATCCGCCGTTGTTCGGTTACCAACATTCTTCACAATATCATCTTTTGTGTTCTACAGAAGAAAGTCGTACATGGTTTGAAATAACAGTGAGCAATTAATTAAAGAATTTTCATTTTTGGGGGAACGATCCTTTAAATCAATGCTGTAGTTTGTACTGCATAATTGGCCCAAAAGATCACAGTCCTCTTTCAGGGACAAAGACAGTGGTGCAGTGTTTATGCACCCATTTTCGTCAATCCGAATAATTTTAATCTGAATGCATATTATGAAAGTGATGTTTACATGTCCCCTAAATGTCGCAATCAGATTCCAAAATTTGTTTACACGTACATTCAATATATTCTGAACAGAATATCTGTGCGAGGGTACAGTTAGGGTGGACACATTTAGATTTGCATAACAGAAACAGTCCAATGACTAGGCCTGTCGCGATAACAACTTTTTGTTTGGCAATTAATTGCATCAAAAATAATTGCGATATTCGATATTATTGTCATTTTATAAATCATTTATGCCACTGATTAAGTAATGATGTATTGCAAGTGCACCCTTTTACAGAACAAAGACGATCTAATATTATATTTGGACATTTAAATTGCAATGTAAATAATAACTGGAGTGAATATTTAAAATAAATAAAACATATAATACTATAATTGGTTGATTTACATTACAAGCAGTTGTGATGAAGTTTAGGGTAAGCAGAGCCCTTCATATGTGAACTCTGGAGAGGGCAGCACGATTGTATGTCATAATGTGGCCGTTTAAAATACACTTGCCTAATTGACCAATGAAAAACAATGTCTCTTCATCTTGTGTGCGCGAGCTTTTGACACACAGACACAGGGCAGCGCTAACAGAGACATTCGGATAAAATGTTCATGTCATTCATTTATGTAGGCTAGGCCTTAACAAACGCATAAATAAACACAATGCCGATTTATTGCATCACCAAAAACTATTGACGTTGTGTTTATACATTGTGCGATAAGTCGATAAATTGACTATTGCGACAGGCCTACCAATGGCTTCTGAAAACAATCCAAAAGCTCTTTCGAATTACCTTGCATAGCACAAATATCCACATCTAAACATTCTTTCACTTTTAACCCGCAGAAAAAACAACTAGTGACAACCGTTTAAAAAAGATTTTCTGATTGTCCAAGCACTTTAAACATAGTCGGACTTGACAACACTGCGCAGAGTATCTAACATCACACTTCGTCTCTGGGTGGATGTATAAACTCAATATTTTCATATTTGGAATGAAAACAAAGTTTTCAAAATAACATGACTTCATGACTTCCTCTGCTTCATGTAATGTTATATAAGAACACACAAGCCCTGTAAAATGTACAGGGGATCCTCTATTATCTTAATAATGTGCGTACCATTGCTTTTCATAAAGCAGGTTCTTGTGGTGAGTTTCACATATTTTATGTACTTCCAGGAGGGCAAATATGACCAAGTTTTGTTTGGCCCACATACAAGATTAAAGAAGCATGCTAAGACCTGTTCTTTCTCGCTGGTTAAGAGCAAGAGAAGAGGGCAAAGAAAGTGTATGATCTACTCTTGCGGAGAAAAGGTTTAAATATGCTGTGTTCTTTGGCTTCAGGGCTCAAGCTTTAAAAAAATCTAAAGACAGACTTGGACACAATTTGTATGATTTCAGTGTAAATGTTCATGAACAGGTGTGTAGAGATTATATACAAAAAAATACTTTTAATAGCCAGACTGCCTTTGCAGTGTCTAAAACATTATTGACTCAATATACAAGAACATTAGGCACATGTACACATGAGAATCATACTTTCCAAAATGCATATCTGACACCTTTTTGGATCAAAACTAGGAAAATGTAACACTTGTTTATTTTGGAACCAGGATTGGTATCAGGAGTTGGGTTGGACCAGGTGGAAATGACAAGCCAAAACTAATAAGAGATGTTATTTCTTTCATTTGAAAACATGCAAACAAGGCTCTCCTTCTTTCTCATACTTATTCCAGATGCACACCCAACGCATACACACACACAGGCTACATACATTGAATTACTTGTGAAATTACTATGTTTGAAATTACAGAAATACCCACAGGCTAAAAACTTGCATATGCAGAGAAACAGATATAGTCCTTTGCGTAATAGGTGTGGAGGTTTTAAGGGATTAGGAAACAGTTAGCCATGTGTTTTTAGAAGTGAAATACATCTCAAATTTAAACAGATATGGTAAACTCAACTTAAGTTACTATGTTTGCTATTGTCAAACACAAAAGATACACTATATCAATATAAAGATAAGCAAAAGAGGTAAACTCCTTAATTAGTTCGTTGTCCCTTTCCATTTATTATTAATATAATTTGTTTTTGTGAGGGTGAGGTGGGATGTAAGAGAAAGAAGTGTATTACATTTACATTTATGCATTTGGCAGACGCTTTTCTCCAAAGCGATTTAAATTGCATTATTTATAAAGCACTAACAACCTATAAAAACAACGTCAGGTTGACCAATGTGTTATACAATGCAGTTAAACAATATATAAAACCATCAAGAAACATGCAAAAAAATAATAATAAAACATCACATAACATACACTATATTGCCAAAAGTATTTGTTCACCCTATGTAATAAACAGGTTTGATGACTTTAGTAATTTCCATGAGTACTAATCTTAATGCTGCAGCATATCATGATATTCTATGGAGCTGTGTGCTTCTAATTTAATAGCAACAGTTTGGAAAGGGGTATTTTCTATTCCAACATGACAATGCCCCTGTCTATGAGACGAGGTTCAGAAAGAAATAATTGATTCAGTCAGTGCGGAAGAACTTGGTCTGCATAAAACCAAGTCCTGAACCCAGCTGAACACATTTGGTGTGACTTTAATTGCAGACCTTGAGACAAAAACTCATCACTCCACATCAATGGCTTGTACACAGGGGTACAGCCAATTTGGTAAAGAAAAAAGGTGCTTCCAAAACTGTTGCAACAGAGATGGAAACAAAATACTTCTGGCAATATAGTGTAAGTTGAAGCAAAAAAATACGTTTTTAACTTTGATTTAAAGGTATGTACAGTTTGTGCCATTCTAATATGGATGGGAAGATTGTTCTTCAATAGATCAGATCCTTCAATAGATAAAGGGCCTGAATCAGTTCGTTGAGATTTGGAACAAGGGATCTACAGAGAAATTACAGTTTTTCTGAATTGCTAAAACAGTAAACCCTGTTCTCAAAACTAAATGCCGAGTGTTTAAACCCATTTGTCAAATCATTAACTCTTTTGGCAAAACCTTAAACAAGTTTAGGCACTTAGACTCTTTTTTGCCAAACTCTAAACAAACTCTGATCAAACTCTTGATCTCATTGAAAGACCCCAAACTCTATTGGATTCACTGTGTTGAACGAAAGGAAAAAATCTGTTCACAGCTGATAGAAAGTACTTGCATAATAATGAATATATAATGCACCTGTCTGAAACTCGTTTGCACAACTCTTCAATCAGCAATCAGTCCTCATCCATCCATAAAAGATGCCACCTCTGTGTTGCTACTTGCAAGGATCAAAGAGGCCAAAGGTGTGGAGGGAGAGCAAGAGAGCATGGTAAAGGGGCCAGAGGAAGGGGAGTTTGCATGTGTGGTGGAGGAGCCGCAGCAAGAGGACTGAATAGAGCTCAAGTTTCAAATGAAATTCGAGCAACAATTATTGACCATGTCATCAATCATTGCTTGTCCTTTAGAGAGGCTGGACAAAGGGTCCAGCCCATTCTGAGTCAGAGCACTGTGGCATCTATTGTCAGGCTTTTTTGGAATGAAAACAGGTAGGTTGTAGAATGCAGATGTGTCATCAATCCCATTTATGTGACTGTCATAATGTCAATTGACATGCTTTTACTGTACTTTATAGAATCCACACACTGGTGGCAGAGGAAAGATCTTTAGTGTTGAACAGGAGTCTGCCATTGTAGATATGGTTGTGGCAAACAATGCACTCAGACTGCGTGAAATCCAGGCAGCAGTAATTGCAGATCAGGGAGCATTTAGAAATATAAACTGTGTGAGTTTGGCAACTATTGATCGAGTCCTTAAACAAAACCATGTCAGAATGAAGCAGCTGTACAGAGTTCCATTCCAAAGAAACTCTGACATTGTAAAGGAGGCAAGATTCCAGTATGTGCAGGTACAGTTTTACTGTATTGTAATTGCCTTGTTTTACCATACAGTTCGACGCAACTGGAATACTGTAATTTGCTTTTATAAATTTGCTTTTTCATAGAGAATAATGGAGCTTGAAGCTGAAGGGGCACATCACAAATTCATTTATGTGGATGAAGCCAGTTTCAACCTGGGAGGAACATCATTGGGCAGAGGGCCACTGTTACAATGCCAGGTCAGAGGGGTGCCAATATAACCATGTGTGCTGCCATCTCCAATGATGGTGTCTTTTGCCACATACCAACTATCGGCCCATACAATACAGAACGCCTCATCACATTTCTTGATGCACTGAATGAAAGACTGGTTCCACCTGAAGAGAGAGGGTTGTTGAGGCCTGGCATGACTCTGTATGTCATCATTTGGGACAATGTTGCCTTCCACCACTCTCGCCTTGTGAATGAATGGTTTGCTGCACAGCCTCGTATGATGATGCAATTCCTCCCTGCATACTCTCCTTTTCTGAACCCAATTGAGGAGTTCTTCTCTGCTTGGAGATGGAAAGTGTATGATCACCGGCCATACGAGCAGATGTCCCTCCTGGAGGCAATGAATGCTGGTTGCCTGGCAATAGGTGCAGAGGACTGCCAGGGATGTATATGCCATGCACGGAGGTATTTCCCTCGCTGCATTGCAAGGGAAACCATTCAATGCTATGTTGATGAGAACCTGTGGCATGATCGTCAGGAGCAAATGGACTAAATGTGAAGTTCTGAGTATCTAAACATATTGTTTACAGTAAGATATTTCCACCCTAAGTTTCCTTTGGTTGTTCTTTTCTTTCCAGCATTTGTGTTGAAGTATCATTCCATATTGCTAGCTGTATTTTGTATGTTGTTGTCCCTTTGTGTAATGATTGATTGAAAGAATACATTGTTTTGACCACAAGTTGTGGCGTTTGACGGAAATATTTGCTTGTTGGATGCTCTGGATGGATTTTCTGAATGTTAGAGCATTTTGCAAACAAAATGAGTTCTTTTGCCCATTGCGCTCCAGATTTAGCCTTTGTGTTAACTGTTTTGAAAATGTGATGTCAGAGTGGACAAATGTGTTCAAGCAATCGAGAAAAACTGTATTGATCACGTTTTCAATCATGGCCTTTCTCTTAGAGGCTGGACAAAGAGTCCAACCTGTTCTAAACAGAAACACTGCTTCATTCATTGTCAGAATTTTTCAATAGGAGAACAGGTAAGGTTGCTGTACAGTAGATACAGAAATATCTTCCGTGATATACTTTGTTATTGTTTCCTCATTGCCATTACATGTATTCTTTATAGAATCCAAAGGCTAACATTCTCTGGTGGTAGAGGGAACATTTTTAGTGCTGAGCATGAGGTGGCTGTTGAAAACATGGTTGTGGCAAACAAAACCACAAGGCTGAGTGAAATCAGGGAAGCACTGATCGCAGATCAGGGCACATTTAGGAACATCAACAACGTGAACCTGACCACCATAGGCCGCGTCCTAAGAAGGAACCATATGGCCATGAATTAGGCCAGATGCCAATATGTGGAGGTAAGGAAACATTACTATACATGCATGATATAACAAGGCATTACAGTAGTCTCAACTGGAGTCACCTTTCATTGTAATGTTTGCCTTTTTTTTTACTTCGAGAATAATGGAGCTTAAAGTTGAGGGGACACATCATGTCTTCATTTATGTTGATGAAGCCGGCTTCAATCTAAGCAAAGTGAGCAGATGTGAAAGGAACCTCATTGGGTAAAGGGCCACTATCACAGTTCCAGGACAGAGGGGTGCCAACATAACCATGTGTGCTGCCATCTCCAATGATGGTGTCCTATGCCATATCCCCACTATTGGCTCATACAACACCGAACGCCTCATAACATTCCTGAATGCACTTCATGAGAGGCTGATCCCACCCAAGGAGAGAGGGCTGTTGAAGCCTGGCATGCCACTCTTCGTCATTATCTGGGACAATGTGGCATTCCACCACTCTCACCTTGTCAATGAGTGGTTTGGAGTACACCCTTGTATGATGATGCTGTTCCTCCCAGCATATTCCCAATTTTTGAGCAGTGTTTCTCAACCCTGGTCCTCAAGGACCCCCTCCCAGAATGTTTTAGATGTCTCCCTACATAAAACACCTGATATAACTAACCAGCCCGCATTCCAAAGGTAGTTAGCTTGTTAATTAGTCTCCCTAATTAACACACTAACTAGTTGATGAGTTGAATCAGGTGTTTTATATAGGGAGACATCTAAAACATTCTGGGAGGGGGTCCTTGAGGACCAGGGTTGAGAACCACTGCCATAGAGGAGTTCTTCAGTGCTTGGAGGTGGAAGGTTTATGATCACCATTCCTGTGATATAATGCCCTTGCTGAATGCAATGACTGCTGCTGCCCAAGAAATAAGTACAGAGGAATGTCAAGATTGGATAAGGCATGCAAGAAGATTTTTCCCTAGGTGCATTGCAAGAGAGGATATTGAATGTGATGTGGATGAGGCCATGTGGCCCCATCGTCAAGACAGAAGAGACTGAGTATCAATAGTAGCTATGTCTTATACTCTCTTTGTCTATGTCTTATAGATTTTTATACTTTACTGTAATAGATTTTATTTTCTTAATGTCATACACTCCAATAGATTTTACTGCATTTTGGGGTTACATGTATTTTCTGTAATATTTACAGTATTTCAGTTTTCAGCCACAGTTTGAAAAAATGAATGTCATGGAATCAATAAAAATTGCATCAAATGATTTTTTATTCTGGACCCAATTCTTTGCAAAAAGGCAAATTTGACACAACCTATATAGAAAGACAACAAATGGCACTGGCAATAGGCTACAATGACAAGCAATGGTTCACTGATTCGCACTGAGTTCTGTATTTTGTATTTTGTTGTCCATTGTGTAATGATTGGTTGAAAGAGCACATATACTTGTTGTGTTGTTTGAAGGCAAAATTTGCTTTTGTTACATATTTTAAATGTTTTGGCATGGTTAGAGCCTTTTGCAAACAAAATGTGTCATTTTGACTATGAGTGCCACTGTTTAGGCCTGTGTGTTAACTGTTTTGAAAATGTTGAGTTTGAGTTGACGGCTGCATCAAAGCAATCAAAAAAACCTGTAAAAAAATTGTTTTGGCAAATCAGAAAAACTGTAAGGAATAGGTAGAGGAGGTTGAGGAGGAAGAATATGAAGAAGAGGAAGAGGATGTGGTGAAGGAGCAGGGAGAGAAGGAGGAGAGAGAGGATGAGGTGAAAGACGAGAACAAGGAAGGGCAAGGAGACAAGCAGTCTCGAATGAAATTCGAGCCACTTTAGTTGACCATGTCCTTGTCCATGGTATGACAATGAGGGAGGCTGGGCAATGAGTACAGCCAGAGCAGCCTCACTGCATTGTTGTTTGAGACAACATCATCTTCCATCGCGTTGCTCTGGTTCGTGACTGGTTTCCCAATAACTCAAGGCTTTCAAACATCCTTCTGCCAGCATACTCTCCCTTTCTAAACCCAATAGTTTTTTTTTGCACAGAGAAAGTGTATGACCGAGAACCTTATATCCGTGTTCACCTCCTCCAGGCCATGGAAGCAGCCTGCCTAGACATATCAGTAGATGCATGCCAGGGGTGGATCAGGCATGCAAGAGGATTTTACCCACACTGCCTGGCTATAGCCTGTGATGTGGATGAGATTCTCTGGCCTGACCCAGACCAAAGACAAGATGCTGAGGCAGAATAATTTGTGTGTGTGTGTGTGTGTGTTGTACTGTGTAGTAAATGAATAAAAAAAAGTGCCATTGTATACATTGGTTGACATGTGTTTTGTGTTCATCATGTGAAAAGGGTTTTGGGGGGGACCACAAGCAACATAACTTACCAGTTTTGTAAATATTGTTTTGAATTTATTGCACCAGTGTGTAAAACTATGTTGTAGTGTGTGTGTTTTTGAGGGCTTGCATGTGATGTCTGGGGCAAAGTTTTTTTTTCAGCAAGAGTGAATGGTTTTGATTGTAGAGCTTTATTTTGACCTGAAAATAGGATGTTTGGGGAATTGGGTGAGATGATATGGATTTGTGGTTACTGTTTTTAAAATACAAGTCATAGTTTCAAGAAATGTGTTTAAGCAATCAAGAAAAACTGTAAAGACTAAGCTGTCAAATTATTCTTTAATCCCAATAAGAGATTTTAGTAACAGTGTTTTGAATTGATCTCACCAAAGTCTATGTTGTAGTGTTAGTGTTTTTGAGGGCTTGTGTGTCATGTCTGGGGGAAAAGTTAGATTTTTCAGCAAGTTTGAATGGTTTTGAGAGCTTCATTTTGCCCTGAAAATATGATGTTGAGGGAATTGGGTGAGAAGTTATGGATTTGTGTTTAGAGTTTTGAGAAAAGGAGGCGTAATTTCAAGAAATGTGTTTAAGCAATCGAGAAAAACTGTAAAAACAGAAGCACTTTAAACTCAATTCTAGAGCGAACAGGAAGCCAATGTAAAGACATTAAGACAGGAGTATCATGTTCACATTTTCGAACACCAGTTAAAGTCTTGCAGCCACATTTTGGACCATTTGATTTATAGACAAACAATACAATTTTAAAATCAGTCCTATATTTAATAGGGAGCCAGTACAATGGGCATGAAATAGATGTATATAGATGTAGCATGATCATACTTGCGCTTCCCTGTAAGAAGTTTGGCAGCAGAGTTCTGTACTAGCTGAAGACGAGAGATAGAAGACTAAGTGTTGTTTTATGTTGTGCATTGTTTGTTTACACTATTATAAAGTATTAATATATAGGATGGGAAAATAATAATAATAAATAACAAACATATTAGTAATAAAATATATAATATTTTAGCAAAAATAAAACAACAAATGTGTTATTTTATAACCCAATTGACAGCAAGAATTAAGAACTGTTATATATTCTGTAGTATATTATTTGATATTATTCATATTTATAATATAGAATAGCATAAGAGAGATTTTATCTTCATTGTTGGTGTTTTTTTTTCAAAATATTTGCTGTCACACCATAGTACACGTGCGGTTTATTTTTACAACTACCCATGTACAGTTCTGGAAAACATTTATATACTAAAAGGGCCAAAACCTCCCATTCCTTCACCAGCCAGAACCTCTGCTCTCGAGCTCCCCTGGCAATACAGCTGCTCCAGGAGTTCGACCCCCTGTTCAGCCACTAAACTGCCATGGGTCCCGCTCCAGATGTCTCCCTGGATTCCGCTCCAGATGTCTCCCAGGTTTCCGCTCCAGATGTCCTCCCAGAGCCCGCCTCTGAGTCTCCAGAGCTGTCCCCGGACTCCACCGCAGTGGCAGTCTTGGCCTTGGCGCTAGCGTGTGTCTGGGTGGCCACCGCATCCCTGGACTTTCCCCAAACTATTTTTTGTGGGGGGCAGTGTTGGGAAGAAGTGTCTGTCCCAGCATCCCACAGCACAGCCACGAGGACCGGGAGCTGTATGCGCCCTCTGTACATTGCGGTCGTTATGACCATCACCAGCCTCCTCGCCATAACCGCGGCTGCCAACCCCAGCTGCTCGTCTCCTAGCTCTAGCTTTACGGACACAGCAGCCATCCCCAACTCCTCAGCTCCCAGCTCTAGTGTCACGGCCACGGCGTCTGTCCCCAACTTCTCGTCTCCTAGCTCCATCGTCATGGCTGTGGCGGCCGTCTGGTTCCCCTGGCGCCCAGATCCTCCATGGCCTCCTACCGCCCGAGCTCACGGATCCTCTATTGCCCCCATGATCCCTGTGCCGGGAGCGCCATCCTGGAAGCTTCCTGTCCTGTCCTGTCCTGTCCCCTGTGTCTAGCCCTCTCTCTGGATAGATGGTTGATCAGGCTGATTATCCATAATCCCATTTCACAAGCCATAAAAGAAACCTGTTGTATTAACTGACAACGTACATTGCAAAGTACAGATCGTGTGATAAAAATCAACAAGTTGAGACACGTCACTGCCCTGCAGGTGGTCTTTTTTTAATCACAAACGTTGTTCTGTATGTATTGGATAAGAAAGGGGGGCTTTTTAAACTTGAAGTTTACAGCCGACAAGCCAGATTATCTGTAACGTGCTGCGGGATCCAAGACTGATGACACGGAGAAGTATTCAGAAGAGGTATATTTAATTAATTCAACAGGTACACAAGAGAACACACACGTAACATGAACAATACCGGACAAGGAATACAGGCAAACACAGGGCTTAAACACAAAGGAAAACATAATCAAGGGAAACAGAAACAGGTGTGAGCTAATTAACTACCAGGGAAACTGATGAGACAGGGGAACTGAACACTGAAACTAGACACAAACAAGGTAAAACTGTGACATTATTGGGCTGCTGCGTGCTGAATTTTTCCCCATTTTTTATTTACAATAAACTAATCTCTGTTTCTGATCATTTCCACATACATTTTATTATTTGTTTTTTTAACATTTAAACCCTCCTCAGTAGCAAGTTTAAAGTTCATCCCTAAATGAGAGATACATCAGAGTTTAAAATAATGGAGCAACAGAATAAAACTTAGGCCTAATCTAGATTTACAGTACAATTAAAACCTGGATCAAATGATATCTTAAATATAACCATGATTATTTTTAAACAAGGTTTAAAGTTTGGTGCAACAGAATTATTAAATAAACACTGATTTAATCTAGATTTAAGATTAATCCTTGTTGGTGCAACCCACCCTAATTGTTTATTTATTAAATAAGATCTTGAAAGCTGTAGAGTAAGACTTTTCATTTTGAAATGATTAGGCACATTTACAATTCTAGTGCTATGTAGAGAATTACATTAAATAATGGTATAAAAATGTATAATTAAATAATTAAGTGAATCTAAATTGATATACATGTAATAGTGTCACTGTACTGTAACATAAAATAGATATTAAATACACATACTCTTATTTTAAAGTCATATAACCATAATCCAAAATCAAAGATTTCATGTTAAATACATTTTAGTTTTTAATTCAAGCAAGGCTTATAACCTTCTGTATGTTGCATTTTACAACAATTTGTAATAGTCAGTCAGTTTAATTGTTCAGTGTGGTTTGATCTTTCCTACTGTATTACATTAGACAGTGACGCAGTCACTAAGATAAAAAAGGAAGTGCAGATAGTAACAGTAAATATCAATAGACGTTTGCTGTGGTGGGTCTGTTCAGTTGGGGACAGCTCAGAGACTCTGAGGAAAACACAGGAAATCTTTGCAAATACAGAAAATGTAGCTACTAAAACTTTGTTCTTCAAAAACGTACTGGTGACTCATTGCGAATGTTTATTATTTAAGATGTAAGAGGGAAGTTCCCTTTGAAAAAAAGGTTTGACTTTTATCTGAGAAACTATGGGTAAAGTTTTTCTTGTATGTACTAAAGCAGCGGATAGCAGTTTCACGATCTGACTAACTGCTTCCTGTATTTGTCAGTATGTGAGATAGGAACCAGTGTGTTTGTGTGTGCCACGTACATTTGTTTGTTGTATCTACGCTTGAATGCATTTTGATGACGTTGATGACAAAATAGGATTTAAGTATTTTCTGTTGGAGGGAGTTGAGTTAGGTTAGCTATAAAGTATGCTGTCTTTCTATCACATTTCCACTTATATTTTAAGTTTCATCCAAACAAACTGTTGACGCTAACGCTAACAAATAAAAATTAGTTTTTTGTTTCTTTAAAATGTACAGTGTACTGCAAAATGTTTTATAAATTGCATTTGATAGCATATGCCCGCCAGCATGCATTTCTATCAACATGACCATCATAACAATAGTTCGATCATGATCAAGTCAGAAAACTTTTGAGATTTGCACTTGGTGGATTCAAGGCACTGGAACTAGAATCGCCATGTGACCTACGTACTGTCATCTCTATTGTTACACAAGTGGTTGACAGTTGAAAGTGGATGTTTACTTCTGATTTTATAGTGTTCATGAGAGCTGCGGCTTTTTGTTTATATTTTTATAAGTATCTTTATTTTAGGTATTTTATATGGTGTATTTGTTAAATATTAATAGTCAATAGTGGCGGGTCCGAGGGATCAATTTTGTCCCCAGCATGGATACAATTATTTTAGCACAGGCACAGATAAAGACCAGAGGGAGGGAAAGCCCCCATCCCCCCTCGCACCCTGAATATATGATTATGAAAAGACCAAGTACAGAAAAAGATGCACTTGAGATGGATAGCAATCCAATTATTCAAACCATAAGTTGGTTTCGAATGGACTGATCAATAGAATTTGTCTCAATCTTTCTACACCAAAATTTTACTGATTGACATTAGAATCATCATTAACTGTTTTAATCTGTTTTTCACATTTAGTGCAGCTGGCAAGTGTATATTGAATGTGCATAGCCAATCAAATAGCTATACTGTCAGTAAAAATTACTTCTATTGTTTACCTTGTTTGTAAGTCACTTTGGATAAAAGCGTCTGCTAAATAAGTAAGGTCGCTTTCACACTTAGATCGGTTGCCTGGTCCTTACCCGAGTTTAATTACTCCCCCCTTTTATTTGGGTCCGAACTGTGGTTCGTTTGCATCATCAACCAGCAGCTGTTTACCCTGTCGCTTGCAATGACGAATGCAGCAAATGCAGCAAAATGCATATCATTGCTTATGTAGCTTAATACATTGCTTATAGCTTCAGTACATAAAGACATTTTTGTCTATTTTACGAATGTACTGCAAATGCTCTTAAGAACACTGAAGGTGGACAGAAATGAGATATACAGGTCTCTTCTTAGAGCGCATCAGTCACGCTCATCAGAAAAGTGAGTGAAACAAACACAAACACACATTTTTACCAAATAATACGTCATTAATATTGGGTCACTTCCGCAATTAGGTACGTTTGCATTCATATCAGCAGCAAACCGCACTGGAGTTCACATGAACTGCACCCCAGACCTCTCTTTTTAAGCTGACTTGGGTTCATTTCGTGGGTGAGCACCTGGGTTCGGAAGACAGCGTTCACATCATCCAAACGAACTGTACTCTGACGTTAATCGAACCCGGGTGCGCACCAAAAGTGCTAATGTGAAACCGCCCCAAAATGTAAAAATGCAAAGTGTAAAAGCCCCCTGAGTAACTCCTGACAGTAGGCCTATCATCTAAATATATGCTGCCATCTGCTTTGTGGTCTAGATAGACTACACTGATAGTCTGATAACCAAAATACTAGGGCTGGGTTGGAGACCAATTTGGTGATTCGATTACTATTTAAATAATTTTCGATTCGATTTTGATTCTATTCGAATCAATATCGATTAATTATCAGTATTTTATTTCAAATCATTCTAGTTTTGCAGACATGAAATCCATATTTAAATATACATTTATATACTGCAACTGCTATATTAATGAAATACACATTCACATTAATAGAGCCCACACAATATTTGAATTTACAATTAAATTACTTTTTTATTTTTACTTTGAGTAAAAAATAAAAACACTGTTGTCATAGTTCTGCCCTTCTTGTCTTGTAAATTCCTAGAGCCTTGTGGGCGGGGCCATGACAGTGCCATGTCTCCGTGTTTATGTTATTCGTGGAAGCGCGTGAACTGGGCGTTATGACTAACGTCTTTAAATTGATTAAAAGTTCGTCACAATCGGTCTGCTTTGCTGCAGCTCCATGCGTTACTAGTAACTTCCGGGAACTATTGAGAAGCTCCATCAACCGCCATTGTGTGAAAAAACGGTTCCATTGGAGTGAATGAAGATGACGCAACTCTGGTACTAAATGGCTCTGGTTTGCCGTTGCCGTGTTTCCGTGTCGCGCGTCTAAAGGGGCGTTCACATTATAACGATAACTATAACTGGAACTATAACTATATTGCGGACGATAACAACGTTATGTTTATTCAGCTCGCGTGCTGCGTTTCAAGTGCGTCTAAACAGTGAATCTTGTATAGTCTAATCAAGCGTCTGTAAAATGAAAACATTACTACATTTCACTACAACTTTGCAGGACGCAAGACAATTTTGCGCTGACAACATTAGCGCTTGGTTAGCCTACCTGAGGTAATTTTATGTTACATTTTTACTGGTTACTGTCTTATACTCACCATTCATTCCAAGAGTTGAACCAATTGTTATCCAGATATCCATTTTCTTTAAGCTATTTTTAAAAAGAGGGTTTGTTTTGTTTTTCCAGTGTCGTCTGCCATTTTAAATGCGCGAACGCTGAATGGATTTAATTGACTGTAAATGTTTTATCGTTCATCTGCTGGGAAAAATCGCTCTGAAAGTGATCCCAACGATGTCGTTCTCTGTATCTTTATCGTTATAGTTATGGTGTGAACCTCGCTATTCTCCTGAATTTTTAAAACGTTATTTTTTATATAGTTATCGTTATAATGTGAACGCCCCTTAAGCCCCGCCCCCTCGTTCTCTGGTAATCTCTCCCGCAAATGTTTCTGACGATTCACACCTGTCCCTGTGTCATTATCCCTTGTTTGTTCCCCTATTTAAAGCCCTGGTGTTCATTGTCCTGTGCTGGTTCGTTTCGTTAAATCTTGTTTGCGAAGTTTTGTCTATGTGAGTCTTGTTTTCGAAGTGCCGTTTGGTTTTGTATCGCCCGTGTCTTGTTTTTTGCTTTTGCCGTGTCCTGTTTATATTTACTGCTTTTTATTCTGTCGAGTTTTGTTTGTCTTTTGCCCCCTCATGGGTTCATATTATTTCTCTGATTGCCCGAGTGTTTCGTTAGAGTTTTTGTCTTGTTTACCCCCTCATGGTATTTTTGTTTTGTATATTTATAAAGTTCGCGTTTGCTGCCACCAGCTGTCTGCATTTGGGTTCTGTCCTTGCACTATCATGACAACTGTAAATGTGCAACAGTGAAATCACCAACAAGTTGAAATGTTTAAGAAACAAAACAGATTTCAAAATTTAATTTGAATAATGGCGAATTTCCCAAATCAATATTGTTTCTTTGAATTGAAGATCGATTAAATTCGAGGAATCTATATTTTTACCCAGCCCTACAAAGTACCTTGACTTCCATCAGACTTACTCTTTCTATCACACATTTCCTCAGTCTATGAATAACTCACTAATGTTCTCTGTGACTCAGTTCGGAAAAAAATATTTTTTTAATGAAAGGCAACACATTAAAGACTCTTTTATTAAGCAGCTAGGCTTAATGTAACTATAGTAAAATAATGATTATGTAACTATTGTGCTGGATTAAAAAACACTACGGAGTTGATGATATTAGATTAGATTCAACTTTATTGTCATTACACATGGACAAGTACAAGGCAACGAAATGCAGTTTAGGTCTAACCAGAAGTGAAATAACAGCAAGTGCAGGATATACAGTGGTTGCATAAGTTACATAAATAAATCAATATTATAGAAGTTATTTACAGATGGATATGTACTATGAACATAATATACAGATGGCTATTACTAAAAACAGAGATTTACAGATGGATATGTACTATGAACATAATATACAGATGGCTATTACTATAAACAGAAATTTACAGATGGATGTATACAATGATAAGTTAGGCTATGGTGAGCAGCAGTGCAGTAGATATAGAGTAGTGCAAATAAATTATGGACAGAAGCTATCTAAGTAACAGTGCAATGGAAGAAGTTATTGCATATTTCAGTTAAAGTGTAGGAGTGCAAGATGCATATGTAAACAGTCGGTACTGTAATTGAGCAGTTGGCAGTGCAAATAAGCAGTCTGGTAGTGCAAATGAACATAGATGTTATGTATAGACAGTCCAGTAGTGCAGTGCAGCGATAGAAGTTCACCAGGATATCCGAGGACAGCTGATTCTTCTTTAGTGTCCTCAGGAAGAAGAGGCGCTGGTGAGCCTTCTTGACCAGGCTGGAGGTGTTGGTAGTCCAGGACAGGTCCTCCGAGATGTGGATCCCCAGGAACTTGAAACTGGAGACACGCTCAACAGCCATCCCATTGATGTGGATGGTGTCATGTGTGCCTCTCGACTCTTTCCTGAAGTCCACAATGAGCTCCTTTGTCTTGGAGGTGTTAAGGAGCAGGTTATTGTCGTTGCACCATGTGGCTAGGTGCTGGATCTCCTCCCTGTAGACCGTCTCATCGTTGTTGCTGATGAGACCAATCACCGTAGTGTCGTCTGCAAACTTGATGATGGAGTTAGATCCGTTCACAGGCCTGCAGTCAGAGGTGAAGAGGGAGTAGAGGAAGGGGCTTAGCACACAGCCCTGTGGTACACCAGTGTTGAGTGTGATAGTGGTTGAGCAGATGGAGCCTGATCTCACCTGCTGTGGTCTGTTGGTCAGAAAGTCCATAATCCAGTTGCATAGGGAGGTGTTAATGCCCAGGTCTTCAAGTTTAGCAAACAGTGCAGAAAGTTAAATCGTCCATGTGACTTGTGTAATATTAGTAATATTATTGTGTAATTCATTATAAATGTAGTAGGTTGGGTATTTGGATACTACTCTGGTATAGGGCCATCCCGATGGAGAGACACCATCGTGATGCCACGCCCCCACCCCGCTCCACTGCGAGTCTTGCGAGTCGACACCATAGACTGTAAAAAAAATACACGCTAATCCTAGTCTCTTCTATAGACTATAGTTAACCTAAAATCTTTGCAGGAATTGCTCTGTAAATTAAATTGAGAATATTACTATATGCTATTTTAAACACTGTAGTCTATGCCAGAGACGTGACGTGTGTTAGTCTTTGAAAATACCGTGTTAGGCATTTGATCTTGACATTGTTAGATTCTTGTGTTTTTTACATGTCTAACACTGTACATTTAACTTAAAATATTTAATTCTGTACAAGAAAACAGGCCTTATTAATGAATTATTAGTAGCCTATTGTAGTGTATCGGGAGATCGTGCTCATTGTTACATAGCTCTGTGGCAGTGGCGGCGTTTCACCAAAGCTTAGGGTATGGCAAAATTTAATCAGGCCATACAAAAACGAACTATAAAGTAACGAAACCATAAGTTATACCACATCAAATATAACCAAAATATGTAGAAGAATCCACAAAACTGAAAGAAAGTAGTAACAAAAGATCTACTAATTTAGACTTCAAGCAATTATCACAGCACTTCACGAAACCATCTACCATTGTGTGACAATCACTCCAAACCTACAGCCATGTTGTCATAACCACCCCCCACCAACGACTACGTCAATAAACTAAGAGTCTAAAATATAGTCCAACCATTAAATAAAATGATCAGCAAACAGGATTAAATATAAAACATGTCTTACCTTGTTGCGTTGCAGTTTATTATATGCTAATGCTGTCACAGCTAGTAAATCCCAAAATGCGTGGATGATTAGTGCAATAAACTGCGACTGCGCAAAAATGTAATTCTGTACAATGTTCATTCTTTTGTTATTCACAGATAACGTAACAAATATTATATATATATATATAATATAATAATATTATTATACATCTGGCTGGGGCAAATGAGATTATGTGACTCTTAAAATAAAAAATAATAACTGCCAATTTAACACCATTAAATAACTACACTATCCATAACCCTGAAGAAGGATCCTTATGATTAAACTCCATTCCGTTTCAACACAGCAACGTAAACAAAGTATTGTTGTACATTATAAATGAAATACAATAAAAATAGAGTGTAAATGATTCGATTTATTACAATTATTAAATGGATGCCAACTAATTGGGAAATTAAAGACCTCCCCACTACCGCTAAGCTTACCATACACTTGATTACTAAACCCCTGTTAGCCATCTTTTAAGCGGTTTCTTCAATTTATTGAAAATAAATGCCTATGTATGATCTAAAATGTGAAAATGTAGAGGAGCAAGTTCATCGAAACTGCATTTCCATGGTGTCAAAACTACGTGACTTACTCACTGCGCAATTGAAGCTGTTGACGTAGATAAGTTGTTTGTACACACTAAACTACACATGTTTCCGATGCCTATGCTACAAGAACACATCAGTTTAATATATTTTAATTATCTTTTATGCACACTTTGTTTTAACTATTTTATCTGAATGCTAGACGCAAAACGCCGCCCCTGATCTGTGGCTATACTGCACTGAAGCAGCAGTTTAAGATATAAACCCAGAATTCAGCGAACGTCAATTAACTTTTGTCTGGTTAATAAATACCTTTAAAGAAAATTTTCCTTGGCCATAATACCAACGCCATTGTATCAACTCTTTAAGTAGAAGAACGCTACTTTTTTCCCTCCCTCACGTGCAACCTATTGGAAAGCCCGGATGACGAAATTATAGTATAGAAATTATATTATATTTAAGAAGGAAAAAAATATTTATTAATATAATATAAATAAAGTAATAAAGTAAAATAACGAATAATAATTATATAATAATGAAAAATTTAAATATTTAAACATATTTTTACATATTGTTCATGTTCAAACACGTACGTATTTATGCTTAATAAGTAGGTAAAACCATAACGTTCTTATGGTACAACCTCAGGAATACATTGATAATAAGAATAAAAATAAGTATTACGTTAAAAAAATTAAGCTATATAATTTTATAATTTAAGTTAGGGATAATGTACATGCATTTGGTTGTTTAATAAGATACAACAATTTATTTTTTTATTTAATTTTAATTTTTCTATTTAGTGTGCGTCTAATTGTGCAAGCGCTTCTCCAGCACGCATTCTCTGTTCTGCAAAGAGCCATGCGCTCACATCATTTAAACATTAACGGTTATTTTGCTTTACCTCACTGCCTGATATATTACTTTAGCGTTTTATTAAATTATTCAAATTAAATGTTACATTTTAAAGAGGGTTACTAACCTTTGCATGCAGCAGTTAGTGTCACCCAGAGCTCTTTTCTGTGATTTAAACTTTACTATTAAATAGTTCTAATGTAGGATTATCTCAACTAGCTGATTATCCCTAACCCTAACAGTGTTTTATTGAGAATCTTTTTTAAACAAGATCATTTGTTGCGAACATGCGAACACCGCACTTCGAGGCATGTGAGCGGGTGACGTGGGACGACAGCACTCTCAACAAAGTATTTCTGATCGGCTTGGATGACGATCTTCTCGCCTCCCTTTTGCTCCCTGATGTGAGGGAGGCCCGGCTGGAGGACTTTATAAATATGGTCCTCCAAGATTCGGGTTCTTCCTTCCGCGTCAGGGAAGCTGACGGGAGAGTGGGGGTTCGCCATCCAAGTCCGATCAGATGCGGAGGGGTCATCCTCACTCACCCAAGCTCCGTGCCTCAGCCCCCCGCAAAAACCTGGCGCCGTAAGAGACAGCCTGCCCCGCCTGTCCAGGCCTACGAGCCTGCGCCACGCCGCTCACCCGAGCCTGCGCCACGCCGCTCACCCGTCTTCAGAGCCCGCAACCAAGTCTTCAGAGCCTGCAACCCCAGAACATCCCACCAACCCGCCCTTGTCCAGTGCTTCCTTCTCGACAGCCGTGGGTCGTTCAGTCAGCGACTGGGTTAGAGAACCCCTCGTCCTCGACTCCCGCTTCTGAGGCCCGGACTCTGCCTCAGCCCATCAACCCAGTGGCTTCACCTCGGCTCATAGCGCCCTCGCTCCACCTTCGCCCGCTCGTCCACCAGATCCACCGGGCTCCCTCGTCCCTCCGGCTCCGCCTTGGTCGGTCGTCTGCCTGCCATCGCCTTTGGACTCCCTTGGACTCCTCCCTCCCCTCGGCTTCACCTTGGTCCTCGGTCGCTCTGGCTCCACCGCGGACTCCCGGATCTCCGCCTCTGCCTTGGTCGCCTGGGCCGTCGGTTCCACCCAGGTCCTCTGGATCGTCGCCGTCTCCTTGGCCCATCGGCTCTCCGCCTCGGGCTCCACCTCCACCTGCTCCGCCTCCATCACTTGCTTCCCAGGAGTCATCGGCCGCTCTGCCACCCTGGCTCCTCCCTCCGTCGGCTCCACCCTGGCTTCTCCCTCCATCTGCTCCACCCTGGATTCTCCGCTCACCCTGTTCCGGCCCCCTCCAGTACCCCCACCCGCCTCAGTTGGACCTTGTACAGCGCGAGGACGCGCCTACAGGAAGTCTCTGGACTACATTTGCCATCATGCACCGCACTTTCACCCGGCCATTTTGATTGGACTCTGCACCTGTTTGTAATCTGTGTTTGATTTGTTGTGCACCTGTTCTGTGTTTGCTGTTTGTTATTTAAGTTCCATTTGAGTTCCGTTCTGGTTCCGGTCTAGTTGTTATTTTTTGCATGTTTGTATATGCCTGTGACCCCGTATCTGATATATATACTAGCGTCTGGATTACCTGTTTGTTGACCTGCCTTTGGATTACCTGATTGTTTACCTGCCTTGGATTACCTGCCTGTTTACCTGCCTTTGGATTACCTGTTTGTTTACCTGCCTTTGGATTACCTGTTTGTTACCTGTTGTCTGTGGATCACTCATCTGTTCACCTGCATCTATAATACCCCTTTGTGCCCGTGCTGTTCATTAAATACCACCTAATCTACATCCTTGTGGCGTCCTCACTTGCCTGCTCACCCGAACCCGAACTGCTCACTCCCACTTATTACACAGCCACTTACCTTATAAGTTATTGAACATGAAATATATATTTTTATACAACAGTTCTTTCTGGTTCTCGAATCTGATTGGTTGAGAGCTGTGCAATAGTCCACTATATCGTTACGGGAACCACTTCACTCCCGCTTGTATCACTCTGCCACTTTTAGTCAGCTTTATTATGAGACTGAAAGTAAACACAGGAAAACGCAGTGCCAGCTGAAACCGGAGTCCTTTTTTATAATAATATGGAAAGGTCGGAATATGATAATATATTGAGCAGTAGGTGGCAGTATTAGGTCACCAGTCCGCCATTTAATGAAATTCACACAGTGCTCAGGAAAAAGTACAGCGCGGGACGCAAGGGTCTCGAGATATGTTTTACACAACAGAAACTCCCATCTCAACCTGTAATTTTAAACAAGTGCATGTGTAACCGGACTGGAACCGGCGATCGATCCGGCAAGGGAGACGGACGATCTAACGAGGAGTAAAGACAGCAGCCGCTATCATCTGTCGCTTGAGGTCGGCGAGTGTGATTTAACCTGCACAGCGCTCACACTAGCTGGTCTCTGTTACACATGTTTACATTAAAAAGCAATGGAAAAGTACCGCAGTGCAATGGGAATAATGCATCTTCAGTGAGTTTCCTTTTACATTCTCTCTCCTTCATTCATTAAAATCTATCTTTCCTCAGTAATATTTTTACTGAAGCAGCACAGCGCAAATTTAAAAGACGTGACGATTAGATTAACTGCGCTGGTCTGGAATTCATGGCAGAAAAAGTAGTTTCCCATTTCCTTGGTGCTCTACATCAGTGGCT
Organism: Oreonectes daqikongensis; assembly: GCA_026939265.1. Classification (NCBI taxonomy): domain Eukaryota; kingdom Metazoa; phylum Chordata; class Actinopteri; order Cypriniformes; family Nemacheilidae; genus Oreonectes; species Oreonectes daqikongensis. Next base: position 4,796,288 of record JAOTQM010000033.1, on the reverse strand, counting down.
GTGATTGTCTCCGATTTTAAATATAAAACTACAGTTTGACCACACAAATAATGGTCATAATAAAGATAATTGTGTTCTCTAAAAAATAATTTTGACAAAAAAATTAATTATTTATGTATTTTATTTATTTTTCTGCTGAAATTCTCATAACCGTAACGATCCTGATTTGTGCATTATATGTTGTAATTTAAACAGAATGAAATTAAAATATTCTGAATAAAATTATTAGATGTTCTACTAGACGTTCTCAATTACAAAAAATGAGCCCAAAAATCATTGACAGAATATGTCATGGTTCTGCCCTTCCTGCCTAGCGATCTCCTAGAGCCTTGTGGGCGGGGCCATGACAGTGCCATGTCTCTTGTGTTTATGTTTCGTGTGGAGACACGTGGCTAGGGCGGGGTTCACCTACGTCACGCGCTCTCCAGTCCCTTGTTTGTTTCCCTATTTAAAGCCCTCGTGTTCATTGTCCCGTGCTGATTTGTTTTGTAAATCTCGTATCTTGTGAAGCTGTGTTCATCTCGTACTGGTATTTGATCGAGTCCTGTCATCTAAAGTCTAGTCTTTGCCTGTTCCGTGTTTAGTCCTTAGCTTTTTGTTTTTCTGTTTTGGCCCCCTTGCGGGAAGTTCTTGTTTTACAGTTTGCTTAGTGTGTTTTTGTTCTAGTTATTTGTCTTGCTTTATCCCCATCGTGGGTTTTGTTTTTTTGTTATCCGTCTAATAAACCCGTTTTGCTTCCACGTGCTGTCCTGCACCTGGGTCCTCTCTGTAAAATCCTGACAGAATATTCATGTATAATAAAAATAAAGAAATAGTGGAGGAAAGAAGTGTCCGTGACGGATATTCTCATCCTCCGTAACGTTTTTTAAAGACTATTTAAACACACACAAATATATTAACATTAAGTTTGATTTTAAGTAAAGAAACACTAGGCTACTAGTACTTTTTGAATGGCTAACAAGTTAACAAATTACTTGACATTTTTCCAGTTAAAAACGTAATCTCTTGTCACGCTGCGTACATGACTTTTTCCCTCCTCATTACCGATACAGGTCGTTTTTACATTTAAAGAAATTCTACATATATAATAATCTATTCAAATATAATTAATTAATGTCATGTATGATTAATAAAAACTTGTTTAGGCATCATGACTTCACTTGTTTTTAGCAAAACATGCTATGAGATTGACAGTTTTCAATGAGTACGGTAATGAGAATTTTTAAGGCCTTTTTTATTGTTATTAGTGGTCACACCACATGATGCTAACACAGGAAGCTATCAATCACCCTCAGCTGAAAAACTTTGTTGAAGGATGTAGACTAGAGCGTAACAATAAGAACTGCAACTGTAACATATTTTTTAAATAATTTAATTAAAAAGTGATGTAATATTTATGTCACATCTTGTGTAAAGATTAGCAAGAACAATTCCTCAGTTCAGTTCCTCTTGAAAACAAAAGCTAGAAAGTATATATAGTATATATTTAGTATAAATATTTATGATGTAAGATTGTTACCGTGAAATATATTGTTACGTGAAATAAAATTACTCATTCCGTGAAATAGATTTTTGCTCATTCCGCCCACCCCTAGCTGACTATATTACCCCTTTTGTGATGTTGGAATGTTGGAATGGTAGCCTAGTTGCCTATTTGTTAAGCAACAGACAACCTATCACAATTGCCTCAGTACTGATTGATATCATGCAATTTGTATTTGTCTTTAAAACAGAAGATAAATGTCGAATGTGACTACAAATAGTTTTTTTTATATGAGACATCAATAGTTTGACTTAAAGCAGCAGACTAACATAACCATTCCCACAGATGGACAAGTAGCTATTGTGCCTGTTGTGGAATATAAGGTAGCTATAGCTATTCATCATGTGAAGTTATTGACCACATTTATTTTACACATTTGCAAAAAAAGTTGTTTTATACAGTTAAAAAAAATTGAGTTGCTAATCTCCACTCCCCGGTACTTGATAAAAGCTTCTCTTCAGTCAGGCAAATAACTAACACTAACATAATGATTTATGAACATAACATAATTGTAACATATTATGGTTCATTTGTGACAGCATTTATAGGCAAGTGCAAGAATAAACATATAGCAGTAAAGGAATGAACATAAGGGCTAATAGGTCCAGGTGTTGAAGCCTGTCCTTTTGTTGAAGAGACTGTGTTTGGACACGACTGGCACAAAACGTCATGACATCATATGAAACCAAATGTTGTTTGCAAAATTGCCACCATGGATGCTAGACATATGAAAACAAACGAGCAGGATTTGAGAGGAAGATATACATCAGATTAATGTTTGTGCAGCAATGTTTGTTTTTATGGATGTTCCATTCAGTCTGTTCTGTACAACAAAGGTTACCTTATAAACGCACACATACACAGAGAGAGAGCAGTTTCCATTCACAAGTGCTAGCCTATAAAAAACAATCTTCAAAGCAACAGGTACACGCTAACTCACCTAAAAACGAACAACTTCTGCCTATCACACAATAATGCAGCAACGTCTACATCATCACAATGCAGCAAAATAGTGATGTAATAAGATTTACTTACACAAACGCGTGATAGATAAAAGCCCAGGATCGGGGTCTTTCCAGCACATTGTACAGGTAGTTCTGTATCCTTCGGTAGCGCACGTTTCTCCGCCCGCTTTTCGCGCCGTACACCAAAGGCTTACCGAGAAGACTCAGCCTAGCGCCCTGTTTCGCCAGGTCTCTCTCCGTGCCCGCTGCACCTGAGCCGGCATGAAATTCGGACAACATGCCGTCCGCCGCCGATGAAGAATTATCCTTCATCCTCTTACCACATTCGACATTATGCAATCCGTAACTTTCGGCGTGGTACCCCGGTGAAGTATTCATCCAGAGGCCAGAGCCACCTTCGTCTCCGCTGTAGTTACGGGGCATGGCATCACCAAGACCGCATGCGTATATCTCCAGCGGTTGCAACGACAAAGGCTGTAATTGTTTTATAAGACTAAAATATACAAAACTCACACCTTAAAATACATTCAGTCGTGACAGCTGGACTCCACGTCGCTCCTGGTAAGAATACAGTTGAATATACGGGGGACAAATAGCCTGGCGCTAATCCAAGCGAAGAGCCTGTTTTTGAGACTCGGTTTACGCGCGTTTGATGTAGCCTCACTCACAAGCGTGTCATTACCACACACAGGAAATAAACCATGCACACTTTCTTGTGATGTAGGCTACCATACTGGTACACGTTTCCGTAATATTCATGATTTCACCATCCTGTCCAAGTGCTCAACAAATTATTTCTCAACATTGACGAGGGGGTGTCAGGTTGAACGGTTGAGAATACGTGTGTTTACCCAGTAAAATGTTTATTTGCATACCAACTCGTTCTGGAAACCGCAACTCCTGAAGCTGATCTGATCCGTTGTCCTCTAATGACATACGGTTCGGGAAACATCGTGTAAAGACAGTTAGGTGTCATCAGACATTTAGTCGCTTTGTAAGGCATTTCTAAAATACTTTTCTGATCCAAACCACACTGTAGTATAACTGTCTGAAACCCCACGTGAACCCAAAATAAAATCCCTCCACAAACACTGTGTTTTTGTGTGGGCATAATCGCCCTCCCCTGCGGTTAAACTCATGTTGTATCATGAGCTGTCTGTGGCAGAAAATAAATCAATATTTCATTGTGTGTTTTCTGAAAAGATATTATATGCTAGATGCATTTTCAATTTAGACGCAATAAAATGTATTGGTATTTATATAGCCTACAGGCAACAAAATGTTTGCTTATGATTCTATAGGCTACCACATAATCCACAATAATAGAAATGAACAGCAGTAGACCTTTGAATTTTTTCGTAATTCGTCAATTTCTTTTACTTCAGAATTAGTCACATTCTTCAGTATATGCTGTCACTGATGGGGGGAAACAGTGGCTTTGTGTTCTCCTCTGACTGTTTTCTTCTGAGCTTTTTATATTAGTCTTAACATAGTAAAAAGAGAAAATATTGGTTTGGCTTACTAAAAAAAACTATACAGCCTAAAACCAGTTTTTGTATTATCAGACAGTGTGTAATTTAATAAACAAACAATATCTTTCTCCAGGGAATATCAAGTAAGAGGAATACTGGTCGTTTATTAATTCAAACAAAGGGTAAACCTGCAAAACATTGTAACATTTCTGTAAAACACATATTGGCACACAGCTCCCTGACTTTTTTACTCTAAAAATGTAACCCTTTTAAACCCTTTTTTCCTTCTCTTTTACAAAACAGTATGCAATAAGGTTTCAGTTGGCTACATTAAAGGCCTAATAACCCCCTGACTAACATTCATTCTGGTTCATCAAGGGCTAAGAATAGTAATATACACTTCACCATCTGCCTGCTACTGGCATTAATGAGATTTATTTAGATGTTTTACATTGCTTGAGACTTGGCAAGGAAATGACCCTGTAAACTAAGTATACATTGAAAATCACTCATGCTTGACATGACCTCTGTGCTGTAACCACCATCACTTTCCATCAGTCGTGATGAGTGGAGCTCTGGGGTCATTGGCTGAACACAGGGACATATATCAGGCTAAATGCTAATATGTGAAACCTAGGCAGGGAACGGTACTCAATTGTGTTTTAAAGGGACGCAGAGGAAGAAGAAAACATATATATTCTGTTGTTTTTTGCTTTTGTTTGTGAATCCATTAAAGGGATAGTTCACACGAAAATGAAAAATTCTGTCATCATTTACTCACCCTCGAGTTGTTCCAAATCTGTAGGCCTATACATTTCTTTGTTCTGATGATCACAGAGAAAGTTATTTGGAAGAATGCTTGTAACAGTTTTTTTTGCCCCAATTGACTAAATTACTTTAAAGATTTTTGTTCTGTTGAACACAAAATAAGATATTTTGAAGAATGTAGGACAGTAAAACGTTCTGGGGCACGTTTGACTACCATTGTAATTTTTCCTACTATGGTAGTCAATGGGGTCCAAGAACTGTTAGGTTACAAGTTTAACCAAACAAAGAAATGTAGGTTTGGAACAACTAGAGAGTGAGTAATTCATGGCAGAATTTTCATTTTTGGGTAAACGTTCCCTTTAAATTCATACAGGGGCAAACGTGCTACAGTATATGCCCACAAGACAGTGCCCAAATTATGATCTTCACAGTGTATTTACACTATGAGGCATTTATCTAGAAAACATTCTATCAAGTATTTGCCCTCTAGTGGTTAATGCAGGGATATCTCACAAGGAGATGGTCGATTAGCATTCCCTGATAGCACATCGAGACGTCTATTTGATGTCTGCATTTACATCTGCAAAACATATTTTCCCTGATATGTTTCCTGTCAGACATTCTGAAGATGTAAGATGTTTATAATTTAGAATGTATTGTAACGTTATTCTTATAATGTCATTACAGTATGTAAAACTGCTTTTTCTAGTACTTAACTAGAACGCTGTTTTAACAAAGCAGATGTTTTCCAGATCTCTAAATCTTTAGTAGACATCTTACAAACATACTTGTGCTATCTGAGATTATCTGAATAACAATACAATTTGATTAATGGTGTTGAATCTTTACCCATACACAAGCACACACAAAAAGCAGTCCCATGAGAAATGACTTCTCTTATTTGAGCTATGAAGATAAATATGACCTGTCCTGTTATCCTTGGCCATTATGATGAGATACATTTCTATTATAACAGGGTCATACTGTAAATGAGGTCATGCAAGAGAAATTATATTGTTAATAACAGATGTTATTGTTGTCCAAACTTGAATTATTTTGAAAATGTTGACTACAGCCAACGCTACAAAAGCACTATTAAATGATTGAATAAATCAGACAGAAATGTCTGAAATGCAGCAGCAAGTCCAAAGTGGTGACTAAAAATGTGTTTTTAAAATTGTACTCTTTTCTTTCTGAAATTTAAGATTGAGGCAAGTCAATAAACATAAAACATTGGACTAAAACTTCCTTCACACACTTTTATTTGGAAATAATAAAAATGTTTTTTTATTTTTTTAAATATAAAACATACACATCGTATGAGCCACACCTATATACAAACAAAAATGTTGCAGTGAATACATTTTCTTTTTGATCACCTCAGTGATAAGTTAAAATTATAAAGATAAAGTTGTAAACAATCAGCATTGTTTTCTCCCTACTCAAGAAAAAAGTAAAACAAAATCTTATGATAGAATTTTTTTTTTCTGATTTTGTTTTAGTAGCAGTGCTGAAGAATTGGTCTCGAAAGCACAGAGAAATGAGGATCTGGCTACAGCTTTAGAGCAGAGTGGTTTGGCCCTCTAAAAGTAAAGTGGGAGCTTTTCACTTGGACCCATATGATAAGAAAGGTGTCCGCTCAGCGGATTGTGAATAGCTCTCAAAAGTAAGCCTTGGCCCCTTTGCAGATATGGCTTAACCACATGGTTATTTCATATTTACAATACATGCGCTAATGGGTCTGTGCATTTACAACAATATGTATACTATACTATTTTTGACATTTCTGTTTTGATATTGGTATACTCTTAAATAATTTCATGTTTCAAGTTAAATTTTGAGGTAAATTTTGATGAAGTGAAACAGGAGGGAGGTTAAGTTTAGTTCAGTGTTACAGTACAGCACATTGCCCCAAAGAGATATAAAAGTCTAAAAAGGAACAATTCAAATAAAAATGACAGAAATGTTGCAACATTCAGCACCGAATTAAGGATGTAGATTAGTTTGTCATAAAGTCTGAAATGGCTTCTTTTTTTTGGTTTATCTCTTATATTCAGGTGCAAGCAAACAGTACAGGTACATGCAACATACAGTACAAGCTGTCCTACAGTATGTTGAACTAACATATATCTATTTCTGTAACATTTTAAAGTTTTTGTGTAGTCTGTTTTACAAAAATGTGCATGCACCTGGGAACTGATCTGAGTCATGCTGCTCTGCCACACTGGAAGGAGGGGGTCAGTGGTCTGACAGATGAAGTTTTTGTGATTGTGATGGCAAAATCAGATTGTCACTTCAACATTTACACAGGCACACATGAACATGTTTCATTTGCATGACTCACTTTTTTTTCATGACTCAAGTACACAAAGTGGAAAAGAATCTGACGGGAGCTAGTTGGTTTGATTTAACACCCCCCCTTCAAATCAAGCTGTTGTGCTTGCATTTGTATTTCAAAATAAATGAAACCAAATGACACAAAGTCTGCACAAAGATTTGGTGAAGTGTAAAAGTCGACCGCGACTTTTGTAAAACCACGTCAATTGATAAGCTTGATTATTTATTTATTTACGATGTGTTTTAATTGTTAGTCACCAACAACACTATGTACCCAACATATAAAAACATGTTTGTGCAAATATATTGTCAAGGTGTTGACTTACACATTACGAGAAATGTACACAGTTATGTTTTTCTTGGTACATAATGATTTTAAGTAATTAATTTAATTTAAATGTGGCATTTAATAAAGTGTATACACCAGTAAGATGATGTATTGCAACGTTTCATAAAACATAAACCAAAATCAATCTGCAATAATAACTAAAAAATGGACAAAGTGGCTTTTATCTTTTACAAAAGTTGAAAACGGAAACTTTTGGTGGAAATGGACCACAGCTTTGGGTCCTCCGGGTTTAGGCACCAAAAAAGGCCCTGCCCTGCCAGACAACATTTCCAGGGGACATCTTTAAGGGTCCTGACTGTTGACCTTCAATACAAACAGGGTGTAGACAGGGTCTTGGTTGAGGCCCCACAATCCCTTGGTCAGAGGTCACCTTTGTGTTTGAGTTGATACATTCTGTTGTTCTGTTAAAAATGAGCTAACATACATTTCTTTTATGAAAACTGAATATCACCCCTTTTTATGCTCTTTGTCATACTAAAGCAGCACTTTTCATGTGGTAGTACAGACAGCCCTAAGTTTCACACACACCAAACAGTGAGAGAGACAAACAAATGAGGCAGGTCACTCGCAAAGAGGAAAACAAAGTCACAAGAGTGATTGTCAGATTTTAACAAAGCTTTGTGTTATTTCATCGCATTTTCTGCCTGGCTCTTATTGTTGTCATGGTGTATATCAGCTTGTATTGACTGTGCTTTTTCCACTATGATCGAATCCCTGTGGGTGCTGGTGAATTGTCCAGGGATGTTTGAGAAGCACGTCGAGTTAGAGAAGCGAGAGTTGGGTCAACTAGTGAAGAAGGCGGAAAAAGTTTGTACCAGCCAATAACATTGCTGGAGAGGTCTAGCTCCTCTAGTAGGATTTGTGCAACTCCCATGAAGGATTTGTGGTCCATTCGCCCATAATCTCCCCAGACAATTACCTAATAGGATGAAAAATCAACAGATTGTTTACTGGTTCAGCAGCAGATGGTCACAAAATAAAGTTAATATCTAATCTCTTATTCTATTTATTCTTCATCATCATGCAGCCCTTGAAGGCTTTGTGGCATTTTGGCCCAGAAGATATTTAGAGTCTTGATCAGCTGCTTGATCACTGGATTCTATCTCACAAGATGCAAAATTAACTAATTGTACAAAAGACATAGAAAAGCCACATGACTCACTTGTAACACTTTACCCTGTGGACTCTCTTCAAACGGCAGCGCTTGTTGATAAAGTGGGTCGAGTGTCTTGCGTGCAATTTTTGTCTTCTTTTTAGCTACATATGCTCCATTGTGTAGCAGATATACTTTGACGTATGGTGCTTTGAATGCAAAAATGGATGAAGTGTTAGATGTCAGATTAGGCAGATGGTAACAGTCATTCACAATGGAATTATCATTTGGTCATGCTGATAAATATTGCATAACACATATATGGATATTACTGACAATTATCTTCTAACCTTGATGAGGTACTGAATAATATAATGTATAATATTATGGTACTGTAAAATATGAAGCAGTTGAATAATATTATACTGTATAATCAGGGTCCAAAGTTGATGAGCTTGATGAGTAAATAAAACACTTGGCTGGCTGAACCATCAAAATGTTTTTTTTCATTTATTTCTGTGGTAGAACGAGGACATTCCTACCTTAACCGATCTGCCGACAGTATTAAATTATTAACAAAAAAAATAAAAATGCCACAATTCTATGTGCACATAATTAGTTCTAATGTGGTGTGTATTGTAGACAAGAACAATATATTGCAAGACATGAAATATGAGGAACAAAATCACTTTGCTTTTTTGTGACAGGTACAACTTAGACTCAGTACGTGATACAATTAACATTAATATGCCAATAAAAGCTATATCATCTTGTCGTCAATGATTCTATTCAGTAAAAGTTTGTTAATTTTGGACCCTAGTCATAATATACATTTGAGTTGCATTATAACCAGTAAGTACAAGACAGAGCAAAATGACTCACCAGGGAGTGATTTGGACCCTGGTTTCTGGATGAGACCTCGTGCTCTTATCACTTCCACCTCCAGCTGGCCTTTCTTATTTACCATGCCAATCTGAATGTCACCTGTTCGACACAGCAGAGTACATTACCAAAGAGTACATTGTATTTACATGACACGTTTGCTAATGGATTTTGACATACTGTTTTCCTGATCAGTTATCTTGTCATCTGCTAATGACAAAGTTTAAGCAGCTGACATGTTTCACATAAAATTTGGCTTCAAAACAAGACATTCCAGATTGTCTTTGTCACCTTTAGCACAAACAACTAAGCTCCACTTATATTGGCACCATTGATAAATATGAGCAAAGAAGGCTGTAAAATAAATCTGCATTGTTTCTCGTTTTGATTTTAAATTTAAAAACATCTACAAAGTTCCAAAATTGTATTCATGTAAAACTATTTAAAGCGGGGGGAATATCAATATTTTTTGTGTGAAAAAATGCTTTTCTCTAATACACCCTGGCCACAATTATTGGCACACCTAGAAATTCTTATGAGTAAAATTTGAGTATATTCCCATTAATAATTTAATTTTCTGAGCACACCAAGGTGACAAGAAACATGATGTTGTCCAGTCATGACTTCTTGTTGCACAGGAGAATAATATTAAGTAACGCACAAAGCCCAACCCTCCTTAATCATTCATCACAATGAGTAAAACTAAAGAATATAGTTCTGATGTGCAGCAAAAGATTGTTGAGATAAACAAAATAGAAAGTGGATTTCAAAGAAAATGGTTGAAACGATAAAAATCCCTATTTCCAACATCAGGGCAATAATTAAGAAGGTTTGATGGACTGGAGATGTTAATCTGCCTAAAAGAGAATGTGTGTCTATATTGTCTCAATGCACAGCAAAGAGAACATTGTGAGTGGCCAGACTTTTAAAGATCACACATGAAGAATTGCAGAAATTAGTTGAATTTTACTGTCAGAAAAAAATAAAATAAAGGAAAACTGCACCTCCATCACCACAAGTTGTTTGGGACACTGTTTAAGAAACAAATCTTCTGCTCTCATGCAAAATCAAACTCCACTATATTAATCTGCCATATTGGAACATCAAACAGGACTGGGGTCTATGGCCATATGAAATGAAAAAGAGTTTTTTAGCAGCAATAACACAAGATAGGTTTGGTGCACACAAGGATAAAAAAGGTTAAAATAAACCAAAAATGGGTCACTAAACACAAAATCAAGATCCTGCCATAGCCATCCCAGTTCTCTGATATGAAAACTATAGAAAATTAGTGGTATGAATTGAAGAAGAGGGAGCACCAACATTTGAAGGATCTGGAGAAATTCTTTATGGAGGAATGGACTCGGATGACTCGCTGTAACAACTCCCGCCTCTACGCCAGCCACGCCGACATCCACGCCCTGATTCACCCGGTCACTCTCACCCAAATTCTGAAAGACTACACTACCCATTATGCACCGCACTCTCACCCGGCCATCTTGATTGGACTCTGCACCTGTTGTTGATTTGTGTCTGGCCCTGTTCTGTGTTTGCTGTATGTATTTAAGTTGTCTTTTGAGTTCTTTGTCCGGTCTAGTTGTATTCTGTTTTAATGTTAACCCCGGTATTGTTTCGTGTAGTGTGGATTCCTGTTGTTTGACTTATCTGAATACCTGATTTTGTTTACTTACCTGAAAACCTGATCTCGTATATTTACCTGAAAACCTGCCTATTGGATTATATCTACTGGAAAACCTGATTTTGTGGATTACTTGAAGACTTGTTTGTGGATTACTCACCTGTTGTGGCTTTTCTGTTCTCCCCTGTTTGGATTCTGTGTGGGATTTATTTCTACAGCCTTTTTTGCTCATATTAACCAAGGGTGTCAATATTAGTGGAGGGCACTATAACACTTTTAAGTGACTTATTAAGGAAAAATTAAAAAGCTTTGTAACAAGCAGAACTTACCAATTGCTGGTGTGGCCAGAGTTTGTCGACCAACTAGCTGAGCAGGACCCAGCCCATCCAGGAAGTCACTGAACTGAGTCTCAACTCGAACCGCTGGGAAGATTGGACTGACCAAAACACATTATACTATATGAAATACTGTAACTTACTGTACACTCTTAAAAATAAAGGTGCTTAAAAGGTTTTTCACAGCGATGCCATAGAAGAACCTTTTTTGGTTCCACAAAGAACCATTCAGCCTAAGGTTCTTTAAAGAACCATCTCTTGTTCTTACTTTTTTATAATCTGAAGAACCTTTTTTCATCACAAAGAACCTTTTGTGAAACAGAAAGGTTCTTCAGATGTTAACTTTTTTGGTTCTTTATAGAACCAAAATGTTCTTCTTTGGCATCAAAGAACCTTTTGAAGCACCTTTATTTTTAAGAGTGTAGTTGTAGTTTTGAAATTAATATGTGAACTCTATATAGACACATACAAAGCCTAAGCAGTAATTCAGCCTCAGTTGTCTTTTAGGAACTAATTCATGTACCCAAAGTAATGAGTTTGTACATTAATGTACACTGGCATGTAAACTGTGCAGTAATTTTTGGACACGTTTATCTGTAATGGTTTCTGTACCTAACTGAGTTGTCAAGGTAACAGAAACAACACTTATGGAGACTGCTATTTCTGGACAATAACAGTCGACGTTTGAAAGTGTTAAATTATGGAATAGAAGAAAAATGTATATTATGATGGAATTGCAGAAACAAAAAACTGCCTGTGCTTTAAAAATATTAAACAAAAATACATGCAACAGCTTGATGATGATAACATTAAAAAGTATTTGTTTTAGAGAATGCTGAACAGGCGTTTAGAGAAGTGTGTCTATATAATACAGTATGCAAAAAATCTCAAAGGAAAATATTATTTAAAATGAGTACTACATACTGTATATGTTAATTATACCAAAAAAGCAGGACACTAACCTGCCCTCTGAGTTGTAGCTGTTCATGCTACCGTTGTTGGATTCTCGGCTTGGTTGACGGCTCATATTTCTCTGCAGTTCCACAGCCATTCCCGTTTCCTGACTACGCTGGATCGTCCCCTGACTACCTTTTGACTTCTTATTGGATGCCTCTGAAAACATACAGATTTTACAAACAATCAGGAAGAAAAAACAAATTGAGTTTATGTACTACTTTCCTAAGAACAAGCCCATTTTACTTCATGATAAATCTTTTTCTTCCGACTTGCATAAATCAGAGAGAACAGAATGAAGGTCCCCATCAGGTCCTAGACTCTCTAATGTGCTTTTATTACTTTTTTCAAAGGGAACAAGCTCTGTGACAGTGACAGAAGTCGCCCTAAAAAGCCCTATTATGTCAAACAATGCATCCTGACATCTGAAAGCAATAAAATGGCCACAGGTACCTTTAAGGTTTCACGAGGACAGACCATAGCTAATGCATACCTAAAGTTCATAACAGGTTACTGAAGACCAAGAGATGTGGGAAAAGCTGGCCAAAAGCTTTTGAGTGCCCTCTTGTGTTGTCTAGTGAAAACATTTAAAGGGCCCATGAAATCAAAACTGTTTGTGGCTTTTAATTTCCATCTGATAACTATGTTAATAGTGTCTTAAAAGCTGACAATATTATGAGATTTAATATAACATTTCTTTAAGACATGAAGCTTAAGACACATGTTGGGCAGTTGTGTAGCGTTTGGGTATGCATGTGCATATGGGCCCAGGGGAATGAGGGCCAACATCCAAGTTTTATTCATGGCCGTATAATACTGTAAAAAAGTCATGTCACGTCACCGCGTCATGTCATCACCGTAAAGAAAAAGTAGAGGAGCCGGTAGGAATCCCACGTGTGGATGCTTCCGGTGACGGATTGTTTGTAGCGTGTCCTCACAATTGTTGGGTTTGAAATAGAGATAGGTCATTACCTAAATACTTTGAGTGATATAAGTAATGGCAAAGCAATAAACATTTCGAAATATTGTAAAGCATTGAATCTATCATTTGATTAATTTGTGATATATATATTTAAAATTTACATATATGTGTATATGTATGTATATATATGAATATATATATATATATATAAATATATATGTATGGTTCATTTGTCATGTCGTGAATTTGTTCCTTTTTATTTTATTTTCTTTATTTATTTTTGTCATCTTTCCTTCATGTTATTATTTTTATTTGATCCATTTAATTTCTTTAATTGTTGATGCACTTGTAAAGGCATTTAATGTCATATTCAGTTTATTGTTCAATGTGATACAATAAAAAAATTAAAATGAAAAATTGTTGGGTTTGATTGTAGACTTATTTTACTTTGTGGAAAATTTTAGTGATATTGATGGTGGCTTGTAATACTTCTATTTTTATTTATTTTTTATATTAATCACCTGTTGTTAATGACAAAGTAACCTCGCGCTACGGAGAGCCTTGACAGCTCCAGGCTAAAGCAAAAGCTAATATCAACAGGAATCTTGAGAGTTTGCTCCAATATCTGAAAAGATTGCAGTGATGGCTTTTTCCTCCAAACAGGTAAGACGTCACTATCGTGATATTTAAAAAAAAAAGTTTTTGTTTTATTTAGTCAGAACAAAAGCACCAGATATGGTATGTGTTCAGATGACATTTTTCAGATATATTGCCTGTTTTACATAAGGTAGGTGCTATTTTCCATGTTATTTTCTACATCAGTCGCAAGGCGATAAATGCTTCAATTGATTCTATATAGGTAAACATTTCACGTTGTATGATGGTATAGAGACATGGTCTCATGTTACTGTCACGTTGATGTACAGATGTGCTCTGATGCGGTGAACAGTCAGTGAGCACAGAGCTCAGATTCATCCGCGCAGTGCAGCAGTGCCAAAGCACAACCCACGTAAAAAAAATAACTGACATAATATGTTTCAAACTGAGATGGCGACAAAGAGGCCATTTCTACGGACTGCTTTAAACGCCATTATTATTGTATAATGTACAACATTACTTTGTTTACCTTGCTGTGTCAAAATGGAATAAAGTTTAATTTATATCCTCTGAATGACCTTGTCAATGTCATTGACATTAGAAAAGGAAAAGAGATGTAGAATTTTTTTTTTATTATTATTATTATTATTATGAGACAGTTAAGTGCTCACGGAAGAGGTGGGTCTTCAGCTGTTTTTTGAATTGTGAAATTGATCCAGCCGTCCTGATGGAAACAGGAAGATCGTTCCACCAGCAGGGAACGGTGAAAGGAAATGTCCTTGAGATGAATCTCATGCCTCTCTGTGAAGGAACAACGAGGTGCTGATCGTTTTCAGACCGCAGACTTCTGGAGGGGATGTAGGTCTGTAAGAGAGAGTTGAGGTAGATGGGTGCTGTGTTAGTGGCTGTTCTGTAAGCAAGCACCAGTGCCTTGAACTTAATGCGTGCCGCTACTGGGAGCCAGTGCAGAGAGATGAGCAGAGGTGTGACATGTGCTCTCTTGGGCTCATTGAAGACCAGGCGTGCAGCAGCATTCTGGATCATTTGCAGAGGTTTGAAGGCACAGGCTGGGAGACCAGCCAGAAGAGCATTACAGTAATCCAGTCTAGAAATGACAAGAGCCTGGACGAGAAGCTGTGTTGCATGTTCTGTTAAGAATGGTCTGATCTTTCTAATGTTGTACAATGCAAACCTGCATGACCGAGTTGTTTTAGTAACGTGATCCTTAAAAGTCAGCTGATCATCCATGATTACCCCATGATTCCTGACTGAAGTCGATGGGGTTATCTTTGATGGACCAAGCTGGATGGTAAGCTGGTGCTGTTCTGATGGAGTGGCAGGAAGGACGAGAAGCTCAGTCTTAGCCAGGTTGAGTTGTAGGTGATGATCTTTCATCCAAGAAGAGATGTCAGCCAGGCAGTCTGAGACGTGTGTGGCTACCGTGGAATCATCTGGATGAAACGAGAGGTAAAGTTGAGTGTCATCAGCATAACAATGATAGGAGAAACCATGTGCTTGTATGATGGAACCCAGTGATGTGGTGTATATGGAGAAGAGCAGAGGCCCAAGAACCGATCCTTGTGGGACCCCGGTGACTAGTTGGTGTGATTTGGACACTTCACCTCCCCAAGCTACCTTGAAGAATCTATCTGTGAGATAGGATTTAAACCAGGAGAGTGAAGTTCCAGTGATGCCCAGTGAAGAGAGGGCGGAAAGAAGAATGTGATGGTTAACCGTGTCGAAGGCTGCAGAAAGGTCTAAGAGAATGAGAACAGATGATTTGGACTCAGCTCTTCCCCTCCTTAGGGCTTCTGTAACTGTTAGTAAGGCAGTTTCGGTTGAGTGACCGCTCTTAAAGCCTGACTGGTTGGTATCCAGCCTGTTGTTTTGAGTGAGGAAGGTAGACTCCTGATTGAAAACAACCCGTTCAAGTGCTTTTGCTATGAACGGAAGGAGAGAAATGGGTCTATAGTTCTCCAGTATGGAAGTGTTATGTGTGGGTTTCTTAAGCAGCGGAGTTACCCGGGCCTGCTTGAATGCAGTGGGGAAAATTCCTGTATTAAGAAATGTGTTGACGATATGAGTGAGACATCATCCTCTTTAAGAGGAGAGAAAGAGGAGAGAAGATGGTCTGCTGTGTGTATGTGTGGTGTGAGATCGTGGATGGGTGGAGCTGAAAATTGACTGTTGATGGACCTAGTTTTGTCTGTGAAGTAGCTGGCAAAGTCATCAGCCGTTAGGAAGTTGGATGGAGGTGGTGGAGGGGGACAGAGGAGAGTTTTGAAAGTTTTGAAAAGCTTGTGCGAGTCTGAGGCACTGCTAATTTTGTCATGGAAGAATGCAGATTTAGCAGTGTGAATGTCTGCAGAGAAGACAGAGAGCGAAGCCTGATACTTACAGAGGTCAGCGAGGTCTTTAGTTCTGCGCCATTTCCTTTCAGTCGCTCTAAGTTTAGCCCGGTGTTCCCGGAGAATATCGGACAAACAGGGATTGAGTAGCACATGCTGGCCTGGAGGAAAGAGGACAGATAGTGTCTAGACACGAGGTTAGTGTTGTGAGAAGTGTGTCTGTGGTAGAATTAACATCAAGTGATGCAAAGTGTGTGAAGGATGGAAGGGAGGTTTCTATGAAAGATGAAAGATGGGCAGGAGAAAGGGAGCGCAGATTCCACCTAAATGAGACTGGCAGAGGGGTTGGTGAGTTAAGGGAATGCAGTATTAAATTAAAAGTGATGAAAAAGTGATCAGAGATATGCAGAGGTGTAACCAAGGTGTTCTCTGTGTCACAGCTGCGTGTGTAGATGAGATTGAGTTGGTTAACTGACGTATGTGTACCTGTGGTGGGGACAAGTTGGAGATTGAAGGAGGTAAGCAGAGATTGGAAGTTTGAGGCATAAGGCTTCTCCAGGTGGATGTTGAAGTCTCCAAAGACAAGAAGCGGTGAGTCGTCCTCAGGGAAAGACGAGAGCAGCATGTCTAGTTCTTCTAGAAATTCACCCAGTTGACCTGGGGGGGGGGGCGATAAATAACTACAATGTGGAGTTTAAATGGAGAGGTAATAGTTACGGCATGGAATTCAAAAGAATTGGTGTTGACTACGGAGGGGTAGGTGGAGAACTTCCAGTCTTTGGAGATGAGAAGACCGGTGCCACCACCTCTCCCATGCTGGCGGGGAGTGTGAGAGAAAGAGAAATTACTAGAGAGAGCAGCAGGGTTTGCTGTGTTCTCAGAAGTAATCCAGGTTTCAGTTAATCCTACAATACTAAGAGCAGACTGGGATGCAAATGCAGGGATGAAGTCAGATTTATTAACAGCAGATTGCCAATTCCAGAGACCAATGGAAAGAGAGAGTGGAAGAGTAGAAGAGGTACAGATAGTGCGAAGGTTGGCAGGATTACTCCGCCTTCCTCTCGTGAGAGAGTGCCGTGGGCGAGAGACCACAGGAATGAATTGGAAACACATGCTGTGCAAGTAAGGATAGAAAAGGCGAAAAGAATGTAGAGAAAAAGAGTAAAGTAAGGATTATTAGAAAAGATACTACTGTGCGTTGCCGGTTTCATTGCTCGGTTGAGTCGCGCAGGACGAGTCGAATGGTCTTTACCTTGTCGGTCTTCACGCGAGGAGGGCTGAACGCTTCTGCTGACGCTTCCGCGCCAGCGCCTCTATCTGTATTAAATAGGTTGCTAATCACGTGCGTATCACGTCATGAGTGGGAACAGCTGCCCATGCATTTCAAATTAGCAAGACAAAGCCAAAATTAACACGCAATGGCTTACATCGAAACTAATGCTGGACTCTTCCGGACTTAAGTGCTAATTTATCCAAAGGTGAAAAACTTTCCTGTAATCTAAATTCAACTAGCTGTAAACAACACTCAAAGCACCATAGAATTATAAGGAAAATAAATTAGAAAACGAAATAATTCTCACTACTTAGCAAATATGTGATATATTTGCTAAGTAGTGAGAATTATTTCGTTTTCTAATTTATTTTCCACTAAGCGTCATACAACAGAAACATATACTATACACCGAACACTTACTCGTGCGCTCTTGCCTTGACTACAGACTACTCGCTTATCCAATGTAGCTGTAGCTGTTTGAGAACAAACAACATCTGCAAAGTTACAACGCTTAATGTTCACTACTGTTTTTGCAGTGTGCACATCATACAGTTGTTTACCTCCAGCAAAAAAGGAAGCACCCATGAATGCATACTTTAGAAAGTGATCATGATACTATACTTAATAATTTTTTTATTTAAAACATATTGTTGTGTATGTGACATTACAAGTCTTGCACAGACAACACTCATATAAACTGCTTATCAGAGTAGGGTGACCACCTGGCTAAGGCTCAAACAACAGTTCAGAGACAATCTGATTTAAATTACGCAATGTGACATTTTCAACTTTAAATATTTAGAAAGAAAATCATTTAGGATGGTTGCTTTTTTCCCGAATATAAATTTATTGAGAATTGTGTTATTAAATTATTGAATAACAGTATTTTTAGCTGCTTGTTTAGAATTGATTACACCAGCAGACAGGAAAAGCTCAGCATATTTTCTCAAGGCTCTAATGTTACAGAGACTAACCTGTTTGACTGATCTGTGAGGTGCTTCGGCTACGTCGGTTTCCTACGATAGCAACAAAACGAGCATTGAGGCTGGAACGGCGCTTTTTTGCCCCAGTTCCGACTGTACCCAGCGCAGTGTCAGACTGGCTGCCGTCCGTTCTTTCTGATGTGTTAATGTCACCACTAACACTTGTGCTCTTTAGCATACTCCGTCCAGCTGAGGTTCTGACTTGACGACTGCACACAGCAGAAAGAGAAACAGTGAAAGAGATGGACAACAATCAAAACAGTTGATATATAAGGATAACAGAGACCAAACACAGTCACTAAAAAAGGACAGACAAAAAACAAACAAGTTCCAGATGCTTTAGTTTATTTATTGAGGAGTAATTTAGTAAAATTTGTTCAATTTTAACAATAATAAATATAAAGGAAATAAAGTACATGTTTTAATTAGTTTCATCATTTATTAATTTATTATTTCATTGCATTAACAAACTTTAATAATAATAATAATTAATAAATCTTGCTGAAAAAACAGTATTCCAATTATTTTGTAGCTTATAAAATTACACACAATTTTAAACACTGGTTTAAGGCTAAATTTACATATGATAATACGGTTTAATTAATTTTATTGATTCATTTTTTAATATGTCTCTATGACATAGAAGAAAAATTTGACAGTGATGCTGTCATGTCATCTGCTGACCCCTAGAGGTTTGGATGAAGGTACAGTTCCACCCCTCCCATGACCTCTACAGCCTAACCCCACTGCTATGGGCTGGGGAATATGGATAGGAAGGTCGGATGTTTCCTCCACAGGCCGGAAGGCAGTGACAGGGGGATGAGGAGACAGGGTTCTTTGTTTGGGAATATCCGGCTCTGGCTCAGTATTCAAGCAGGGAAGGTATGAGGTGATGCATGCAAGGAGGGCTCTAATACAGACAATACAATAGACACAGGACACACATACACATACACATACACAAAGGCATGTAAACAAATCAAATAGAAAGAAATTAATAGTGCACAACATGCACATTGAATCTTTTAGCAAACTGAATATCTACAAAGTACAGGGTCACTTCAGGCAACAGAAAAGACTATTTCATATGAATAATATGTAAATATGTTGTGAACATTTGGGTTTGCTGGCATCGGATTTGATTTTGGGGCAGTTTAATTATAAGTCTGAGAACAGCATATTTAAAGATACCACACCAAAGTATTACAAAGTATATTACCTTACATTATGACGGCACAGCTTCAGTGATACAGTACACTTTGGTAAGTTAAGGTGCGGACATGAATAGGAGAAAACATGCTTTCAGGTACTCAGTAAATTTCTTGAAAGCAATCTTTGGTCAGTGTGTGTTTAGCTCCCGGCAAATGATGATGTGGAATGTAATAAGATGGGGCACCTAAATTGTAAAGCACAGTGGCTGACACATTGCCATTAAGTGACTTTAACTAAATGACAAAGCAGATAATAGGTCTGAATCTTGCGATCATACATACAAGCAGTATGTACCCCTGAGGTATGTGCTAATGCCTTTTGAGCTACTAATTATTTTCTGTCTAACAAGAATGCCTCACTGGTTACAACGACCGGCGCTTCCTGCTGGAAAGGGGGCGGAGACCAGCAGCTCATTTGCATTTAAAGTGACGCACCCCAAAACAGCATGTTTTTCTGTTTTTCCTCACAGGCAAAAATGGACACATAGAGCACAGTATAATAAAAGATCTGTGATGTATTTTCAGCTGAAACTTTACAGACACATTATGGGGATACCAGAGACTATTTTTACATTGCGAAAAACACCTGGGATAGAGGCCCTTTAAGTAAAAGTTTTGGGCAGAAGACTTGGGAAATTATACCTTACGTCTCCAGCCACCGTATGACGCCTGCGTTTAAGCTCCTCAGAGAAGCGTCTCTTTCCCAAAGTCCTTTTGTTGTCTGTTCCATTTACCCCCCATGAAATTCTTCTCTCCTTCTTTTCTTCTCCCTTACAACTCTCCAGCGACTTTGATCTTTGAACCCCAATGCAACATGCATGCATGCAGAGAATAACAGAGAATAAGCCGTAATAGCACAAAAGCTAAATCATGCAAAAAGAAAAATGTAAACAGTTTCTATGCAGCCCGTATTTATAATGCATTCTTAATACATTATTAGGCATACATAATGCCTTATGATAAACCTTGTAATATGTTGTATCGTCTCTTAAATAAGTATAACAACAGTTACAATACATATGAACTCCATATAGAAACCATAGTATTAAAACATATTATAAGTGTTATATCTCTTGACATCGCATAATATTTTATTCATAATATATCTTATGAGAAACGCAGTCTTTTTTTACAAAAATTCAAAAGGCTGGTCTACCAGCTTTAAGTAAAGTAAGAACTGTCCTAAGTTAATATGTAGTGGTTGTAAGAAGTTGTGCGGTAAAACTAAAAAACAGGCTTGATAGAAAGTGTTACCGAATAATGTTAACAAACAAAATAAGCCATGCAAGAGAAAGACAGATGCATGCAAATGTCACACACATAAAACTAAAAACAAAGGCAGGTTTCACAACATGTCACAACAGAACATTTTTTGTCTGATTTTAAATTAAGCAATTATTGCTTGTTCATGAAAATTCATTTATTTTGTGATTGTTGTACAGAAATATTAGTTATTATACTTCTAAAGTGACAGAAAAATATGACAGTATAATAAAAAAGCTGAAAGCTAAAAAGGAAGAGAAAAAATGTAATGCAAAATTTTCCAAAGCTTTAAAATTAAAAGAACACAGCATAATGCCCACCCATCTAATACATTTTTAGTATGTGTATCTTGAACTAAGTCTTATCTCCAACTAAATAGAAACTAGTAACCAGCAGTTACTAACTTAACAAGCAGCTTCACAGTGGTTCAGTTGTAGCTTATCCAGTAGTTAATATTTTTTCCTGCAAGTAGTGGTGTAAGTGTGACCAAAAGCTACATTCCGTTTTGCCTTTTGATGAATGTGCATCAGAGTTGCCAGATAGTTTTGAAAGGCCATTGGACTAGTTTTGTTACACTTATCTAGCAACCCTGCCTGTAACGTTTAAGGCAGTGCAGCACGTCTTCTTGGGCCGATTGCACCAGCTGGACGTATACCCAGTTGTAAGAGTAGTCTGTTAGTGAAATGCCCCTTAAGTCCTGAGTAGAATTTATACCTGTTGCACGACCAAAGGCATCTGAGACTAAATCTTACGCCTAGTCAGAGGTAGGCGTAAGTGAAAATAATTATATAGTAAAAAAGATAATGCCACGTCTAATACAGACTGCACAGCACGGAATCGGCGCCTGTGTTATCTACAGAAACATTTTGCATTTTGAAATGTATTTTAGCGCTTTTCATTGACAAGTGAACATACACCAATTTGTGAGCAGTAGTAGGATGTGCTGTTCCCTATTGATTCTTCACTCATATTGCGTAGCAGACGCTATGGGAAAACTCCTTTTTCTCCGAGGACTGAAGTTTTAGAATCACGCAGTGAAACTGCACGGCCATTGGTTCATGCAGAATAAAAATTCAAACCAATGGCGGCGGAGCTGCACGGACCTTTGGACCTAAGCCGACCATATCGCCATAGGATTTCTTCTCCTTCAGCGACGAGTCACATCTTTGCTGGCTTAAGAGACTGATCTTCGTCGTTGATATGCCTCCGCAGCAGATTTGGACCTCTTGCTCGGCGGAACTCACTGCTTCTCACATCGCTTCAGTAGTCGGTCTCTAGCTCCTGCTGCCATCCTGCATCATTTCGAGCTATTTCCTGCAGCGTTGTTGCAAATGCCACACCGTTTCTGTCGCTCCCCCTGTACGCCACCGATGGTCATGGCGAGTGCATCTCATGCTTGGGGCAATCCCACGCTGAAGACGCGCTCAAAGAGACAGAATGTTCCACTGCGGGGATATGAGTCTCTCCTTTCTGAGCTCGCCGATCGCTTTCTTTTCAGAGAGCCAATCTGCTCCTTGCGCCCTCCTGTTTTCCTTACTCTCAGGAGCCTGTGAGCAAAAACAGTGGGGCAGAGATTCTAAGCGCCCGGAGTTTAGCGAGCTCACGCCGCCCCGCCCCCGCGTGCCTCGCTTTCTCCACCTAGAGAGGCTTCACCAGTCCACTTCTCCCAACCAGACCAGCATCCCTCTGCTGTTGCAAGTGATCTGGTCTCTTTCGGCAGAGGGGCGATTGACGATGGCAACAGCATGTCGTTGGCGGCTTCAGACATGGAGCTGTCGGCCTAATTTTTCGCCCCTGCCATCTGCGGAAACCGGTGAGTCTAAGCTTGGGGAGGACACAGAGCTTCTTCGCGTCCTTACTAAGGCTGTTGACTAGCTGGGTCTGGAGTGGTCTTCGCCTGAGGAACCCTCCCACAGCCGCCTGGATTAATAGTATCATCGCCATCAAGCTCCTCACTAGGGAGCCTCACCATTCCCAGAGGTCCATGACCAAGTCGTGGTGCGCCCCTTACTCGCCCCGTCTACGCCCCTCCTCTTCCTCTGTTCTCATTACGGTCGACGGCGCTGAGGAAAAAGGCTATGACAGCATACCTCCTCTCGATGAGTCTGTGGCCGCACATCTTTGTCCGCCATCAGCCATCGGATGGAAAGCCAAGGTGTCTCATCCATCTAAGCTGTGCAGAACCACCTCGGCCCTTGCCAGACATTCTTTGTCTTCGGCCAGCCCGGCGGCTTCGGCACTCCATTCTATAGCGGTCCTTAAAGTTTACCAGGCCAAACTTCTCCAGGGAATGGACGAGTCTGGACCGTACCATGCATCCTTCAAAGAGCTGAGGAGCGCAACTGACCTCGCACTGCGCACCACCAAGGCCACAGCCCAGGCAATAGGCAGATCCATGGCCAGCCTTGTGGTGTTCGAGTGCCACCTCTGGCTTACTCTCACAGAGATCAAAGAGGCAGATAAAGTCTCCTTCCTCGACTCCCCAGTGTCTCCCACAAGCTTCTTTGGTTCCGCGGTCAAGGGGTTCGCTGAAAGTTTTACGGCTGCACAGAAGTCTTCTCAGGCCATGAAACATTTCTTTCCAAAACGCTTTGGCTCTTCGGCTACACCCAGTCGCCCGGCTAAACCAACACCCCATGCTGCCAGTTCGAGGGCTAAACCGGAGCCACATCAACACTCTTACTCTGGGAAGCGCTTCTCTTACCCAAAGCCTCAGGGACCCCGGCCCAAAAATAATGCTGGACCCGGCACCTCAGGCGTCCTCCTGAGACAAAGGGAAGGAAAAGGAAGGGACTAGGCCAGACCACCCTCAAAGAGAGCTCTCTTATGTGCCCAAGCACCTCATTCAGTTCCGAGTGATGGCAACATGTTTGATCTCAGCCCTGTTGTGCATGCCATTCTTTTAGCGCCCACACAACCCACCACTGTTATAGTGGAAAAGCTAATACAACACAAACATTTTCAGCAAAAGAGCATTCCTCCACTTACAACAGGAGTCAAGCTCCAATTAAGCGGCATGCCTCCTCTAAGAATCCAACCTCTCGCTACACGGGTCGAGGCCTGGCAGGCCATCCCCGGAGTGTCAGATTGGGTTCTGGGGATAGTAAAGTGAGGCTACACGCTTTAGTTTGCTCAGAGGCCCACGCGTTTCTGTGGTGTGATCCCCACCTGAGTGCAGAACGCATACATGCACGTTCTACACTCCGAGGTGGTAAACTTACTGGAGAAAGGAGCAAAAGAGCTGGTTCCCCCAGATCAAACAGAGTCAAGCTTCTACAGCCTCTACATCCTCATTCCCAAGAAGGATGGAGGTCTTCACCACATCCTCATTCCCAAGAAGGATGGAGGTCTTCACCCCATCCTCAATCTCAGACATCTGAACCGCGGCCTCATGAAATGTCCATTTAGAATGATTACTCTGAAGCAGATTCTCTCACAAATTTGCCCAGGGGACTGGATCTTCTCCCTGGATCTGAAAGACTCATACTTCCACATCCAGGTAGCTTTCCATCACAGGCGATTCATGAGATTCGCCTTCAAATGAGCGGCTTATCAATACACGGTCCTTCCATTTTGACTCTCCCTAGCTTCTCGCACTTTTATGAAGTGCATGAACGTGACTCTTTCTCCTCTCAGACAGAAAGGAGTCCGCGTTCTGAATTACCTTGACGACTGTCTCATTCTAGCCCAGTCGGGGGAGAGCTATGGTCCCACAGGTCCCTTTTCCTCAGTCACTTAGAAGGCCTGGGGCTCAGGGTCAACTTCGTCAAGAGCTCTCCCAGCCAACAGGTTCCCTTCCTGGGAACAGTTTTCGACTCAACTCGAATAAAAGCCATAATATCGGCAGAACGAGCACTAGCTATGCAACGGCCTCCTTCAGGCTGGGGAAATCCCATCCCTTCAAAGCCTTTCAGAAAATGCTAGGCCTTATGGCCTCCGCATCTCCAGTACTACAGCTGGGCCTTCTTCGGCCACTGGATGAAGTCGGAGGAACACCTCCACATCAATTGCCTGGAAATGCAGGCAGTGCGGCTGGCCCTTCACTTCTTCATGCCAGCCCTACGTGATCACCATGTCTTGTTCCGATCGGACAGCATGACGGTGGTATCCTACATAAATCGCCAAGGGGGCCTTTCTTCAAGGCACTTGTTTTTTATGGCAAAACGACTCTTGGAATGGGCCCAGCTTCATCTGTGCTCCCTGAGAGCGGCACGTGTGCCGGGCACACTGAATCAGGGGTCAGACATGCTGTCTCAGAGCAACGTCCTTTCAGACGAATGGTTGCTCCACCCTCAGTTGGCCTAGTTAATCTGGGAGATCTTCGGCAGGACAGAGGTCGACCTTTTCACCTCAGAAGATAACACTAATTGGCCCAACCTGCTCCTCTACGCTTTTCCAAATTATTTTACATTATTTAGGGTAAAATAGAATAGAATAATATAATAGAATGGGATGAAATAATGGAGATATAAACAATGTAACAAATCATGGAGAATAAGCTGCAGGTACATTTATTTCCACTGGATGAGTTAAAACAGACGGGAATGGAGCGCTCCCTGCTTCATTGACTGAATGTCTTATTTCATTATTCCATTTTCATGTAATTTTTTCTAGTTTCTTAAGCGTTTTTCTTGTTTTTACTGTAATTTTCTTTTTTCTTTCATCTAATTATTGTTCCTCTTTAACATTTTTAATCATTGGAGGCAGTAAGAATGTCAGTCTCAATGTGGTAGAATGTGGCCACGGGGATGCACATCATCTAAGCTGAGCGTAGCTGTGCCTGGTCGTAGTTTTAGATGGTGCAACAGGTGTAAATATTTATCACAAGTCTGGATGTAGTTCAGCCCAACGTAAAGCCCAACATTTTTATGTCCAGCTGGTGCAACCGGCCCCTTATGACTAAATCACAATCTATAAGAAAAAAAATTGTTAATTATTGCCATCTTTTGCTGTATATATATATATATATATATATATAGGACATAGTCTGGTTATTACATAAAGGACTTACTTGAGTGGATTGCCATATCAGGTTTGACAAACCCATGTTAAAAATGCTTTTATATTATTAAATTATATTTTATATTATTTGTAATATCCCACATTAATGAAATACTGTAGCATATTTTATATTTACTATAGTAAATTAATCTCTAGTAAAATTTAGTATATTATAGTAATTACTACACATCACTAATGCACAGTACACTGAGTATTTTGTCAGTGAATTTATAAATTGTAATAAATCCTGTAGTAAACTTTAATATGTACTATGGTAAGATTCAAAAACACTACAGTATCTAGGAATTTACTACAGTTTACTTTAGTAAATACCAAAGTATAGTATTTTTAGGGTTAGGGTTAGGTTAGGGTTAGTATAGTATTTTTGATAACACTATAATTTACGGTGCCCTTGTTACACGTTACATGTACTTACTATAGTATTTATTATAAATTATGCATAATTACATGCAACTAACCTAAAACCACACCCTAATCCTAACTGTTATGATGGAGGTTCATGCAGTCCCCTCTGCTCACCACCAGAGGGAGCCATCACCGGAATACTGATTCTCATTTGAACTACAACTCCCACATATCTGGTACTGATTACCTGCACACCTGAAGCGCACCTGAGAGAGCTATTTATACAGGCCAAGACTCTCTCTCTGTGCGAAGTTTTGTATTGCTATGGTGAACGTTTCTGAGTGTATATTCCGGTGTTACCGTCCCGTGTTTGATCTTTGGACTGTTTATTGGATTCGTGTATCTTTGCTGCCCGCCCTGGATTATCTTGCCTGGTTATTGGAGTTTACGAGTGTTTACTGCCTGCCTCGACTTACGCCTGCCCTAGGACTTCTGAACATTTGCTGCCTGCCTAGATCTCTGCCTGTCCCTGGATTATTCTCTGTCAAAACTGTGATACTGTGTTTAGTGGTGAATGATTGTGCCTGTACGACTAAGAGCTTATTAAAACTGCAAATGGATCCTCAGCCTCAGGGTGCTTCATTACACTAACCCTAACCCTATAGTAAATACATGTGGTTAATTATTATTACTCAGTACTTAAATGTATAAGTACACTGTAACATGGACACCTTAAAATAAAGTGTAACCGTATGTTTCATGTGGCGTACAATGTCACAGTTAATAAAAGCGTCTGCCAAATGAATAAATGTAAATGTTAAAAATCAAAGTAAATGTTTTTTCTAGCTACTCTTTGAAAGTAATTTGTGTAGCTAACTACTTTCAGATAGGTAGCTAAGCTGTAACTTAACTACTTTAACTTATGAGTAGCTTGTAGCTTATCTAACTACAGTTTCAGAGTAACATCCCCAACACTGGTAACCAGTTGCAGCGCCAGTGCCCATGTGTGTGCAGGATCCAAATTCTTTGTCTGTGCACAAAATTTTTGAGAAGTCTTTTAAAGATCATACATAAAAATACAAAATATTTTCTTGTACAAAGTTTCTTGTTTTTGATCTTAATCGTTTGCGCCACCCACTGTATATAATTGAGGGTATACTGTATAAGGCAACAGTTTTTTTTACAGTTAGTGTATTATGTTGTATTATTATACATTAGCGTGCAGAGGTACTGCAACTCCAATTTATCTTTTTACTTTAATGTGGCACTTGGTAAATGTTGAACATTTTAAATGTGTACAGTCTAACCTGATCCTTCCATGTGGCCTTTCAGACTGTATGGACATGTAGCTGGTGGCGCTCAGTCGCGAGGCACTGCTTGCATGAGAGATGGCTGAGGCATCGCTCATGTCACTGTCTGATGACCTTGCAGACATGTTATCACAACTCCTCCTCTGGTCCTTGTACATCTAAACCAAAACATTTAAGACAGAACGAGGGTAAGCAATGTAAGAATGCAAGTTGAGCAACATAGTATAGTTTATGGCAGTTTCACACTCACATCTCTCTTGTTCTTGAGCTCCATCTCCGGGTCGTGACCAGAAGAGGACTGTACTCTCATCTGCATCTGACGAGCCCGTTCTTTTACTGCCAGTGCTACATAATGGTAGGACAGAAATAACAGAACAATGGAAAAAAGACAAATGAGCAAATGTTTTTATATTGACAAATTTTACTATTGGTAAAAATGAATACCACAATGTCTTCCCTGGTTGGTAGCTTTGGAACATGGTAGTAGGTTTCTAGCTGAATACATTGAAAACGTTCATTATCCATTATGTATTTTGTGTGATATGACAAAAAAATGCTGATTATATTAATTAATAACATTGTTCAAAGAATTCATAGTTATTCAAATAAGTATTTTTTTTGTTGGTTATGTTATTTATCATGTATTTGTGGTAACTTATATGTCAAGAAAAGCATTTAAATCGCTCTGTGAAAGGAGCTTAAATCCTGAAGCAGTCAATAGCCATCATTAAAGTAGCAGTTAAGGGCAACCCCCAAAATAATGATAACCTGTTTACAATGGTCATGTTTATATGTATACAGCTGTGGAAAAAGTAAGAGACAATTTTAATTTTTTTTCTGAATTTACTATTTATAGGTACAACGATCAGGCATAACATTATGACCACCTTCCTAATGTTGTGAAACAAACTGTGATGCACTCTGTATTCTGACACCTTTCTATCAGAACCAGCATTATCTTCTTCAGCAGTTTGAGCTACAGTAGCTCGTCTGTTGGATTGGACCACACAGGTCAGCATTTACTACCCACATGCATCAATTAGCCTTGGCCGCCCATGACCCTGTTGCTGGTTCATCACTGTTCCTTTCTTGGACCACTTTTGATAGATACTGACCACTGCACACTGGGAACATCCACAAGAGCTGCAGTTTTGGAGATCTTTGACCCAGTCGTCTAGTCATCACAATTTGGCCCTTGTCAAATTCGCTCTAATCTTTACGCCTACCAATTTTTTATGCTTCTAACACATCAAGTTTCAGGACAAAAAGCTCACTTCCTGCCTAATATATCCCACCCACTAATAGGTGCCGTGATGAAGAGATATTCAGTGTTTATTCACTTCACCTGTCAGTGCTCATAATGTTATGCCTGATCGTTGTATGTTTTTACGTAAAATGATTATTTTTGTTTCATTCTGTGAACTTCTAACAATTGCTAAATTGCTGTTGGATGACTTTATGTCACTCCTGGGGTTTAATTTGGTTGAAATTCAACAGACACTGAAAGGAATGGCCACAATACATTTAGAAATGCTAATTAAATGAAAATTTGGAATGGTCTCCTTCACGGCTGTATTATATATCACTGGTTCATCAGTTTAATGAGCAGACTGGAGCAGCTAATAATCAGCACAAACCAGCAAGAAACCAGCTACCATGATTTGAAACACAGCAATCGGTTTGTGTTGGATTTGCAGGGTTTGTAAAAAATATATACTTTCAGTATAAGTATTAAAATTTGTTTAATACTTTCAAAAGCAAATGATAATTTTTTGGACAAAGAGCAGAGAATGGAATGAGATACCTGAGTTAGGGTTTTCTTCAGGTTTACTGTTGATATGGTCTTCATGAAGATGGGGTTGAAAGAATGAGAAGTGGTGTGAGTAGAGAGTAAGGCAGAAAGATCAACATGAGTGATCTTATTGAGCAAATGAGAAAGGCTACAAATAAAGGAGTTATGACATCTGGCATATATAAAGGCAGCTTGGACTGGAATAGATTCATGGGTTTGGGGTGTGACATTGCAGATGTCTGATCTTGTGAGTCTGAAGAGAGAGTGATTTGCCAACCTTGCCCTATACTGCTACTTTTTGCAGGAAGCTGTGGCAGTTGTCTGCCCCTGTGGCCTAATGATGTAACTCCTGTCGAGGAATAGCATCCGTTGTGTGAAAATTCACTGGGAACACAGAAAAAACCCATCTTCAAATATACATGATCACAATATACACATACTGTTGTAATGCAATAACATATTATGTTACTATACATCAAACTACACTACTGTATGTAGTTAAAGGGATATTTCACTACCAAATCAAAGTCAAAGGTCTTTTGAAGCGAATCGATGCATTTGTTAACTTTAAGAGAAATATCCATATTGACAGCGCTATTAACGTTGATGTCTAGCTTCAGTTATCCCTCTGCTGCGCCGGCAAATAACACAGGTGTGTCGTAAGTTCCGTTGACGAAGGTTGCAAAATGATACGTTGGACTCTGACTGCATTATGCTTCAAGAAGAAAACCATATTCAGTTAGGATTCCTTGAGGGTGAGTAAAACATGGGGACATTTTGATTTGGTTGTGAAATATCCCTTTAAGGAGGCACAAGAAAACATATATAAAGTATAACAAACTATTTGTTTTGTTTGTAAAAATGTACCAAGAAATTATTTCTATTTTATAATTTTCTTTGTCAGTTTGTTAAAGCGAAGGTAACATGCTGTCATGCATTCTGACTTCTTTACACTGTTAAACTGCTGGTTTCTCATAGGTACTACTTAACATGGTCAGCTTGTTAAAAAAGTATCTACGAGTTGGATGTATGACGTAGTATTTCTGTGCTTGATGCCCTCCCCCAGCACCACAACCTGTTTCGGAAAGCTTTTTATAAATCTGGATCCTTGTTTCAAAACAGAGGTTTATTTAGAAGGTTTATTGGGCAAGTCTCCCGGAAAAGCTCAGCAAAGCGAAAGAAAGGGCCCACCCACACGCCAACCGTCGAGCATATACAGTAGCCTAGTAAGAGTAAGACCGTCACCCGCCTACCATCAAGATTGTCTGCGCTGTGTGTCAAGCTCAGTTTCACTGTGAGCTGCACTGAAGCTTGTTACTCTTGTGATAGTGAGAGAAGTCAGTAGTTTGTTTGTTCACGGCATTTCAGTGATGGATGTTATATAAACAGTGTCTATAATGCTGGATTTGGCGATCAATTTAAACTGAGAGATGGCGCAGTCCCAGTGCTAAAATATGCCGGGCATGAACCGCACGCGGAAAGTCAAACCAAGTCATATGTGTGTGTTTTGTTCGCAATCGGCGCGTAAGTGCATTATGTTAACAACACGAAGGGATTAATGCGATGATGTAATGTTATTGTGTGCTCGTGCTGTACTTCCCTCCCCCCTGGCCTGCCTCCGGCAGATCGCGTTGTTCCGGAAATAATCGTACAGCTGCATCTCTCTTTCATAAAAGTGATCAAACTAAACACTCTTTGAAGATACGACGTATGCAGTACTACTGTATAGGTACTCAAGATTAACACGAGATTGGCAGAAACTGCGTGAGTTATGCCCGCTTTAACTCCATAACCCCAAAATATTATTATATGCAGTTGATAGCAGAATAAATTAATTGCAGGTGCCAAATATGCTTACAAAAACAAATGCATAAAATTCCATAGTACAAATAGATATGTTAGGCATGAGGGAAAGCATTCATAGTCAAACACATTCCAACATCCAGCAGTGCACAAATTATTGTAGGCTAAAGGAGCAAAGTCCTCAGGGGCTCCCAGCATGCACCTGTAAGTTCGTGGAGAGGTAGGGCATGAACCTCCCAAGCCGATGTGGCTAAAAGGAGGCTCTCTCCTCCTCCTGCTTCCCCTCAGGATAGAGGTGGGCTGTAGTCTAAACAGCCACAGAGGAGCAATGTCAAATTTCAAAAAAGAAAAAAAAATGATGTAATGAAAATACTGTAACAAACAAAGAACCACACAAATAATAAAGAACTGAGAAAGATTTCAACATAGAGATGTTTTGATGGTTTATTATGAGATCAAACCTGTCACCATCAATGGTTTTCTTGTTAGCTTTCTGACAGCTAGGCGTATCCATACCGCCAGAATGCCTGTGAAATGGAAAATGACTGAACCAAAACAAAAAGAGTGGTAAAACAAAAAAACAAAAAAGGAAATGTATCAGCTAAATAGAAAGACAATATGGAGGTCAAGTCCAGAAAAGTGCTTCTCTAATTTAATGCTGAAACATACTGATGGCACAAGAGAATGTTAAAATAAACAATGAAAAGCGCCGGATGTTATACTATCCTGGTGCAGTCCAGCTCTGATGTTAAAATATCAGATTTGTACTGTTCACTGTAAAAAAAAGTCACTTATATCAACTTAAATTCATATTCATTTAAACAAATCTGGTTGCATTTTTATAACTTATAAATCTAGTTTAACCAATTTCAACTTTTTAATTTAATACCATTTACCATTTAAGTGACTTGTAAAGCCGATTTGATTTAACTTACAAAAAAGGTTTCTTAATTTTTTTACAATGTAGTTCTTCCTTTGTTATTCCATACCTTTCCCTGTGAAAGTTGGTCTCTGGTCTCAAACAGGTTGTACTGGCACTTCTTACTCTGTCTAATGAAGGCTGAAGATCACTGCAAAGAAAAAAAAAACAGACCCAATGACATACAATAATAATAAATTAATGTACCCACATTGATTCTTAATTTAAATATGTGACCCTTGACCACAAAACCAGTCACAAGTAGCATGAGTATATTAAACAATACATGGTACAGGTCAAAATAATCAAGTAAAGTTTTATGCAAACATAATTGGGATATTAAGTAAAAATCATGTTCCATGAAAATATTTTGTACATTTCCACCTTAAATATATCAAAACTTTATTTTTGTGAATGGATACAGCAAAATCAAAAATGGCCGGAAACACGCCTACAAACTTCACTCATGGCTGTTCGCTCTTTGGGAATTACCCAATCAAGTTTGTTATCTGCCGAAGTGGGTTGTGGCAAGTGACACATACTTTAGATTGATTCCCTTCGATATCGACCGTTCTAACAGTTCCAACAACAAACCTTACCAGTACAAAGTCTTGCCCATCGGTCTGACCCTGTGTTCCCGCGTGAGGACCACCCTGGCTCCCCCTGGGAACAGGGCATGCGGATACACTGTCCTGACAAGTGGCTCACTCGCGAGGTCGGTGGTTTACGCACAGGAACCTGGTGCTTCCGCACCTAGACGTTGTGGGCTCCCAGGTCGACCGAGACAAGAGTGCAACCATTGTGACTGGTTTTGTGGTCCAGGATCACATATATGATTGGATAAATTTTTAATGTAATTATATAATAATTATTAAATTAATAATTATTAAATAAATGCATAATAATTATATATTTAATAATTACAAATATTATAAATATTGTACAGTACACACAGTTATAAGTGTACTAAATACGTTGGGTTATATAAATACAAATTATGAGTTTTCAACCCATAGTTGGGTAACTATAACCTAGCATATGAAGAGGTTATTTGCAAAAACAGATAACTTTTCCCAAAAACATGTATTTATTGTGTTATATTGTGTTAGTTTGCTGTATTTTTTGATTAATTATTACTAAATCAAACCAACCCAATTTCAGTTTGATTGATATTAATTGGAATGCACGACTGCGAAATCCTATTTAAGTGCCAACAAACAGCTTGTTCCTCAGCTGAAACACTAGCCCCTTACCTAACACTGACTTCATCTGTGAACCTGAGAACACGTTGTGGAATGGCACTAAGAGGAATAACTTCTTTCCTCTCTGTTCGCTGTGACGGCTTGCTCTTTAAGCATGCAGGAAGGGTAGAGCTTAGCATAGAAAGAAACAAAGTAATAAAAGCTTCCATAACAGCCACGAAGAAAGCAAAAATCAACTTAAAAGAAACTCAAGATGAAGTAAAATAGATATGTAAACATCACAAGCATGAGAAATGACTGTTGATCTGCTTATGCTGCTGAGCAAGTATGAAGATGTGCATTGCTAATAAACATGCTGCTATTAGCATACAATTGATGCTGCTGCAATGTTAGCTAAGAATTACATGAAAGACAGTGACTTTAATCACACTCTGTGCTAGCTGATTGGTTTACAGATTGCAAGATTAGTAACTAGCCTGCTCCTGTGGTCTTTTTGGTTTCAAGGATCTGTACCTGCCCGAAATGATCTAAATAACTTTTTACCAGAACCTGATGTGCGTACATTATTATTTTTAAAAAGTAAGACCCGACCTGAGACAGACCAAAAAAAATTTGACCCAAGATCAACCCAATCTGGCTGCAATATTTTGGAACCGGACTGGACCCGAATGTATGTGTATACAGCCTGCAGCTCTGCATACCAGTCAGCCCTTCGGGAGCACCAAGAGACCTGCCGACCAATTTGACCAGCTTATCTCTTCATTTTCATTTATTTATGTGCTTATTTATTATTTTATTGACTGCCCTATAGTGATGCACACAAGTGATCTTTGAATTTGGCTTTTAGTTGTGACCATTGGGTCCATTTTTGCAAAAACACAATTTCAATAACCGAATACCTGAGGCCACCAACACCAGACCTGACCTGTGTCTGAGGATCTTATCAAAGTTTTAGACCCGGACCTGTCTGGGTCGGACCTTAGGTTTTCAGATCTAAGTAACCTGTGAAGACCTCTACTCTATAGCTTCATGGCTGAACTTGGTCATAATAAATTAAATACCCCCCAGCATTTTTTCTATTTAATTCCATTTTTGTCATCAAAAATTTTTTTTAATATGTAACTTTTTTGTTTGCTGACCAATAGATAGAGATATATAATGTAAGGAAATGCAGGGTAAAATCAATCTCTATAATGACTAAACATCACCATAACAAACAAATCACAATAATAAACAAGGGGAAAACATATTTTAAGTGGCACTATTACAGGGGTCTGGAAGGTATACAGTATCAGAATACACCAAAGCACAGCAATGATACTGCTTTTTAACAGCTTACCTGTAAATGTCTTTATGAATACCATTCACTAACAAGGGCATCTTTGGGGGAAGTGTGTTACAGTGCCTAGTTAATTTCCTAATTATATTAGTACACAAAATACAAGAATAAAAAAAGAAAAAAAGTCAATCAAAAAATGAAGCAAAATGAAGCAAAGAAAAAAAATCAAGAAAAATTAAACACACTGCACTATGGAGGAAGTCCTTATAAAGAAAGTGGAATTTAAATATGCTCAAACCAAAAACCTAAAATACAGTCATGCTCTAAACTCTTGGTTATATCAGGGCAGCTGTGGCCTAATGGTTAGAGAGTTGGACTCTTAACCAGAAGGTTGCCGGTTCGATTCTCAGTACTGGCAGGTAACAACTGACGTGCCCTTGAGCAAGGCACCTTACTCCTGTTTGCTCCCCGGATGCTGCAGTGATAGCTGCCCACTGCTTCCGGTGTATGTGTGTTCACGACTTAAAAATTGTGTGTGTTCACTATTCACTGGTTGGGTTAAATGCAGAGGTCACCATATCTGACAAATAGGTCTCTTTAACATATGGTTAAAATATGTACCTTCCACTGTTTTGCTTTCACTTTTTTCCTGTCATTGCCAAACTATTTGCTATTAAACTGCTAGACATTAAAGTGTAAAAAGGACTATGGAACTACAAGAGATTCTGGCTACAAGAGAAAAGGTAGTTCAAAATGGTGAGCTGAAGTGAGAGGTTAAAGACCCATGCATGAACCGCAAGTCATGATCAATTTCTGCATTATGAAGTTTGAAAGATATGTCTACCAACAACAGGGGGACAGGAGGTTTGTCAAAACAATTTGCTTAGGAAAAGATTTATGAGACCAAAGGTTGCCCGCTACATATACCCAAAACAAATTATTCTCACGTTTACCACTACAAAGACACCAGAGTGACTGGCAAAATTCAGAAGGACTTGCTCTGTGGGGTATATAAGAGCTAAAACTGCCTGGAACTCGCAAATGTAAAGTACAAAAATTGTTGATTGACCGATATAAATTGTTCACCACAAAAGTAATCTGAGCTAACAAAAGCAAATAGGGTAAATTCTGATTTCATAGGGACTTTATGACAGATTGTTACCTGTTTGTATGCAGGCACTCAGCACTCCCACCTCGGATGGATCTGTGCATCTCCAGGACCTCGCTATGGTTGCCATGGTGATAGTGACACATTGACAGTTGACAACCAAATGAACATAAAAGTAAAAAGATGGTGAGACAGAAATAAAAAAATAAATGAAAAGGAACATGTGTAGAAAATTATAAACATGTATTTAGCAATATTTGTACAATTATTAATGGGAATGGATTAAAAAGTAAAAATTATGACTGTTAGTCATATTAGTAGTATTAGTATATTTGAGTAACAGTATAAAACATTTTGTTGTCACAGCATGAAAATCATGTCAAACTGAATAAAAATAAATTCATGTTCCTGATACTATTTGTCATTAACATTAAAAATATTATAAAGCATAAATTATTATAAAAATTGCTGAAGGGTACAATAAATTAGACTATGTATCAGTAAAGAGTGCTTCATTGTTTTGTACAAACACAGACATCTATTTGAAGTGTTGGAAGCACTAAAAGATTGATACCTGTCCTCTGAATATTCATAGTCAGAATCTCCAGAGCGTTGTTCTTGATGGGAGTCATGGTAACAAGAGGAAGAGTAGGAATGATGTCGGTTTTTGTGGATCTCATCCAGACTCCTGAGGAGAGGATGAAGGGTAAAACGTTTTATAGCACACATACATCATCCTCGAGAGAGGCAAAACACTTCAAATGCGCATATCAGCTCCAGCTTTAAATGCCACATAATGGTTCTAAAAAAATATGTGACCTCTTGCATAAAAATGTGTGCATAAATGTTCTCTGTGTTTGCATGCCTTCTACATGACTGTATGCACATTGTGTTTCTCAGCTCCAGTCCTCATGCCCCCGTCACAGAATGTTTGAGATGTCAATAATTTTTTTTAAAGGTTTAGACTATAGTCACAACAAAGATATGGCATCCAGTCATTTTATAATGAGGCTCACCTCTGCATAGGGACGTGTGAGGGTCGTGACCTCGCTCTGCACTGGTCTTCTCTGTGTGGGGATACTGACCGCGAACGAAGCTGTATGGCTGCCTGTCTTTCAGGTAACGTCAGCGTGCCGGACCTCTCTCTGTCTCGAGAGTTCCTTTCTGCTGCTTTAATACACATCAATTCTGTATCAGAAAATTATTTCAGCCAGAACAATGCAGAATGCTTTTGCATGGGGTATTAGTTAAACCAGAGCGAGAACGTAAAAATAAAACTGCACTACCAGAACAGTGTTTGCCAAAGAATAATGCTTAACTATTAGCAAAACTGTTACCTGGTCCTCACATGCTTCAAAGAACAAGACAAACAAAGATATTGTCCATGAAAGAATTGTACTATATGTACTGTTCCAAAAATGTCAATTTAGTAATTTCAAATGGGTTTATGGGGATTCCCACCGACAGCATTCTCATTCATGAAACCTGACCATAAAGGTACAGTTAATTATTAAATAATTATTCATTATTTAATAATTATTCATTATTTACTCTCCCTCCTGTCCTTCCAATTTTAAATGACTTTCTTCTGCAGAGTGTGAAGGAAGATTAGAAGATTTAGTAGAACATTTGTAAATAAACAAAATTGCTTACTTCCATTAAACATTTCTCAAAATATAATTTGTGTTCCACTGAAGAAAGGAAGTCAATATGGATATTTCTCTTAAACAAACGCATCGATTTGCTTCAGAAGACCTTTGTTAAAACGACGGAGCCGTGTTGAGCATTTCTTTGATCGATGGATGCGCTTTTTGGAGCTTTAAGAAACTGGGACCCATCCACTTCTACCAAAATCGTTCTTCCCGATAAATGGTAATATAACTCCAACTGCATTGTTCTTCAAGAAGAAAGTCATATTCATTACGGATGCCCCGAGGGTGAGTAAAACATGGGAAAATGAAGAATCCCTTTAACTCATTGTTTAAAAGATAAAAAAATTTCCGGATGGCTGGGTTGGTCCCTTTTTGACCCATCAATGGGTTGAAAATAATGCAGCATTTTATAGAGTAATTGTGTGATGACGTCAGTGTCACGAACAAATGACTATTTTGATGAGTGGTTAGATGTATATTAATCCCTTATGGGGAAATTGGGGGATTAATAAAGTACATATCTATTTTAATATCTTAGGAATGGCCCCTACAGTTATTAAGTGACGAGTAACACAAAGCAGGAGTCACATGATGATAGGCGAGTGGCTCGACTCGCGAGCAGCCTCTCCTGTGAGATGCGGTGACTAGCAGGATGATGACAGATGAGAACTTTTATTAGTTTCATTTCTTACATTTTGCTAGCACGATTAGGCGCGTTTGGGGACTTTGTATGTAATTTACTTGCACAAATATGAAATGTAATTAATTTAAAGCACATTTTACGTAAATGTACTTTAAAATTCTTTATATGTTAATGCTTTGACTTGTAAAGTCAAACAGGGACAAAATATTAAGACAACACAGTCTTTTGATTAAAATAAAAGCACATTACCTGCTGTGTGACACTATATCTTTAAGTGTGTCCTTAAGTGTGAAAACTCTTTTTTTGTTGTAAAACGTTTTTGTGGATGACAATTATTTTATTATTATATAGGATAATCAGGTTCTTAGTTTTGGCACTGACATCAGTACAGACAGGGATACATTTGGTGTCCAAAGTCATTTCATTGATTTGTTCAGTTTGTGGTTATTTTTAATTATTAAAAAAAAACCTGTTGTCCCACAACAACCACAACATGTTTCAGGCCATAACAATAATATAATTTTGGTGAAAAGTGTCTTATATAAGTGAAAATCATAATTTCTTGTTCTCAGTAATGTTTTTCCATCGTGTATCGGTGAAAACAAAGTATATAATCCTACTGTACCTTTTTTGGCAATATCTCAGTTATTTTATTTATTTAAGACCTAAATAGTCATTTTCGTAATTATATAGCATGAGACTACAAAAAATATCTAGAAATAAAATAATTTCTTAAAAAGTTGTATATAAATCTATTTTCCTTTTAAATTTGTGGAATTATCTCCCACAACTAGCTACTTGAAATTATGTCACATTCTCTTGTAACGAATGGGCTTGGTATCCATTCAGCCCACAACCAGACAGAGCCCTCTCCCAGAATTCAAACCATGGACATTCATGTCACACCTTACACTTCCTGTTATCCACCATAGTTAAACAATGCCATGCCAAACATTCACTGCGAAGTATCGCCGGTTGTTCTTTTACTGCCTTACCAAGCTAAGCTACCTTTGAAATAAATGAGATCATGTCACTCTGTGGCTGCCAGTCGCTGGCGGTGTAAACATGGTGTCAGGCATGTATCTACTATAATCATTCATTCCAATTCCTTAGGTCACACAATTGTTTACTCGCATTGTCTGTTTCATATTACCTATTTTCATATTTCATGTTACCTATGATGTAACACCTGTTGTTTTACACTGTTATCTTTTTGCCATGACAGATTGTTTATTATTCTGGAAAATTTTGAAAAGAAT
The DNA here is from genome assembly GCA_026939265.1 of Oreonectes daqikongensis. Lineage (NCBI taxonomy): Eukaryota > Metazoa > Chordata > Actinopteri > Cypriniformes > Nemacheilidae > Oreonectes > Oreonectes daqikongensis. The sequence goes on along the minus strand of JAOTQM010000033.1, from coordinate 4,757,020 downwards.
CAAAGAATTTGTATTGTCTCTGCTTTTATCATGTGTATGCCATAACTAAAAATGAAACTTATTCTGCACCTACTGTACTGTAATAATGTAATACCATGATACCATAGCATGAAAAACTCATACTGTTACACTTCTACTCTACAGCAAGCTTTTTTACAGACATGCAAAACATAACCCAAATTAATTATGTTACATGCTGTTATAATACACTGTTGAAAACCACCTCATTACCTTATGCTATTTCTAGCTTGGCAACAAAATTAACTAGATCTTATGACTGTAAAAAGTATATTATATATACAGTACGTGCATAATTATTAATAATTACTATTAATTGTGAATATAATCATTTGAAAGTGATATATTATGGTTAACAAAAGCTTGAAGTGAAAAATGCTTTACATTCAGCATTTCACTTCAAGCCTTTGTTAACCATGAAATATCACTTATAAACGATCATATAGGCCTACACAAATTTTGTAGTTACTAAGATCAATGTGATTAGGAATTGGTAAAATGTGCCTGGAAAAAAATATTATCAGAATATCAACTTGCATAATAATTATGCATGCATTGTTGATAGTGAGAGAAATAATGATTGACCTAAAGAGCCATTTTCCACAGTATCCATGCATATAGTTCATGTGAGGTGTTTCTACAGTAGAGTATAACACTACTATAGCCCAGCATAAGGGGAGAGAGACTGTTTTGTGTGCTTAATACCTAATATGACCTTTTTTGGTAATCCATTATTCCATTCTGATCATCACTTTTGTAAACTTTTCAATTTGGTCTATCTAATAGGCCTAGAAGAAAAAATAAAACAATCCTGTAGACTAGAGTAATGGTGCTATATGGCTTTGGCTTTCTCTCTCACCCTGTGCTGGGATTCTAATTTTATTAGATCAAGCAATCATTGCCCCCACCCACCTGATGACACTACCGTTATACCATCATCATAATCTGTTTCAATGATGCGATGAGATCCTGAGACACACACATATAGCAGACAATTCAACTGCTGAACAAACATACAATATAACAAACATTACAATTGCACACCACTATACCTTCAAGATGTACATTCTAAGACTAATAAAGGACCCTACATTGAAAGCAACTCTTAACTTCGGACCTTATTGGTTTGCCTTTACACACCAGGCCCGGTGGCTGGCTCGACTGGGGAAGGCAATCACATATTTTGGTTGGGCCGATGTATATTCATAGTCATTACATGCATTGCAATACAAATAAGTATATTTATATATTTAATAATAAGTATTTAATTTTTGATTATATTTATTGGCAGCTGGATAGTCTGATAGCTGGATAGATAAAAATCTGGGAAAAATAACTCCCCTCCCTAGCCCCCCCAGGCCTATTCAATAGACTTCTACTGTTTTTATACACCGCCAGTTATACTATAACCTAACCCTAATCCACACTCTAACCCTACAATTTTGAAAAATACTATAAAATACTATTTTTATTGTCCTTTTACAAATAACTATGTCCCCAAAAGAAGGTAATGTAAAGTGTATGACTTAAAGTAGAAATATGTAAAATATTTACCTAGGTGTTTAAATTTTTTAATGCAATTGACTTGATTTTGTACTTTACTTATTTTTTAAAAGGTACTTTAATTTGGCATATTATCTATACTATTACTTAAGTATTGAATTTGAGGTTTACTTAGTGTTGTCAGTGATGGAAAAAGCACTCAAGTATGAACACCTATGAATACCACCAGGATGACATTGCATTACATTAGCTATACTTACTTTGCAGTTTCTTGCTGGGACTGTCCCCATGAACGTGTCTGCGAGGGACGCATGGTGAGGGCTGGGGCAAGGGGAGGGAGGACACATCATGGCTCTGCAATTTGTACCAGTGTGGCTGGTCATCCAACAGAGCTGTCTCCAGCTCAATTAAAATCTAATAAAAGTTACAGAGGGAAAAAAACTATTATTGAGGACAAAATAATCAGAACAGTTACAATTTACACTTTAGGAAGCACATTTTTCTTTAAAAAAAACTCAACAACAGGTGGCTTCAAATAGGCTTCAAATATCACATAATGATTTTTCTACCCACTGGCATTCATTAAAAATGAAAGGATGCCAAACCTTTTGACCATACACATATATTTATTATATTAATATTTTAAGCAACTTGTAAACACATAAACATTAAAACCAGTAAAATCATTAACAGTGGTACTGAACAGTCCTATCACCCATTTTTTCAAAGGACCACAAACAAAAAAGCAATGAGATGCAGTACACAACAGGTACTCGGCTGAAACTTTCAATACATCCATAAAGAAAAGCCAAGTGTGGAATGTTGGACACTTAATGCACTCAATGATTGGATTCTAAACATGTTAAAAATAGCAAGAACCCATAGCATGCATTTGAAACAACAATTTATTTAACAGTGAATGCTTTTGTTTAGTGGTAAACCATTTAGGTGGTCCATTTACGGTGACACTAACCTCCTAACCTTCTGCTTTTAAATGTCTCTAAAGGCATTTTGTGTGCTTTGATCATTTGACATTTTTGTAAAATTATCCAAAAAATACCAAACCTCAAACAAACACTTTTAACATCAATAAAAAACACCTACATCTGATTCAAACTAAATTAATATTAACAACTTAGTGTTACTTTATTTACATGATCATTAATGTCATAGCAGAGTCAACAATAACCAAAAAGTGTCATATTTTATTGATATTGAAAACAGATCTGTTCATCAGTAATAACAATCTTTTGTCTTTACAGTATCTTCATTGACTGTGACAAGTCAATCAAAAAATGTGGCTCAACATAGATATCTTACTGTGTCTTTAGGTATCAAACACATACACATAAATACACATACCTCTCCTAGAAATTCACTCTCTTCCTCCTGGATTCTGGGCTGGTCCCAAACAGTGATCTCCAGCATGCGCTCTCTGAAGTCTCTGCGGTGGACGTGGGAGTACACAAATGTTTGGTTCCACTTGGGCTCTGCACTCTTCTTCACTGTTTTTGTCCTTCTCTTGCTTTTGTCACTACAGGAGTAAAATGTGTTTGTAAGAGTGCATGTTTATTACCCAGTAATAAAATAAGTTATTCATGGGTTTCACGTGACGTCACACAGTTTTGTGTCTGCCATATGTAGGACCGTACACGTCAAATATGAACAATATGCGTCTATCTCTGATAACGGCAAATCCTAACAGTACGGACCCTGCGAGGAAAAAACATGCCCTGCAAATCTGTGGCCACAGTTTTGTTATTCGTTCCCTATGTTAATTTCTGAAATCTGTACCAACAAATTTATAAACCGTGCTCATGCTTTTGATTCTTTACAAATGTAACAAAATATTTCAGGACCCGTTATAGTTTCGGATGTTTATGTAAAAATACATCATTCATTTATTTACGGAAATTTTAAATACACACTTCAAATTAAAATATAATATCAACAATTGAAATCAAATCAAGAAAAGTATTAAATAGGCAAATTATGATTTTTGCCATAATCGCGCTGGCCTAAAAGGGAATGAATGTGTATTGTGTGTGTTTTTCTATCCCAATATAAAAAATAGCAAGTCTTGAAATAATGGATTACTGTAGAATTTCTTTTTAATATATTGGCTTTTTTAATCTAGTTTCTATAAATTCATGAATATTTGCTTGCTGAAGACTCAGAAATTCCTTAAATTTAGCAGGGTTTTATGTACATGAAGTATAACAAATATCTCACACAAGACATACAAAGACAACTTGTCACAGAGAGCACTTTTGCACCATTGCACTGAACCATTCTAAGCACGATCTGGAACGTTACGCTTCCACATGAGCCTATGTTTCTCGACACAGAATTTTCCATATTTTGGTAACACTTTATTTTACAGTGCCCAACATGCAGTGTCGGCGCCACGAGCGGGCCCTAGGGGGCATGGCCCCCTCACTTTAGTCACTGTGCCCCCTCACTTTTTGAAATGATAATAAACAAAATGATTTTTAAAAACGTTTGGAAAATGGGCCCTAGTATGACGTCTGTTTATTTATTTGTCAACAGACTTGACAAACAATAATGTCTTGCGCAGTACTTAGCTACAGTAGCCTACATGCGCTGTTCAAAAACACAAGCTGGAAAAAAATGATACTTTAAACTAACTGAATTAAATTATGGACAGTGGTTCCACATAACAGAAATATGTAATCTCTACTCAAATACTTAATGTATGATGAACTGAACTGAATTGAGTAAACCTAAACAACCATGTCAAAATAACGTCCAAATAACTTGAATCAATTAAGTTCATCCTACTAAAAGTATTTAAGTAGAGACAACATGTTTCCATTAAACTTTCTGCTGCCAACTTTGAATAACGTTCTCTGAAATGCCATTTCACCAAAAACATGACAGCCTGTATCTCCACTGTATCAATATTCGCAGAAAGATTTCACAGTCCACGTAATGGTTAACAGTATATGCCCGTTTCTTAAAGCAATGTATACAGAAACGTTGCCGGTGGACGCGAGCTCTCTCTTTAGTGTTGGTATAATGATGCGATGGTTTTTGTAGACATAAAGCTCTACTGGGGAACAGTTTTCTGTCACTTTTTCTTCAAAGCCTGCTTTTGACACATATCCATCTAAATTAATAATCTTTATTTATTAACTTCCACTGAATGTTATGTAGGCTACGATCTGTGTATTTGTTTTAAAAACGTTATAACATTTGCTAGCCTATAATAAGCATTTTAATTAGCCTTTCACTATCTTTCATACAGTATGCTTTAGTTCAGTTCAATTTATATGTTTTAAAATGCTATGCAAAATATGCAATGCTGTCCTCGAAATTGACATTTAAAATTGTTAAATTTAAGACTTTAAATGCATCTGCGCACCGGATAAAAATAGACGCGCGTTGCGTCTACAACTCGCAGGTAATTGAGCACCGGACACGTATATGATCCAGGCATGAGCTCACAAGTTCAAAGCCGTAATAGACGATGGGTTAATGGGTTTTATTTAAAAATGTGTGGTTATTAAACATTAATCAGCGAAAAGGCAGTGCTGACGCGCACAGGGCGGATTTCTTTGCACACTCCGTCAGTGTGCGACATGTGCTGCTTTCACAAGCATAATTTGGTTACATTGCATATAGAGCCGTTTTCTGTAAATGAATACACTGTTAAAACTTAAACTTTAAAATATTACTGGGTTATAATACCACTTAATAACACCAGAAAAGCAGCACACCGACACAGAGAAGAGCGACACCACCAAAATATGCCGTGCATCAGCCTCGGATGGCACCTGCCCATTTTAAACCCTGGCCCCCCAACTGAATATAGCGGCCCCCTCACTTTGTGTGCCCTGGCACTGACTCTGCCAACATGTATTGCACGTTGCATGTATATATTATAGTATTTACTATAAATTATGCAAATTACATGCAACTAACCCTAAACCACACCCTAATCCCAGTGGCGAATCCTGACCGTAAATTTAGGTCGGAACAAATTTAGGACAGATTCTGTGTTGAATGGTAGGCCATGTGACTAATTTATAGTTAACTGCTGTGTTAAGTCATTTTATACATTAAAAACACTGAAAAAAATGGATGATTTAATAAAACTATTTGCAAGTTATATTTTTTATATATGTTTTATCATTGCATTTTATTAGTTGTTGTTTTTCAGTTGATCTTTTGCAATATTTTCTATATTGCTGCTGTCATTCTGAAACCATATTTTGTGTTTTTTTGCCATAAATCATTATTATCAGTCATCCTTTACGTTTGTCACTGGGTTTTGCAAATATGTAACCAATGAAAAATAATAAAAAGTGCTTGTTAATGTTGAAAACATAGTATTTTCTCATTTGAAAAGTATAGTGTTTTTTACATTGCCTGAAACATACAAGGTTTTGGCAGAAAAACAACAATATTCTTATTTATCTTCAAGTTATTTACAAGCGCACACTTAAAACTAAAGGATTTATGCTTTCATAAATTATGTCATCATCAGAATCTGGCCTGCTGTTGTTTCATGCTTCTTACCTTCTATCAGGAAGAAAGTACATTTTGACGTAAAGGTTTCTTGGTCGACCGTCTGGTCGAGGGGGCAGTTCTCGTGCTAGTAGGACGTTGACAATAAGCTGATGGCCCACTTTATCATACCACAGTTTCACCTTGTTTAAAAGAGAAAACACTTGTAAGTTCTTAAAGTTATAACAATATGCTTCTTAACTGTAAGCTACAGTAGCACATCTAAAACATGTTAATGTACAACCTCACACCACTTCAGGTGAAAAAAAACTGGCTACAATTGGCTACCTTTTCATCCATACTTACTGACAGCTGTCCTGGCAGAACCAGAGGGAGCTCTCTCAACATTCCTGGACTGGTTGGTGACATTACAGAAATGGATGGCTGGTCCATTTTTTGCGATTCATCTATAGAGCTGGAACCTGCTGCAAGTATAAACAGCTGATGTTTAAAGTTAAGCTGTGCAGATAAACTGATATGGGTGACATTTTACAATAAGGTTACAAATGTCTAAGTTAACACATTAGACATTATGGATTACCCTATAAATATGAATGAATATTAATGAAATTAAACGAAAAAATTACCAAATTTTAACTAACAAAACCTACTTGATTCTAGGGGAGGATGTGACGTGCCTGGAATTCTTGGTGCATCTCTATGGCAGAAAAGGAAATTGTGTAAATTGTTTATTGACAGTACATTAGTGACTCTCTCTGCAGCTTTTCACTCACACACTCACTCACTCACTCACTCAAACCTGACTCATATTTCCTCTTGGGATATCAAAGATAAACTGTCCAGTACAGGAAAGAATAAGGAACCAGAGGACTGATCAAATGCAATGGGTAAAACTGTGTGATACAGCAAAAGGGTTTGGATCATTTAGGGTCACGTGGGAAAAACTCTCAGATACTACTTTACTTACTGATACGCTCTATAGACCTTTTTCAAGAAGTTTTTTGACAGAATTCGTTGAATACATCTTTAACAGGCAACAGGAAGAAAAATTATCTGAGTAACCCATAAATCCACAAATTAGTTTTCATTTATTTAACTTACAATCCAGCTGTTCATTGGTAGGATTACTCAGCTTACCCAATTGGTCTGGAAACAACTATTTCCACTTGAGGTGAAGATTGAGACTCCAAAATTATGTTGTAGACTTCTTTTTTAGTTGCTCCAGGCAACGCCTTTCCATTCCAATGTAACACCTCATCGCCTGAAATGAAGAAAATAAACTATTTAGCACTTGCCGATGTCTTGCATAGCTAGACTAACTAAATAATGAGCTGTGAAAATTACACATAGAAATGTGAAAATATCAACTCATGAACTAGGAATGCACACATTTTTTAAAGACCGAGTATGAGTACCGATATTTTATTTCTGGTACTCGCCGATACTGATCCCTTTACCTGTATTTTTTCTATATTTTTTGGTGAGGTGGCAATTTTTCAAGTACAACACAGTCAGACTTATAAAAATAGAATAACTTCATAATTACAACTGCACCTCAAACACATTTTGAAAAAATAAATGATTTTATGTGCTTGTCACAAACTTTAAAAGCACAAATTTCAGTCAGTTATGTCACATGAGGTATCGGTCTTTGGTATCAGTGTACTTTTATGAGTATGAGTACGAGTACGAGTACATGAGCTTAGTATCGGTACCGGTACCGATACTGGTATCGGTGCACCCCCATCATGAACTTGCAAAAGACATCCATTAAGTTATTATAAAAACAATCAAGTAATAGTTATTAAACTGAGATTTACTAATATCTATACAGAAATAGTATAACCATTACCTGCTCGTAAATGGCCTACAATGTCAGCCAAACTTCCTTTCTTTACTTTGGTGATGAAGGCCCCCAGTCTCCCTGACTCTGTAATTTTTCCACCGACCACCTAGACAGGACAGTCAATCATGTCATCTCAGACTATGCCATTAAATTTACTTCAACCCAAAATTGTACTTATGATTTATTCACGCTATGCATGCCATATGTATGACTTCCTCTCTACTTCCTTTTTTTTCTTATACAGGACTCCAATGTGTGGGGACCTGCAGGGCTGGACAATGAAACTAAAACACCTGGTTTTAGATAAAAAAAAATAGGACCTAAATGTGTAGCCAGTGCAGCAACAATTTGTCAATTCCTGCACAATTTTGAATTCCTACATAGTGGCCAGAGGGACTTGCAGAACATTAACAAGGTCACTATGTGATGATGACAGGGGAAAACATTTCCTGACTTGCTTGACACAGCACCACTTTAAAGAGATATTTCAGAGGCAAACTTAAATTACACCATGTTCACCCTCAAGTCACCCTAGGTGTAAATGACTTTTTATTTTCAGACGAATACAGTTGGAGTTATAATACCATTTATCCTTTTTCTTTCAAGTGGTAGAATGGGAGTAAACGTTTTTTGAAGCTCAAAAGTGCAGCCATCGATCAAAGAACCGCTCGACACAGCTCTGTGGTCTTAACAAAGGTCTTCTGAAGCAAATCAATGCGTTTGTTCAAGAGAAATATCTATATTGAAAACGTTATTAATGGTAATGTGTAACTTCCGTTATCCCTCGGCTGTGCGTGTTGTTCCGGCAAATGACACAGACATTTTGCACTTTTTGGAGCTTAAAAAAAAAATGTTTACCATTTACTCCAATTATACTGCTTGGAAGAAAAAGGATAAATGGTATTATAACTTTGACTTTATTCGTCTGAAAGAAAAAAGTCATAAACACCTAGGATGCCTTGAGAGTGAGTAAAACATGGTGTAATTTTAGTTTGCCTCTGAAATATCCCTGTAAGTTTGAACTATTGGGTGCACCAGAACGGTCTGGTAGTCCTTAGCTGTGACATACCCATCTATCACAAGTAGTGGGCCAAGGGAATGGCATGATATTGATCCTGTGCTTTATTTTGGACATGCAACAGTTAAGCCTCTCTATAGTTTCTCCACTACATTACTCCCTCAAATGTAAGAAAGACAGCGAAGTCGACTCATTAGAGGACATTAAGCATTTCACATTATCCACATCCTGAGATTTGTGCTTCTAGTACCATAGAAATCAGTGCCTGCCATCGGCACATGTAACCAAAGGTTTGGATATAGCAGCCTGATTTTGATATTGACCATGTGGAGCTCCAAACTAACAGTTTTTGTCAGAACAGGAGAGTTGAGGTGTGCATTTAATTCTTCAGTAAAGAATTTCAGACTTTCCTATACTCTTGCATCAACACACCACAAGGACTTGCTGTCCTAGTCATATATGCACCAGGGATATGCACATCAAAAATGTAGGTGATCTTTTGTGTTACAAAAAAGAAAGTCATATATAGTTTTGAATGACATGAAGGTGAATAAATGATGACAGAATTTTTCTTTTTGGGTGAACTATTCCTTTCAGCACTTTTCTTCACTCTGCAGACAAAATAGATTTGAAAACAAAACAGCTAAAAATATATTATTTTATATTATTAATATTTATAATATAAAATAGCATAAGAGAGATTTATTTTCATTGTTTTGTTTTTGCTGTGACTCACACCATAGGACATATTTACACATTTATTTGTCAACTACTTCTATAGCTATACAGTATATTTAAGTCAATCTTATATTAGCATCTATTGGACCTTATAATGTTCCATGTTACACAATAATTGAGAAGCTTACCTTCAGACCTAGTAATGAACCGGCTTCCTGTGGCATGGTGGAACGCTTACTTAGAGTGATGCGACCAATCAAATGATCTCCTTCTTTGGATCGCTGCCAGCTAACAGGATGCTGTGACAAATAAAACAAAAATAATTTTTGCTGAGTTGTCACTTATTTCATAGTAAAAGCTGACATGCTGGGATTTTTCCGATCAACACATTTAGGGGAACAAAATATGATTTGATTAATCCTTTGATGCAAGTCAAACTGTTATGTTATAGTTTATCTTGCTTCAGCTTTGTTTCTCCTTCAAGTACACCATGTAACAATCAGCCTTTGTGACTCATTCAAACTTACATGCCACACGATGGGGTCCAGAGGATGACAGTCCAAATCACCTACAGAATGAACACAGACAGTAAAAGCACAAAGCATTATTTTTTTATGGAATTGATAGAAGTGTATAAATGAATCAGGGCCAATGGCGTATTATGACCACTTATTATGTGGTGTGACCGATATCAATAATTGTATCAAATTAAAAATAAAATATATCTACTTTTTGTGGCTGAAATATGAATCTCTGATACAGTATGCTTAAGTAAATGGTATTTGTTTTAACATTTATATCAGTTGTATGTGATTTTCATGAAAAATACATTTCTTAATTTTAAGAAGACATAATTAAAGACCAAAAATCAACTTACCAAAACTCAAAAAAGTGCAAACACTTTTTTTCCAAATACTTTAAATACTAAATATTTGTTTAAAAAATGTTAAGTATGTCAAGGAAATGATTTAATTTTAAGACAAATCATGTTCACACCACATGACATTGGCCAGTTCAGAGATGAAAAACACTAAAATCACTTAATTTTACGATTTTTATCTGCATTTATGTGTACAACACATCCATTATTCGAATATATTTTTTAATTGTATTTTAAAATTGGCATGTTGAAAATCCTTGACCCAAAAAAAGGTATAACCATATGATCATGTGAGTAGACCATTTGTAATTTCTAAGCTAATATATAAACAAAGCTTCCTTTATACTGTACAATCTTCCCATACCATGGACTTTAACACCATGACAGGCCATAAATGAGAGTAACAGGAAAACTCAAAACATAATCACATCCAGATCAGGATGGAATAATTAAGGATAAACATAAAAAAAATTCACAAATGGTACATGCTGTATCCCAGGACAGGCACTCAGCTGTCCTTTTTTGTGAGGGAGCTTTTGACCTAATTCCCAAATCTGGTGCCCTATTTTTTCATGAATAAACATTTATACTACATAAATCAATAAGGCTGTTTTAAAGACTTCCACCTTAATATAGATAATCTGTTATTATTTACTCAAACATGTTTTTCTCAAACGTATTCATTGTGGATTCAAACTAACTGTTAATAAACAACAGTGCTACACCATACTATTCTTTTAAATTGGTGACTATACTAGATTGGCGTCATCACATCCTAAAGTTTTGCAACTGCTTAAACAAAGGTCACCTACCTTTCTCACTTTCAATCTCCACATCCTCACAGCTGGCGTATTCAGGCGTGGACCCACCTTCCTCCTCTGAACTACTGATGGACATCTGCCTTTTGTTGAGGCCTCGCTTGGGTCTGTAAGCTCTTGGTGGTGGTGGCCGTAATGACTCTGATTGGTCCGAACTAAGTGAAGAGTCTTTCCTCATGATTTCTGCAGCCTTTTCTCGCTTAGCCCTGTGCAGAAAAGCTGCGGACCCAGGTTCCAGATGCCCCTTAGGGCCCCAGTCCTGTCCGTCCCTGAGGTCTGGGGGCCCTGAAGGGCCCAGGTGAGGGCCACCGTAGCCCTGTTTAGCAATGCCATCCCCCATGGTCCTGTCAACGGAATAAGCTCGATGGTTCCCCAAAAGCGTCTTCCGGTCCTCGTTGTTGCCTACTCGTTGCCTGCTTATACGATTTCCAGCAACTTCACTACTGTTTTGAGTCAATCCCACTTCATTTATGGCCAGCACACTGTGATGTCGCTCTTGGCGCATTTTGGACACTCTGGCATGCATGCGCATCTCCTGTTCTTCCTTTTGTGGTTTAACAGGGTAGCGTGCAAGGTTCGGATCACTGCGGTAACGGTTCTGGTACTCCTCCTCTCGACGTAGACGTTCTCGGTCTTCCTCGTCCTGTTTTCTTCTTCGATTGGAATGGGTTTGGTCATCCTCTGGGTACTCCTGGGAGTGGCCTTTCTCAAGTCGTCTGCTTTCTTGCCTCTCTCCTGGAATTCGGTCCACAGAGGCTTGTGACGGCAACCTGCCTGGACCCTGCCTTCGTTCTCCACGGCCAATCACCTTTCCGTTCTGCTCATGCAGAGACACAGGTCTCTTTCTATAAAAAATTACACAAAAAAAGAACATAAGACATAAGAATTTCTAAGTACCAAATGCGATTATAACATGTACAAATGCTACTGTGGTTATATATAGATTCTTTATCCATATCATGTTATCAGATAGGAACACAACTCCCATTATTTTAAAGAGACATGGACTTACATTGTATTGCCAAAAGTATTTGGTCACCCTATCTAATAAACAGGTTTGATCACTAGTAACAGGTTTGATAACTAGTAGATGAGTATAAATCTTAATGTTGCAGCATATAATGATATTCTATGGAATTGTGTGGAATAGAAAAGGGAAGGGCCCTTTTCTATTCCAACATGACAATGCCCTTGTGTTTGAAACAAGGTTCAGAAAGAAAAAAACGATTCAGTCAGTGTGGAAGAACTTGACTGGTCTGCATAAAATGAGGTCCTGAACCCAGCTGAACACATTTGGTGTGACTTTAAATGCAGACTTAGAGCCAAAAACTCATCACTCCACATAAATGGCTTGTACACAAGGGTAAAGCCAATTTGGAACAGAAAAAAAGTGCTTCCAAAACTGTTGCAACAGAGATGCAAACAAAATTCCCTACAATGCCATTTGTAGAAATGCAATTTAAAACTATTTCAAAAGCCCCCTTTCCTGTCCCAAAATGATGACTCCTGTGCACAAGTCATTGGTGTTTGGTGTTTAGTTCTTTGCTCAATTAGAAGCACACAATTCCATAGAATATCATGATATGCTGCAGCATTAAGATTTGTACTCATGGAAATTACTAAAGTCATCAAACCTGTTTATTAGATAGGGTGACCCAATACATGGGCAGTCGTGGTCCAGTGGTTAGAGAGTTGGACTCATGACCAGAAGGTTGTTGGTTCGATTCTCAGGGCTGGCGGGTAACGGCTGAGGTGCCCTTGAGCAAGGCACCTAACCCTCACTTGCTTACTATACAAAATGTACAAATGTATAGTACAATGTAATGTAAGTCGCTTTGGATAAAAGCGTCTGCCAAATGCATAAAATGTAAAATGTAAAATGCTCAAAGTTTTCATTTAAAATCACACCAAAGGTGTGGGTTCAGGACTTTATGCAGACCAGTCAAGTTCTTCCACACTGACTGAATCAATGATTTCTTTCTGAACCTTGTCTCATACACAGGGGCATTGTCATGTTGGAATAGAAAATACCCCTTTCCAAACTGTTGCTATTAAATTAGAAGCACACAATTCCATAGAATATCATGATATGCTGCAGCATTAAGATTTGTACTCATGGAAATTACTAAAGTCATCAAACCTGTTTATTAGATAGGGTGACCCAATACATTTGGCAATATAGTGTATCTCTTTAAGGAGAGATAAGTCCATGTCATGCCAGCCGAATGCTGTTTAAATCCCTCTTAAAATACAATAATGTTGACATATACATCAGTCTTTTTTTTCACTAAAATAATGAGTAATAATACACTAGCGGTCAAAAGTTTTTGGACGCTTGAGTGAAATTTAGTAGACAAAAATATCATTTTCCAAATATACATGTTTTTTCATGACAAATCTAACATTTTATTTAATAAAAAATGTTTTAACTGTGATAACTTTGACTGAATAATTAAGAAAGAACAGCCAATAAGAGCACAGAATAGATAAAAACTCCTTTAATATTGTATAAAAAAAGCATCTCAGCGTGAGACCTCAAGAAGCAGCTTGATAAAATTACATGAAAACATTTCTGCAAATTCTAGTCGAAATGTGACTACACTAAAGACGATAAAATATAACATGTTTTCCTTTTTTTTAATTAACAAACATAATTCCCATTGTTCCCTTGGTTTTATTTCATAATTTTGATGAGTTTATTATTATTCTACAATGTAATAAAAAAATATGAACACATAATTGTGGAAGTGTCCCAAAACATTTGACCGCTAGTGTACATCAAATATTTCATTTTGTTCAGCAATATCTCTGAAAACTATTCCAAAGACGTAAGACACAAAATCTCAAGTTTTACTTTTCTCGTGGTGGTTCGCTGTGGGAGCGTGAGGCAGGCATTGTATTTTCTCCCTTGGTGGGATGACCAGGACCAGTGAGGGGTGGCAGAGTATCGTCAGTGACCGGAGCCTGGAATCTGGAGCACAACTTCCTGTGCTTCTCCACCTCAGGGATGCTGAGGGGAGCACCCACACTAAGAGGCCTCCCCCCAGGCCCTGGTGAAAACCATCCTCCTGATTTAGTTAGGATGTCCTGCTGTTTCCTGCAGAGGTTACATACCCACATCACCTGAGTAGACAAACAGAAGTGTTGGATGCAGACAGTGATAATCAATGCAAAATATCAACAGTACAGCTATCTTTCTGTTATAAACATTGTTTTACATAACAGTTACTTCAGTTCCAGTCATATAATTTGATTAGCTATGTGGGGCTCTAAAGGCATTTTTTTCTTTGCTGTTGTCCAGGATAGAGTCATACAGGTTTTGAATAAGATAAAGATAGTTATTCAGAAAGAAAGTTATTAAAAGAGGGCAAGGCGTAACAACATGATTTGTGTGCTTGCAGTTGAGTCTGTGGTAATATGGGAGGAACATTAAAACTGCAGCTCCACCTTATTTGCATACTTACAGTCAAGAATAATACAAAGAACAGGCAAGGGGTAAAATCTAAAATTAATGCTCAGAATTGCACATGACACCAATACAAGACTTCACACTGAACTGCTGAATGAACAGAGTTTTAATATACAGAGGTAATAAGGGTAATGATACACAGCTGATTGAAATTAGGCATGATGAGTCCTGCAATGAGACATGGGAAAAAGTCAATTTAAATAGATGAAGACCAGAAGGGGAGTGCCCTCTGGTGGACATCAAGGGCACTCCAGCTGGTAATCATATCTCGGCCCCCTCAAAGGAGCAGCTTAAGGAGAAAATAAAATACATTTCATAAGCTCTATATACATAACAAGCACAGGCACAGACTAGCCGAAGAAACCAAAAGCTTTATTGTGTCACTTCAACTCCCGGCCGCTGTAATGCCATGTGCTCTGAAAATCTGATCTTATCAATACAAGCAAGGGACATCCTACCACTTAGTTTTGAAAACTGATGAACTTTAACTATTTTTATGCAATACAGCTCATTGAAGTAGGGACTCATATAAGGAACATAGATAAAGACCACAGAAGATAAAAACACAAACTAACCAACTTCAGGGTGATCAAAGGCAGCTGCATATTACTATACAGAATTCTGCAGTGGAGATATATATCTTCCAGTAAATGCTAAGTACTGATGTCAGATCTTTTTCCTTACCTGGGCAGATTTTTCCATTACAAATGCACATTATATTTTAGCCTCATATTTTCAACATGCTTCCTCTCATCTCCATCCCTCTCTTTTTTATTCTTTACCATTCTCCAATAGAGCTCTATTATTGACCATTATAATGGTTCATTCATTAGATGGATGACTGAGGCTTCTTAAAATACCTCAGCCTGTCTGTGTTTTAGCCCCATATTTCTTCACTTCCTCCATTTATATTTCTGACATGATTAGCGGGAATTCTAAATCAAATGAACAGCTCTTGCCCTGACAACACGTTCACAGCTTTAAAAGCACAGAGGTCCAACCTATTGATCTGCCATTAGGCTCTTATTGCACCCTCAGAAATACAGTAAATCTGCTCCTGTTGGAAAGCTTTTGAGGCTTTAACTGTTCCCTTAAAAAACAAGCAGTTACATATTTAAAAATTGGGGGTCTTCCTAAAAATAATGTGGCCACATATGTGGATTTTTATTTGGAGTGAAAAAGTATTGATGATGAGAGACTAAGATGTTGCTCTCTTAAAGGAGTGCTTCTTATTTATCCTTTTCTGTGCTGAAATAATTTAGAGTTCATCTTAAAGCAGGGCTCAAATAAAGAATAAATTATTAAAATATAAAAAAAAATTAAATAAACTATTAAATGTAAACTAACACTTCGTACTCTTCACTGTATATAATAACTGTAGATTAAACCTTATTAAAGTTACAAAACCTAATCAGTAAAGAATAATGAGGGTTTTTGTGTTCATCTATTTGTTGTTTAATGAACAATTAAAACAAATAAGTCTCTAAGCTAATGCACACTAAGAGCTAAGATACTATTACATATGCATTTTGTTTCCCAACTGTTTACGTTCACTTAAGATATGACAGACTACTTTAAGGGGCATTATGACATAATTTTGTGTGGATATGTTCAAGAGTAAGAAGAGACAAAAGAGAACTCAATTTAATATTTTGATCGCTGTTAGAGATGTAGTTTTTTTTGCCATGCACATATGCCAAACAGCCCGTGAGAACCGAATTGAGTTCTCTCTTGCATCTTATTGCAAATATGTAATTTGACAAGGCTTAAGTGTGGAATGATTTTGCAGCTAAATTTAAAACGGAATTGCAAACTGCATTCGCAAATGCATTTCTATTTTTAATGGAAAACCGCTTGCACTTGCGTTTACGCGAACGCACAATGTCTGCCAAATTTCAAAAGGAAACAGAAATTCATTTGTGTATGAATTATGTCAGAATTTTTACACAAATAAATAGTAAACGCATTTGCAAATGTAGTTTGCAATACCATTATAAATTTATCCGCAAAATCATTCCATACTTCAGACAAGCAAATGATAAACTTTCATGACAATACACCACTGGCCCGATTGGGCAGGTGACAACTCTGCCAGCTGTCCCAAGAGTCAAGTGCCCTGTCCCAGGCAGTCTTTATTGTTGAGCCCTGCTTAAAGTTCGTAGAAAAAATCTGATTATTAGAGGGAAGTGTTGGGCTGTAACATGACAACATTACAACAGTAATATATTACTTACCCTGTAACTAGTAATTTAAATAAAAAAGATTGTAATGAAGAAAAAACTAGCAATAACTAATTACTAATACAATTTCAGTAATGTTATTACAGTTATGCCCTCCAAAAAAATTGTGTCCAATTTAGCCGCTTGTTAAGTGGATGTAAGGTATACCATTTCCAAGTCTTGTTTCAAGAAACGCTACTATTTATTTCTTTCACACACTTATGCAAAACTTTTAGAAACTCCCAGTGTACACAATTGTATTCAGGCTCACTGAATCTTTCATCATCATCATATAATGATTTTTCTTCAATGGTTTTAACAGCATGCTTTGAGTGTGTCATATACATAGACTGTATAAAACATGGACGTAGTGTCCGTGACGTCACCCATAGATTTGTGAACAGCAATTTTGAAGCCAAAAGAAGGCGGAGCCGGTTGTCGCCATCTTGGCAGTGCGTCATCGAAAATGGGCAAAAAGGTGGGACGTGGGTGGAGCTGACGCCCGCCTATTATTTGAATAAGCTAAAGAAATGATCACAAAAAAGCCATGGACTGTATGAAACAAAACTACAGAGATGCCAAGTTCAGCGGCTGAGGTGTCATCGTGATAGCGGCATTTTCAAACTTATCCACTTTCGAGTGCGTTTTCAAAAAGCTCAATTGTCGTTGACAAAAAGGCATCTCAGTGTGGACGAAAGGCCAGAACGGAGAGAAAAATATGCGTTTTCAAACTAAACAGGGCCTTTAAATATATTTTGTTGATCAAATCAGTCACTTCCTAATTTAGGTAGCCTACCAAAATCTGGGAGATCCGTGATCGCGTTCCGGGGGGCATGAGTTCCCGGGGCTGTTCGTGAACACGTTCCGGTCTCCGTCGGGAGTTCCACAGGAGAATTAACTAAAATACGAGCGTTTCACGGGACAAATAACAAAACGGGAGGGTGGCGGGAAATAGCTGTGAAAAGTAGGAGACTCCCGGCCAAAACGAGAGTGTTGATAGGTATGGGAAATAACGAGGTGTCAAATGCTGGGGTTCTTTATTGTGAAATGAACAGGAACCGAGATTTAATGTTGACACAACACTTTACAAAGCAGGGTGCGCAACACCGCAAAACTACTGTTGCTCGCCTTGCCATGGACAACAAGGTAAAAATAAAAACTAATCTCAATACAAAAGAAATCACACTAGAGTTCCACCTAGTGGTGCAATTAGGATTTATACTACTATATATATGCATAACAACGTGTGTTACATTCATTAAAAGGTTAAATATGTTTTGCGACTCTAGGCAAATTTTATTCTGTGGTAGAGTGGCCAAAATGGCTCTTTTGGTTGCAATGGTTGCTGACCCCTGGGCTAGAGGCTAACAATATAACTATTTATATTTGATTTAATTTATATTAATTTTGTATTGTATAATAATTGGATTAAACAAACAATTTGTTGAATGTTATTGTAGATTAATTTAAATAAACAATGTTGAATGGGTCGTGTAACTTGTCGCATTTATGTTTAGCCAAGTAATGGTTCTTATACTGGTAACCTAAAATAATACTGGCTAGACATACTTTTAACTTGCTAGCTAATGTCATTTACCTGTTTGTTTGTTTTTTTGCTTGTTATCAGAAATAATAAGCAGGGACTCTATTCTTTGTGGATGTGTACCAGAAGTTAAGTTTGGGCCACAAAAGCATGCATGCGCAGTACAGTAACATTTGTTTAGATTGCTGCTTTGAAACCATCTATTCACAACAATTTTTTATTTTAACTGAGCCCACATAGTCTGATTTAAGGGAATTAACTTGACTCCTGCATTTACTACCTGAACGAGCATGCCCCAGTCAAACCCATTGAACAACTTTTGTAAATTTTGCAGTTCACAAACAAACCGGCAGTATTTAGCTTACAGGAATAACGCAGTCATATACAAAACATAGGCTAATTATACGAAACATAATTACTTGAACTATTTATTACAGTTTAAATTTCTACAGTCAGCGCTAGCAGCACAGGCCCTCTCTATCTTTCGCTAAGCCCTGTTGAGCTTTGGCGTGTTCCTTAGTGTCAAATGCTGTGGTCTGTGCTGTGCTGATCTATCAGGGATTGCACACCATTTTTTTATTCATTGATTAAACGTTTAAAAGCCACATGTTTTTCAGCTGAAACAGAATAAAATCCCATTGTGCCTTGATTCATGTAAATGTTATTTATTTGATGTTTTTGAAAACAAAAAGTGCTTTTAACAAGTCACATCAATATAAACTTGGTATCAGCACATTTTGGACATTTCCAGCTCATTTAAACAAAACTGTGATAATAATGATAACGTAAGCATTTTGTTCACTATAATCGCTATAATGAAATTTTCATATCGTTACATCTCTAAACACAAGTTAATTTATCAATCAGCTTGTGTTTGGGAAGGACATTTCCACGCCTCTGAACACCACCTTCAGACATACCCCAAAAATCTTATTTTGTATGTATTGTTACAGTTATCATAAACGTTTCATTGTCAGTCACAAAACTATTTTAAAAGCAAGAGCTTACATGATCTAAAGAACACGTTTCACAACAGCACTGGCAGAAATACTAGATTAAAAGCATAATATTCCAAACTCTCATATTCAACATATAGCTAGAAAATACATGACAGGTCTGTGACAAACAAGAAACTAAATGTTATGAGCTTGATGCTTAAAAATATGAATACAGGTTAACACCAGAAAGAATGTTCCACTGTCTGTAAAGCTAAATTTATCATCTATACTCACATGGTAGCAACATCCCTGGTAATGGATCCCCTCTCAGGGCCAACCTTCTACTCCATAACCATTCAGAGAGGATGAGAGTAGCCAGTGCAAGATATCTTGCCGACAAGTGCTTTTTGTTTTAGTGTTGACCTGATCTTAAAGAGGAAAGAGGCTGTTCTAAAGCAGAACGGATATGAGAGAGTGAAAGAGAGGGGAGGAGAGAGCATCATGCCCTGATTGAATCCAGTTGGCGCAGCTCCAGCATAATAATCTGAGGTAAATCAGATGTGCAGAGGCCCACAGCTGTCCGCCAGCCAGAGAAACACTCTCAGGAAGGATTAGCAATCCCTGCTAATCCCACTGCGCTACCGCTAGCCCTTCACTATTGTTCAATCTGATATGCAGCCCATGCTCTTTCCCTCAACCTCACTGGGAATGTCCATCACCACATTTTACCTTTAAAGACACAAGAAACAAAACACTAGTCTGTTTCCCAAAAATGTTATATGCTATAAAGCAGGTAATTTACCTGTAGATTAAAAATTATTTGGTAGATATGTTTGTGCTTGTGCTTAATACTGATTGAGGAAATTAAAGTAAATGAAACGTCAAGGATTTTTAATATGCCATGTTCTATGAGTTAAAGATCTGTAGATGGCTGAATTGCTCATCAGTAGTTTTGTGTAGTCGAGCATAGATAAAATCATCCAAGGCTTAATCCTTGAATTAGATCGAATTTAAGCCACACGCACGCACGCACACACAAACAAAAATACACACACACACACACACACACACACACACACACACACACACACACAATGGAGGATTCACATTCACTCATTATTAACTTTTTTTTAGGTCCAAAGGCCAGTTCACAACAATATCCAGGGCACGTAAAGTCATTAAAGCCTCTCATTTCCAAAAGCTTGATTCTAGTGCCCCTCTCACAACAGAAGAACTGAGGTATGAAAAAAAAATTCAAAATGTAGGCCACTAAGACCTGGCTATTGTTATGACAGAGAGAGAGATTTAATCTGAGGGAGGGCAGGAACCGTGTTTTCTCTATATTCCTGAATAGACAGATTAAAATTGTCTTGTGCTGCTTATAGTGATCAAGTGTGAGAAGATCCAGTGTGTGTTTGTACATTTATATTGGTCTGAATACATTCACTACTGTTTTCTAACTGTAGGCATGCCAGCCACCCCCTGCTTTACTGAATGCTGTTCCATGGTAACCACATCAGTAAAAGGAGGGACAGGAGAAGATATACAGAGGGAGCGTGAGAGTCTGAAATATAGAGAAAGATACAAGAAGTAAAGACCAAGCTGATAGGTCAGGCCATAGCTTTCTGTCACATGACCTGTGCGGTGAGCTGGAGGGCAAAATAGTTGTAGTTCACACTGGGCTCTCTGTAGAGATGAAGCACAAGTCTGTCAAATGTCCTTCGGTTCAAACACAATTATTTGGATCACCTTTCAACAAAACAAACAGATTGAACACAAACTGCAAGTTTCGGGCACTTTCAATTCATACAGACGTGTACAAAATTGTTGGTACCCTTGGTAAATATAAGCAAAGAAGACTGTGAAAATATGAAAAAAATTGTTTCCAAAACGAGATAACTCTGTTTAAAAAAATTTTTTAAACATGTTTTTTATTATGTTATCATGTTTTTATTATGTTTTACTGTGTTAGTTAGCTGATTTGTTTTAGTTATTATGGCATAATCGAAAAACAAATTGCAGTTTGATTGATATTAATTGGAATGCACAATCAATAAAACATGATTTTTGAGTTATCTCGTTTTGGAAATAAACTGTTCATATATTGTTTCTCATTTTGATCTTTTATTTTAAAAAAACATTTCATTAAAGTAAAACAATTGGCCTACAAAAACAAAAGGACTCTGGTATCAGCTGTTGCTGTATTTTCCTGTGTTTACTTTCAGTCTCATAAGTCCGACTGTGGTGGAGTGATTCAAGTTGGAGTGAAGCGGTTCCCGTGATGATACTGGTGGAATATCGCACGGCTCTCAAACAATCAGATTCGAGAACCAGAAAGAACTGTTGTATAATATTAAACAAATGTTTTTTTTCCAAAACATGTTGGCCACAATTATTGGTACTCTTGTATTCAATATTTTCTGCAACCTTCATTAGCTCTTGAGTCTTTTCTTTTAATGTCTGATGAGGATTGAGAATGCATGACAAGTCATCCTAGTCTATTTCTCCATACAGAATTTTACCAGATCCTTTAAATGTTGGTGCTCTCTCTCTCTTCGGTTCACTCCACTAATTTTCTACAGGGTTTAGGTCAGGGAACTTGAATGAATGGCTATGGCAGGAAACCAGTCCTGGTTGAAGTTCCAGTATGGCAAATTAATATGGTGGAGTTTTTGCATGGGAGCAAAATATATATAAAATATCATGCTATGAATATCAGGTGTGCGAGCGGGTGAGTTGGAGCGATACCACACTCAACCGCATATTTTTTACTGGTTTGGACAGCGATCTGCTCGTCCTCATCATGCTTCCCGAAGTAGAGGAGCTTTCGCTGGAAGACTTTATAAATCGAGTCCTATAAGCAATGGGCTCCGAGTTCTGTGTCGGGGGGGCTGATGGGGACTGGAGCAATGGTCGTTCAACACTGGTCGTTAGCGGCGGTATCGTTTTGACTCACCCCAGCACCATACCTCACTCCTCCACCACTCGACGCTCTCCTGAGACAGCGCGAGACATGGACTTTTGTCAAAACTCCAGCGCCCTCTGCCAAGCATCAAGATGTCTCTCTGGATTCCGCTAAAGATGTCCAGAGCCTGCTTCCAAATCTTCAGAGCCACCTGAGATTCCCCCAGACTCCACCGTGGTGGCCACCACATCCTTGGACTTTCCCCAAATAATTTTCATTATCTATGTCATTTTAAACCCATACTTTATTGTTTTACTGTGAAACACAAATATTTAAAATGTTACGCAGCTCTTGGGCTGTCAGGCAGTTGCGGAGTCAGAGGGAGTCCAGGGTGACATTGGACACCCCTGACATCCAATTGGCCACCCTGGATGCCACCCAAAAATTGTATTTGCTACTGATGTTGATTGACCCTGTTTAGAACACGCATGCGTCGAGCAATGCTGACATCAGATGCACTGGCATCGCCACACGCATACATTGTGTACGCAACTAACTAACAATCAAATCAAGTGTTTGAATATAGTCATTGTTTTTATTTGTTTGCGCACAAAATGTATCCTTGTTGCATTATATTAATTAATACTGAACCACCGGAGTCGTGTGGACTATTTTAAGATGTATTTACGCACTTTCAGTGCTTTGAAGTTTGGTTGCCATCTGTGGAGGAGTCAGAAAGCTTGAACCCTTTAAATTAAAATGAACAAATGTCGATTACAGCATTACATTTTGATCTGCTACAGCTTTGAGCATTACAGTCAATCACAGTTCAGCATATACTGGCCAATCAAAGGCATTTAAATGATTCACTGGTGAAGAAGGGGCTTCATAAAGCTTTAAAACCTTTACAACCTTTACAAATCAGTTTCTCGTCTCGAAACTCAGGGGTGTTGATCTTAAAGTGAACAGCTGAACCAGTGTCTACAAGGGCTGGGCAATTAATTTAAATCGATTCGCAATTCCAGTCAAAGCAGATGTGAAGTGAAGTGACATGTGGTCAAGTATGGTGTTCTATACACGGAATTGGTGCTCTACTTTTAACCCATTCAAGTGCACACACATAGTAGTGAACACACACACACACACGTCTGGTTTATTATCTCCGTGGGGACAGTCCATAGGTGTAATGACTTTTATACCGTACAAACTGTATAATTTATTCCCTACCCCTAACCCTACACCTACACCTAAACCTAAAGATCATAGATTAGATTTAGATTAGATTCAACTTTATTGTCACTACACATGTACAAGTACAAGGCAACGAAATGCAGTTTAGGTCTAACCAGAAGTGCAATAGCAGCAAGTGCAGGATATACAGTGGTTGCATAAATTACATAAATAAATATTACAGAAGTAATTTACAGATGAAAATGTACTATGACCATGATTTACAGATGTCTCTAACTATAGACAGAAATTAACAGATGGATATATACTATGAACATAATATACAGATGGCTATTACTATAAACAGAGATTTACAGATGGATATGTGTTATGAACATAATGTACAGATGGCTATTACTATAAACAGAAATTTACAGGTGGATGTATACAATAAGTTAGGCTATGGTGAGCAGCAGTGCGATGGATATAGAGTAGTGCAAATAAATTATGGACAGAAGCTATCTAAGTAACAGTGCAGTGGAAGAAGTTATTGCATATTTCAGTTAAGTGTAGGAGTGCAAGATGCATAGTAACCAGTCGGTACTGTAAATGAACAGTTGGCAGTGCAAATGAGCAGTCTGGTAGTGCAAATAAACATAAATGTTGTGTATAGACAGTCCATTAGTGCAAATAACAAGTGAAGTCAGGTGTGCAATGAGGGGGGAGAGAAGAGTGTAGCAGTATATGAGGGGCAGTGGGATCAGTGAGGGGCAGAGTTCAATAAAGAGACAGCTCTGGGAAAAAAGCTGAGACAACATTTTGCATTTTTAGATTTTCAAAAATTATCTTTATGTACGATTTATAAGCTTTTGTGCCTCAATTTTGGTCCCCACGGTGACACAAGTCCCCACGAGTTGGTGTGTATTCAGGTTTACGTCCCCACCGGCATATAAAAACCAAACCACACACACACACACACCTGCGCCTGGCTCCACGTTTAAAACAGTGGGCAGTCGTGGCCCAGTGGTTAGAGAGTTGGACTCATGACCAGAAGGTTGCTGATTTGATTCTCAGGGCTGGCGGGTAACGGCTGAGGTGCCCTTTAGCAAGGCACCTAACCCCCACTTGCTTACTATACAAAATGTACAAATGTATAGTACAATGTAATGTAAGTCTCTTTGGATAAAAGCGTCTGCCAAAAAAATGCATAAATGTAAAACAAATGTACATTCAATCTAACTGCTTTGCTAATTTCACAATAGAAAATTTGATTGTTATAATGGGAATTGTATTGGGTTTAATGTAAACTATAATGTGTCTACTGGTATTTGATGAATTCTATTGGTGGGATGTAATCTGGCAGATGGGAACCAATAAAACAACAGTAAGAATAATGCCCAAAACGCACTATAACTGTGATGGTTTCTATTGTTTTTTTACAGCGGGGTAACAATACTCATACTGTGCTGTATGCGATTAAATTTGTGCCAATAAAAATGAACGCAAACTTTTAAAATACGAAAAAAAATATACAATGAGAAAGAAAAAAAACACTCTGATAACGAAAACAATAAACTCGATTGCAAGATGCAACATTGTTTTCAAATTAACTGCATTTTTTCTTAATAGTTTTCTAAGTTTCGCTTTTGCAAATAATAGTTTATGAATTTGTGGCTAGATTTTTCAGTTGCACTTCCCAAGTTTTCGTTTTCGATTCTCAAGTTTACGTTCGCCTTTCTGGCTCAACCCTCACGTGAGCTAGTGAGATTTGGATTGACAGCTCCCTGACAAGGAAGTTGATAGTGAAATGAGTGTTGCGGATGAGAGCGATCTGCATGCGGTTGTCTGTGACTCTGTATTGTTTTGTTTTAGTGTTCGTACTTAAATTACGTTCTTGTTTTGTTAGTATATTAGCGGTTCGCCAACTCGCACACACTTGGAATGGGACGCACCATAGTATTGAGCTGAATTAACTTTGCAAAATTAAATTGCAAATAAAATCGCAAACGCAATATCTGTCAAAATAATCGCAATTAGATATTTTCCCCAAATTGCACAGCCCTAGTGTCTACTATGGTTTTAACTGATAGGTGGTCTATTTTACCATGTAAAATAATAAAAAAATGATTCATGTTTGGACTGATAAACAGGGTCAGTGAGACTAATGTGTGGCATGGACTAAAAAACATGGGTACAACAAAATATATGTAGAAAAAGAAACAACCTAATTCCTTTGGCAGCAGAGCAATTATAATTTTTTAACATAAACCTTGATCTTGATTTCTTTTATTAATCTTAATTTTTTAATGACCAAAATAACTTATAGTTATTCACACTGAGGAGCCTCTCCTGCTCTGCTTTGGTGCTCTCTGGCTCCACCCTAGTGCTCTCCTGCCATACGGTCATGGTTTATGGTTGCTCCACGAGCCAGTCCTGCCACCATCCAGTTCCAATTCCTCCTCTCAGGCCTGTCCTTCCATCCCTTTTCCTGATTTACCTCCATTCACCACCCTGCTGATACCTTTTGTGTTTTTAAATGGTTTTGTAGTTAGAGCGTCTAGAGCTACCCTCTAGATGTTGGTTTTGTTTTTTGTTTCACGTCCTTCTCTTCATTAGTTATATATTGAATTTTTCCTGTTGTCATGTGCTTCCTTGCTCCTGTGTTTCACCTTTTTTCTGTGTTAAGTCGGGTGCATGCTGTTCTATTTTAAATAGGTTTTTATAATTGGTGTTTGCTATCAGAACAGGATATTAGGATCTGTATTTGGTGTATTTCACAGCTGTTCAAGTAAATATTGTTTCTTGTGCGTCCAAGTATGTTAAATTTCTTGAAAAGGTTTCTTAAATTAACATGGCGTACATTCACAAACAACTTGTGTGGCAGACCTTTTTGCATCGACGCCGTACGATAAATATATATGAAGAGACCGTGTCCGTGAACGCATCAAAAAATAAACCGGAACATTAGCTAGATGCAGTCGATTGCGGGAGCCAATACCGTTTCATGTTCAAAGCCAATGCAATGAGAGCCAATGGTATCGAAGCTGATGTAACTCTTCTTCTAACAGCTGTTTTTGAACGTCTGCTGTTCACCGGATCTGAGATTTCTTTATGGGTGGACGCGTATCCCTTTCACATCTGTTCCTCATACAAATCGATTGTTTCGCGTTGGGACCTTTGGAATATCTTTATTTATTTGGAATATCTTTATTTATCTCTATTTGGAATAAATATTTTTGAACGAGATTGTGACTGCTTGTAGCTGGTGTTTTATATTACGACAAATAAACTGTTACATAACTTGCTCAAACTGCCTGAACCGATTCGTTTAAACAGAATATAAGAGATCAGTGAATCAGTGAACCACAAGAGAATGCAGGATGTGAATAGTAAGACTGTGGGCTGAAAAGGGTTAAAAGCATGGTAACACTTTATTTTACGGTGCCCTTGTTACACATGTTACATGTGCTTACTATAGTATTTATTATAAATTAGACATAATTACATGCAACTAACCTAAAACCACATCCTCATCCTAACCCTAACCCTATAGTAAGTACATGTAGTTAATTATTATTACTCAGTACTTAAATGTTTAAGTACACTGTAACACGGACACCTTAAAAAAAGTGTAACCAAAACGATATATTAACAAAAACTTATATTAACTTTTCTGTTTGGTTGGATAAATTTTAAACTTAATAATTGTAATTTTCATATTATTCTTATATAACTTTGAAATGTTGTCTGTAAAGTGTTTTGGGTTACACTTTTTTTTAAGGTTAGGATGAGGGTGTGGTTTTAGGTTAGTTGCATGTTATTCTGCCTAATTTATAATAAATACTATAGCAAGTGCATGTAACATGTGTAACAAGGGCACCGTAAAATAAAGTTTTACCATGTTTTGTTAAAGGAGAGATTTTTTCCTACTTTTACACAAATGTCAAATTAATCTTAGGGGTCCACAGAATGTGTCTCTGAAGTTTAAGTTCAAAATACACCACAGATCTTTTATTATAGACGGTTTCAAAGTGGAAACATAAACAAACATTACTGCGTGCTATTTTAACCCCAACTTAACTTCTGGTACACATCCACAAACAATAGAGTGCCTGTAGATTATTTCTGCTAACAAGCGAAAGAAACCGAGAAAAAACGTTACTTGACCAAACTGGTCTCTCCAATATTTTGAATTGAACTGCAATACCAATCTCAACCGCTAGATGTCAATGTCCCATACGGTTTCTTTAAATGCAACCAAACTACAGGACCCATTCAACAAATTGTTTATTTAATAAAATGAACATACAACAAAATTCAACAAATCGTTTATTTAATATAATTATTATACAATAAAATAATAATATAAATGAATATTAACATAAATTAAATAAAATATAAATAGTTATAGATATTATTATACACTAGCCAAACACAAACCGGAAGTTAACTAGGGGACAGGCGCGTACTTACAATGTCTGGAGGATTTCCATTGAAAATAAAATAAATCCATTGCTCTCTTGTCTCCTCTGAGGTTGGGAACAGTGTTCTGTGCTGGTCTATGCAGCTTACAACAGAACAGTAAGTGTGCTTTGCTCTACTTTTCTTACTTTTGCCATGGTGTCAGAGCTAACACACGTATGTTTCTTGGGAAAACAATAATGGCGGCAGCACCATGGGTGAAAACGTGCAGAGTAAGGGGCGGTGCTGTTACAATAAGATCCCCCTGCAACGTCACAAGAGGAGCGTAATCTGAAGCGCTCATTTTCTCACATGCTTTCAGAGAAAGGCGTAACAAAGCAAAGTCACTGGGTTGTACATTTTCATGTTTTCCGAGTTGGTAGATGCACCGGGGACCCGATTATAGCTTTTATAAAGCCGAAGTGCTCATAACTGACCACTTTAAAGGGCCCTTCGGAATGAAGGATTTTGAAGGGTACAACTGATGGACATTTCACGCCCCCATGAATCTTTGCGTGGGGACGGCGCCTCCTTATGGGCACGGGATGATGAGGCAGAAGGGCACTTTAAGAAACAGTTGTTTGGTCCCCTACACTCTTCAACCCTTTGAAGCTCTCATTCCAGAGGGTAAACCCTTTAAAGGGCGTAGGTAGGGATGCACCAATACCATTTTTTAAAGGCCGAGTACGAGTACCGATACTTTATTTATAGTACTCGCCGATACAGATACTGATCCCTTTATCTGTATTTTTTCTTTATTTTTTGGTGAGGTGGCAATTTTCCAAGCACAACACAGTGAGACTAATAAAAATAGAATAACCTTATAATTACAACTACACCTCAAACACATTATGAAAAAAGAATGCTCATCATAAAATTTCAGTCAGTTATGTCACATGAGGTATCACATTTTTGTTATCAGTATACTTTACGAGTACATGAGCTTAGTATCGGCACCAATACCGTTACTGGTATTGGTGCATCCCTAGGCGTAGGGCATAGGGATGAGCCCTTCGAAATGGAACGCAGGGCCTGTCTTTCAACAACAACAACCCTTTCTTCAAAGGCAGGGCCATCCCTAGCATGAGGTGGGGCCCAGTGCGAGTTAGAAGACGCCCTACCTTTCTGGTGCTAATTCTGTCTTAATACTGAATCGTGGTTATATTTTATTATCTAGAACATAATTTTACAAATAACAAATAAAGTTTGTAAAAACATAACACAAATGGCCATTTCCGACCTGAATCAATATCCCATCTAACAGAATAATGTACTGTCACCAGTATGCGTCATGTTTTTTTGCAATTTTGCCTATTATGGCAAGAAGAAGCGAGTAGTCTGTAGTCACGGCAAGAGCGCACGCGTAAGTGTTCGGTGTATACTATATGTTTCTGTTGTATGACGCTTAGGTGAAATATTTGCTATAAGTTGTGAGAATGCTTGTAATTTTGTATTGTGTATATATAAATTCTGTATTTATTTGTATTTTGATATATGATTAGCAACCTATTTAATACAGATAGAGGCGCGGAAGCGTCAGCGGAAGCCTTCAGCCCTCTTCACATATAGACCGACGAGGTAAAGACCATTCGACTCGTACTGCGGGACTCAACCGAGCAACAACACCGGCAACGCACAGTAGTATCTTTTCTAAAAAATCTTTACTGTACTATTTTTCTCTCCATTCTTTTTCGCCTTTTCTATCCTTACTCGCACAGCATGTGTTTCCAATTTATTCCTGTGGTCTCTCCCCACGACACTCTCACGAGAGGAAGGCAGAGCAATCCTGCCAACCTTCGCACTATCTGTACCTCTTCTACTCTTCCACTCTCCCGGTCTCTTTCGGTCTCTGGAATTGTCAATCTGCTGTTAATAAATCTGATTTCATCCCCCCTGCTGCTCTCTCTAGTAACTTCTCTTTCTCTCATCTTCAAGGACTGGAAGTTCTCCACCTACCCCTCCCTAGTCGACACCAATTCTTTTAAATTCCATGCCGAAACTATTACTTCTCCTCTAAAACTCCACATTGTAGTTATTTATCTCCCTCCAGGTCAACTGGGTGAATTTCTAGAAGAACTGGACATACTGCTAATGTCTTTCCCTGAGGACGACTCGCCACTTCTTGTCATTGGGGATTTCAACATCCACCTGGAGAAGCCTTATGCCTCAAACTTCCACTCTCTGCTAACCTCCTTCAGTCTCCAACTAGTCTCCACTACAGGTACCCATAAGTCAGGTAATCAACTCGATTCTATCTACACATGCAGTTGTGATACAGAGAACACCTTGGTTACACCTCTGCATATCTCACTTTTTCATCACTTTTAATTTAATACTGCAGTCCCTGGTGCAGTTGTGGCCTAATGGTTAGAGAGTCGGACTCGTAACCAGAAGGTTGCTGGTTCGATTCCCAGTACCGGCAGGTAACAACTGACGTGTCCTTGAGCAAGGCACCTTACCCCCGTTTGCTCCCCGGGCGCTGCAGTGTTAGCTGCCCACTGCTCCCGGTGTATGTGTGTTCACGACTTGAAGTGTGTGTGTTCACTATTCACTGGTTGGGTTAAATGCAGAGGTCACATTTCGGGTATGGGTCACCATATCTGACAAATAAGTCACTTTCACTCAACTCACCAACCCCTCTGCCAGTCTCATTTAGGCTGTATCTACGCTCCCTTTCTCCTGCCCATCTTTTATCTGTCATAGAAACCTCCCTTCCATCTTTCACACACTTTGCATTACTTGATGTTAATTCTGCCACAGACACACTTCTCACAACACCAACCTCATGTCTAGACACTATCTGTCCTCTTTTCTCCAGGCCAGCACGTGCTACTCCTTCCAGTCCCTGGTTGTCTGATACCCTTCCGGGAACACCGGGCTAAACTGGAAATGGCGCAGAACAAAAGACCTCGCTGACCTCTGTAAGTATCAAGCTTCACTCTCTATCTTCTCTGCAGACATTCACACTGCTAAATTTGCATTCTTCCATGAAAAAATTAGCAGCGCCTCAGACTCCCACAAGCTTTTCAAAACTTTTAAAACTCTCCTCTGTCCCCCTCCACCACCTCCGTCCAACTCCCTAACGGCTAATGACTTTGCCAGCTACTTCACAGACAAAACTAGGTCTATCAGCAGACAATTTTCAGCTCCACCCATCCATGATCTCACACCGCTCATACACTCAGCAGACCATCTTCTCTCCTCTTTCTCTCCTCTTAAAGAGGATGATGTCTCTAAACTTCTGCTCTCTACTCACCAAACCACCTGCCCGTTAGACCCCATCCCCTCACATCTACTACAAGCCATCTCACCCACACTCCTACCATCGCTCACTCATGTCATCAACACATCTCTTAATACAGGATTTTCCCCACTGCATTCAAGCAGGCCCGGGTAACCCCGCTGCTTAAGAAACCCACACATGACACTTCCCTACTGGAGAACTATAGACCCATTTCTCTCCTTCCGTTCATAGCAAAAGCACTTGAACGGGTTGTTTTCAATCAGGTGTCTACCTTCCTCACCCAAAACAACAGGCTGGACACCAACCAGTCAGGCTTTAAGAGCGGTCACTCAACCGAAACTGCCCTACTAACAGTTACAGAAGCCCTAAGGAGGGCAAGAGCTGAGTCCAAATCATCTGTTCTCATTCTCTTAGACCTTTCTGCAGCCTTCGACACGGTTAACCATCACATTCTTCTGTCCGCCCTCTCTTCACTGGGCATCACTGGAACTTCACTCTCCTGGTTTAAATCCTACCTCGCAGATAGGTCCTTCAAGGTAGCTTGGGGAGGTGAAGTGTCCAAGTCACACCAACTAGTCACCGGGGTCCCACAAGGATCGGTTCTTGGGCCTCTGCTCTTCTCCATATACACCACATCACTGGGTTCCATCATACAAGCACATGGATTATCCTACCATTGTTATGCTGATGACACTCAACTTCACCTCTCATTTCATCAAGACGATTCCACGCTAGCCACACGAGTCTCAGACTGCCTGGCTGACATCTCTTCTTGGATGAAAGATCATCACCTACAACTCAACCTGGCCAAGACTGAGCTTCTCGTCCTTCCTGCCACCCCGTCAGAACAGCACCAGCTTACCATCCAACTAGGTCCATCAAAGATAACCCCATCGACTTCAGTCAGGAATCTTGGGGTAATCATGGATGATCAGCTGACTTTTAAGGATCACGTTACTAAAACAACTCGGTCATGCAGGTTTGCATTGTACAACATTAGAAAGATCAGACCGTTCTTAACAGAACATGCAACACAGCTTCTCGTCCAGGCACTTGTCATTTCTAGACTGGATTATTGTAATGCTCTTCTGGCCGGTCTCCCAGCCTGTGCCTTCAAACCTCTGCAAATGATCCAGAATGCTGCTGCACGCCTGGTCTTCAATGAGCCCAAGAGAGCACATGTCACACCTCTGCTCATCTCTCTGCACTGGCTCCCAGTAGCGGCACACATTAAGTTCAAGGCACTGGTGCTTGCTTACAGAACAGCCACTAACACAGCACCCATCTACCTTAACTCTCTCTTACAGACCTACATCCCCTCCAGAAGTCTGCGGTCTGAAAACGAGCGGCGCCTCATTGTTCCTTCACAGAGAGGCATGAGATCCATCTTGAGGACATTTTCTTTCTCCGTTCCCTGCTGGTGGAACGATCTTCCTGT
Organism: Oreonectes daqikongensis; assembly: GCA_026939265.1. Classification (NCBI taxonomy): domain Eukaryota; kingdom Metazoa; phylum Chordata; class Actinopteri; order Cypriniformes; family Nemacheilidae; genus Oreonectes; species Oreonectes daqikongensis. Next base: position 4,724,381 of record JAOTQM010000033.1, on the reverse strand, counting down.
TTCCATCAGGATGGCTGGATCAATTTCACAATTCAAAAAACAGCTGAAGACCCACCTCTTCCATGAGCACTTAACTGTCTCATAATATAAAAAAAAAAAAAAAAAAATGTCTACCCCTATTTTTCCTTTCCTAATGTTCTCTATATACTTGCTTATACTATCTTGACGTTGTATTTGAAACTTTGTATTACTAGCACTTCTCGTGAATATTGCTTACTTAGACAAATCGCTTGCTGTTTTCCTCAATTGTAAGTCGCTTTGGATAAAAGCGTCTGCCAAATGAATAAATGTAAATGTGAATAAATGTGATGTTGTATATGAAACCTTGTATTACAGGCATTTCTCGTGAATATTGCTTACTTGGACAAATCGCTTGCTGTTTTCCCTCAATTGTAAGTCGCTTTGGATAAAAGCGTCTGCCAAATGAATAAATGTAAATGTAAATTATGGGTTTACTTTTCATACAGGGGAAGGGCTTGAGTTACTTGGCTGTAACCCTGTTCTCTGAAAAGCAGGAACAAGATGCTGCATTTCAAATGCTTGTGAGAACCTTCTTTGTTCGACCGGTTGTGAAGCACGTGTGTCAAACACACCAAGGTTTGGCTTAAATAACCTTAGTGGGTGATGTGATTAATTACACACACGTGAGGTTATAAATACGTGTGAAACGGACACATCCTCAGGTTCAACTTTGGTACGCTTTCAGTGCGGCATTGAGGCACAGCATCTCGTTCCCGCTTTTTCAGGGAACAGGGTTACAGCCAAGTAACCCAAAACATTCCCTATCAAAAGCAACTCTCGATGCTGCATTTCAAACGCTTGTGGGAATGAGAATACCAACGCCACCACACTGGAAGTGTCTGGACCCCCAAGGTTGTGTAGTGTGTGCGCACAAGGATTGAAGAGGCCTCAGACATGACTTTGGGATGTTGACTCAAGGACACGTGAGCCCAGAGTAGCATGGACATTCAGGCTATAGAATCTGACAAATGTGTACGGAGAGGACCAGCCTGCTACATCACACACTTGCTGCAAGGGGACACCTCTTTCTAAAGTCATGGAAAATGTAACCCTTCTGGTTGAATGGGCCCCTCAAGTGAAGCTTGACCACGCATCTCGTAGGCCAGGGCAGTAGCATCCCTCAAGCAATGTGACTTAGTTTGCTTAGTAGCAGCCGCCACCTTGTTGCAGCCCCCATAGCACATGAAAAGCTACTCTGACCTACGCCACTGGCTGGTGTGGTGGATGTAATTCAGAAGAGCACATACTGGTAAGTGAAGTCTTTCCTGCTCCGGTGTTGTGATCGGCAGGGCAGAAGGCCTCAAGAACAACTGGATGCATGGTGGAGAATGGAACTTTTGGAAGATAATTATGGTGAGGATGCAAAATAGCTTTGACCAGCCCAGGGGCAAATTCTAAACAGGTTGGCGTGAATGGAAAAGCCTGCAAATCCCCAACTCTCTTCAGAGAGGTAATAGCCATAAGAAAAAACATCTTTAGGGTCAGTAACCATACAGGTTATGACTCTATTGGTTCGAAAGGGGTGTCAACCAGACCCTCGAGCACTATAGCGAAGTCCCATTAAGGAACTGTAGGTCTAGTGAGCGGCCTCAACCGCTTGGTTCCACAAATGAAGCGGGAGACTAAAGGGTGAGAAGGCCGGCTATGAAGGGACGCACGACTCGCCACACTCTCCCTCTGGGATAAACTGGACTAGGTCGGGACTGGTTTGGACCAGGTTCAAATCATTCAGCAGGTCAGCCTGATACGCCTGCAAAACCGCCATGGTGTGCAGGGCAGTAACAGTCTTGCCCGCTGCCTGGAAAGCCTTCCCCACTAGATATTAGTCTGCAAGGCTTGGTGGGGAGTACAGGTTTCTTTAAAGAGGGTGACGTCCCAGGGGAGAGAGTCTCATCTCACGTGGGGCATCATCATGCATCCCAGTGTCTTTGCATCCACGATAGTTGAATAGATCGATGTTGATCGCACAAAGACCCAGAACGAATAGGGCTTATCCCATGAATGAGTTAGCTCATCATGGAGGTCATCAAAGAAGGGAAGATACAGTCGCTGAGTCCCCTCCCCCGGGCCATCTAACAGAAACCTGTCATCCAGCTTTGAGCGTTTGGAGGTCTCTTGTTCCTGCGGTATCCAGTTGTAGCCTAATGGTTAGAGAGTCGGACTTGTAACCAGAAGGTTGACGGTTTGATTCTCAGTACCGGCAGGTAACAACTGACGTGCCCTTGAGCAAGGCACCTTACCCCTGTTTGCTCCCCGGGTGCTGCAGTGATAGCTGCCCACTGCTCTTGGTGTTTGTGTGTTCACGACTTGAAGTGTGTGTGTTCACTATTCACTGGTTAGGTTAAATGCAGAGGTCACGGGTATGAGTCATGGGAATGTATATCTGACAAATAGGTCACTTTCACTATCACAGAGTTCGCACCCTCCCTCAAGCCTGAGGGCAGCATGCTCAGCACCCAAACACTCGAAGCAAAACTCATGCAGATCATTGTCCGAAATGAGCTTCTTGCAAGGAGGCACACATCTCTTATCGGACTCCGCCATAATCATAAACACACACACAATGCGGTCCTTGAAGACAAAGAAATCTGAGGATGTGTCCATTTCACGCTTATTTATAACCTCAGGTGTGTTTTATAAATCATATAACCGAGGTTATTTATGCCAATCCTTGGCATGTTTGACACACATGCTTCACAACCGGTCGAACACAGAATATTCTCGCAGCATCGAGAGTATCTTTTGATAGGGCACACAAAAATGCAACGCAAGCGTTCAATGCAAATGCGCAAGCATTTGCCATTGTAAAAAACAACAATACCTGTTTGTGATAGTGAGTAAAACTATCCTGCATCAGAGGCCATCAATTGATTGTATTTATATATGTGACCTTGAAGAAATCCAAAAAGAATCAGATTACATTTATATTTTGGTGCTTGGATTATATTACTGAATACTTTTTATAAAGTAATTTGTAACTATAATGTAAAATATATTTTAAAAGTAACACTCCCAAGTCTGTTTGTCACACAGTACAAAAATCATCCCAACTAAAAGTAATGTCACACTGTGCCATGATCTCAGTTGTCATTAAAGTCAGACTGTAGGTGGACACATGCAAGAAGACTCCTATAGAGTTTTATTTTATAGATTGCCATAGGGGAAAACACACTTAAGGACTTCTCAGAATTTCTGACACTGCCAGAATTATATTTTAGTGCATTAAGCCACATTACACTTCCGACAAAATCTGCTACTCACCCTGGTAAAATCTGCCTCTCCTCGCTACACACTCCTCTCCGTTCACAAACTCTGTGTATAGCGCTTGCTTTTAGAATTACAACAATACTCAATTTTTTTTATTTGCACATGGAGGCTGGCCATCCTATAGCTTCAGAAGAAACAGACGGTTTCAAATAACAACATAAACAAGCGTTTCTTTGCATGTGCGCTTTTGTGGCCCAAACTTATCTTCTGTACACATCCGCAAAGAATAGTGTCCCTGCTGATTATTGCTGATAACAAGCAAAATAAATAATAAGTAAATTACATTAGCTAGCAAGTTAAATGTATGTCTAGCCAGTATTATTTTGGTTTACCAGTAGAAGAACCATTTCTTGGCTAAATTTAAAGTTACATGACCCATTCAACAAATTGTTTATTTAATAAAATATATATAAATTTATATAAATTAAATAGCATTATATTATTAGCCACTAGCCAGACCAATCAACAAACACAGACCGGAAGTTAACTTCAGGTCAGGTGCGTGTGCCAGATAAAACTGCTTATAGTTTCAGAACTCTTATATTGCTTTCCTGATGTTATTATTAGTCCTTTTTTGTGGCTTCGCAGACATGACAACTATGAACTGTAATTGTCTTGCAAAACTGTGCATGATACTTGTGTTTTTCACAGAAAAAATTTGCCATATGGTTTGGGAACAGCATGAATGTAAGTAAGTGATGATTCCAGAATATTTATTAGCTAACAGTATTTTAACAGTATTTTTAAGGACATATGATGCTCGGCTAGTACACACTAAATAGTATGCAGGAAATATTTTCTTTTAACATTTTATAAGACTTATTCTACACTGCTCAAACATTCAGAAAACGTAAATACAACAAGCACAAATGTAAGAATAAACACCTGACAGAAAACACACCACACATAAGGACACAAAAATGCATATCAGTAGTTGCAAGTGCCCACTGGAGTGCAGGGTTAGTATTTGTCTTAAATAACATTCTGAAATCTGGTGTGGCAAAACCTTAGAATTTTTTTCATTGGATTTCCACCCCATTGCATGTCTATTGCAGCCCCAGGGCACAGGCAGGTGCAGTGAACATGCACAGATAAGCATTTGCTTGTAACTGGTTGCACTTTATGTGAATGGGAACCTGTTATGAGACAAAATTGTTGTGTAGAGTATAGCTTATATATTGTTAAAGCCATTCAACAAAAGAGCAACTAGTTGTGACATCAATTTTCTGACATATCCATAACCCTATTTCCCTAACTCCCCTGCTGTGGCAACTACTTTGGAGACCCTGGCTATAGCAACAAGGAAGGGAGAGGGATGGGGCTTCAGCCAACACATGCTAGTTTCCTATTTACTGGCACTCATGAAGAAATAATTGCTGGCCCATGCAGAATCTATACAATGCTTAGAATCTCTTACCCTGTCCTTCACTATGAGACACTTTGCATGAGCAGAAGACAAACAATGAGTGCAAGATTAGTAAAGTTTTGTTTAAGTTTCAGACAGCAGAAGGAAATCAACTGTGGAAGAAGCAGGTAGGATAAGGTTACGTCACCAGTAGTCTGTAAACTCAAATAACTAACTTTTGATTTTGGCATTCAGACAGATAAAAATTTTATATTCACACACACACACAGCACCCTCTTGATGACAAGATATATGGTATTAGTAACTCAAATGGCATTAGTACATACTGTACAATGCAGTGAATGTGCACATTTAGACAGAACACAGTTTCCTCATAGCAGCAATGAAATCACATTAGCAGAGCACACATCAGAAAAGAAAAGAAAAACTCTAACCACTTTATCCTCCTTGAGTCATGCAGTCCAGGAAGCCGAGAGTGAAAAAAGCAAACAGAGGGAGTGGGGGAAAGTGGGGAGGGTGGAAGAAACAAAGTGTGAAATTAAAATTGAAAATAAATGGTGAGAAATAGAAAGAGGGAGTGTGTGAAAAAGAAATGGCGGGATAGAGGGAAGGAGGGAAAAGGAGGCAGGAAAGTGTTAGTAAAGCAACCAAGTTATCTCTGGTGCATTAAGACATATGCATAGAGAGACATAAGCAATAATATTTACTGCAACTTTGAATATGTCTCACAAATTATATCTGTTACTGTGTGTAATTTAATAGTATTTATACACACAATATAGTAGAGGTGCATAACATTTATGTATGACTCTGCTAGAGATGAATTCTGAGAAAAGAACACTTATAACTGAACAAGTTCTTGACTCTCACACAACACTGATGAAGGCGCCAAACAACCTTACAGGATGCTTGTGCATACAACACTGAGGAGCCTCACTGAATCTGTGTCTGATAAGTCAAATAAAGAAGTGTGCTTTTACATATGTTAAAACATGCATGCATGTAGGTCCTTTGGATGATTTTAGTTGACTTAAAAAAAATGTTTGGCCTGTTAGAATACCATTTACAGCCTATCAGGGGAAAAGTATACTAATAAGGTATATTCTGCACACACACGTCTTAAAGATGCAATCTGTAACTTTTTTGTTAAAAAATATTTGAGCAAGTGCATAAAATCTGTGTTCAGAACTGCTGTCTTATCTTATTCTGATTCGCAACATTAAGCATAAAATAATGATTTATAATTTAAGTGGTCATGTCCGTTTTCAATGGAAATGTGAATTTACTGCAGTTAAATTGGACCATATTTACATTTTTATGTTATGCCTGTAAACAAAAAGGACCTGGCTGCCAATATTACATGTGTGGATACTGCAGGTGGCGAACCATTGTTTGTTCTTATAACAGTAGCTCAGATTTGATCTAGATGGAGGCAAGTTCTTAGGGGGCGTTCACATTATAATGTGCCAACTATAACTATAATTATTCGGGAGAATACTGTGCTTCAAATCACAACTTTAATGATAAATATACAGAGAACAATATCATTGAGATCACTTTCAGAAAGATTTTTTTCCACCCAGTGAACAATCAAACATACTGTTAAACAGTCTCTGGCGGATCTCTAATGTTTGGCTATTGATGATCGCGACGCAGGTTTTATGTCTGAATTAAACACTGTAGGTCGGAAAGCCTTGTGTTTATTATATACTGATGTAGCGCTTATAAGTCTGAGTAAGCTGCCAAAATATATGCTTCCCTTTCTGTCAGTCACTCGACGTTGTGTCAACAGATGGGGGTTGAACTTGAGAACCAAGCTCTTCCGAGAGGAATTTTAAAAGGCCAGTGAACTTAGCGAATGGCATCCACATATCTGGGTATCAAAGGAGGACGGCGTGCGCATTCATTCATCTTTTTTTCTTCGGATCTGCGAGGCTGGATTATTTTCAGGCTGAGCATTTTTTCTCCTCGAGAGCTTTTCTAAAAGCTGCTGGATCATACGACGCAGATCAGCGGAGCGTTTCCTTCATCTACGGAGTTGCCCTGGGCGTTTCGGCAGCAGAGTCACAGACGCTAAAAGAGAAAATTTCCTCTTTCAACGTGCGCACGGTCTCCGGACATGTCGCACCGTTGTCCTTGGGTGCGGCACTCTAGTCCCTGAGTCGGATGGGCACGACACTTGCATTGCGTGTTTGGGACTCGAACATGCACATAATGAAGACATGGCACACCCCGTACTCGGCGCATGCTCGTCCGACGGACTCTATAGCTGTTTCCTCCCTCGCATAGCTAGGGGCTATATCAACATTCTCCCGACGTTGTCCAGCTCATTTGGGAGCGGTTCAGCCAGGCACAGGTGGACCTGTTTGCCTCCCCGGACACCACTTATTGCCCGCTTTGGTACTCCCTGTCGGAAGCTGTCAGCACGGATGCCCTAGCACACAGCTGGCCGCGGGACAAGCGGAAGTACGCCTTTCCCCCAGTGAGCCTCATTGCACAGGTACTGTGCAAGGTCAGGGAAGAGGGGCATCAAGTGCTGCTAGTTGCACCCTATTGGCCCAACTAGACTTGGTTCTTGGAGCTCATCCCTCTGACGACAACCCCCCATCCTGGCCAATTCCCCTGAGGAGGGACCTTCTGGCTCAGGGGAAGGGCACGGTGTGGCACCTGAGGCCGGACTTGTGGAAACTCCACGTCTGGCTCCTGGACGGGACGAAGAACTCCTCGGGTCGGTGCTGGCCTTTCTCCAAGAGACCTCACCCCCTCTACCCTTAAAGTGTATGTTGCCGCCTAGGCCAGGCCTGGCTACGTGCCCAAAGTTCTCACCACTCCCTTTCAGGACCAGGTGGTGAACTTGCAGGCGCTCCCCACTGGGGAGGAAGACCCAACCTCCTCCGTATTGTGTCCAGAACGCGCCCTGCGCCTCTACTTAGACCAAACACAGAGCTTTATGAGCTCTGAGCAGCTCTTTGTGTGTTTCGGAGGACAGCGGAAGGGGAGGGCTGTCTCCAAACGGAGAATGGAGCACTGGATCGTGGTCGCCATTACAATGGCGTACCGATCTCAAGATCTCCCGTGCCCGCTGGCAGTGATGTGGCACAACCCCCAAAAAACAATAATAAATAACTGCTATTGATGTGATAGAGCAGCAAAACTTGTGGATTGCAGCCTTAAGCTGCTTGATTTGGGTATACTGACAGAATGCAATATAATATAATATACATAACTTTGTCTTTAGATGTGTATAAAGACCTTACATAATGAACTGTTTTGTTTCTATGAGCTATTTCTACCTACATACACTGTGGGTACCCTTTCATGAATTTTGCCATATTGATTCTCCCCCAAACAGCAAACTACTCTACAGAGCTGGTTTCCTAAACATGTGGCAGCTTTGGCAGAGAAGCGGAAACGTGATGACATCTTTGTCCTGTGTTAGCTACCGAAGTTGTTCGAAGATCTCCCGTGCCCGCTGGCAGTGAGAGCTCACTCCACTCGGGGTGTAGCCTCCTCGTGGGCACTGGCTCAGGGCGCCTCTCTGGCAGACATCTACAAAGCTGCAGGTTGGGCTACGCCCAACACCTTCGCAAGGTTCTACAACCTCTGTGTGGACCCAGTGTCAGCTTGGTAACAGGTGTGTTGTGCACGTCGTCCTCCTTTTATTCCCAGATATCCGTGGCCTTTTAAAATTCTTCTCTTAAGAGTTTGTTTCTCAAGTTCAACCCCCATCTGTCGACACGTCTCATTCCCTCCATCAGGGAACAGAGGTTACAGTCGTAACCAAGACTTTACATCCCAGACACAAGAGCATTCGGCCTTGCTGTGCTTTGCTGTCATATTTTGGAGAAAAAATGTGAACAGCTCTTTACTCTGATTATATCTGGGGAACCTGTTATTAAAACTAAAGTGGATGATTTTATACTAGTGCATTTTTGTTTTAAAATGCATAACTTTTGCTACAGTTCTGCCTGATGTCCACACTACACAAGAATTTTCTACCATCTAAAACTGATACTTTTGTAAAAGCTGCAGACCCCATTTTAGTTTGAAAACTCAGTGCTGATGGACGAAAACTGAAAACGAAGGCGTTGCTTTTTCCTGTAAATAGGTAAGATGTCCCTAAGTGGTCTATTTTAAAACAATTGTGTTTATTTGGTCAAAACATAAGCAGCAGATATGTTACATGTTCAGATGACATTTTTCAGACATATGCTTGTAGAACAAACTTCTATTGTCATGTTCATATAAAATAACAGATCTTATGCAATCACACACACGCACGCACGCACGCACACACACACAACCCATATGATCAGATTAATCTGCACATAGCAGCATTGTCAAAGCACAACCCCCAAAAAACAATAATAAATAACTGCTATTGATGTGATAGAGCAGCAAAACTTGTGGATTGCAGCCTTAAGCTGCTTGATTTGGGTATACTGACAGAATGCAATATAATATAATATACATAACTTTGTCTTTAGATGTGTATAAAGACCTTACATAATGAACTGTTTTGTTTCTATGAGCTATTTCTACCTACATACACTGTGGGTACCCTTTCATGAATTTTGCCATATTGATTCTCCCCCAAACAGCAAACTACTCTACAGAGCTGGTTTCCTAAACATGTGGCAGCTTTGGCAGAGAAGCGGAAACGTGATGACATCTTTGTCCTGTGTTAGCTACCGAAGTTGTTCGAAGGGGAGGTAAGTCGTTGGTTGCAATTTGCATCCTCACCGCTAGATGCCACTAAAATCTCCATATTGCTACTTTAATGGTTATAAATTAGCCTGAAAGTGAGAGATGTCTAAATTTTGACTGGGGAATACTAGCATATTGCCTTGCATACTTGTACATAAAACATCTCTCTTTCCATGTTGTATGGGGACTTCCCTTAGACATAATTACTTTTATACTCTACAATGTATATATTTATCCCCTTACCCTCACTCTAAACATAACCCTTACAGAAATTGTTGTGCATTTTAACCTTGTCAACATACTTTAGTTTTGATTCATAAGCTGTCTCCTTGTGGGGTCAAAACATCAATGGTATTACTCTTTTTGTGGAGACATTTGGTCCCGATATTGTAGGGTTTGCACAAATTACTTCAAATTAACACTGAACACAGAAAACTGCATTCAGAGCCCTGCTGTTACCCTTCCTTGTTGAAATCTTAAAGATAGACTGTATGCAACTGTAGGGCATCTCACCCAGCTGGGCTGGACGGAAATAAAGCAGATTGGACCTCAGCATGCCCAGTGAGATGAGTACATTCTCAGGTAAGTCTCTCTGGAGGACAGGGGTGGGGGTGCTGTTTTTAGGGACAGCAGGAGAGGGTAAGATCTTAAAATAGACCTTCTCATGTTATGTCGCTGGATGCTGGCCCAAACATTACTGGTGCTAAGTCAATGAAGATTTCAATAAAGAAAGAGTAAAGACTCAGAGGAGCTTTTAAGCTTGCTAGAGACTGTGATTTTAGCAATCTTATAAGATCATGACAGATCACACTGTGCGACATGAATCTAATGTTTGTAGACCGTATGATGATCACACTTATTGAATTGTGGGCTACAGCACATGTTAATAAATGTCATCAGGGTGCGCTAGTTGTAAACAAACACAAGTTGAATTGCAGTTGTGCTTTCCATGTGCGCTGAAGAAAAGAAAGAGTGGTGGAGTAAGAGTGCAATATGGATTTGCTTTATAAGTAGGCATAGGTTGTTGGATCATGCTAAATTTCTGACACTTAGACTATCTTTGATCGCAAGACCGTGACAACGGCCACATATAAATTTCTCTCACTGTACGACATAGAACCAGCGTTTAGGACCCACACGACAATCACCACAATTGTTTCACTACAGGTGTTGGTCATATAATTAGAATATCATCAAAAAGTTGATTTATTTCACTAATTCCATTCAAAAAGTGAAACTTGTATATTATATTCATTCATTACACACAGACTGGTATATTTCAAATGTTTATTTCTTTTAATTTTGATGATTATAACTGACAACTACTGAAAATCCCAAATTCAGTATCTCAGAAAATTAGAATATTACTTAAGACCAACACAAAGAAAGGATTTTTAGAGATCTGGGCCAACTGAAAAGTATGAACATGAAGAGTATGAGCATGTACAGCACTCAATACTTAGTTGGGGCTCCTTTTGCCTGAATTACTGCAGCAATGTGGCGTGGCATGGAGTCGATCAGTCTGTGGCACTGCTCAGGTGTTATGAGAGCCCAGGTCGCTCTGATAGTGGCCTTCAGCTCTTCTGCATTGTTGGGTCTGGCATATCGCATCTTCCTCTTCACAATACCCCATAGATTTTCTCAGGCGAGGTCAGGCGAGTTTGCTAGCCAATTAAGAACAGGGATACCATGGTCCTTAAACCAGGTACTGGTAGCTTTGGCACTGTGTGCAGGTGCCAAGTCCTGTTGGAAAATGAAATCTGCATCTCCATAAAGTTGGTCAGCAGCAGGAAGCAGGAAGTGCTCTAAAACTTCCTGGTATACGGCGTTGACCTTGGACCTCAGGAAACACAGTGGACCAACACCAGCAGATGACATGGCACCCCAAACCATCACTGACTGTGGAAACGTGGATTCTGTGCCTCTCCTCTCTTCCTCCAGACTCTGGGACCCTGATTTCCAAAGGAAATGCAAAATTTTTATTTTCATCAGAGAACATAACTTTGGACCACTCAGAAGCAGTCCAGTCCTTTTTGTCTTTAACCCAGGCGAGACGCTTCTGACGCTGTCTGTTGTTCAAGCATGGCTTGACACAAGGAATGCGACAGCTGAAACCCATGTCTTGCATACGTCTGTGCATAGTGGTTCTTGAAGCACTGACTCCAGCTGCAGTCCACTCTTTGTGAATCTTCCCCACATTTTTGAATGGGTTTTGTTTCACAATCCTCTCCAGGGTGCGGTTATCCATATTGCTTGTACACTTTTTTCAACCACATCTTTTCCTTTCCTTCGCCTCTTTATTAATGTGCTTGGACACAGAGCTCTGTGAACAGCCAGCCTCTTTTGCAATGACCTTTTGTGTCTTGCCCTCCTTATGCAAGGTATCAATAGTCATCTTTTGAACAACTAAGTCAGCAGTCTTCCCCATGATCGCCTACAGAACTAGACCGAGAGATCATTTAAAGGACTTTGCAGGTGTTTTGAGTTAATTAGCTGATGTGTGGCACCAGGTGTCTTCAATATTGAACCTTTTCACAATATTCTAATTTTCTGAGATACTGAATTTGGGATTTTCAGTAGTTGTCAGTTATAATAATCAAAATTAAAAGAAATAAACATTTGAAATATATCAGTCTGTGTGTAATGAATGAATATAATCTACAAGTTTCACTTTTTGAATGGAATTAGTGAAATAAATCAACTTTTTGATGATATTCTAATTATATGACCAGCACCTGTATAATCATCTTTTGTCTGGGACAGCCCATAAACGTACAGTGTGAACCCGGCTTTAGGTGGTTTGGACAGTGCAGTCTTTTAGAAAGAGAAAGTCTGGAGAAACTCAGGTTTATTTTGTAGAAACAGTGTGGATTGATTTCATCCAATTACCTCACCTGATTTACACAGATTCAGCAAATTCCCCTTTGGAGAATCAAATGAACAGCTGATGTGTAATTGTGAAAGATAGATGGAGGCTTTCATAAACAAAACAGTAAATAACAAAACTAAAGTATGAGGATAAAAATACTTAAATGAAATGAAATACTATATACCCAAAGAGAAACTGAATTGAATCGTACACTAAGAAAAACAAAATGGTGGAAAAATGGTGATAAAAATCCATTATAACTCACATTATTTGAGCGCAGAGACACTCTTCCCCCACAGCGTGCACAAAACTTGGTCTGGCAGTAAGAACACAGGTGCCCACAGCCATCTGCAAACTTGGTCTTGTGGCAAATTCCACAGGTAGGTGCATCATCTTTATGGACAGCCTGCTGTCGTTTAGTTTCTGCCCCAATATTCCTCACCTGCTCCTTATAACTCTCAAACTGTTGATGCAATGTCCTGACAGAAGTAAAGGTAAGAGGGAAAGTGTTGGTTAGTTCACTTGTGGTGTTAGAAGAACAATGAAGCACATTATTGCCAACAATGCTCATTGCCCACATACATTTGTGATGTATGTAAAAAGATGAACAACATTGCATTCTACTATATTTAGGTACAGATATATTTAAAGAATCTTAAAAAGACCAGATTTGCATATACTTTGTAACCTTAAACAACATAAAATTGAACAGGGAACAGTGCTTTGAAGTTTTCCTGAGAAGGAATCAAACAAACACATCAAATCAGGTTTAAAACACACCTTTCAGTGATGTTGTTGTAACACTACATGATGTGGTTAACAGTCATTGTAGGGCTGCAACAACTAATCGATGAAATCGATTATAATCGATAATAAAAAAGTTGTCAACGAATTTCATTATCGATTAGTTGGTCTGTGACGCTGCTATAATCAAGGCAAGCGTCTCTTCTCCGTGCAGCACTAGCTGCACAGTTTTAAAGTCAGACGCGTCTCGCCGTGCAGCACAAGTTATTAAAAATTATTATTTTTAATACATTTTTGGTTTAACATAAGCAGATTTCTAATTGAAGGAAAGGAAATAATCTAAAGCTGTAACCTTGACAATTTAAAGTTTATTAATCAGATTCTTTATTTATATTTGAGGCATTTAAATGCGCTTTACTGTTGTTTATTTAAACTTTTTTGTTTTAAATGACAAAATGAAAGATTATATTAGTAAAACCCAATTTGTTGCATTTGCACTTTGCAAAGTACATAACGAATACCTAGATTTGGGGGCTTATTTAGTTATTATAAGCAAAAGATCTAATTAAACTTTTTATCTGATTATTCGAAAAAAATAATCGCCCAACTAATTAAAATAATCGTTAGTTGCAGCCCTACATTGAAGTCATCTTAGTTTTAGAAAGCCTACTGTAAATGCAAGTAAAGTATGACATTACAGCTTCATGCATATAAGATTATAATAAACTCCTGCTAAATTATAACCAAATTTAACATTGTATGTCTTTTTTCTTCACTGCAATGCAAATAAGGAAATGTCATCAGCTTAAGACTTCTGGAAAAAAAGTGGCTTTGTTTCAGAAACACTCTCATCTTCTACCCAAATATATATATTTTCTTACTTTCACATCTATGTTATTCATGTCATGTAAATGCATCTGGTATATGTTTGCAATAATCATTCTTTGAAAAATAAAATAAAATAATAAAAGTGCAGAACATCACCTTTGTTTGTGGTTAACATCCATGCTAATAAATTTCCTTTCAAAATCCCAAACATGTGCAAAATAGAAACTCCAGTATCCACAGTAACACTATAACATATTAAGCACACTTCCCATGTCTATTGGTCTCCATCGCTGAAAATGGCAAAAATGAAATAGCAGGTTCTCTTTTGGAAACAAGCAGCAGACTGCAATCCCAGGTATCTGGATGGAGGTTGTAACTTTAAGGGGGTCTTGGCCTGTGATGCTGTTTTATGCGGTTAGAATGAAACCGTTACGTGCAAATATTGGAAGGTGTGCCAACAAGGATGAATCGTTAGCAGGAAATACATTTTTTTTAATGCTACAAGGTATACACAGATTTTTTTGACAACTTTTAAGTGAATTGACACATTATTTTACTATAGAATTAGGAGTGCATTTACAATGATCCTGCAAATAAGAAAAATTACTACAATGAGCTTGTTATTTTAAGAGATGCCTATAAAATGAATTCATCCCCTTTCACTTTATTCACAAGTTGTATGTTAAACAACTTTACATTAATCTACACTCTATACACCACAATTGAATGAGTATGATTTGGAAAGGCACACACCTTTCCATAAATGGTTTAACAGCTGAAAAAGCATATCAGAGCAAAAAGCAAACCATGAGGCCAGAAAAGCTGACAATAGAGCTCTAAGACAGGATTCTATCAAGACACAGATCTGGAAGACTACAAAAAATCTGCTGTATTAAAGGTTCACAGAAGCATGTAGCCTCCATTAATCATTAATGGAAATAGTTTGTAACAACCAGTCTTACTTGAGCTGTGCTTCTGTCCAAACTGAGCAATGGATGGTGAAGGGCCTTGGTTAGAGTAGTGATCAAGAAAGTGATGATCACTCTGGTTAAGCTCCATGATCTTATATGGAGATGGGAGAAACTTACAGAAGGACAAAGACCACTGCAACACTGAGCCTCTCCTCAGTGGAGACACATAAAAACGTAGAATTTGCAAGCACTTAAAGCAGCACAATGTCATTTTTCGACCTTAAAATAATGTCTCTAAAATTATTTCAGTTGTAGAACAACTCTTAACTGGATGAGTTTTGAGTTTGGGTATATACCCACACTCCCGCCCATTCCCTGCCAGTGGAAGAGTGCGATATGGTTTCCAAACAATCTTCTGCATTTACCGGTTCCATCAGCTTAGTAAACAAATTCACATGTATTGCGCTGCCCACGGGGAAACTTATACAGCTACATTATTTGCAACATTGGTAAAAGACAATTGTGCTTATCAACCACATGGGGGGAAAAGTTCATTAGTGCTGCTATAAAAGATTCTTTCAGATTTTCAGAAACAAGATTCTCTGGTTTGCTGAATCTTAGGCACTGCTTATCACCTGCATACAAAACCAATCCAAAAGTCAAGTGTGGTGGTAACAGCATCATGCTGTGAGGATGTTTTTCAGCAGCAGGGACTGGGGAACTCAGGGTAGAAGAAAAGTTCAACAGCATAAAACTTAAACGAATGTTTACTGATGGTCTCAATATAACCTGGCAGAGAATCTAAAGACAAGAATATCAGAAAATCACAAAATGAAGATGTGTAAAGGTATTTTAACCATGTATTGAGTTAAGGGTACAAATATTTACGCAATTAACTAATTTCAAATTTTTTTTATTTGCAAAGTTGTCACAAATTTGTTTTGTCATTGTGGTGTGTGGATTGTAGATTGAGGTGAAAAAAATGTATTTCTATTTATAGTAGTTTAACATAAGGTAGCAATGCAACAAAATGTAAATAAAATGAAGAGAGATGAATACTTCTTATAGGCACTGTATACAGTATACAGAGCAGTGTTTTTATTGGGTCATTGATACTCAACACAATCTCACAGCAAAACGTGGCTATTTTTATGAGGTGGCTAATTTTGGCTAATTCGTATGAATTTGTACGATTTAATCGTACATTTTATACGATTTGATTTCACACCAGTGATGTTAGGTTTAGGGCAGGGGTGGGGCTTCAGTATTTTTTCTAGTAATCATACATTTTTATACACAACGATTCACAACGTACGAATTCATACGAATTATCCACCTTATAAAACAGTTCAGAATTCCCGTGAGATCAGGTTGTGATACCTCAGCTGTGTGGCTGAGACTCTGAATTGGAGACATTACTTAAACTGGGGATTTCTCTGACTAGTGAGTTACACAAACACATATACACAGAATTCCCATTTCGAAATGCTTGTTCATTAAACTTTCATGTTGTTGGGTTCTAGGGGTGCTAAAAGCACTCTCACAGACACATACACACACTCTCCTTTTCTCTTTTTTTCTCAAAATGCACAGTAGGTGAATGTCCTTATTCCTATTTTGAATTATTCAATACATTATCCAGCTATTTCATCAGTGCAGTGTTAGCGGAGCAGATAAATCTATTTACATCTTAAAGCAACCACACACACACACACACACACACACACACACACACACACACACACACACACACACACACACACACACACACACACACACACACACACACACACACACACACACACACACACACACACACACACACACACCATCTCTGTAGGGAGAGTACATAGGCCTAATGGTTTTTAAAGGAGAGTGTGTGTATGTGTCTGTGAAAGTCTGTAAGAATCTAATGTCTTGCACATAAACATGTGCAAGACATTAGATTTAAAGAAAAATTATTTTTGACCAAATCTGAGCCTTTTTATTTAGTGAGGACCAGTAAATTGTCTTCATTTGGGCATCACAAATATAGCTAAACCTGTACACATACACACACAGGTCATGAGTGTACTTGTGCACACGCACACAATTAAATTTAATTTAGAATTCCAGGTGAAAAAAGTAAACTGGTAAAAAAATATTACAAACATCAACTGAAACCTTTGACAACTTATTTTTAAATATTTCAGCAGGACTTCCAAGTGTGAGCTATTTTCAGCTTCAATTCATAATTTAATGCTCATGTTTCCCTCCCATAAACCTTAAAACCTACTTTTTGTAGGGAAAAACAGAAAGGAAGAAAAAAAATTATCAAAAGTTCTTATAGCAGTATTTGTGATTTACAGAACTGTTAGATATCCTAATTTAGCATTTTCAAAAATAAATGTGATAAATAGAAGCACATTTGCACTCACACGCATGTGACAGTGTGGGCATGTGATGGCACATGCTATGTGACCTGACCAGGTGTTACATTCACGAATGACCGCTCATTGATTAACTTTGACCTCAAGCCTGCATATAGCTATAAACAACTTGATTACAGGGTGTAACCTGTACCAGCTGCCATGTTCTCAGCCATGAACAATATAAAAACACACAAATAAATACTCCCAATACAGTACAAGCAATCCTAACTTATACCCTTGAAAAAATTCTAATACTGCTAAACTATAACACCAAGACACCAAATAACACCAAGAAACATAGCACCACAAACATTATTTAAGGGGCACATTTCTTTATTTTTTAGTGGGTATAATGAGTTTTAACTGGTACCTATTATCCGAAATGTACATAACATCTCTGCCTGTGCTGATGAGCACATGCCGTAGGGTCACAATAAATGCACAGTTTATGTCAATGATTTCTCTGAATAGAGTTTATCAATTACCCCAAAATCATTTTTCTTAGTCTTTCCTTTTACCTCAAATGTACATGTATGAACACATATTGAGGTCCATTCATTTCTGTTTCAAGACGCTGCATCGTCAGTCGTTACAATGTGGCGCCTATGACTCAATCAACGCATGGTCAAAGCTATTCCATTGCAGATTGGTCGTCTCGTCACAGGAGACCTGAAAAGTGCATGCCCTTCGTTTCCCTCTGAGAATTTAAGCACCTGTGAGGGAACATATGCAACCTGCACGTGTATTCGTGGAGACGAGATTAAAAGGATGTTTGTTTGTCATATAAGACCAAGTATGTTTTAGATAGCCTATCGAAACACGTTAAGAAGCGAATTATTAGCAAATTATTTGTATGGCTTAAACCTGCAAATTCCTCATTTGTAGTCGCCCGCCCCGTCAAAGGAAGCGCGTCAGCCAAACGAAATATCGCCTGCCAATAACTAACTAACCACACCCGGGTTGTGAAGCGCCTATAAAGATTATACCTTTCTCAGTTTAAAAAAAATGTGAAAAGACTCAATGCAGCCATTTAGCTTCCTCTCTCGTTTGAAATGTTCTGTTCACATTCCAGCAGGCGCAAACACAAAAGCCAATGGTCGTGTCTTCAATCGTACATTGACATCATCTCAATGAGTGTTTAATCCCTCGCATGACGGTGGGGAGCACCTCGTGTTGCCCCTGGAGGTGCGTCGGGTGGAGTGGGGTGGCACGCAGATGCTAGTATGATTCATCCTCGAGCTGTCACGCCCCGTCTCCGTGTCTGCTTTCCTTGATGCACCTGTAACACCCCTGACCTCAAACCCAGCTAGTTCCCACTCACACATAGGCTACACATACTCTCTCTAAAGACTATAAAAACATATTTTGTGCTACATTAACGCCCACACTCAGAGGCCATTGCAACCATCTTTACGAGTAGATGGTTCTTCCGGATAAGGTTACTATTAGACTGAAGAAGCTGCAAAATCACTTCGTATGTCTTTAGAAGGTCATCAGTTAAAGCCTACGGTTCAGGTATGACTGTATAAGCAAAGGTAGCTGTATAGAAACATAGGTGTTTGACTCAAGTCTAGAAACGTTTAATGCACAAAAGACATGGCTCACTTACTTTAGCATGGCTTGTTCCTTATCCTCTTCTTCCCTTTGCCGAACCATCACTGCCATGATGATTTTCCTTTCCTCCTCCGTGAGGTGACTCAAGTCCGGCATATCAGGCATGGGAGCCGGTACAGTGGGTGGGCGAGGGCCGCTCTGGGGCCCTACTGAGGCGGACATCTTTTGCCCCGCACCCAGGCGTATCCGTTGGCAGTATCCCGAGCACTAGGAGCCACACCTCACGACATGGTGCACGGATATAGCAGCGTTCTTTGAGAATAGTGCAAATCTCTCATGGTTTCAGGTAGCCTACACACAGCTGTGCTTTAGTTTCTCCTCGGCGTTTTTCTGCTTACCCTCCTCTGTTCTAGCTACCCCACCCCGCCTCTCCTCTCCACCTTACGGGAAGCCCATCATCTCTACGCCCGGAGTCAACGCAAATAGAGGGACTAGCCAGGCATTAGCCAGCAGATCTGTGATTACCCCGTTCGCGGAACCGGGAGCACGGTATTGGGCGACGGCAAAGGCGGAGTCCGTCTCTCGCTCACAGATCTCTCTCTCTCTTTCGTCGTACACAGAAAGAGTCAATGGAAATGCATATTCCTGGTCGCATACGTACACGGTCTCAAAGAATAGGATGGACGCTTACTCGTGAAAGGGACAAACAAAAGCATCAGTTTGACGGTCACACTTTTATATTAATATATAGGCCTACGCAGATCGGTCACGAACACATTTTACAAGTAGCCTACGTGTACGTTCGCTTTTTTTTGGAGTAGCTCTGTCTGGCTATGCTTCTGTGTGTGCTCTCGTCTGTCTATTTTTAGAATCTGCTTCCGCGGACCTCTTAAGTCAAATCAATTCGTCTGTTTTCTTTGACTAAGGAATGGAACGTCTGTAATTAAATTTAGGCTATATATAAAGTAGCTACTGATGTGACTACCGAAAATAGATTTCTCGGCTCACCAATTTGAAACGAAAGTCAACAAACCACAGAAAATCACACTCTACGTCTACGATAAGCTAAATTGAAGAATAACGATGACTATGGTAAATTGTATATTTTCAGAACCATGGACAGCGACACGACCCATGCAGGAAGTCCTTAGGTCTATATATAAACCCGTTACAAATACCACGATATCGTCACGTATATGGTTTAGAGATACCAAAGGATAAACACAGAATCAAACAGGGCTTGATTTGCCTCTGTGTGTGTCTTTTTCACACTACTTTTACGTTTATTTGTGAAAATAATCAAATTAGGTGGGGCCAAAATAAATATTTGAAGGTTTAAAAAAATGTGCACTGAATAAAACAACTACTAGGTATTTACATTTTTGTTGCAAGTTTTTTTTAAAGTAAATTTACATAATAAAAACTGTGTGCAAAAAATATGCAAATTGACAAAATGAAGTAAATCCTACTAGTTGTTTTTTCAGTGTAGAAAAGTTGTATGTGTACAATATTGCAATCCTGCTTAACACTGCATGACACAACAACTTCACAAGAAGGTTACCAACCATAAACTGGTCTGCAAAGCACCATGGGTTGCCACATTAACTTCGTAGTTTCTAGAAAATGTATCGGTTGATGATCAATTAATCAACTAATATCCATTATATTAGAGGAACACCTTTTAATACTGCCCAAGATGTTGAGATGGTTCTCGTCAAATGACACCTTATACCATCAAACAAGAACACGTTGCTAACATTATCTGCGTAGACAATCACTTTTACTACCCAGTGTGATGACCTCTACTTTGACAGAGGCCGCCCTTGCTTTGGTCCACCATAACAGATCAAAGTTGGTCTGAATGTTGCAGTTTCTCTGTGGCTCCCAGATAGCCTCAAGCATGGATGTAGCCAGCTATGAGGTCACAGAGGTCCGGCCTTCTGTATTTTTTTCAAAATTCAAAAATTAAATGATAAGCTCTTAGAAAGAATAATCAGCAGTTTAAAACTCCTCTGAGTGTGGGTGCATATTCAGTTTAGACAGCTTTATTATTGTGTAAAAAAGAATTTATCGCAGTCAGTGTCAAAGTTTAGTATGTGCATTTTATAACCGTCTTTCACATTTTGTTCACATGAAAGAGACATCTGTGACCCTGTCTGTGAAAACCAGGCTATATAGATTCACAATCTAATTTTGAGATAACAAGCATCAAAGATTGATTTGCATCATTAATTTTAATACTTTAACATGGCCTCAGTCAATATCAAGATTATATGTATACGTATATATATGTATATACATTATGTAGGATATTTTTTGTATAAACAATCACAAAAAATGACTTCTGCCGGATTTTCACATGCCAATGTCACATTTTTGGAAGGTAATAATGTGGGGAGTTGCAAGTTATAGGATTAGCAATAATTTTTTATTTTAATAATTTGTTAAAGCCAGTTTTTTTTTTAAAGTTATATTTATGCTTTGGCCCAACAAGATTCATGCTAAGTCATAGTAACATTGCTGAATATTTCCTAACATGCTTTGCAAGGAACTCGAAAATGGGAGTAAATGTCAAAATAAAGTGTTTTATGCATTTTAGTCAAAAAATTAGAACATCTAACAATGTTTAGTATTTTGTTGTATTATGTTTTAAAGAGATTGTGTTACATTAGTTTTTTTTAAGAGGTTGTGCAAGAATAGAGCATTTCGGCAATGATTGTGCTGTGACTGGCTGTTATTCCTTCACAATAACTTTGAGCATTGTTTAAAAGTTGAGCTGAATGTTATCCAATAAAATCACTTTCTTTGAAAAATTGACCTTAGCTGATTAGTTTGAAGACTAGTGAATTGGATAGGGTGTCAAGAATTGTGCTATATTACAAGTAAATGAATATATCAATCAATAAAACCAGAAAATGTGCACTTTAATCACTTGATTAGAAATGGACAACCCTCAAATTACTTGCAGAGTTAATCAAGGAAGCATTACAAAAGGACACCAAGTCATGGTTTATGTTAAGAACAGCTTTATTATGCAGTTAAAAAAATATTGTTGATGCAAGTAAAAAACAAATATATAGACACAGCAAAATGAACACTAGTAGTATATATACAGGCACAACCACAGGAGACATATTTTATGTAGCCTCCAAAGTATTAAATAAAAACTATTATTTTGCCCCTTAATATTTGTATAACTCCTGCAAAAATGTTATAATTCATTGAAGTGCTCTATATATTAAAAAAACATTTCTAGACGAATTTTTTTGCAATCATCTGGATGCCTTATTGCAACACCATTGCGAAGAAGCATCTCTGTGTAAGGCTGCCAGAAAGTGTCATCAGTAGTCACGTAAGGGTCATGAGGAGTTTCTAATGTTTTGTTAGTCAGTTTCTGCAATAAATAAGACGATGAATGACTTAAAGTGTTAATACAAAGGTGGAAAATAAATGAAGTCTGAATCGGTATCAAAATACAGTTTCATTTCTATTCTTTTAATGTAACCCATCAACACTTTTTCTTCATCCTATTCACTTTAATTTTTAAATTGATTTAAATAACTAGAGAGGGTAAACATGAAAATAAACAAAAAATTGTATTAATGAGTGTCTGAACATACCTCTATAATCTCACTCAATGAAATCAGGTTAACCTCTGCATCATATGCAGCAGCCTGGAAAAAAATGTGTAATAAATAACAGAGATTGCACTAAAACTTGTGGTTATATCTAATTAAGAAGGAAATGCAACCTACTCTTTTTTTCTTTGTCCCATTTCCTTGAGGATCGGGAAGTGGAAAGTGCTCAGCTAACATGTCGCTCAGCGTTTCCATGAGGCTGCTATGATAGTCTTTTAGATTGTTAATTTTTTTCTTCATATCCAACAAAACACTGCAATGTAAATAAATGTGAAAATATTAAATTATATACATATACTTCTCCAGCAAAACTATTACATTTTGAGAATGAGTAAAACTACAAATTAACTACATTGACAATACAAAAGTGCTTGGAATTATTTTATTATACATATACTCGCAGCATAAAACTGATATACCTGTGTTCTGATAACTTCTCATTTTCATGTTGTAATACGGTGACTCGATCAGACACTGCATTAAACACATCTTTTTTATCTGACAGCCATGTCTGCTCTCTGAAAAATTTTGTAATTACAGAGTTAAAAATATATTCTGTGTGATTTTCATAAGTAATTTATACTTCTCATGATTATTTAAGGTTAATTTTAAAAAATAAATCTGAAATCTGCAAAACCTTTTCAAACCCCCTTTCAGGGCATTGAGTCTTGCTTGTGAACACGATAGGACCATTTGAAGCTGAGTGTTCAGTCTTTGCAACTTTAAAGACAGACAAAAAAGTTATAACATTAATAACAGTTAATACACTCTAAAATATAAGTGTTATTACCTCTTCTTTTCCAACAGATAATAAAACCTCAGGATTTGTCAGCATTACTGTAAAATTAAAGTAAAAAAAAAATATATAAAAATAGTTAGATGTTGTAACTGAAGTCTTTGTGCATCATTTATATTATAGAATTCTGAGTACATAACTACAAATAATATTTACAATTACATTTTGATTCCATTTCCGGCCACTGTTCTAGCTCAGTTGAGATCGCATGTAAGCGATTCAGTGCCTGCTCACAAAAAAGTAACAACTCATTTCAGAATTATTGAAGTAAAAAAAATGCATTTAATATGCACACCAACTCAAAAATACAAGGACAAACCTCATTTGATTCATCATCATTAGACTCGGTGTCTGCCAAAATGATCTCATTTTGAAGCTAAAAGATAAATTTAGTTATTCTACAGATGTTGTCTAAACGAACTTAAAACAAAAAATTCAAGTGATGTTAATTGTGTTTATGTCATTGATAATGTCATGTCATCTGTGTGGCCTTGACTGGAGAGAAGCTAAGCAAACACTTACACTTTAAACAAATAATTAACAAATTAACTAATGATGAGGTAAAAACTATGGTAAATCACCTTATTTAGCAGTCCAAATTGTTCTTCACACTCATCTAACAGTACCGCCTTTGCAGTATCCATGCATTCTGTGTTTTCTGAATGGATGTCCTGTGCCATCGCTATGTGCTTCAGTCGTGTTGTTGTCTAACGTTACAAATGTAATAAAGCCATACACATTCAAAAGGGACAGAAAGGTAACGTTAAAAGCATAAAACATCATAACAACAGTCGTTTTACAAAATACACTAACATGCTTTAATTAATCCCCCCCCCCCCACCACACACACTTTTAGACATTAAATAAATTAACAAAGACCATACAGCGCAAAGCAGCAATAAATGCCCAAATAAAAACCACATAAAGTCTCATAAAATGTATAAACAAACAATGCCAATGGTCTTTATAACAATAAATGTTAGATTATGGTTCAAAAGGTAATGTTAAACGTTACTAAGTAATGTGAAAAGGGCTTTAGCCGTGAAGCTAACTAGTTAACGTTAACGGTTTTAAATTGCTGGCCAAATGCATATAAACGTTCCCTATTAAGCAAAAGCGATATTTTGTTCACAAGCATAATGTATAGGTTATGGTGGTACTCACCATATAGCCTTTTATTAAACAAAATCCGCGCCCGTGTTTAAACACCCACAACACACTTTAAACATAAAAATGCCGCCAACGACAGAGTAATGACGTCAGTTAAAGTGTCTTCTTCGTCTTCATAATGGCCGCTCACTCCTCTGGAGCATTACTGCCACCTGCTGTATATCTTACATGGGTAATGCAATAAGGATAGAACCGTTACATTAAATAGAAAGACATTATTTAAGCAAGATTGGTAAAGTTACATTTGTTGATTTGGTGGATGAAGTGGGAAATTTTATAGACTATTATTCGTTTATTGTGAAATTCAAAATATCATGTTCTGCTAAAGAGTAGCCTATAAAAATCTTTGCAGTGTCCTCTTCATCAAATAAAGTACAAAATACTCTTATTTATTCAAATATGTCTGTTAAACTAACGAAGTAAAAGATTGGTAAAGTCTTTATGCTTTATCAAAAGTGTATCAACAAAGTAATTGGAAAATAATTCAAACATAAATTATTTTCTGATTATACACCATCCAAAGTTAACATTTTTGAAAATGCATCGTTTATTAAGAAATGTTGTAATCACATTAAATGGCCACTTTTTCCTAAAAAGAAGGTTATTCAGTATAAAATAATTCATAATGTTTATCCAGCTGCTGAAATTCTAAGATGAAGATTTCATCTTGAGATGTTTGTAAAAAAGTTATTTGAAAAATAATTTATCATCCCTAAAATATATAGCCAAAGGCAACCAATCCCTATGTGATTAACCACAAGTAACAATCTAAGAATTTGTATTTTTAGATTTTTTTATTACTTTATTTTTAAAGTAATAAAAAAAGTTTAAAGTTTATTTTTTATTTTCTCCCCCTGAGTTGTTATTGTCCAATTTTTGATTTTATATACATATTGTTATTCCTTACTTGATTCTGTAAATTGATGTAATTTCTAATAAAAAAAGAGGATGTAATGCCCCACCCGCATGTTAAGGTCCTTCATCTTCCTCACTGGGTTCCTCAATCTCCAGGGTGGGCATAAACATTACAATCCTGATTCATTATGCTCTAATCCTGTATTCTTTAAAAAGATTAAAACAACCAAACTCAGAGCCTTTCCCAAAAGATCTGTAACTTTATTTAGCCTACATTATTAAAGAGACTTTTCTGTTGATAGGGCCCTTTTTACATTTAAAAAGTACTGTTTGGAAAACATTACACCATTTTTATATTTCCCCATTATTTTAGTGTTGCATTTCATTCTGTATGATTATTTTCCTACACCTTCCATAAAATTGTTATTACTGTTTATTCAAAGTTAAAATACCATCCCCATGTACAGCTATTTCCCCACTTATCTGCTTTTAACCTAATGCACATATTTCCATCAGTAAATTCTGTGTTTTGTAGATATTATAAGCCTGATGTCAAATCTGAGCAAATTACAATCCTTGACCTGTTTAAGCAATTCATTTTGTGGAATATACAGACAATGTCTCTAATAAAAACATTCATCTCATTATTATTACTATATCCTTCTTCTCCTTTTTCCTGAGCCTCTAATAATTTAATTTCAACAATAGGTCCAGGAAAGTTCCATACTGACATATATTTGATTTCATTCTCCAGATCACTCCTTGATCCACTGCTCATACTTCCATCCATCCCTCCATTAATTGATATTCCTAGCAATCTTTTAAAACTGAATGTATGCGATGATTATCACTTTCCTGCAAATGAATCAAATACATCAAAGCTAGTTTGTAAAGTGTCATCATACGCTGTGGTAGTTTTTGCAACTGCTCTGCTTTTTCTTTTCCCTCTATTTGTTGTCAGGTTGTCTTTTCAGGCATATAAACTTGATGAAACAGCATTATATAAATAACAAAGAAGTGAAGCAAAAAGAAACATCTGTGTGAGATAGCAGGCAGAATGTGATTGTCCACTAGATGGCAGCAGATGACTAGAACTGAGTTATCTCAGTTATCTCCTGAAAGTAAGGCTATGTTCACACTGTCAAGGGATGCGTGTATCTCCATCAGCTCGCTTGTTTTGTAGTCAGGGCACTGATCAGTAGACAATCTACTTAACATCACAATTCGCTTATAGTGCATAACTAAACTGCATATTTGTATATTATTTATAATTTTTATCCCCTTAGTCTCATATTTATTTTATATTCTTTTCTTTTCTATTTCTTGTGTTATAGGCCTATATATTGTGTGTTAAAGAGCTCCTATAACAAACAAATTCCTTGTGTGAGTGTGCACACTTGGCAAATAAAGCTTATTCTGATTCTGATAGTAGTCACGTCACAGGAAAATCAGTCAGTGTCCCAATGTGAACGAGCTAGGGTCCCTAACATCAGTGTCTGCTTCGGACCATAAATTTAAATTTAAATTTACTGATTCTGGGTCGTATCTCATAAGCTATATGACTAACTCATGATTAACTGCTGGGAGTATAAGTTTTATATGCAAATAACTGAACACATGCATATACAATATTGCAGATCTATCTTTACCAGTCAAAAGTTTGGAAACACTTGACAAAAATGTTACTAATGATCTTAAAAATCTTTTAATATCAAGGTGTATGTTTAACTTAGGGCTGGATCGCGTTAATTATGATTAATTAGGCTAATTACAGAAAAAATAACGCGACAAAAAACCCCCCCGCATTTAATGGCAATATATTTTGCACTCCAAACAGCGCGGAACGTTGCTCGTTGCACGAGTTCCCGCCAAACCCGTAATACTGATGCACAGGACACAACATGAGAAATGGAAACCGATGAGAAGTCGTTGCTGGGTTCGGGGGGCGGACATTTTAGTTTTAAAAAACTACCGGGTGGAAACCTGGATAAAAGCACAGTTGTGTGCCAACTGTGCAAGAAAGATTTTGCCTATCACCGGAGCACTTCCAGCCTCCTCTACCACCTCAATGCCAAACATGTTGCAGCTAGCACAGACAACGCTCCTAGTTCGAGCAGGCAGTGTCGCCAATCCACACTCGACAACATGACAGGGTTCAGAGCCAAAATGAGTAAGTCCATGACTGACAAATTAACAAACACAATGGCGAGGTGGATTGCAGTGGACTGTCGGTGGTAGAAGATCAGGGGCTAGAAGCGGTGCTACAGATAGCGTCGTCTGACCTAACTTATGAACTGCCATGTAGAAACAAATGCGTTCAGGACATAGAAAGTTTACAAAAAGTCCTGAAAAGCTTGAATAAAGCTAACTTGAATTTAAGTTTGTGCCTTGTGAACAATGCAATCATAATATTATTTTTTATTCATATTGCACTTTATGTTAACACTTAGTGATGAAAATAAACAAGATTTTGTTGTTTAAGCTCATTTATGTGTCTATTCATTGATTCAGTCATATACCAAAATACATTTAAATTGAAAATGTTGCTTCTGGTGTCAAATATTGATATGCAATTAACTGCGATTACTTAATTACAAAACCTCTAATTAATTAGATTTTTTTTAATCGAGTCCCACCACTAGTTTCAATGTTTGAAATTACTTGTGTATACAAAAATATAATTGTGCCAACATATTAATTTATTTCATTAGGAAACTACATTTTTATTAAAAAAAATATTTTTGAAATGGATTACTTGAATCAAATAATGAATTAAAAACAGCCAATAAGAGTGCAGCATAGATGGAAATTCCTTCATTTCCTAATGTCTAAAAAGCTTCACAGGTTGATATCTCAAGAAGCTGAATGATAAAATGCTAAAATTATGATTCTGCAAATTCTAGCCAAAGGATGACTTTGAAAATTCTAAAATAGAATGGAGAGTTCATGTATTTTGAATGCTTTTAGTCCCAACGCAATTCCCACAGTTACAACTGTATTATTCAATGGTTTTGATGGGTTTACTATTCTAAAATGTGGGGGAAAAAAGTGTTTCCAAACTTTTGTCTGGTAGTGTATATCTGTTATCTATAGCTGTTAAAACTACCTCAGAAAATTAAAGATAGCCTGCCTGCACAGCAATGAGTGTATATTCACCGCAAGTTTTCCAGCTGGCTTATATTATTGCGGAAGTTCTTTAGAACACCTCCTTGCATATGGTCTATTAAAGCTGCAGTTTGTAAAATCTTTGCAGTAAAATATTCAAAAACCACTACGCCAAGGTTATATATTTTGTTCAGCGGAGTACTTACAATATCTCAAATGTTTTCAACTACTTCTTGAGAAATCGTGAGAAAATCGCCATTTTAAACAGTGACACAGGGCCGTGTAGTCGCCTGTCAATGGCGTCATATCCACGTTACCCTTTGTTACCGCCTTTTCTAACATAGAGACCGCATGACAACCATTTCCCTTTTTTTTTTTTATTGCTTTTAACAGAAATAGACAACAGAGTTGACAACAATTTCTCGTTCCCACGTTTTTAGAGATTTGTGTCCATGTTGCATTATTTGTAAGATTTATATGCGCAATGACGTCTAATGTCCCCACCAAAGGATATAGCCTAGTTGCTTTTAGCAACTTGTTAGCAACCGTCATTTCTAAGACACAAAAGTCTTTAAAAATTGAGGAGGGGGTTATAAGTGGTGTGTCATAGATTAAATATTTACGTAATTTGTTAACCACAGATCTTATTTCGGGCGATTTACCAAAAACCCATTGTCTTTGGAGCGATGGAACCGGAGGTATCTACAATCTTTGTATAATGTCTGCTCTGTACTAAATTTAAATGGACAGTTCACCTAAAAATGTTCACCTAAAAGTAATACAATTCTGTTATTAAATGTTTTGACAATCACTACACATCAGGCCCTGTTCAAGGCTCCACCTTCTCACCACTATTATCACCACCCTGGACTATCCTGTGCCTGCTATGCCATCCGTTCACCACCTCTTTATCCTTGTCACCGTCTTCTCACTACGTTGCGAGGACGCACCTTTAAGTAGGGGATGTTCTGTCACTCAATATATTTCCCACTACGGCCTGTCACATGCACACCTGCCAGCTATCACATTATCACCCTCGCAGCAGAACACAGTTAAAGTTCCAAGGAAATAAAATAACAATGAAACGCAGCCACACAAGCAGAGAATTAAAAAAAAGATTCACAATAGAATGTTGCCAAAGTATCTGCTTTCCCCCCAAACAAACTCTACCGCTGCCTGTCAGCGCTGCTCTCTCTCCTGCAGACACAGCCCTCTCCCGGCCACAAGCAATGATAATGTGCCAGTGAGTATGCTCCATGAACACGGACAAGTCAATTATAATGGCTGACGGCCAAAACATCTGTCAAACAAAGGTCCGATGAGCAGACCTATGGACACATAAAGACATTAATATAATAACATCAAAGCATATTTGCCTTCCCAGTTTAAAAGGCATGAAATGTCGTAAAACACGGAGAGCTGGTGTCATGATCCTGCCATTCTTATGGTTGTTCTAGTTTGAAATGACAGGATCATGGCAGACCCATGTCTTGTGTCTGTGTTTGGAAGCACATGGCCATTGTTTGTGTGCCATGTGCTCTCCTGTCATGCGTCTTAGCCCCGCCCCCTTGTTTCCATATTAATCATCTTGTTATCAGTTCACGCCCTTCACCTGTTGCCCTCGTTATGTCTCTTTTGTTCCTCTCCTATTTAATGCCCTTGTGTTTGCTGTCCTGTGCCGGATCGTTTGTCTACCACGTCCTGTCTTGTCCCTGTCGTTGTCCCCTGAGTTAAGTTTTGGTCAAGTTTATTCTCATGACTTGTTATTTTTGTCTTGTTTTCCCCCTCGAGGGATTTTAAGTTATGTTTTTGTCATATGTTAAATACATTTTTGTCAAAGAGCTGTCTGCATCTGGGTTCTGTCTCCATGTAAATCATGACAGCTGGCTTAGTTTGTATATAATATGAGTGTATAATCCCAGATTTGTTTGTGAATGTATTTCATTTGGGAATTCATAATTTCATTTGTTTAATTCGTGAGTATCTTTGTATATTTGTCACGGCTCTCTCACCACACCCCCACCACTAGCTCCGTCACCTGAGTATTAACCAACAACACCTGTTCCCTATAACCAAACTCATCAGCCCCTGCTTAAAGACACGCAAAGTCATCATCTGGTCTCGCTAAGGTACAGACTCCATAATGCTATATACACCTGCTACTTACCTTCATGGCCCTCATCAAAGTCATCTTGTCAGTGTGTAATTGCAAGTCTTCCACATTGTTCTCCAAGTCTTCCACGATCTGCTTCCATAACAGCTTCCAACACCCCCACGAACCTCCAGCCCAGCATCCACGATTTCCTGCAACAATCCGAGGAAAGTATTACTGTAAGTCTTGTCATCTGCCAACCTCATACTGCATAACTACTTACCTGTTTAACGTGTGTCAATAAACTGTAATAAAGTTACTCACCATCTGTCTATCATAGTGGTTCTGTTACAATATTAAGCTTAGTTTCCCATCACTTCCCCATGTTGACTGGGGGTTTAAAGGAAGAAAGTATGTGGTTTGAGAAAGAAAATAGGTTTAAATAGAGGCCTATCTGCCCCTGGATGTTGTGTTGGACTGGTTTTCTGAGTTTTGTTTTGCCTTGTGGATTATTAAAGACTGTTTATCTTCTTCATCATTGTGCATGTTTCGTACCACACAATTAGTAACATGATCTCATCAAACCTATTTATTAGATAGGGTGCCCCAATACTTTTGTCAATATAGTGTTTCTAAAATAGGTTTTGCAACATAAAAGCTTTAATACCAAGTCAAGTTAATTTATATAGCATTTTTTACAATTTGCATTGTTGCAAAGCAGCTGTACATGATATAAAATGACTAAGTAAAGCATTCAATTTGTAAAAAGGAAAGCAAGAACAACAAACAAAGAAAAATACACACCAATTTCACACACCACCAAAATGTAAGAACATGTAAGAAAAAACAGGCACACAACACACACTCATCAAACACAAGTACATACCCACCCATATACAAAACCGATGCACAGGACACACACACTGACATACACGCACAGACGCACACCGTGTTATTACAGAAAAGCACACACAGAAGATATAGGAAAGAGAAACACAGGTAACGTATTATATGAACTATAAATTCCTATATGGAGTATTAAAAGAATAAAAGAAATTATGCAGCAATACAAAAAACTAAGTTCTAAAGCTGATATCAGCAGCCCCCCGGTCGGGCATATAGTGCAAAACAGTATGCAAACAATGACGAGGAACCCAAAACTCCAGTGGAGAAAAAACCTCGGGAGAACCCAGACCCTGGCAAAAACTGCATCTCTACAAGTTCAACAGTGCTAGCACAACTAGGCTAAAATAAAAATAAAAGATGTAGGTGTACGATTATCATTAATATTCTATTCCTGTAGCTAGTTACAGTTTTGTAGTGAAGACTTGTCGGGTCGCCGCTTCCCTCTTTTAACTCTACCATCTGGTCTGGGTACGGACTGCATCCTGCTCACTATGGTAACCTCGGAAATATTCAGGTTGCTTCAGTGGCATGCGGCAATAAAACAATGACCCACTGACATAAATGAAATTTACTTTTTACTTTTAATACTTGAGTACTTTTAAAATGACGTACTTTTGTACTTTTACTTAAGTAAGAATCTGCCTTTACAACTTCTACTTGTAGTGGAGTAATATTTAACCAGTATCTTTCACTCAAGTAAGAAAGTTGTTTACTTCGTCCGCCTCTGCTCTAATTCCATATGCCAAATAATGAAACCATGGCAATTAAGAGTCCAAACTGAGTTTTAATGTGTTTTAAAGATCATTTAACCTAACCCTCCAGCCAAAAAAGTAGGGGTTCCCAAACGTTTTCATTCCGGGACACTTGAAAGGTCAACATTGATTTGACACATTTTACACATTAAAAATCATCAAAATTAATAACTCATAATTAGCACTATTTTTTGTTACAAAAAAATCCTAAAATCAATCAAATAAAAAAATTATCTAAATTTGCTGTTGACAAACAGCCCAGACGAGATATGGAACGTCGACTAATGCTAACTTTTTGCCATTGTTGTCTAGCATAGCCTACTGTAGGTCATGCATAGGCTACAACATAATATTACAGTTTTTCTGATTTGCTAAAACACATTTTTTACTCTCGCTTTCTCAAAACAGTAAACACAAACCCCAAAATTAATTTGACTGCAAAACCCCAAAACACACTCGACTGCAGGCCTGTGAATGATCTAATGCCATCATTAAGTTTGCAGACGATACTACAGTGATTGGTCTCATCAGCAACAACGATGAGACTGCCTACAGGGAGGAGGTCCGGCACCTGGCCACATGGTGCTCAGACAACAACCTGCTCCTTAACACCTCCAAGACAAAGGGGCTCATCGTGGACTTCAGGAAGGGGAGAGGAGGCACACATGACCCCATCCACATTAACGGGATGGCTGTTGAGCGTGTCTCCAGCTTCAAGTTCCTGGGGACCCATATTTCGGAGGACCTGTCCTGGACCACCAACACCTCCAGCCTGGTCAAGAAGGCTCACCAGCGCCTCTTCTTCTTGAGGACCCTGAAGAAGAACCAACTGTCTTCAGCTATCCTGGTGAACTTCTACCGCAGCGCAGTAGAGAGCATCCTAACCAACTGTGTCACAGCCTGGTATGGGAGCTGCTCTGTTGCAGAGCGCAAGGCACTGCAGCGGGTGGTGAAAACCGCCCAACGCATCACAGGGACTCCACTTCCATCCATGGAGGACATCCAGAGGAAACGCTGTCTGTGTCGAGCTCGCAGCATTCTTAAGGACTCCTCTCACCCCGCCCACAGACTGTTTTCTCTCCTGCCCTCCGGCAGGCGCCTCAGATGCTTCCGGACAAGGACTAGCAGACTGAAAAACAGCTTTTTTTCCCAGAGCTGTTTGCCTATTGAACTCTACCCCCCACTGATTCCACAACCCCCTCATATACCTCTAACTAAATGCTTCTATATTGTTTTGTTATTGCACTACAGGCCTGTCAAGCACACGACTGGACTGTCTACACATGTACTACATGTTTACTTGCTCTACCGGACTATTTATACTATACTGCATCATTTGCACTACTGGACTATTATACATATACAGCATCATTTGCACTCCAGTACTATGTACTGAATACTGCAATACCTCATCTACTGCACTGTTTACTTTAACTTAATAGCTACTGTCCATCATTTATGCACACTTTATACTCATTTGCACTACTGTTCTGCATAGTCTAATTTATATTGTACATATCCATCAGTAAATTTCTGTTTTTAGTAAATAACCATCTGTATATAATGTTCATAGTACATTCCCACTTGTAAATTCTTCATAATATTTGCTTTATTCTGTATTTATGCACAACTGTATATCCTGCACTTGCTTATTGCACTTCTGGTTAGACCTAAACTACATTTCGTTGCCTTGTACTTGTACATGTGTAATGACAATAAAGTTGAATCTAATCTAATATGATCTATAGACAAAACCAAACACCGCCGTCAAATAACACACAAAGCCAGCCAATTTATAAACACTACACAGCAATCATTACACTACATCAAAAAATAGAAAACACAGCCTCTAGAGCAGGGGTGCCCAAGTTCGATCCTGGAGATATGGGCTGCGTTTAGGTTCACTTTTAAACAGACCCTCGCAAACTTCCCTTAGCACT
Source organism: Oreonectes daqikongensis (assembly GCA_026939265.1). Classification (NCBI taxonomy): domain Eukaryota; kingdom Metazoa; phylum Chordata; class Actinopteri; order Cypriniformes; family Nemacheilidae; genus Oreonectes; species Oreonectes daqikongensis. The sequence goes on along the minus strand of JAOTQM010000033.1, from coordinate 4,690,449 downwards.
TCCCCTCAGGGGAATCCCCACCGCCATTTTGAAGTGCGTTCCACTGCACGAAGTGAACGAGGGAAGTTTATATGGACAGACCCTCGTTCCCTTGATTTTGACCGAGGGAGCAAGTCTACTTCATATGTACACTTTAAGCAGTTTGACATCCCACAATTCAACTTGATTGTGACATCACAGCAGATCACTCAACTGTAGTGTATGGTGTATTCATTTTTTTGTGAATTAAAATCATAATAGTGTAGGCTAAATTACATTATTTGTTGCGTAATACTTGTAGCTAGATTGTTGTTTATAGTCAAAGTTTATACTATTGATGTTCTGATTGGGTAATTTTATTTTTCTCCAATATCTTATACAGTGATCTTACATATATATATATATATATATATATACAATCTACAACAACTTATATGTATATAGAATGGTCCATAAAACCAATTCATAAGTAAATAGGAGTTTATTTAATAATTCAGCTTAAAAGTGAATACCAAGTGATCAAGGGCGTAGTGAGTTCCATTTAAACTTTATTCACGAGTTCCGCCTGTAGTGGGTACTCGTGCTACGTAAGCAATGATGCACATCCAAGTCAACGAGACTGAGGTACGTTTGCGAGGGAAGGGCATACAAATTTGGACCTGAACGCAGCCCTACTATTCTGCAGAATTCAGCTCCAACCCTAATTAAACACACCTGAATTAGCTAATCAAGATCTCACTACTAGGCATTTAGAAACTTGCATTCAGGTGTGAGACAGGTTGGTGCTAAACTCTGCAGGAGAGTCGATCTCCAGGACCAAACTTGGGCACCCCTGCTCTAGAGCATGTAGGCCTACTTAAAGAAAAATAAACGTTTATTGTATGTCATAAACACACTTTGCAGTTAAAAATCTACAGTAATCACAATCTAGTTCAGAAATGATCAATTGTATTCTTTTGTAACCCTCCCGCTTGTTCCACTGCCTTTTGTCCTGCTCACCTCCACCGGACCTTTAACTTTTGATTTGGAATTCATTTCCCAGAACCCATTGCACCTCCCACCATATTTGATTACACCGGCACCTGTTTGTCATTACCTGGACACTATTTAAGTTTGCATGTTTGTCACATTCATGGTCTAGTTTTGATGTTATTCGGTTGTTTCTGGATACCTACCTGAGTTTGGATACCTACCTGAGTTTGGATACCTACCTGAGTTTGGATACCTACCTGAGTTTGGATACCTACCTGAGTTTGGATACCTACCTGAGTTTGGATACCTACCTGAGTTTGGATACCTACCTGAGTTTGGATACCTACCTGAGTTTGGATACCTACCTGAGAGAGAAAACCCCCCTGACAACATTCCACACGATTTCTGATCCTTGTGTAGTCTTCCTCATATTATTTCTCATCCTCCACCTCTTCCTCATTATCTACTGCCTTTTCCTCGTACTCCTCCACCTCATCCATCATGTCTCATGTAAACTCTTTCTACTCTGCCTCTCTGATTGTTTCCATTCATTATTGGTATACAGTACACACACCTGCACCACCTGAGCATTCTGAACTGGTTTATACTGTTTTCAATTGGTAACTAAAATCATAAAAAACAAGTGTCAACAATTTTGAGTTGTTGTGTGTTTTCACTGATAACTGTGTTGTAGTTGTTCTATTTTTGCCTCCTGTGTTTACTGTTTGCAATAAAAGTGTATTGTAGTGTTAAATGTGCATTAGTGAGGAAGAAATGTGTTTAGAGTTTTGCAAAAAAGAGTCTAAGTGCCCAAACTTGTTTAAGGTTTTGCCAAAAGAGTGAATGATTCGTCAAATGGATTTAGACCACTGGGTGTCAGGTTTTGGGTCTGAGCACTGTTTTGTTTTGTTCCGTGTCGAACACATGCGGTTGATACTCACCATGTGTTCGGTGTCCGTGTCTGCTTCCCCGCCCTCTTGTTCCCACGGTTATTTTCTCATCATTGTCTTACTCTTTTCATCTGGGTTGGTTGGTTTTTCTCTCTCTCCCCTCCTGGCCGCTCATTTGTGCCTTGATTCTCTCCCCTTTTTAATCCCTGTGTTCATCCCCGCTGTTGTCAGTCTGTCTTTGTTAGTTGCATGTCGACTGACCGGTCGTGCGCTTTTGCTTTGGGCTCTCTTGTAATCACCCTTTTCATCCAGGCTCCAGTGCTGTTCTCTCTGCATGGTGCCTGCCTCTTGTCTGCCTGCAGCTCTGTCTTCGTCTCGCCAGTCAACGACACCCCGACTGTTCTGGTGGACCTCCGCCTCAGATTTGTTCCCGCCTGCCGCACGGCCTGGGCTCAGTGGCTTTCCTTACCGCCTAGTGGATGGTCCCGGTTGTTTCTCCTTGCCGGTCCAGTGGATTTTGCCATTGTGGATCTCTCATTTCATCTCAGTTCCTCCCTGGGGATTTATTGCTGTCAGAACTCTTTCTTAAGGATTATTATTTCTACTTTGCCTTGAGGACTGATTGCTGTCAGAACTCGTTCCGTGTGGGTTACATTCTGTTCCTCTCTTTGTGGGAGTACTTTTGAACTTTGTCTTTGGATGCCCCCTGACCATCCCCTGCTCGTGAACCGGAACCTCACGCCAATAATCCACCTATTTGCGATGGTGATCCCTACTCCTGTCGGGCTTTCCTTACCCAATGTGCCCTTGTCTTCACTCTCCAGCCCTGCCGTTATGCCTCTTAGTCAGCCAAGGTAGCATATGTAATCACGCTTCTCGCTGGTTCTGCTCGAGATTGGGGAGTTTCCGTTTGGAATGCCAAGACCCCGTGCTGTGCTGTTTTCGAGGGTTTCCGTGAAGAAATGATCAGTCTGCATATATATATATATATATATATATATATCAATAATAACACATTTACAAAACACAATTCATATATGTACAGCACAATTTATATTTACAAAATCAGAGTCATAAATTCAAAATGTTTTCACAAATATGTACATTAGTAGCTTCTTGAATAAATTTCCAACAAACATTTGTAAATGTTGTTACATGCATTTATGGAGTGGTGAATCTGCATTTGCGAGTCGGCACACGTGTATGGATTGCTTTGAATTTGTGTGTGGTATTTTTGAGACGTTCCTGCCACGGTGAGTCACACATAACTTTTTTTGAAGAATGGGCTGTTTAACCAATCACATTGAGTTTATAATCGACCAATTAAAACACTACTTCCTGAAGTGACTTAAGAACCTCAATGCTGCGCAGTACTGTGCAGTGTGTAATGTACGCATCATATTTATTTGTTATACATATTTCATTTTTTAAATGGGCCTAATGCATGTATACTGTATAACACAGAAGATAAATAAGAACTGTTTAATAATCGGTTAGTATTTTTTCTGAATATTTTCACAACTTAAAAATTCTCTAACCCTGTAAGACCCAAATATAGAAAAAAATTAGCAAAACATTTTTTGACCTCTAAGATATTGTTTTAGGAGGCCTCTGATGTAGAAATGAAAGATTTTTTTAAAAATTACATTTTAGTAAGTTTTTAGGGAAATGTTGTAATATTGCAACGTTGGGCCTAGTTGGGAGCAGAATGTCTGTATTTGTCTCACTTTGTCTGAACCGATATACAGAACCTTTAAGCATTCATTTGCAGGGTTGATTGCTTACTTAGTCCCATAACAGTATATATCATAAGTAATAATCACACAACAATCATATTTTTATGAATAAGCATTTATTAATAAAAATATTGAAAAATAAATATTTATACAACTTTTTCTTCACTTTCAATGTGCATGAATTGTTTTTTTGGTTGGGGCTTGATGTCCACATCCTCACTGGCTGGACAGTCAATGGGTTTGTGGTTTTCTTTGTCCATTTCACCTGCATCTTCATTCTCTGAGTAACTTGCATCAGTGTCATCTGAGTCCATTTCAAAATCACTCTCTCCATTTTGGACTGCAGCAATCACATCCTGCACACTGAAGAGATCTCTTTTCTGTGCTGGTGGCATTCTGAAATGAAAAAAGTATAAAAAAAAATAAACTTAAATATGTGAATAATAGATATGGGTCTTATATTGTAGTAGATAAACTGAAAGAATAGACAGGGTGGTAAACTAGCTGTCGAGGGTATATATCTAAGTATTATCCATGAAAGTATCATCATTTCAATGCAAATGCTGATCAATATTCCACTACTTTCAAACAATACTGTCTGAGTGGCCTATTATGCTCTCTACTTATCATACTAAAAGGAACACATGCATCCCCCCAAAGCACTTACAGGGTTATATTCAAGACCATTTACACCTGTCCATGAACAATGCAACAGGCATCACCCAAAAAATTCCAGAACATTCAGAGCCTGTTTTTCTATCTCCGAATGCTACAAACTGCTACTTTGGCTCATAAAAAAATAAAACAAACAAAAAAACAAAAAACTACAAAGATACAGGGAGTTTCAGATACTGCTATAGATGATGGAGTTTCAAATACCATATACAACTTATTTCTGTGTTTAATTATGGTCTAAGCTAAACTAAGTACAAATTTAACAGAAAAGCACATTTAGAACTTAGTTACAATAAATCATCTAACAGTTTAAATTTATACTACAATTTGTGAGAAGTACAGTGTCCTTATGTAATGTGTAAGGTGCACAGGCTATTTTGACTACTACTCTGACCCAATGTTGTAGAATTACAACATAGACATAACAAGCTCTAAATCAAATTTGATTTGTTTTCCAAAATAACTAAATATGTATGTGTTCTAGACAAGGTTATAAACACAAAAAAATTTAAGGAGTTTTACTTACTTGAATCTTGACAAATCCAGTCATGCAAAAAAAGGAGATGAGCTCAACACGAAGTTTGCAGGTAGAGTGAGTTCATGGCCAGATGACCGGACCTATAAACACTTCTTCTATTGAGTAGCATTGTGAGGACAAACAATAGGACCCATTAACTATGTAAATGTTGTCTTGGGGGGAAAAAAAACATTTGCAGGCCTTTTTTAGAATTACATTTACATTTACATTTATTCATTTGGCAGACGCTTTTATCCAAAGCGACTTACAATTGAGGAAAACAGCAAGCGATTCGTCTAAGTAAGCAATATTCACGAGAGGTGCTAGTAATACAAGGTTTCAAATACAACGTCAAGATAGTATAAGCAAGTATATAGACAACATTAGAAAAGGAAAAATAGAGGTAGAATTTTTTTTTTTAAACAGTTAAGTGCTCATGGAAGAGGTGGGTCTTCAGCTGTTTTTTGAATTGTGAAATTGATCCAGCAGTCCTGATGGAAACAGGAAGATCATTCCACCAGCCGGGAACGGAGAAAGAAAATGTCTTCGAGATGGATCTCATGCCTCTCTGTGAAGGAACAATGAGGCGCCGCTCGTTTTCAGACCGCAGACTTCTGGAGGGGATGTAGGACTGTAAGAGAGAGTTGAGGTAGATGGGTGCTGTGTTAGTGGCTGTTCTGTAGGCAAGCACCAGTGCCTTGAACTTAATGCGTGCCGCTATGGGGAGCCAGTGCAGAGAGATGAGCAGAGGTGTGACATGTGCTCTCTTGGGCTCATTGAAGACCAGGCGTGCAGCAGCATTCTGGATCATTTGCAGAGGTTTGAAGGCACAGGCTGGGAGACCGGCCAGAAGAGCATTACAATAATCCAGTCTAGAAATGACAAGTGCCTGGACGAGAAGCTGTGTTGCATGTTCTGTTAAGAACGGTCTAATCTTTCTAATGTTGTACAATGCAAACCTGCATGACCGAGTTGTTTTAGTAACGTGATCCTTAAAAGTCAGCTGATCATCCATGATTACCCCAAGATTCCTGACTGAAGTCGATGGGGTTATCTTAGATGGACCAAGTTGGATGGTAAGCTGGGGCTGTTCTGACGGGGTGGCAGGAAGGACGAGAAGCTCAGTCTTGGCCAGGTTGAGTTGTAGGTGATGATCTTTCATCCAAGAAGAGATGTCAGCCAGGCAGTCGGAGACTCGTGTGGCTAGCGTGGAATCGTCTGGATGAAATGAGAGGTGAAGTTGAGTGTCATCAGCATAACAATGGTAGGAGAATCCATGTGCTTGTATGATGGAACCCAGTGATGTGGTGTATATGGAGAAGAGCAGAGGTCCAAGAACCGATCCTTGTGGGACCCGGTGACTAGTTGGTGTGATTTGGACACTTCACCTCCCCAAGCTACCTTGAAGGACCTATCTGCGAGGTAGGATTTAAACCAGGAGAGTGAAGTTCCAGTGATGCCCAGTGACGAGAGGGTAGACAGAAGAATGTGATGGTTAACCGTGTCGAAGGCTGCAGAAAGGTCTTAGAGAATGAGAACAGATGATTTGGACTCAGCTCTTGCCCTCCTTAGGGCTTCTGTAACTGTTAGTAGGGCAGTTTCGGTTGAGTGACCGCTCTTAAAGCCTGACTGGTTGGTGTCCAGCCTGTTGTTTTGGGTGAGGAAGGTAGACACCTGATTGAAAACAACCCGTTCAAGTGCTTTTGCTATGAACGGAAGGAGAGAAATGGGTCTATAATTCTCCAGTAGGGAAGTGTCATGTGTGGGTTTCTTAAGCAGCGGGGTTACCCGGGCCTGCTTGAATGCAGTGGGGAAAATTCCTGTATTAAGAGATGTGTTAATGATATGAGTGAGCGATGGTAGGAGTGTGGGTGAGATGGCTTGTAGTAGATGTGAGGGGATGGGGTCTAACGGGCAGGTGGTTGGGTGAGTAGAGAGCAGAAGATTAGAAACATCATCCTCTTTAAGAGGAGAGAAAGAGGAGAGAAGATGGTCTGCTGTGTGTATGTGCGATGTGAGATTATGGATGGGTGGAGCTGAAAATTGTCTGCTGATAGACCTAGTTTTGTCTGTGAAGTAGCTGGCAAAGTCATTAGCCGTTAGGGAGTTGGACGGAGGTGGTGGAGGGGGACAGAGGAGAGTTTTAAAAGTTTTGAAAAGCTTGTGGGAGTCTGAGGCACTGCTAATTTTTTCATGGAAGAATGCAGATTTAGCAGTGTGAATGTCTGCAGAGAAGATAGAGAGTGAAGCTTGTATTACTAGCACCTCTCGTGAATATTGCTTACTTAGACGAATCGCTTGCTGTTTTCCTCAATTGTAAGTCGCTTTGGATAAAAGCGTCTGCCAAATGAATAAATGTAAATGTAAATGTGATACTTACAGAGGTCAGCGATGTCTTTTGTTTTGCGCCATTTCCTTTCAGTCGCTCTGAGTTTAGCCCGGTGTTCCCGGAGGGTATCGGACAACCAGGGACTGGAAGGAGTAGCACGTGCTGGCCTGGAGGAAAGAGGACAGATAGTGTCTAGACACGAGGTTAGTGTTGTGAGAAGTGTGTCTGTGGCAGAATTAACATCTAGTGATGCAAAGTGTGTGAAGGATGGAAGGGAGGTTTCTATGACAGATGAAAGATGGGCAGGAGAAAGGGAGCGCAGATTCCGCCTAAATGAGACTGGCAGAGGAGTTGGTGAGTTGAGGGAATGCAGTATTAAATTAAAAGTGATTAAAAAGTGATCAGAGACGTGCAGAGGTGTAATCAAGGTGTTCTCTGTATCACAGCTGCGTGTGTAGATAAGATCAAGTTGGTTACCTGACTTATGGGTACCTGTGGTGGGGACTAGTTGGAGATTGAAGGAGGTAAGCAGTGAGTGGAAGTTTGAGGCATAAGGCTTCTCTAGGTGGATGTTGAAATCCCCAAAGACAAGAAGCGGCGAGTCGTCCTCAGGGAAAGACGAGAGCAGCATGTCTAGTTCTTCTAGAAATTCACCCAGTTGACCTGGAGGGCGATAAATAACTACAATGTGGAGTTTTAATGGAGAAGTAATAGTTACGGCATGGAATTCAAAAGAATTGGTGTTGACTACGGAGGGGTAGGTGGAGAACTTCCAGTCTTTGGAGATGAGAAGACCGGTGCCACCACCTCTCCCATGCTGGCGGGGAGTGTGAGAGAAAGAGAAATTACTAGAGAGAGCTGCAGGGGTTGCTGTGTTCTCAGAAGTAATCCAGGTTTCAGTTAATCCTACAATACTAAGAGCAGAGTGGGATGTAAATGCAGGGATGAAGTCGGATTTATTAACAGCAGATTGACAATTCCAGAGACCAATGGAAAGAGAGAGTGGAAGAGTAGAAGAGGTACAGATAGTGCGAAGGTTGGCGGGATTGCTCCGCCTTCCTCTGGTGAGAGAGTGTCGTGGGCGAGAGACCACAGGAATGAATTGGAAACACATGCTGTGCGAGTAAGTATAGAAAAGGCGAAAAAGAAATTGAGAGAACAACAGTAAAAAAGGATTTTTAGATAAGATACTACTGTGCGTTGTCAGTTTCGTTGCTCGGTTGAGTCACGCAGGACGAGTCGAATGGTCTTTACCTCGTCGGTCTTGAGTCGCGCAGGACGAATTGATAAATTGATAAAAGTGATTTTGTAATTCTGCAACAGTGGGTCTTACAGGGCAAAACTGTACATATTATAAAACTATGATGAGCATTTACATTAGCTGATCCGAAAATGATGTAATCCATGACCCAATATCCATGCATGAGTTTGGTGATCCGTTGCACGACTAGTATACATTAATGTTTTTCATGCGCTATGGTCATATTTACATCCTAATGCTAACTTAAAAGACATCCTCATAACCATGCACACACTGTAAAAAATGATTGCGCCAATTAGTTATGTCAACTTAACATTTTGAGTTAAGTTAGCTTGAGTTGAGTTAACTTGTCGAGATAACTCAAATATCAACGTTTATCATGGCTGAACTTATCAGACTTAAAATTATGAGTCAACTGAACTCAAACATATTAGTTAAAATAACTATGCATAAATTATCTGGCTTTTACATAGTGCATATCTAAAATACATTATATTTTATTATGTTAAAACATAATATACAGTCAACTATTTTGTAATATAGTATACTATACATGCCATGCCATGTAAAGTATAGATAGTGTAATGTTTAAGATATACCACAATATATTAGACTACAAATATTAAAATAAATACAATAATATATTAATTAATTTTTTTCTAGATAAAATGTTGCTGTTCCAGATAGCTGGGATAAGGACATTTTCCCAGCCTAAACGCGAAAATAACGTCTGTAATAGATATTACATTACATATATATATATATATATATATATATATATATATATATATATATATATATATATATATACACTTTAATAGTTTCTATTAATTATATAAAAATATTGTATATTTATAGATTGTTTTTCGTATGACGTCAGTCTTTCTGCAAGTTCACCACCCCAATTTTCTCAGCTAACACTGTGGTGTGTGCTTGCTTGAGTCTTTCTCCTCAAATTGTTAAATTTCGTTTGGCAGATGTCAGAAACCTACATTATTTTAATTTGGCCGTGGAGCTTCACCTTGATTTAAGGTAAATAATGATATTCTGAGGTATTTAAAATTAAAATTTTAAACGCCTTTCGTAATAAAAATGCTGTACTTCAGGGGCAAAACAGTTTCTTTACTGATTAATAGAATATATTATCGAAATTTAGATTTATATTTTTCCGGTGACGTCATATGTAGCCTACGTCTTTCTGCTCCGCCATTTTCTGACTTCAACATTGCTGTGTGCTTGCTGGAGTCTTTAGTGGTACGTTATGCTGTTGTAGTTTCATGTTATCTTCTAAATCTTCTAAATTTGTTTAGCCAGAGATCTGCTTTTCACATTGTTAGTTTAGCCATGGTACTTAAGGTGAGTAATACCAAAGTTTTAATATAGCCTATTACTATAACGCTTCCATTGTTAAGGTATTCTGAGGTAACGTTAGGCCCTATCTAACATTATTATTTGAAATGCAAGGATAGATTTCAATATCGGTTAGAGTTCAAATCTGGAATGTTTGTGTACTGGCTCGTAAAGAAATTATTTGAAAATGTTTAACTATAATTAAACTATTTGTAACGTTAGTCCGACCCAAGGCCTCACATCAGTCTCCCGCGCATAAATCATTTGATCATTCCAAAACATTTAACGACTTTAATATCGAAAATGCAATATTTTATAGTTAAACAGGGTTTTCATTTAAAGAATGTGTATTGATTAAATACAAATATTGTAGGAATTTAGATTTTTTAAATTGATTTTTTCTGGATGACGTTAGACGACGGACGTCTGTGATGAACGTCTTTCTGCAACATCAACCGTCAGCCATTTTCTTGTTTTAACCGCTTTTAACACTGCTGTAAACTTTCTCTCAAATGCCAGCGTCATTTATCTGTAAATTTTGTTTCTACAGTTAACTTGACTTGGCAGAAACCTGCGTTTTACTGTAGTACCAACCGTGGAGTTTCATCCTCATCAGTTTACGGTAAGTTAACGTTAAGTTAACAATTACTGTGTGTGTTGCTCCGGTCTGAGTAACATCGTTTTGTTAGATGAGATTTTTCCGTATTTTCTGACCTCGTGGGATGACCTGTGCAAATTGCGCAAATCTGAACTTTTTTTTCAGGGAGGGACTGAGGTGTTATGCAAGCCATTTGTCGTGCACGTTTGTTGAGATTAGGGTTGGCACCATAAATAAATCAATTTATGGAAAACAGAGTACTACAGAACTGTACACCATATGTACATAACCTAATACAAGCATTAGATTAATGCATTTATAATTTATTGGTCATTACTGAATCAATACACTCATTAAAAAGAACTGAATTAAATAATCATAACAGTTGTTCAAATGGTCATTTTATTTGGAACAGCTAGAAATTGTGATTTTATTGGACAAATGTTTTTCTTTTAGTGCTCGAGGATCATGCTGTTTAGGGTCATACTTGGCGAGAATGACATTCGGAAGATCCATGCTGATTGTCTTCCAGAGACTCTTGATGATTTCTTTGAATTTTTGAAATGCAAGCTTGCACTTGACAGATGCTTTGTGGCTCAATTCCAAGATCCAGATTTTAACAATGAGTTCTGTAATTTGACCAATTTGGCAGAGCTTCCTAAAGAAAAGGCCACATTAAAAGTAATTGTTCAGCCAACCTTGGAGTCGAATGACACTGACTCAACGGTAGAGCTGGAAACTTCAAGTGCTGCATCATCCCTGGGTAATCCCCCATCTGGTCTTGACTCTGGTAGGCAACGCCCCTTACCATGTCCATTTAATATCCCTAAATTTACTTATGATGTAGAGTTACAACTAAGACGTGGTAATGAGGCATATCACGAGAATGGTCAGTTATTGGACATAAACAAGGATACAAAATCCGAAATTCTAGAAAAATTAGCTGAGGCCATGTATGCTTTCACCCCATACCCACAACGCGATGATTTTGACAATGTTGCGGAAAGTCTTGTTAAGAAGCATCCATGTCTCAGGGAACCTGGGTCTGAGAAAGGATGGTACTGTTGGAGGTACAGTCTAAAATTCAAGATAAGTTAATCGTCACTCTGCTGCTTTGGATATGGGGCCTAAACGGAAACTAAAGAAAGCAAAAAAGTCTAATGTCAATTTTCTTCCAGATGTACCACAAGATAAAAGTCCAGTAATGCTCGAGGAGGAAAAAGAGTCAATGATTGTGGAAATAAAGAAGAGAAAGATAGACTGGAATAAAATACACAAGATGATGGCAAACACATTTTCAGTGAGACGAAAAGAGATAGTTGAAAACTAGCCACTTGTGACAGAGGTGAAGGCAAAATGGGCAGCATTGTTTTTTAAAAAAACAGGTAAGTGTCAACTGGAAAATTAAAGCATAATTCAAAACTTGGTATATGTAAGGGATCATTTATGTGTCCATGTGTTTATGTGTTTAATGGCTTTTAATTCTAATAGACTAGAATGTGTTGATTGATGACCCACAAATATTTTGTTTAATTCATGACGCTAAGTAAGTGCCATCATTTCAAACAGATTGAAGCAGAGTTCACTCGCTTAACTTCAAAAGATCTCCTGAACTCATTTCTGTTGGGTTTGGACCAATACATGGCCAGTTTTCTTCAGATGTTCAGAGGAAAGATGAACACCGTTCCACAACTGGAAAGTCTTCTTAGCAAGATCGATGATTATGTGAGTATTGCAGTTTGGTGCTCTTTCAAATTAAAATATGTTTGTTGTTGAGTTTTTAAATTAGTTGTTTTTTATAGTTTCCCGTATATAATACATTTTAAAACTATTATTCTATTTGTAGAGGCAATTGAAACACCCAAGGAAAAGCTGAAATCATAATTTAAAAGAGTACTATAATAAAATAATATCTTTATTTACTTAATCTTATGTTCTATTAAACTTGTATAAATTTAGCCTGCATAACACACAAATATTTTATGGATATATCATTAAGATGTATATCTATACAATGCTAAGTTAATTGCATTACAAAGAAATAAACACAAAGAAATAAAAAAGGATTAAGTGAGGTGGGTGGAAATCAGGGCGTCTAAACCAATTAAATCTCTTTTTTCCTTTTATTTAAGAACTCCATTACAATGAAAAGGGCAATTGTTCTTCAGGGCCTTCCACCATACCTAAGCGAGGATGCATCAGAATTCTTCAAGCAGGCAGAGGTGGACTTATGTTTATTGTTTATTTATTCTCCCAGCATAATTCTTCGCTAAAAATGTATTTATTTTTCTACAACTATTTGACTCTAGGCAACAGCCATTGATGACCGCATGACAGCAGGAATGGATGTGGGCATCCTCATAATACCTGGTGAAGATGATGCTTTTGACTACTCAATTGTGCTGGAGGAGCAGATTGTCCTGAGAGATGTGAAAGACCTCCCTCATGCTGTAGCTCTTTTAGTTGGCCTGATTTTTGCACTTAATATTGATTACCCCAAAAAACTAAGCTACACCTTTGAGATCATTCAGAAGATTTTCATTGACCTTGGAGGTGATCAGTGTTCTGTGAAGGTACATGGACTGAAAAATAGACTCCTTCGCAAAACCTTGTAAAGTGTCCTACTTGCGAAAGTATGATTTGTGGTTGAAAGGTTGTGCTCAGTTTCCAGGATAAATTCTAATTGTTGTCTATTATTTGCCTTGTGAAATTCTGGTTATTGTTTAGTATACATTTTACTCTTTTTAGTACCATGTTATATAATGCATTACATTACTGTATGTTACTATGGTATTGTTGTTCATGCAGTAAATTACTGTGTTTTTATATAGTATTTGCAAATATGCAGTATATTGTTGTTTAGGCAGTAAATTACTGTATGACATTGGATGTTTTATATAGTATGCAGGAAAATTATTGTGTTTTATAAAGTACAGTTTATTAATTAAATTGTTGTTTATGCAGTATGTCGTGCATGTTGACATTGTATACTGTATGACATTGTATGTTTTTTATGGTATGTTTGTGATTTCTCTCTTTTTAAGTAATATAGGTGAAGTCTGGTATTTTGAATTGAATATGACAATTGTAAAGATAACATGCTTTGAAAGTAATTCAATAGTTCGTCTGCGCAGATAACCACTGGTGATGTCGGATTAAAGCCTAGCGGTAGTATTGGTATATGCGTATTTGGCGTGTTGTTCGGGGAGAAGGCTCCGAGCCCGCCGGCTCCGAGCCCGCTGGCTCTGGTCGACCCGAAGCTCTCTTCCCCTGTCCGGAAGAGAGCTCCGGTACCTGAGCCGGCCGAACCCGAGCCTACCCCCCGGGAAGGCAGAACTAGGGAGAGGAGTAGGGGTGGAGGAGGGTTGCAACAGAGGGATGAGGTGAGTGAAGCGATTCAACTATTTATTAGATAGCTCGCTTGCGCTGATAGGGTGATGTGTTGATTATAAATGCGGGGCAGCTGGCTGATTATCTTCTCCGACTCCTCTCGAACCTTGTTATTCAAACATCATTTCAATAGTTCGTCTGCGCAGATAACCACTGGTGATGTCGGATTAAAGCCTAGCGGTAGTATTGGTATATGCGTATTTGGCGTGTTGTTCGGGGAGAAGGCTCCGAGCCCGCCGGCTCCGAGCCCGCTGGCTCTGGTCGACCCGAAGCTCTCTTCCCCTGTCCGGAAGAGAGCTCCGGTACCTGAGCCGGCCGAACCCGAGCCTACCCCCAAAACGCCAAGGACGTGGGACAACCGCCGAAATACGCATACCCCCCAAAACGCCAGGCAAAGCTGCTGAGGCGGTGACCTGTGACCAAGAGAAGGCCGGATGCGGTGAACGTGCGAAGCGCTGGCCGCCATGGAGGTGGTTGCTGCTAGAGTCTCGGCGACGGCAAGAGTGCTTGCAACACGCTTGTCGCTTGGAGGATGTCACTGCGTTGGCCCTATTGATGGAAGCACAGGCCTCTGCAGAGGCGGCCACTGCGGCGGCGCACTGGCTCCTTGGTGGATGTCACTGCGGCAACACCGTGGATGGAAGCACGGGCCTCTGCGGAGGCGCACTGGCTCCTTGGTGGATGTCACAGCGGCAACACCGTTGATGGAAGCACGGGCCTCTGCGGAGGCGGTCGCTGCGGCGACACTCTGGCTCCTTGGAGGGTGACGCTGCGGCAACACCGTTGATGGAAGCACGGGCCTCTGCGGAGGCGGCCACTGCGGCGGCGCACTGGCTCCTTGGTGGATGTCACTGCGGCAACACCGTTGATGGAAGCACGGGCCTCTGCGGAGGCGGTCACTGCGGCGACACTCTGGCTCCTTGGTGGATGTCACTGCGGCAACACCGTTGATGGAAGCACGGGCCTCTGCGGAGGGGGTCACCGCGGCGACACTCTGGCTCCTTGGTGGATGTCACTGCGGCAACACCGTTGATGGAAGCACGGGCCTCTGCGGAGGCGGCCACTGCGGCGGCGCGCTGGCTCCTTGGTGGATGTCACTGCGGCAACACCGTTGATGGAAGCACAGGCCTCTGCGGAGGCGGTCACTGCGGCGACACTCTGGCTCCTTGGAGGATGTCGCTGCGGCAACACCGTTGATGGAAGCACGGGCCTCTGCGGAGGCGGTCACTGCGGCGACACTCTGGCTCCTTGGAGGGTGACGCTGCGGCAACACCGTTGATGGAAGCACGGGCCTCTGCGGAGGCGGCCACTGCGGCGGCGCACTGGCTCCTTGGTGGATGTCACTGCGGCAACACCGTTGATGGAAGCACAGGCCTCTGCGGAGGCGGTCACTGCGGCGACACTCTGGCTCCTTGGAGGGTGACGCTGCGGCAACACCGTTGATGGAAGCACGGGCCTCTGCGGAGGCGGCCACTGCGGCGGCGCACTGGCTCCTTGGTGGATGTCACTGCGGCAACACCGTTGATGGAAGCACGGGCCTCTGCGGAGGCGGTCACTGCGGCGACACTCTGGCTCCTTGGTGGATGTCACTGCGGCAACACCGTTGATGGAAGCACGGGCCTCTGCGGAGGCGGTCACTGCGGCGACACTCTGGCTCCTTGGTGGATGTTACTGCGGCAACACCGTTGATGGAAGCACGGGCCTCTGCGGAGGCGGCCACTGCGGCGGCGCGCTGGCTCCTTGGTGGATGTCACTGCGGCAACACCGTTGATGGAAGCACAGGCCTCTGCGGAGGCGGTCACTGCGGCGACACTCTGGCTCCTTGGAGGATGTCGCTGCGGCAACACCGTTGATGGAAGCACGGGCCTCTGCGGAGGCGGTCACTGCGGCGACACTCTGGCTCCTAGGTGGATGTTACTGCGGCAACACCGTTGATGGAAGCACGGGCCTCTGCGGAGGCGGCCGCTGCAGCGGCACACTGGCTCCTTGTTCGATGTCGCTGCGGCAACACCTTTGATGGAAGCACGGGCCTCTGCGGAGGCGGTCACTGCGGCGACACTCTGGCTCCTTGATGGATGCCGCTGCGGCGACACCATTGATGGAAGCACGGGCCTCTGCGGAGGCAGCCACTGCGGCGGCTTGCTGGCTCCTTGTTGGATGACACTGCGGTGGCATACTGGCTTCTTGGTGGAAGTTGTTGCGGCGGCACCCTGATGAAACAGCGGGTGCCGGGGAACGATTGGGCGTGGCGTTACGTGGCTAACGTTGGGTGCGACGGCGGCGGGTTCCGACTAAGCGGCCGAGGTGGCTCATCTGCTGGGAAAGCTACCGTGGTGGCTGGATGCGGCATGGTGGCGGTGGTCGCCGGGGAAGGAAATGCGGCGGAATCCGGTGGTCATCAATGGTGTGGAGGGAGCTGGAACGGGATCTTGATGACTGCCGGAAGGTCGAGGCAGAAGATGGCCCGCTGGAAGTTGGGGTTGGCGGGAGGCCAGTTTGGCGATGAGGGTGCGGTGGGCATCTCTGATGAGGGAACGGTCGGACCTAATGTAACGCCTAAAGGCTTCCGAAGTCCACCGTCCCAGAGCCTGGATTTGAGGCTGGGAAATACCGTTTTGCGCAGCCGTCGTCGCTGCTCCGATGCGAAAGGAGTGGCTGGAAAAGTTGTCTGCAGGGATGCCCGAGTGGGACAGGATGGCCGTCAGATGCTTCTGGAACCAAAAACGGGTGACCGGGCGGTGATGAACAGGGGGTCGGATGGGGCTGCTGAAATTGATTTCCGGAAGCGGAGATATGCCGACAGGGTCTGGAATGGTTGGATGGGGGAGAGGAGGTTGAAAACGTAAATGAAGTGGCCTCGCCCGGTCTGGTCTGTTTTGCTTCGTTTGAGAAAATACGTCATGGTGTCCGTATCTATTACCGCCAGGTCGGAGATGGTGGGGTGAATCAGGGGGTCGAAAAGTGATGTTATTGTAATCTCGGAGCATCTTAGGAATCCGAAGAAAGCCAGGATGAACATGGCATCGAGTGTATGGGCCGTATGCTTCGAGTGATAACCTGTGCGCAGGGTGGAGATGCATTTGGTGAGTAGCTCCAGCGTCAGTGGCTGCCTTGCGTCGGGGCGGGTGGGCTGAGTCCTGTGGATACCCTTTAACAACAAAGACGTCTGGGGGCTAGCTATGGCTGCAGAAGGGGAGTTGAATATCAGTTTGTGGAAGAACTGCAATCCGCTCAGGTACCCTTTAATTGAGCTAGCCTGGAGGTTCTTTTTGGTGCGAAGGAAGGTTACAAATGAGGTGATGGATATGATGGAAAAATCGGGGAAGCGGAGATTGTAGGTCTGGTGAAACGCCTTGAAGTTCTTCCATGCAGTGAGGTATGAATTCAGAGTCCTAGGTGAAACGGCTTGCATTATGGAGTTGCGAGAAGCAGCCAGGAGACCTTCCAGAGGATGGTTTATTGGAAGATCAGCTTTGAATAGGGAGGCACCGGCGTAGGATGAGGGTCCGCGTCCGGCGCCAGCCGCCTGAATTTCTGCCAAAATCTGGAGCCGGACGGCGTTGGACACCGGTGGTGGTTCCATGGCCGGGGCGTTTGCCGGAGTCGGCAAAGCTGTAGCTGAGGCCAGGGAGAAATTGGGTTTGGTTATGGGCATGGTGAGGATGGAAGGGATAGCCTCTACTGGGACAGCAGACCGGAGCGGCCTCACTCCGTCCGTCACTAACGGGACGAGGGAATCGGGAACTGGGGAAGACTCAGCAACCGGGACCTGAGCGTTCAGCCGAAGTCTTTCCGCGCTGGACGACACGGGCGGCGGATCGGGCCAGGGGCTGGAAGCGGAAGGGATTTGGTGGGAGGGAACCTCCTGCCGCCGCGTGCTCGCGGGGCGGGGTTGACGAACTGCCACCACCGGTGTAGAGTGCCCTACAGGGTCGGCTGGAGCTCGACCCGCGCTCGCCGAAGGTCTGCGGCCTGTTGGAGATGGGTGCGGGTGGCGGCGCCGAGCCTCGGTAGAGTAATCGGGCCGGGAATACGGCGAACCGCGAGCCCTCCCTCTCTTTGATGCCGGCTTCAGGCGGGTGGACGGCTGTGGTGTCGAAAGTGCTTCCTGATGGGAAGCGAGGAGGCCGTACAAGTCCGCTTTTAGCATCTTATTGGAGTAGCCGATGTTAGCCTCCGAAAGGGCCTGGTGGAGCCCCGCGACGGTCCATCTCCCGATCGGCGGGAAGTCGTGGCTGGCCGAGGCGTAAGACGACGCCGGTGATGGGATCGGCTGCCTTGCGTGACCCGGCGAAGAGGTGGAGCGCTCGCCCGTAGAGCGATGCGTTGAGCGTAGAGGCCGCCTGCCTCTCGCTAGAGCCGGGGATTCAGTTGGGGAGTCCGAGCCGGGGCTGGACTGCTGCTGAGCGCTGGTCTGCGCATTATAATTAGCACATGAATGAGTGCTGGAGGAATCCTGTATCTGGGACATGTTCCGGAGAGACGATGCAACAGAGGGATGAGGTGAGTGAAGCGATTCAACTATTTATTAGATAGCTCGCTTGCGCTGATAGGGTGATGTGTTGATTATAAATGCGGGGCAGCTGGCTGATTATCTTCTCCGGCTCCTCTCGAACCTTGTTATTCAAACATCATTTTGCAGTAAAAAAATAAATAAAGTTGAAATACTACTTGTTGAGTTCAGTCAGCTTTTTTCTAAGTTAAAATAACGTAACATTTCAAATTGAAAATTTCAAAGTGACCAGAAGGTTGCTGGTTCGATTCTCAGGGCTGGCGGGTAACGGCTGAGGTGCCCTTGAGCAAGGCACCTAACCCCCACTTGCTCACTATACAAAATGTACAAATGTATAGTACAATGTAATGTAAGTCGCTTTGGATAAAAGCGTCTGCCAAATGCGTAAATGTAAATGTTGTTTTATAGAGTTAAGACAACTTAACAATTTAAATTGACTTAACTTGAATAGTGTTAATTTAACTTATTTTAAGTCCATTCAATTTAATTCTTCGTCAAGACAACTTAACACTTCAAGTTAACTTAAACTTTTAAGGCAGCACGAACACTTACTTTTTTAAGTTGAAACAACTAAAACATTTTTTACAGTGCAGCAAGTAAATATCAGTGAATGCAAGCAACAATAAATATGTTTGGCAGTAGATGCAAAATAATAAGGCAACTAACTGCAGTCAACAAACATTTTATTTGTTTGTATATTCAGGGAGTAGATGAATGGAAAGTCTTCACAGACACTCATTAACCCTCTACAGGGAGAGAACGAAGACCAGCAAAGACATAAACATGAAAATAGCCATTGCATTCTTTTAATTTTATACCAATGATGATAGTAAAACATTCTATAGTAGTCAACATTTGAAGTGAATCAAAGACAACTTTGATGAACCTTTTTGATCCCCTTCAAATGTTGTCACCAATACAGTTACTTATAAAGTCAAGTTACTGTAGTCACTTAAATTGTCAGTCAAATGTAGCAGAGTAAAACATGAAATATTTTCTATAGAGATGTAAAGTAAAAATAATGTTCCATAGGTATCTGTTTGACTTGTTTGTCTGGTTTCATGTCTTGCCTTATTTTAATTTTCAAAACTGATAATAATCATATTAACTGCCTTTTATAATTGCTTTACACTATATTAATATCTACTTCAAAAAATATTGAAAATGTGTGACTTTATATGTCGTAGCACTTTGAAACTTGACAATACATTTCTGACTAATTTCAGACAATATTCTAAATTCTATTTTACAGGCTCATCATCACCCCACCAGCTCCAGCAACTTCACCAGTACACAAGCCCAACTGAGAAACTGCATCACTCTACTACGCTCCAGAAAATTCATCACTCCAATCTCCACTCATAAGCCATCCTGTTAAAAACAAAGACATATACATGTTAAAAAGTCAAATTTACGAGTAAAATAAAATATTAATGGGTCAATGTCATTTCAATCTCTTTAACAGAGTACCTGTTTAATAACAATAAAAAAAGTAATAAATCAATTTTACTGTTTGTTTGTAGTGTTTATGTTGTATTACTGTCTTAAATAAATAATAAGAACAATATCCAACACAGCTGAAACTTGAGACAACTTGACTACAGGAAAATCTCTTGCTTTAGATCTTTCTATCACCTCCTAAATAGAGGGAACAATCTGTCAGAGGTATAATTTGTGTGGTGCAGTTTAAATTCTTCACTGTATCTAATAAGTGCTAAAATATGACTTCAGTTTGTACTATCTTCATATGGTTTGTTATTAGCATAGCTAATAAATGGCAAAAATGACATAAAAGAGCAAATGACACCTTTTTAAAACCCTACACACAATGCCACCAAACACACACACAAACTGCAAAATGTCACACACATCTTGCAAAAGCAAACACTTTGTTCAAAACTATTTTAACTCTTCTAAAAATGGCATTTTTGTTCAGTAACTCTACACACAAACATAAAATATTTCTACACACACCAAACTACACACAGATGTGAAAAATGTAGAACACTACTATCTTCTGTCTTTTTCTTCTTCAGAGTGATGTGGAGTGCAAAGAGGTTTGTCATAACACTCACACTGTGTATGTGTATTCAGTACAGATGTTCAATATAAAAAAGAAATGCAGGGGGTAATATTTCATTCTGAAAACATTGTCTTTTCGGTAACACTTTATAATAACATCCAGTTTCAAGTGATGTATAAGTGATTAGTTAATGATGAACTAATAATTTACAAAACATTCATAAAAGATTAGTAAGTAACATGATAACAATTGATGTACGATTTGTTAATTCAGTTATATACAGTAATATACCGGTGATAAGTTGTCATGATCCTGCCATTCTTATGGTTGTTCTAGTTTAAAATGACAGGATCATGGCAGACCCATGTTATGAAGGTAAACCAGTAGCAAAAATTGAGAGCATGTAGATTTTACTTTGTGAACTTGCAAAGTAAGCATTTGCAGCTGTAAACTAAAATGTACACTCGCAGCCCCAATGTGAAAACTTGTCAAATAAAAAACTGAAGTTGAATGTTGAGATTTGCACTCGTGGACAAAAATCACGAATCTGTTTTCTGAATTTGAAGTTGCAAAAAAGTAGTCACAAATGTGTAAACTGGCACTCACAAAACACATCGACAGACACAAATGTGTAGTGCAAATTTATGCTTACTCACAAATTCAGATTCGCAGTGCAACCAAATAGGCACTTACAACCTCTCAAATCTGTCACTGCAGTTTCAAATCTTCGCGCCTTGAGTTTTGCTACTACTTTTGCGATACACCTGTTGCAAAACTAACTTGTGCACTTGTAACTCAACTGTGAGGCGAGAGAGATTAGCGGGGAAGGGCTGGGGTTAATGACGTTGTCTTATTGGCTGGCGCCCAGCCAATCAAATTGGCACGTTTTTGTTCGCGATGACGTCACGCCACACAACAGCCAGATTGCCGCGCATTTAATCGTGTGTTCGTGATGGACGGAACTAACACTAATCAAACGGTAAGTTTTAAGTACTGTTAGTATTAACAGTATTTTTGTTAAACCAACAAAATCATCATTACGTTTTTTTTTTTACTTATTACACAGCAATAATGATTGGCTAATCGCTACGTTGCAGTGTCTGTTACTGGTCGTCTTTACTGGTTCAGTCAGTGTAATATTATATCAAATATAAGTATGCGTTATTAATAACTAACATGAGATTATATAAAACCTTCATGGTGATACAAGACGCTGTGGCATGATATGATTCTGCGATTACAACTGGCTGGTTGTACATTATCCCTTACTAATATATAAGTTAACGTTACTGTTTTTTTTATTGATGAAAAATCTATAATTTTGACCCATTCAATGTATTGTTGGCTATTCCTACAAATATACCCATGTTACCTTTGACTGGTTTTGTACTCCAGGGTCACATATGTAATGTATTCTGTTTGTATTTTGAATATAGTGTAGTGTAGACCCACTGTGCACACAAAGTAATAATTGCCATTTTTTATCTTAAGTTTGTTACTAATTATGTAAATATGCTTTGTTAGATGTAAACATTGTAATAATGATATTTATTACAATATTTAATAATATTGTTATACATTTACATTATTTTATATTAATAATTTATTTCAGGAATTGCTGTTGGACTATTTGCTACAACGACTTTCTCTCCGACTGTCATTGTGGCTGGATCGTGTCCCTCTTGACTTAGATTTTTTGGAATTTACATGTTCCCAGGAGCTGGTCATTCTTAGTGCTATCTCACATCAAGTCCAAGTTCCACATGACATATATGATGCACTTAATCAAGTACACCAGATGGCTGTCAGCATGGCTGAGTCTGAAAATGTTTCTCACATCATTGTTTCCCAAGAACAAGGAAGAAATGGTTGTCCACGGGTTCTGATTCATGAAGATTCTGTATCCCAACTTCTTACTTTAGGATTACCTGTGACTTGTATTGCAAAGTTGCTAGGGGTGTCAAAATTTACAGTGCACAGACGCATGGCAGAATGGGGATTGTCTGTTAAGGCAACCTATAGCAACATAACAGATGTGGAACTAGACTCAATAGTGACAAGAGTCCAAACAAACAACCCAAATGCAGGCTATAGAATGATGATGGGTCTCCTCGGGGCACAAGGTCATCGGGTGCAATAGGATAGAGTTTGTTTGTCAATGCATCGAGTTGACACTGCAAGTATCGTCTCCAGGATGTCGCAGTTAGGATGTGTGGTTAGGAGGACATATTCTGTCCCCAGCCCAAGGTCCCTAATGCACATTGATACAAACCACAAGCTGATACGGTAAGTTAGATAAACATGGTATTTATTAAATATGTATTTAATAATATGGATTACCTGCTTGTTACCTGTTGTGTGGATAACTTACCCGTTTACCTGTCTGTGGATCACGTAACTGTTCACCTGTGTCTGGAATATCCTTTTGTGCCCGTACTGTCATTAAATATCACCTACTCTCCATCCTTGTGGCGTCCTCACCTGCCTGCACACACACCCGCACTGTGACAATAACAATCTGGCTTCAACAACACTGTCTTTTTTCTGTGAGGCCGTCCAGAAATTTGGATATCCACTGAGGTGAAAATTGGCAACTGGCAATTGCTGTTTTTAATTATTTATGAAATATGCAGAATTGAGCCTTGAAGTTTGAAAGTAATCTGTGAAATTATTTCAACACTATTTTGTCAATTAACAGTGTTGTCAATGAGCATTTTTGTTACCAACATATTTTGCTAGGGTACGGGGTGATCATGGAGGAGAGAATGTGGATGTGGCCTCCCTTATGTTCTCGGTCCGTGGAACAGGGAGAGGTAGCTTTATCGCGAGTAAAAGCATCCACAATCAGAGGTAAAGGTGTTTATTTTTTTTTTAAAGAAAGTACAAATAGTCCCCTTCACTGCATAAGGTATCAGAGTTTTTATTCTTGTTCATCCTCTAGAGGGAGTTGTTGCTCTGGGTTAGAGTACTTGTGGGGGTGGGGCTGTTGCCTACTACCATTTCTCTTTTTCCTGTTGTAAAGGTAAGATGTGCTCTGTTGTTCTCTCTGTAATCTTGATAAATAAATGCTCATCCATGTGATGTGGAACAATGTTCTAACTTTTTAATCGTTAACTAAATGGTATATTGTGTTGTGGATGACAGATGGCAGTATTTTTTGCACAAAGCAACCAGTCTCTCATGCTCATTTTTGTTCAGTATAACTCACATTTTCTTATTTTTGTTTAGTAAACTTGAGTTAAAGACACTTAATGCTACATTGTTTATATGTTGTATTAGTTTTGTTTTTATATTGCTCAGATTGACTCGAGTATGGTTGATTTACTTTTGTTTGTTAATTTGCTTTGCTGGCTTGCTCTTATATGTATGTACATTATGATTGTGAACCATTTCTCTCTTTCCTATTGGAAAGTATTGGCGGCTGGCAAATTGACCGTGTCGGATGAGGAAAAATAAATAAAGGGAGCTACTGCTTTGTTTCAACCATCAGCCCAGACTTGTCTTCTCCTTTTCCATCACACCAAACACAACGCAGAGACTCATATCCCGTGAGCGAGAGGACAGAGCGCGAATAACTGATATAACCTGAACAACTTGAAGTAAAACTGAACATTTTCATATAACCTGTCTTATTGTTTCTATATTTTTTATAAACATTTAACTGAAGGCAGTTTGCTCTTTCATACAAGACCAAAACCAACATCACTTGTGGCAATGCAGCTTTCTAGGTGATTTTTGAATTGCTGATAGCTGTTGTAGTGAGCAGGCAGGTGCAGAATGCAAAAGCAGGTAGAGGAGGATGTTCTGCTTGCACAACCTTCACCTGCATGTCCTTCATAGGCAGCTCTCAGCCAACCCAGAATTTAACCAGCTGCTTCAATTGATTCTGATTAGCTGAAATGTGGCAAACATATGGACACCAACAGTTACAATTTTAAAACTTTTACGAAACATTACACAAATAAGTTTAACGTCTCTACTGTATACATTTTTTACACGAAGCAATGTAGCAAATACTAAAATTGTGTGTTTGTATATGGATCTGTATCAACACCCGGTTGCTCCACAAGAAAGTTTGAACAGCCAGTTGGGCTATTAGTTTAAAAAAAGTAAAAAAACGACATACCAGTCTCCACAAACCTCCGTAGGTACCCAGCAATTCGACATTTGGTGGTAAATGGGGGTCGTTATCATCGTCTTCCTCTTCCATGGGCCAGATGATGTCATTTAAGAGCACCTAATTGTAATGTTAGTATTCAACATGAGCATAGAAAGAAATTAATGAACTCAAAATTAAAATGGTATCATAACCGAATAAAACCTGAGTATTGCAGTCTGCCATTGACTGTCTTGGGAAAACCACAGATGCCACATCAGGTCGGGCCTCCAGTAATGGCCATAATGTTGAATCCTTTAGTCCTTGTCTGAGCTGTTTTATCTGCCGTGAGGTTCGTGTAAGCACCTGAATGTGACACAAGATACATTAAGGGATCATTTCTGTTACAGTTACAGTATACTGCATTATTGCCAAACATGTTTATATAACATTTGATTATAAATAAAACAAGTCCCATATAACTTACTGCTTGCTGAAGAAGATTGCCATGTGCAAATGGTTGCTGTCAGCACTGGAAGGTCCCACGACAATGCCAGCTGGTTAATTGATGCCTTTTGATCCTCAGTAATCCCATTTCCTTTCTCATTTTTTGAATCATCAGCCATAGCAAGCTTTGATATAGTGAGAGAATGGAAAGTAAATAAAGGAATTATGGTTACTTGAATCAATATGGAACCTACCAACCTACCATCTGTAATGTCTCTCTGATATCGATGTCTGCCACATCTTCAAGCACAATGGTTGCTGTTTGTGGGGAGCCACCTAACAATACATGTATAATGGCTGGGCTTACACCTGCTAATGAAGGCCCGCCATAGAGAAAAGAATGACCAATCATTCTTCCTGCCATCAGGAACAAGTCACTCTGTAAAAGAACCTTCAAATAATGCAGTGCCATTTCCACATCCTGTTTGTAAAAAAACAAAGCATTATTGAGTATAGTTGCAATGTCTCAATAGGTTGTTTGCACATGACGTCACGTCAGTGGCGCGAAATTTACGTGGAGGGCAGGAAGTTATGTATTGCAGAGG
This sequence comes from Oreonectes daqikongensis, assembly GCA_026939265.1. Lineage (NCBI taxonomy): Eukaryota > Metazoa > Chordata > Actinopteri > Cypriniformes > Nemacheilidae > Oreonectes > Oreonectes daqikongensis. Next base: position 4,665,068 of record JAOTQM010000033.1, on the reverse strand, counting down.
ACTCGCTATCGTAAACTCAAGATGCCTATGGTTTGTGCCGTTTATGGCTGCTCAAATAGGTCAAACCAAGAAAAAACGAAAAGCTTTTATCATGTACCAAGGGTTGTTATTCATAAGGGGGGGGGGAATGGAAGACATTGACGGAAGAACGAAGGACAAAATGGCTTGAAAATCTGCGACTGCGCTCAGGAGGAGCCTAGTCGGCCAATGCTCGTGTGTGCAGTGACCACTTTGTGAAAGGTAAGTTAATATTAATTCATTATTCAAAGTGTCTTTATGTAACGTTAGCTGTTTCTGTAGTTAAAATATTTGTCTGTTTCTTTTCTTTGTTTGACGTTGTTCTAACTGATAAAAAATGTACGCTAACCTTAGCAAAGCTACTACAAAGTCATTGCATGTTGCAAACTTACAGTATGGTGTTATTATCTTTAGGCAGCCCTAGAGGTGTAGACGATGTGGAGTGTGTAGACTGGGCTCCTACACTAAACCTTGGTTATCAAAGGTCAAAACCCATGTCAGAAGCATCGCTTAAACGCAAGGAGAGGATGACTGTCAGAAACGATGAATGTAGACGCTCACAATGTGTAGAGGCCTTGCTGCATCTCCAAGAGTCAGCTGAGAGCCCAGAGGACGAGGACAACATAGACATGTTTCCTGATCAACAAGGTGGAAAAAACTGAATTAATCGTTTCAAATATTAACTACTTAGAAACCATAGGCAGCAATTAGCAGATTAATTTCAATAAGTTACCCCTTTGCCCACTGTACATTTTATGCAGATGCAGGATCTCAGACAGACCTAACCATGGAAGGCATTGAGAGGATGGAAGATGTTCTTAAGCAAACCACAACAGAGCTGCATTACCTTAGCACTAAAGTACTGGACATAGTTTAGCCCAGACTCTTTCCAGAAGAATGAAGACATGACAAAGTTTTACAGTGGACTTCCCAACTTCTTGGTGTTAATGCAGGTGTTCCAGCTGTGCGAGCCTTATATCACCTGTGGTCATTCGCCTGTGCTTTCCAAGTTTCAACAGCTAGTTTTAGTTTTGATGAGGTTGAGACTAAACCTTCCTCTAAAGAACCTGGCATTTAGGTTCAATGTGTCTTACAGCACTGTATCTAAAGTTTGGCACAAATTAATTGGCATACTTCATGACAGATTGGAGTTTTTGATCCAGTGGCCAGAGCGACAGGTACTACAAGCCACAATGCCAATGGCATTCAGGCAAGCATTCGGCTCTAAAGTTGCTGTAATCATAGACTGTTTTGAAGTGTTTACGGAAAGACCTTCTAATTTGCTTGCTAGAGCGCAAACATGGTCAAACTACAAGCATCACCACACTGTTAAGTTTCTCATTGGTATTGCTCCCCAAGGGTATGTCTCTTACATATCTTCTGCTTGGGGTGGAAGAGTTAGCGATAAGCATATTACTGAACACAGTGACCTCCTTAACAAACTCTTACCTGGCGATATTGTTCTAGCAGACCGTGGGTTTAATATTGGGGATACTGTAGGATTCTACTGTGCTTCACTACATATACCTGCATTCACTAAAGGGAAAAAACTGTTGTCAGCATACGAAGTGGAACAAACTAGAACAATAGCTAATGTGCGTATTTACGTCGAAAGGGTTATTGGCTTAGTTAGAAGGAAATACCAGATTTTGCAAAGTAGGGCTGTGTGCATTGAAAACATGACGACAAAACCAGGTGAGTCATTGATTGATAAGATAGTTGTGATTTGCTGTGCCTTGTCAAATTTATCAGAGTCTGTGGTCCCATTGGAAAAAAAACATTCTACGAACTATGACATAATGCCCTTAATGTATAGAGTATTTTTAAAATGCATTATTAAATTCAACCAAATTATATGTACATGTACAAATAAATACCATAGATGATGTAGCATGTCAACATTTTAAACAGGCATGAATACAAGATGATATAAATAAAATGCTGTGCTATACCCCACAGTAGCATTGTTCGCAATTATCTTTACATTTCAAATTATAAAGTGTACACTGTTTTAGTTGTTATAAAAAAGAAACCACAAATACAGTTTGTTGGATAATTTAATCTCAAACTTCTGCATGCCAAAGCAGACACTGTACATCTATGTCTGTGTTTTCTTTTGCAAAACTGACTGAAGCGAGTGCGTCATCTGATGAGCTAGTGTCCTTTAGTCATGTTACATGCCAATGTGTTATTTTGTAACCTGTTGTCCCAACACTTCAGGAAGGATCCCGTTTCAAAATAAAATCTCAACTTTGTTAACCACATCGTCCCACAAGTCCATGTTAGGTGTAATTCTTTCCACAAATATGTCCTTACAGTTCCACACCACAAAGTCACAATACTCAGCATCCACAACATGAAGCTGTGCCTGTACTTGGTAATAGTAAGCATGGCTCCTGTCCAATATGATATCATCCCCATGTTTGATAAGACAGAATCCCTTGGCTCCAGCATACAAGCGCAGATTGTCTTTGTCTTGCTTGCAATGTGGACACAACAAATCAAAGTGAAAAGAACATGTGCTGCTGTTAATTTTGTCTGATTTAATTTCATGGATTCTTAAGTCAAGTGTTTCTTCTGTAAAATGTTTTGCCTATTAAGCCTTGCACAAAATAAAAGTCATAATAACTTGGCACAGTTTAAATGCTTTCTGTTTAAGATTTGCAGTGTAATTAATAGTAATATTACCTTTATCTCACAAATCCCAGTTCCATGACAGTCGCATTTCACAATCCCATCAGGTGAGGCACCCATGTATGGCCACTTGGGATTCAGCCAGAGACCACTTTCCATACAGGAGAAGCCCTCATGCTGGAGACCCATCAGCATCACATAGTCCGCTCTGGCTTGTGCTTCATGTTTGCATCCATAACTGTAAACAGTATACAGAAATAATCAGAACCAAATTAAGTGGTCATTTAAAATGTTGTTGCATTTAGAAATGTTGGAGTGGGTCAGTATTTTAAGCAACATTATTACAGTTCACATATTTACCACTATTCTAACCCTTACACTTTACCCTATTTCTGCGTAGCCCTTTTTTCCAACCCATACCTTTATGGAGTCTCTCGTGTTGGTCTTAACCAAAATCTTACCTCTGTCTTATCCTACTTTAAGCCCTCATTACCTTGTCGCGACTGTGATGAACTTGTGAGCATCTGGGTAGCATATAGCCTTAATCAAGCTTTCGGGTGGCTTCAGAAGGTTTGTTCTGAGAACTTGTTTAAGCTTAGAGGCAGTTATGCGTCCAGCTCTTTGTCGATACCAAATCATGGATTCACCCTGACTTCGAGTTGCCTTCTCTACAGCCTGGACCTGTGAATGGGTTAGATCTTGTAGCTGGAAAACCTGGCATAGCTCTGCAAGCTCTTTGGGGGGTAGTTTTAGACTCTCGAGTGTTCTGTATTGAAGAACAGTTTTAGGCAGCATACAAGATTTGGGGACGAAGTCCTTGTAGTAATTCTCCCTAGCCATCAGTGCAGCACTCCTTGGAAAGTTTCTGCTTAAGGACTCAAAAAACCTAGCGTATGTTTCTGACCCTCTCTTCACTCTTGGACATTTAATTGGTTTGTCAACCTTTGGTTCTTCTGTTGATTTCCCAGCAATGGCATCGTCCAGTTTCTTTTTCTTTGATTTTGCTGAGGAAAAGCAACATAAAAAGATTAAAAAGCACTTAGCAAATAAGGAAATTGACAGTTACTGAACATTTCTAAAACAGAAACATGTGAACCATAACATGGCGAAATTTAAATAACATTGTCACTACAGTTTGTGTTGCTAGTTTTAGTGTTAAGAGAAAACCATGACTTGTAAATGCAGTGTTTCATCTCACATCTCACTGTGTTATGTGCAGAAGTGTGTGTTTGTTTTCTGTAGTACAGAAGGGTACAAAACAGTATAGTCAGTACATTTAAACACCTTCTTTACATGTGACGGCATCATCCACTGGCACTTATCTGTTGTGCATGATGTTGTATCTCGAATCTTAACACCAGCTTCAATTCCAAAAAGAACTGCCCCTACATGAGAACAGGATTCTGATAATCTGAGGAAAAAATGAAATAGACATTTCTTTATTATGCACACATGTTTAAAATGATAAGATATAGTATAATATATATAATAATATAATACATAATAATGATATGTGACCCTGCCTGTAAGACCCAGGCTTAAGTCTAAGAACCGACCATTAAACTTTGATTTCACCTATTAATTTCACTATGATTTTCACGTGGTCATAAACAATATTGCATTTCCATGTTATATTTTCACATAAAGCACTTCACATCACGTAGACAGTTTTTATATAGATTTAAATACATTAAAAACCAAAAAAACTTCAGCTGGGTTTCCACAGGCAGGATCACGTATAGTACGTTATTAGCAATGTATTAGAATATTAGAAGATATATTGAAAACAACAGATAACCAAAGCAACAGTGAACAGGTTACGTTACACGAAATACTGGCGAGCGAAAATAACTTACCCTGCCATGCAATTACAGTGTGCTGTAATGACTTCTCCGTCTTGTTTCGCAATAATCCATGTCTTTAATGGCGTTTCTGTGGACCTTTGAGAGTGGTTAACCTAATAACATAAACCACCGTAATGCTTACTTCAAGAAGCGCAGCATGTTAAATGGTTGTTGTCAAGTAAATTAATCCACAGGATAATGTCACTCACCCGTGCAAAAACCAAATGATAATTATTCGGAATCACCTTGGTACCGAGGTCGCTGACCCAACCACTAACGAAAAAGTTGTATGCCTCCATATTTTTGTAAGCTTTCATTTGTTTCCTTGTGTAAAAGGATGTCTGAAGGACAAGGTAGTTCCACAGCCTCGACCGCAGGCAAATATTTCAGTTCGGTGGAAAAATCTTTTTTTCATGACATATGGGTCTCTTCCAACATATGTTGTGACTTTTTGTTTATACCTGTCTTTCGCAACTGTTTCTAAACCTGCACAATACGAACTTTCCTCCATGTCACCCATTGTGATTTTTCACTTCCTGACCTCCAACTGAATTTTGCGCGTCGCCAAAACCACGTGACTGCAAACTACCTATTAAAGAGATAAGACGCACCAAAATGATCATTGTATCTTTGCACTGCTAGGCATCTTTATATTTTGTATACAGCCTCCTTTTTTTCTAAATGTTAAATTACAGTGGTGTAAGACTTTCTTCTGTGAAACACAAAAGCTCTATGGTCTTTTCGACATGACATGCATTGTTCAAAAAATGAAAGATTGAAAAAATAGTTAAATTAACAATTAAAAAAAGTAATTATAATAATACGATTATAAGACTTTAGGCTGGATTTCACAGACAGGGTAACAAATTGATGACAAAACAACATAAAAAGATGCTAAAAAAAGCAATTCCTAATGTGTACCTAATGCGTGATGTGTACATTACCTTCCAGTCGGCAGTGAAGAGGTCTAGCCCAATCAATTTTAGGGACTTTGTAGAAGGTTATTATTCTCCCTTCCTGCTCATCTATGTCTTCTCTGATATAAATTTTAACTTTCAGTGTGGGTTCATCTTTTTGGCAGAGTAGACACCCTCTGTACAGTACTGCTGCCCTTTCTGGAACCTCCAGTCTAGAGCCAAAGTAACAGTCAGTTACATTTTTTAATGGCACCATACTCATGGAAACAACATTCACATGAACTTTGACCAAGAGACTCTAGTAATAAACTAACAAAATCACCACCTTCACGCATTAAAGATGCACTTTCGAATGAAACTGATGTCCCAGGTAAATTATCAGGACTAAGTAGGCCAATAGTGTTCTGTTCTGTAGTGCTCTGGGAAACCTCTGAGGCAGTGTTGTCCATAAATGAGGTAAAATCCTGAGGGAAACTATAATAAAATACAAAAACAAGGAAACCTTAAAATGATTCAACTTAAGAAACATACAATAAAAGTGATACTTCACCCCAAAACCTATGTTGTCATTTATTCCACATTATGTCATTTTTGGGTGAACAATCCCTTGTAGGTGTTTACAGTCTAACTAAAGAAAAACCTCTCTAATGCTTACACATCTGAAACGCTTACAATACCTTTCACCACATGTACTTGCATGGTAAGGCATCACTTCAGCAGAAAACTGTTCTCCACATATTGGACAGGAATCCTGAGGAGTAAGAAAGGCTCAAAATGACATCAAACACTGTAAGTCTACATAATACTTGACGGCTTGTGATATTTTGACTGGACAAAATCATGTTTATTATGAAATCGAATTAAAAATGGAATAGGCTCCAGATTCAAATTCTGAACAACAGTGCAACAGTGATGTCAGTAAAGTAAGTAAAAAAAGTAATTGAATCTAATAGTTATTAACTATTGAGTTTTTACATATATTCTAATATTTGTCCATGGTTTCACTCAGCTTTAGTGATTTTATATTTCAGCCTAAACAATTTCTTACCAGACAAATTACATCTGACTCATGGCCCTGGTCTTCCTCCTTTTCTTTGTCAGATTCAGAATACTTCAACAGAAAAACAGGAAAATATTATAATACTATATTTGTGCTATATTGTTTTCTATATATCTATATATTCTATATATTTTTCTATATATTGTGCACTGTTGTTTTCTTCATTGTAATATGCAAAGCAAAACGTCTCCGGTTACTGTCGTAACCTCGGTTCCCTGAGAAGCGGGAACGAGACATTGCAGAAGCATCTGCTATGGGAACTCCTCCCCTCTCACCTCTCCTGAAGTCTTATTGGATAACGCCAGTGAAACTGGCAAATTGTCGACGCGCAACCGTATGCAAATACTGTCGACCGAGAGAGTATAAATACAGTGCACAGCGACAATACCTCAGAATCTGCGAAAAACGCCTGCAAGGCTGACGCGCGATGAACACGGCAGCTACTGCAATGTCTCGTTCCCGCTTCTCAGGGAACCGAGGTTACGACAGTAACCGGAGACGTTCCCTATCGAGAGCGGTCTCTCGACATTGCAGAAGCATCTGCTATGGGAACAGTATACAATCCCGCCGTGAGAGCAGCAAGACAGCCGCACACACCAGCCGCATTCGTCCACCAGCACGGAGCACACAGACGAACCAATCGCGAAGTCGCCTCGAAGGGCCTGCAGCTGAGACTTTCAGCAAAATTTGCATATCTCAGCCAAAGAAATGAGCGGGCTGCACTGATACAGGGCAGACACCACAACAGTAAGAGACAGCACGGAATCCGGGCAGATATAATGCAAGTCCAGTAACACCAAGCACAGAGTCAACAGTAACACGTTAACAACTGCACAATATAAGCGATCAGCAACTAGGAGACAATGAGCTGTCCGTACTCACCGAGAGGACATGTGAGGCTAAGGAGGATACATCCAGCTTGTAGAACCTGGCGAAGGTGTTCCGCGAAGACCAGCCAGCTGCACAGCAAATGTCCTTAATAGAAGCGCCTCTAGCCCAAGCCCACGAAGAGGCAATAGCCCTAGTAGAATGAGCCCTGACACCAAAAGGGCAGGCCTGCCCTTGACTCTCATACGCCAGGTTGACAGCGTCCACCACCCAGTGAGAGAGCCTCTGTTTCGAGACAGCCCAACCTTAAGTCCCCCCGCCGTAGCACACGAAGAGCTGGTCCGACAGCCGAAACCCGGCAGTTCGATCAATGTAAGCCCTCAAAGTCCTAACCGGACACACAGCCCTCTGAGCGTCCGCATCACCCGAGGCAGACGACTCAGAAGACAAAGCGGGCAATGAAATAACCTGCTCTCTGAACGCGGTAGACAGGGACTTGAAATCCGCGCCGAAAGAAAGCGCTCGTAAATCCCCAATGCGTTTGGCCGAAGCAAGGGCAAGAAGGAGAACGGCTTTCAGAGAGAGCTCCCTCATAGAAACAGTCTCCAACGGCTCGAACGGTGGAAGAGAGAGAGCCTGCAGTACCAGAGCCAAATCCCACGAAGGCACTGAAGGAGATCGCGGGGGAAACATCCTCCGAGCTCCCCTCAAAAATCTGACCACCAAGGCATGCCTGCCGATCGATTGCCCGTCAACCGGGGAACGAAACGAAGCGATAGCAGCCACATAAACCTTCAGCGTGGACGGGAGGCCACCATTATCCATCCTGCATTGTAGAAAGCGCAAAACATCAGACACGGGACATGACACCGGGTCTACACCGCAGTCAGCGCACCACTTCTTAAATACATCCCATTTCAGAGCATATAAGCGTCTAGTGGAAGGCGCCCGAGACTCCGAAATAGTGTCAAGGTGCGGAGGGAGGGGGCCTATAACCCCTGAAGCGGCCAGGCATGGAGGTTCCACAATTCCGGGTTGGGGTGCCAAATCGATCCGTTCACCTGAGATAACAGGTTGCCCCTGAGGGGAATGCTTCACGGAGAGGCCACCAGCAATTCTCTCAGGTCCGGAAACCATGGTTGATTCGGCCAAAACGGAGCAACGAGGATCACCGACGCACTCTCCTCCCTGATCTTGCACAACACAAGGGGCAGAATCTTCACCGGAGGAAACGCGTAAAGCCGGGTGTCCGGCCAGCGCGCCGACAGAGCGTCCATCTCCCTGGGGGAGCGTGGCAGCGAGAAGAACAGCGGACAATGTGCGTTCTCGCTCGTCGCGAACAGATCCACTTCTGCCTTCCCGAAGCGATCCCAGATCATTTGCACCGAGTCGGGGTGAAGTCTCCATTCCCCTTGGGAAAGACCGCCCCTCGAGAGCATGTCCGCTCCGCAGTTCAAACGACCGGGGATATGCGCTGCTCTGATGGAGAGCAGGTGCCGGTCCGCCCACAGCAGAAGCTCCACAGCCAACTCGAAAAGGGGTCTGGAGTGAACCCCTCCCTGGCGATTGATGTACGAAACCACGGACGTGTTGTCTGTGCGAATCAGTACTTGACGCTGCGCCAGCTGTGGTAGAAAAGTTTGCAGAGCTAGGAACACCGCCTGCAGCTCCAGCCGATTTATGTGCCATCTGCTCAGAGACGGCGACCATAGACCCGACGCCGGGCTTCCTTCGCACACTGCACCCCAGCCCGAGGAAGACGCATCCGTCGTTACCACCGTACGCATCGTCACAAGCCCCAGGGGAACTCCCCGGTCGAACATGTTCACGTCGCGCCATGGTTTCAAAGCGCTGAGGCATCTGTGAGTTATCCGCACACGAGCACGACCCGAGGACCATGCTCTCCGCGGAACCTGAGTCTTTAGCCACAGCTGCAGCGGTCGCATGTGCAGAAGACCCAGGTGGCAGACCGATGAAGCTGACGCCATCAGTCCCAGAAGTCTCTGAAACACCCTCAGCGGGACGGACCGGTCCAGACTGAAAGCGCGCAGTGCAGCGGAGATGGACTCCAAGCGCTCCTGAGAGAGGCGGGCGCGCATCTCCACCGAGTCGAAACATACCCCTAGATACGTTATGGACTGACTCGGCGTAAGCTTGCTCTTCTGCACATTCACCCTCAGCCCCAGGGATGACAAGTGACGAAGCAGCATTTGCGTATGGCTGACAAGCACATCTCGTGAATGGGCCAGAAGCAGCCAGTTGTCCAGATAGTTCAGAATGCGCATGCCTCTTGCCCTGAGAGGGGAAAGCGCTGCGTCCACGCACTTCGAAAACGTGCGCGGAGCCAATGCCAGCCCGAAAGGAAGCACAGCAAACTGGTACGCTGCTCCTTCGAAAGCGAACCGCAGGAAGCGTCGGTGGCGCTGGGCTATCTGAATGTGAAAATATGCATCCTTCAGATCCACGGACGCAAACCAGTCCCCGGGACGAACTTGTGCCAGGATCTGCTTTAGCGTAATCATTTTGAACGCCCTCTTGTGAAGCGCTCGATTGATGGGTCTCAGATCCAGAATAGGACGGAGTCCCCCATCCTTCTTGGGCACCACGAAATACCGGCTGTAAAAACCGCACCCCGTCTCGCTCGGAGGCACTCGCTCTATCGCTCTCTTGTCGAGCAAGCTGCAAATCTCCTGTCTCAAGACCGGAGCGTTGCGCGGTAATGTAAGTGACGGGACAACGCCGCTGAAGCGGGGGGGCCTGCGTCTGAATTGGAGGGAATACCCGTGTTCTATCACGTGCAGCAGCCACGGAGAGATACCCGGAATGGCTCTCCACGCACTCAGAAACATGCACAGCGGCCGAATTACCTCGGGCGATGCAGCTTGCTGATTCTGTGGAGACACGCTCTGCCCCAGCAAGGCTAACTGCACTGTCGGGGGAACGTGAAGCGTGTGCGGCCCCGGCCACCGCTCGCCCACAGGTGCAACCGTGGGTGAGGGGTTGCCGGTTATAGCATAATTTAACTGTGGTTTCGCGCTGCACCGTGGCAGGGCGGGAGACACAGCGTGGCGTGAGTGAAGGGGAGAGAGCTCTTTTTGTGGGGGGGTAAGTGCTTTTAATACATTTACATGTACAACATTTAGAGCATTGCAACAATCGCCCGTAACAGCGGGGGAAACAAGATGCAAACGGCACCGCTTGAACACCGGTCCGCTCATTAACTCTCTCCTCCCTGCAGATCCGTCAGGAAGACGGCTTGGCAGCCGAAGACGAACCGCCATTGCCCGGACGACCTCTCTTCTGCCCGTACTTCTTCCGAGCTGGGGCAGACCACTGCTTAGGCCGGACGTCCAGTCCAGGATCCCGGGGAGCCGGAGCCGCGGCAGCGGGCTGCTTAGCCGGCCTAAAAGAAGACGAGCGCGAAGCAGACGAACGTCGAGGAAGCACATGACTCATGGCTTTCGCGCGCTTCTGCGCCTCCGCGAAGCGCTCCGACACCGACTCAACAACATCCCCGAAGAGACAAGAGGGAGTAATGGGAGCATTGAGCAGCGATTTCCGGTCAGCGTCCTTTAGGTCCGCCAGCGTCAGCCACAAATGGCGATGAAGGACGACCATGAATCCCATCGACCTGCCGATTGCCTGTGCTGTGCGCTTCGTCGCCATCAGCGCGAAGTCCGTCGCCGCCCTCAGGTCCTTCACAGCGTCCGCATCCAGGGAACCTCCGTCCAGCGTCTGCAGGATCTTCGCTTGAAATACCTGCAGAACCGCCATAGCATGCAGCGCGGAGGCCGCTTCCCCAGCGGAGGTGTACGCCTTGTCGGCGAGGTGGGCGGTAAACCTGCACGGTTTAGACGGCAGACCTTGTCCCGCACTCAGCGAAGACGAGGATGGGCAGAGATGAGCCGCGAGGGTCTCCTCCACAGGCGGCATACGGGTATAACCATGAGCTTCAGCCCCGTCCACGTGGGCAAACATGGCCTGTGTGGTGGCGTGGACTCGCGCCGATTGAGGGGCAGACCACGACTTCACCACGTGCTCGTGCACATCAGGGAAAAACGGCGTACTTCTCTTCGGTGCAGCCTGACGGCGGCCCGCTTGGAAGTACCACGAATCGAGCTTGCTTTTAGCCGGCTCCTCTGGGCCGCTCCAGCTAAGGTCGAACTCCTTAACGGCCTTTTCCAGCACCCTCACGAACTCTTCTTGGAGGTCTGGGGCGCTGACCGAGTCGGTGCGGTCCCGCTCCGACTCCGCCCAGTCCTTCACCGAGGCCGAGATGGACATGGAGTCGTCGTCGTCCACGTCGAAGCCAAAGGAAATGGCATCCGCAACAGCAGACGGGGGATGAAGACTCTCCTCGGTGAAAAGGGCTGGGGAACGAGGTGACGGCAGAGGACAGCGGTCCAGCAAATTATGGGTCGTCGCCGCCACCACGTGGCATGGGAGGGCCCACCAGCGGCTCACAGGCGGCAGTGGGCCTCACCACTCCTCGAGCAACGTTCCTGCGAGTCCTCAAGACGCGCGCCGGCAGGTCCGCACAGTGCGCGCAATCAGACTCACCGAACGCCGCCTCAGCATGGGCCAGGCTCAGGCAGGCGATGCAGTGCTCGTGTGTATCCAGCGGGTCCATGGGACCCGCGCAAAGACAGCAGAAGGCGGCCATCGGATGAAGAATAAGCTTCAGACGAATCAACGATGGCAGCGTGAAAGAGAAGATTCTGAGGTATTGTCGCTGTGCACTGTATTTATACTCTTTCGGTCGACAGTATTTGCATACGGTTGCGCGTCGACAATTTGCCAGTTTCACTGGCGTTATCCAATAAGACTTCAGGAGAGGTGAGAGGGGAGGAGTTCCCATAGCAGATGCTTCTGCAATGTCGAGAGACCGCTCTCGATAGGGAACTCAATTAATGCACACACTTTGCTTGGTTATATGCTATTCTAACACAATACATGCTGTAGCTGCAGTAAAGCTGTGTGCTGAATTACTTACAGCATCATTACTTTCACAATCTTCAAGGTGACATGGCAGCAACTGTAATGGTACTGATGTGCCACAGGTCATGCAAATGTTTTTGGGCATATTAGCAAACTCGGGTGAATCATATGGCAATGGGGTTGAATCAATATCTTCTTGAAGGGGGACAATGTAAATTACATTCTTCCCATTGTTAGAGGATGCCTTCAATATTTTTGCTGTGTAGCCCTGAGAACCCTAAAGCAGAGAAGAGGTCTTCCTTTGTCCACTGCCCCTTTTAATCAAACAATATTTTTGGTGAAAGCATAACCTAAAAAAATTAATTTGATTAGGTTTATCAAACTTACCTGAAGCTTTTTGGAGAAACCAACCACCCCGTAAAGATTTCAGCTTTGGGTACTCCTGAAGTAGTACTCTGGTTATCTGAATATTAGAAGGCACAAATTTAAGAAAAATATACAGTCAAACTAAAATGTATTCAGACACCTTAAACATTTCTCACATTATCACAGATTATTCGCTTTAGTTAAAAAAATGGTAATAAAATATGACAAGAAACTGTGTCTGAACAAATTCATCTTGAGAATGTCAGATAACTTTGATAGACTGTTTCACAAATGAATTAGGTTAAATAGCTGTCAGCTCCATTCTAAAATTAAAATTAGTATAAAAATAATAGTGTATAAACACAAGGTTTTCTAAATGACTCACCTCAGTGTGATCAGCATCATCAGAAATATGAACAGTTCTTCTCCCTAGGCCTGCTTGTAGGAGAATAATTTAATCCTTGGGGGTCTTTTTTGCCAACAAGCAGAACTGGAGTTCTAAGAACCTTACAGGTGTAACTCTTGTAGGTTCAGGTGCCATTTTTTAAATTCTTTTACGACTTGTGCCATAAATTGCTGGAAAAGCTCTTTAAAGACAAGATATGTAGTAAAATGTAAATATAACTGATTAATGTAAATGGGACTCTGAGTATGATGGATCTGATTATTTCTTACCTTTGCATTTCTTGTTGAACTGTATTTGGTTTACTAACTGCCTGCCCAACCCCAGAGCCACTTGTACCAACTTGAGGTCTCACTAAGGTAGGACTGCCAGCATTTCCATGTGCTTGTGGGTTGCTATGCCTTTGAAGGCAACTAAGCAGATTCACATGACTACTGTAGATGACTTTACTGAAGGCAATACATGTGCAGTGTGGAGACATTTCTAAGGTTATACTGTGTGAGATATTCACACTGTACTTTCTAACATGCATTGCCAGGGAAGACATTAGATGTGATGGTGATGAGAACTTGTGGCCAAATGCAAGAGAGAGGGAGGACTAGAAAATACACAGTCATTTACTTTGAACAAACAACTACACATGTTGTTGATGTGTTAAATTCTTTTTTTCTCTTTTATTTTAAAGTAGTAATTATTTCAGCCCTGGAATTTCAGGAGTTCCCCCCATATTTTTCTCTTTTTACTGTAATTTTTAGTACTATATTAAAAATAAAAAAAATTGCAGCATTTCAGATTCATTCTGTAACGGTAATGGGTCCAATCAGGAGAGCACACCACATGGTTAAACTCAAAAACTGGGATTTTAATAAAAAAAGTATAATCCACAGGTATTTCAGAAGGTATAATCCACAGGTATTTCAAACGGTATAATTCACAGGTATTTCAAGGTGGAGCTGGAGGGACGAGGGAGCCCGGTGGAGCTGGTGGCCGACCGGGCGACGGTGGAGGTGAGGGAGCTGGGAGCTGAGGTGGAGCCACAGGGTCGATGGGCCGAGGCAGAGTCCGGGACTCTGAGGCTGGAGGCGAAGATGAGGGATACTCCAACCACAATACTGATGTGAACTGGCAGAGAGGAGGTGGGAGCGTAATCCAGGGGCACCAACTCTGGAACGGAGACTAGGGGCATAAACTCAGGAACGAAATCCAGGTAGGCAGGCTCGGAGGTCTGGGCTGGCTCGGCAGGCTCGTAGGTATGGGCTGGCTCTGCAGGCTCAGATGTCCGGGCTGGCACGGCAGGTTCGGTGGTCCGGGCTGGCTTGGAGGTCTGGGCTGGCTCGAGGAAAAGACCACAATAGGTCCCCTTTAACTCCGAGAGATCCCATTGCAGGAGAAGCCGATCCACAAGGGTGGTTCCTGAACACATGGTTGAACAGAGCTTGAACAGTCTCCATGGCAGTAGGTAGTCCTACTGCCATAGTAGTAAATCTGCCGGATGGAGGTAGATCAGTGACAAAGTCCATTGATAGGTGAGACCATGGCCTTTGTGGGATGGGGAGAGGCTTTAACAGCCCTGAGGGCAAATCCCTGGGCATTTTGGATTGAGCACACACACTGCAGGCTCTAACAAAGTTAGTATGCTAAAACTATAACTCGAGACATGCCTGGCCACCAGAATTCATTCTAAACTTTGCTGTTCTTGCTTCTGGAACAATAAGACACTGTGAAATTGAAGCATGTGAATAACAGTGACCACCTGGCCTGGCGTGAATTGAGTCTCTTGACACTTTTGATATATGGTCTGTGATAATTTGGAAAGGATGTAGCGCTTCCTGCCACCACTCTTCTATGGATGCTTTCATAGACAGTTATTCCTTGTTCCCCACGTCATAGTTTCTTTCTCCGACGTGAGCTTACATGAAAAGAATGCACAAGGGAATAGTTTGCCTGGTGAGCCATTGCGTTGGGAAAGCACAGCTCCAATTCCGTTATCAGAAGCATTGACCTCTACTATGAAAGGAAGGGACAGATCAGGGTCCTTCAGGATTGGGGCAGTCGTGAAACGTTCCTTCAGATCTTTAAAAGCACGAGATGCTCCACCTTGGATTTGTCCATCTCGACCCCCTTGTGACTGACGTTGTAGCCCAGGAGAGTGGTATGCTTGACATGAAACTCACATTTCTCAATCTTTACATATAATTGATTCTCCAGCAGACGAGACAACACTGTTCGAACATGATTAATATGTACCACCTCAGACTGGTAGTAAATAAGGATGTCATCAATGTAGGCAACCACACATTTTTCTAGAATGTCCTTAAAGATTTCATTGATAAATGACTGGAAAACTGCTGGAGCGTTAGCCAGCACGAAGGGCATGACCAGATACTCATAGTGTCCTCTTGTAGTGATGAACGCAGTCTTCCATTCATCCCCTTCCTATATTCGACTGCGATTTTAGGCACTTATTAAATCCAGCTGTTTAAGGGCAGATGGCACTAACGGCAGTGGGCATCGGAACTTGACAGTGACGTTATTCAAACCTCTGTAGTCTATACATGGTCGAAGGCCCCCATCTTTCTTCTTAACGAAAAAAAACACAGCAGCTGCTCGGGAGGTGGACAGACGAATATAACCTGATTCGAGAGCTTCATCAATGTATTATTCCATTGATTTGGCCTCTGGTAATGAAAAGGAATAGACTTTAGCCTTGGGAGGCCTGGCATTGGGTAAAAGATCGATGGAGCAGTCCCAGGGTCGGTGATGTGGTAGTTCGGAATCCTTCTTTTTACAAAAAACCTCTTGAAGATCATGATATTGAAGGGAAATGGATACAGTGTTTTGGGATCAGAACTTTCAATGATGGGTGCTTAGACAGGAACATGCAATAGTATTTACGACAAAATTCTGACCACTGCGTATGCTCACTATGATGCCAGGAGATTACAGGGTAGTGCACAGTCAACCATGGGTATCCCAGGATGATTTTGTGGCGAGGTGAGTCAATGATATAGAATGTGATTGTCTCCTGGTGAAATAATCCAATATTCATTTCCATGGGCTTGTTGCAGTTTGTACGTTGACCCCATTTCCAACGACGACCCCCTTTTGTATAAGGTTGAGAGCGGCTTCAGGAGCAATCAGTGCTGTGAAAGTATAAGAAGTTTTTTTTTAAAGAGGAAATCTGGACAGGGACAGTTAATGATTTTGTGGGAAAGAGAGAGAGATGTTTAACACTCACCCGGGTTACATCCGTGCTGGTTCTCTGGGCCTTGTGAGGACAGCCAGCGTTGATATGACCCGTCTCCTCGCAGTAGAAACATAGACCACGGCGGCGATGATGCTCTCTCTCTTCATTAGAAAGTTTCATAACCCCTAATTGCATAGGCTCAGGAGAAGACCACGTAGAGGCATTGGCCCAACTGGAAGTATCAACTGGTTCATGAGTATAACTTGAGGATTTAACTCTCCTTGGGGTGTTCCTCATGAGCTTGTCAATCACGATAGCCAACGTGACATATTCCGATAAGGATTTATCTTGTCCCCTGCAGGCTAATTCAGCTTGTAATTCCATACATAGGCTTTGCTGAAAAAGTGACTAATGCGTCACATCATTCCATCCACTCTGAGCGGCGAGTGTTCTGAATTCAATGGAATAGTCTGCGACAGCACGTTTTCCTTGCCTTAGCTGTAACAGTTGTGAAAAGACATCCCGTTCTACCGTGGGATACTGAAAAAATTCACGTATCTGCTTGACAAAATGATCATACGAGGTGCGGATTAACGCATCCAAATCCCAAATGGCGGCTGCCCAATCAATCGCGCTGCCCGTGAGTAATGACAAGATGTATGCGCATTTCTTAGCATCAGAATCAAACTCCGTCTTTTGAGTCACAAAAATTATGTCTACATGAGGGAGAAACCCCTTGCAATCAGTGGCGGATGCAGAAAGTGGATGATGGTTGGGCCTTAAAAGTGTTGGTGGGCCGAAACAATTCACATTACCAGTGTTTTTAACTGGGGTAATTTGGGAGAAAAAAATTACAGACTGGTGTTCTGTCCCACAAGTGCATACTAATTCACTAAAAGTCTGGGTCTGACTGGTACAAATGACGTTATTCAATGTAACAATGGCAAGGAAAACACTGCAGTTTCAAGAGTGTCAATCGCATTTAAATGCGTTAGTTAATCCCCTTCATGATCGTTTAATGCGTATACAGAACGGAGTCACTCACACATTTTAGATGATTGACACAGCTTAACATGGCTTAATAAATCAAGTGATATTAAAAGAAAATGTTTAGCCTACTAGTACTACACACCTTATAAATGAAGCATGATATGAACAGGCAAACGTTTGAGCCCAGAGTCCACAATGCTATGCAAGGAAAAATCCGTAATCAACAAATTTGTGGGATGCTGCTGTGCCTATTTTGCCTTCATTCCCAGCAAAGCTTTGTCTATAAATGTGTCTACCTCATTGATAACTTTTTAGTCATTTTTATGGCGGAATACAAAAAGAGCGCTAGATAGAATCTAGACAGACAGTGATGTTGGCGCGATGAAGAGCATATACTGGCATAACGTAACGAAATAACTTAGCACATTGTTAATAATATTAGGTTATAGTTCTATAGGATTACAAAACAACTCAAATTAAAAAAATAATATTCTCTGCTGGAGCAGATGGTGTAGTGGACAGTGCTCCGCATATAGTGCGGTTGCACTCCGGGTGACCCGGGTTCGAGTCCCGACTTGAGGTCCTTTCCCGACCCCACCCCCTCTCTCATCTCGTCATCTCCATTACTACTTTCAATAAAGGCAAAAACAAAATAATAATAATAATATTTTCCGCCCCTGCTTGCAATGTTCCGCAGTGCCATCAAACTTTGAGGGAGGAACCGTTCTAGGCATTTGAGCAGCCATCGATTGAATGTGGTGGATTAGAAAGTCATTAGCTGCTTGTAAGTGGACCAGCTGTTCCTGATAGCCTTTGAGAATCTCACGCTGCTGAGCAAATGCTGCTTGTAATTTCAAGATCTCGGCTGGATTCATGTAAGGCGAAGTATTCTGTAATGATGAGGCCTTGGGTTTGGTAGAATCCATGTGCAGAGATTTATTGGTCAGAATGGCAAACAAGTCCAAAACGTAATCCACAAACACAACCATGAAAACAAGCTAGGGTTATTATCCAAAATAGTAAGTCCAATCAGGCAACAATCCAAAAGGGATAATCGAAAAGGCAAGACAGAATAAACAGGCAATCTGGCAATACTTCGCGAGGAGTCCATGTGGCATCTCGGTTAATATGCCTGCCAAACAGGAAGTCACCTGTGAAGCAGGGAGGCGGTACAGTCAGTACTTAGGAGAAGGAGAAATGTATTTAAAGTTTTGCAAACAAGAGTCTGAGTGCCTAAACTTGTTTAAGGTTTTGCCAAATAAGTGAATGATTTGACAAATGCTTAGACCACTGGGCATTTAGTTTTGAGAATGGGGTTTAGTGTTTAAGCAATTCAGAAAAAAAATCAATTTAAACAGTCAGTGCCATATATTGTAAGTCTGTTATCCAAAGTGACGGTAATTGTTACAATTACTAATATTTTACTTGAATTAGATAACATAGAGCTTCTTACTCTTTAAGATCAAGTTTTAAAACATTTTCTATTGACATTTAATATTAACATAACTTGTACTAGAGACAAAAGTTACAGAATTGTAGGAATAACCAATATAGGCGCACAACACAGATTTCCCCCATAGTATGGTATGACACAATACCAAACAGTCATTGAATATATCATAGAAATGAGTCCTTTTGATATTCCAACAACTTTTTGAATAAGACCTTAGGCTTAATGGACTAATCTAGGCGTTTTTAAAGAAATATCATAGTGGACAAATTACATAGTAAATAATAACTTTAATGAACTCAAACTGCTCAGTAAAGCTATTTCCTCATTGTGTAACTAAAGAAATTCTAACAGTGTGCGAGCCTTATGCACCTCTCCTCTGCACTGCTGTTAGTTAGTATAGCCTACCAAAATCATAAACCTTCTGTCCTTCCTCGATCCTGGTCAAGAAAAGCCAAAGATTCCCTGAAACAATATTTAAAAGATTAAATAATATAAATACATTTTACTACAGAACAGTTTTTTTATATCAGGGTAAGGTTTCTGTTTATTTTATTTAGTCTATGACATACACCTGCACACCCGTTCAATATGCTGTCATTCTATTTTCTAGACCCGTTTAGCAGAACTGACATGGTTTGAACTTAATGAGTCACCTCCTTAACATGAAAAACTCCCAACAAAATGAGGATGTATTCTTTAACTAAAAGGTCCCACACACAAATCACCAAAAGGGGAACGAAAGTCAGTTCTTCACAAAAACGAGACAGTTTCATTGTAATTCATTGACTTGTTCAAAACGCCAAGCTAAAAAAGCGAGAAGAAAAGAGCGGACATTCATGGGTACAGATGCTTTCTTGAGGAAAGACGCCTATGTATGCCCTTTGTTCGCGCTGCGTTAAACTGTTTAAAAGAGGGGTTAACGCAATCCATCAAATTGTCTAAAATTGTGTGAAAATTTCAGAAACCATATGGCCTCCAAACGTTTGCGTCCTTTTTATGTTGCGGGACACACTTGTTTCAGTATGGTGAACCGCAGGAGTCCAGCCCGGCGCTATTGTCACTTGTCACATCAGGGTGGATGGCTCATTTGTCCTCAGCTTTCATGCTTTACGCTGGAAATTACAGCTTCACCCGTGAACAAAAAGGATTATATAGCCCTGGAGAAACTGGACCAAAACTTGCTGTTTTTGTGTTCCCCTTTTCCCTTTTTCTCACCAGCGCCCCAGATTTGTGTTTCTCACATAAATTTCGCCCAGAATGGAAAAACACACGTTGCTGGGTCAAAAGCCAAGTCACGCTATACTGAAGAATGAAAGAGAGAGTGGAGCAAGCCAAAGGGTTACTGTTTCTTCTGCGCGGAACAAAAACAATAGCGTTAAAGGGGCTAGAATGTTTTTTTCTCTTTCTTTAAAAAAAAATAGGAGGGCACAAGTTCGTTAGTTAGCTGCAAATTATGTTTTCTCGTTTTTTTAATAATCGAAAACTTTTATGTCTATTTTGCAGCAAAGAAACAAGTCACACTACTATGATTTTAAAATGACAAAAATTGCAATAATAATTTTAAAAAGAAAAATAGGCCAGTAAAGGCCAGTATAGGCCTATTCATAAACAGTCTTATCAAAAGCGACATTATTGCAAAATATTTTATTTGCAAATAGTAATGACATATTGCGCATTAGTCTTCAAACAATGCTAATTTTAAAAGCATAATAAAGTAAACTGTGCAAACAAATTTACCAAAACAAAATAACTATTGTGTATGGAACATTATGCAATAAATAAACCAGCACGTAAAAAATATTATCATTTACAGGTTGTATAGCCTAAATGCTTATTGCCCTGATATTTTTAATACACCAATTTAAACTGTTACAATATAGTATACACAATATATTATCTATAAAATACTGAATGCACTGCAAGTTTACTGTAGTGAACAAAAAGAAGTTAGACTTTCATAGCCTGCATATAAATTAATTTGACTAATTCAATTTCACCAAGCAATACAAGCATGTTGATGGTTAAGTTCGGAATGTGCATGTTTGGTGTTACGTATTGTAACTTCTTAAAACAGCTCACAATAAAACAACATTTTTATATTTCAAATTTTTCGAGTCACACTGATTTACATCAGACATCAACGTCTATTTCCATGTCTTCGTCCTCAGAATAGTCTTGACTTGTGTGGTCTGAGAGAGACGACATGGGGGACAGACATAATTTGTGCGCGTTCTTGTACTCGTGACCTAACCGTGGCGAGGACTCCGGCCCCGAGTGCCCCGTTGTTTCAGATGCACATCTTTCCAGATCAGACAGTTTAACGATTTTATCCAGGGGCATTATTATACCTGTGGATCTGACCGTCTCCACATCCGCTTTCATCTCCTCTAGGTCTCGCTTTAACTTTGCCCGTCGGTTCTGGAACCAGGTTATCACCTGTGCATTTGTCAACGCCAGTTGATGGGCTATTTGATCTCGGTCTGCAGGTGACAAGTATTTCTGACGAAGAAACTTTTTCTCTAGTTCATATAACTGGTGATTAGTGAAGGCCGTCCTTGATTTTCGTCGCTTTTTTGGACTGCTCCTGTGAAACATGGTCAACGCATCTGTTCCTGGAGAGAGAAAAAATATTATTAAATGCGATGTGTGATGCAATTGTGTGCCAGTATATATATATAACGTTTAAAACAAAAAGTGTTAAGTAGTAGGCCTAATTTAATAAATTATAATGTTACAATAATCAAAGCACAAATGATTTTATGCGAAATTTATTTGGGTACGACTTTAATAGCCTTTAATAGCATAAGGTGGTCACCATTCCATAATTAAAAGTGATTTAACATAGCCTATATTAAAATATATGAACTGAAATTATATTAGGCCTACATTTCCAAGTGTTTGAAAATACTTAATCTGTTAAGCAATAATATAATGAGTTAATATTTCTTAACGGAAGGTAGGCTATAATACAGTTTCACTTTATGTCTTACTGTCAATAGTCTGTTCTTACCCTCTGCTGCTTGGAGTACACCGAGACCTTTGAAGGTTTTGCTCGCCAGTTCCTGAAGAGCACACAGAGGCGATGTTTGAGCGAGCGTCTGCTTTGTTATATTGATGCTCTGCCGTGGTCTCTCTGAGTCTGGAAGCAGGTGTATTTTGTGAACTCGTTTCACAGCCGGCTTGCTAAGGATGTCTGCAATGCTGAAGGGGGTTAAAGGTTTGCTGGAACTCGCGGGAGATGGAAGGTGATCCAAGGGGTTTAGCCCACGTCTCTCCATAGCCTCACAGATTTTGGTAACTTTAAAGGTCGTCATCCAAGAAGGTTTTTTTGTCCAGTCCTGTGCTTTGATGGCTCTGCTCTTCAGCTAAAGAGTTTTGGAGACTGAGGCCATTTAGAGCTTCGTTAATTAACTATGACGAAAAGGCGGAGTCGCCTGTGACGAGAGATTGTGTTTGCTGGCTGTTCGCCTTCTGTACAAGAAACAAATTAACTGTTCTAAAATTAAGCTATGGCTCGTGATTTCCAGTCATGTTTGTCATGTTTGTGTAAAACGATTACAGTATTTTAAAGAGCAATGACTGATTAGATATAAAAAGCACGAATATTGTGAAATGTAAAGAAGAATATTTTTCAATAGCCCATGCACGTATGGTGTCATGGTAAAATTTGGTGAAATCCTTTCAACAAGTTGCCAGAAATAATTATAAACATTTTATTACCCTCGTCCACAGGGGAAAAAACAGTTGTAAAAGTCTATGTATCAACATATACAGTTGTAATACACAATGTACAATAATAAATTTGTAAATAGCACAAACTGTCAATTTAAATCAAAATTGGGAAAACAAAGAATTCTCTGATTCACTCCTCCTACACAAAGTTGTGGAGGAAACATGAATTAGCCCAGTCAATGTGTTGAGATAATGGCTGTCTTGACCTCTCGCTGCTGTCTTTGTTTGGGATCTTTCTTCAGATCAAATGCTATGAATTAACATGTGGCAGCAAAGTCTATATTATGCATAGCCTATATCATATTAACAGTTTTGTGTGACGCTGATACGAGCAACATATAGTGTTGTTAAGTTTTTTTTATTCTAATGCTTGATGTTAAAAAGACCATCATTTACTCATCATCGGGTTGTTCCCAATCTGTATACATTTCTTTGTTATGCTGCACACAAAGGGGGATATTTGGAAGAATGTCAGTAACCAAACAGATCTCATCCCATAGTATTTATTTTCCCTACTATAGCAGTAAATGGGGGATGAGATCTGTTTGTTACTGACATTCTTACAAATATCTTCCTTTGTATTTATCAGAACAAATACATTTATACAGGTTTGGAACAATCTGAGGGTGAGTAAATGATAGAATTAAAATGTTTTGAGTGGACTGTCTAAAGAAAATAAAAAATACCCAACAGCAATGTGAAAGACTGACAGCATGACACATGAACATTGTGATTAAAATAAATTGAGGTTATCAAATAAAAAACTGCTGTTGGTTAAAAGTGAATATGCATTTAATTGCAAATAGAAACAATATTTTCATTTGAAATTTGGTAGAAATATTTTTAGTATCTTATAAAAAGAAACAAAATAATAATTTTAGCTAAACACATATTAAAATTGTTTAATATTAAACAAAATATTAGCCCCCTTACTAAATATGAGCAAAGAATGCTGTGAAAATGAATCTGCATTGTTTCTCCTTTTGATCTTTTATTTCTTTTATCACAAAAATCCAATGTTTCGTTGAAGTAAAGCAATTGAAAGTGTGGGGGGGGAGTAACATTATGAAATAAGCATTTTTCTCTACACTCTGGCCACAATTATTAGTCCCCCTTCATTGAATTCTTTTTGCTACCATTTGTAAGAAAAATTTCATTTGCTCTGAGTCTTCTCTATAATGCCGATGAGATTGAAGAATACATGACAAATGATCTTAGACTATTCCTCCATACAGAATTTCTCCAGATCCTTCAAATGTTGGTGTTATCTCCTCTTTGGTTTAACTTTTTCTTTAAAGCCACTTTTTTATTTTGTGTATGTCAACAATCTTTTGCTGCACATCAGAATTACATTCTTTAATTTTACCCATTGTGCTGAATGATAAAGGGGATTTGGGCTTTGTGTTACGTAATAATTATTCTCCATGTGCAATGAGAAGTCATGACTGGACAACATCATGTTTCTAGTCATCTTGGTGTGCTCAGAAAATGTAAATATCAATGGGAATATATGAAGAGTTCAGATGCAAAACCCTCTAAATCCGTCAGACTTCTTTTCCTTTAAATGAGCATTTTTCATCAGGCTCCTCCATTTACTTCCAGCAATACCAGATATCTCAGACTGGGCAGAGTGTGGTATTCAGTGGCTTTTGAAGCAAAATTATTTGAGTAACGTATATTATGTATGGAGAGCATTTCCCTTAACATAATAATATCATTTTTGACGGAGGTGGCTTTTAGAGGGTTTTGCATCTGAACTCTTCATATTTTACTCAATGGGGATATTTAACTCGTAAGAATTTCTGGGGGGGGAGTAATAATTGTGGTCAGGGTGTATTAGAGAAAAACATTTATTTTATAATGTGACTTCTGCCCTCTTCAATTGCTTTACTTCAATGAAACATTGAATTTTTGTGAACTTTTTAAATTAAAGATCAAAAGGAGAAACAATGCAGATTTATTTTCACAGCATTCTTTGCTCATATTTACTAATGGGGCTAATATTTTTGTCCCCAACTGTATGAATAGTATATCTAACATTTTAATATAGCCTATATACAAATACATATTTTAAAATGTATTATTTGTAGGTACTGTGTGTTTAGGTAAAACCAAATATTAACATTTTCTAGGTAAATTTAACCCAACGACTAGATTTGTCGAATATCATTGCAGAGCTGGACCAGGATACATTGTTGTTACTTTTATTGTATTGTTTAATTTTGTTATTGTTATTATTTGCCATATAACAGCCACAGACTAGGAGATGTGAGATTGAGAGATTTTCCAAACATAGAGATTTATTAACAAACACTATAAACAAGCGATAACTGTGAGCGATGGCTCGGGCGGCCGGAGGCATAAAAAATTTCCAAACATATAACAGCAACAAGACCAGATAAAACTGAGGAGAACAGAGAGAATATGGGCATTTTCCAAACAGTAGTGAGTATCCCTATGCCCTACTTCTTTCAAAGGGCCTTGAAGTGAAGTGTTTGAAGGGTGTAGGGCATATCTGTCACTTGTGTATGCCTTTAGAACTCCATTTACAAAAGGAATGACTGGCCAAATGTTACCTTGACAATGCCGCACGTGCACTCTGAATCTAGCACTCAGTTGTTGAAAGTAAACAATATATTTAAAATATTTCTTGTTAAATATAGTCTATTGTCATGGTTGGTGGACAGAACACAAAGACAAGATACTGACGCAATCCTGCCCACTAGATCATGAAAACAAGACATAAACAAGGAGGGCAGGATTGCGGAAGTATCCGGGGAGCGTGGTCATGACGCAAGACCGGAGAGCGCGTGACGTAGGTGATCTCCGCCCAGGCCCTGCAGTTCCACGAATAACATAAACACGAGACATGGTACTGTCATGGCCCCGCCCACAAGGCTCTAAGAGATCGCCTGACAAGAAGGGCAGAGATCGCCATCTGGCGGCCTCAAGGGGGACAAGACTGGGGGAATAAGGCAAACTGCTGACCGTGGCGCAATCCTCCAGGACAGTAGCCGGTGGGGAGGAGGCCCAGGGTGGGACGGAGGGCCAGGGGTCGTCCCGTTTGATGACGTACCTGACCATATACCCGAAGTACAGGGGCCTCAGCATCCTCATCTCCCAGGGTTTGAGCGGTTCAGTGAGACAGCGGATGAAGATTAGCGCGAGCTCCTGCTCACCGAACTCCATCTTCGCCGCCACGTCCAGGAAGGCGCGGGCAAATTCCCGCACCCCATGGTTCCCCTGACGTCACCCGTAGAGCAGCCGGGCCTGGCAGGATCGCAGAGAACTGCTCTGGGAGGTGGGTCCTGCTGCCTGCTGGGTCCTCGGTGGCTGGTGCATTCTGTCATGGTTGGTGGACAGAACCCAGACGCAGGCAGCAGGTGGAAGCAAGAACTACTTTTAATAAGACAAAAATACAAACAGGAAACAAAAACCCACAATGGGGAATAACAGAACTAAAACCACTAGAACAATTAACGTAAGACGAACGGTAAAACAAAGACTTCCCACGAGGGGGCAAAACAGGAAACCAAGAACTAGACAAACCATTAAATGGGATCGGGGAAATATTGAACACGGCACAAACTTGACACGACTTAGACAACTCAGCAAAAATGCACCAGCACAGGACAATGAACACGAGGGCTTTAAATAGGGACACTAACAAGGGATAATTACACAGGGTACAGGTGTGAGGCATGAAACACAGAAGGGATGATTACGGGAGAACGCGGGGGCGGGGCTAAGACGCGCAACATGAAACTCCCCACAGAACGTAAACACAAAGACAAGATACTGACGCAATCCTGCCCACTAGATCATGAAAACAAGACATAAACAAGGAGGGCAGGATTGCGGAAGTATCCGGGGGGCGTAGTCATGATGCAAGACCAGAGAGCGCGTGATGTAGGCGATCTCTGCACAGGCCCCGCGCTTCCACGAATAACATAAACACGAGACATGGTGCTGTCATGGCCCCGCCCACAAGGCTCTAAGAGATCGCCTGACATGAAGGGCAGAACCATGACAGTCTATATTATGACTTATTTTATTTTGTTATTTTACTCCACTTGGTATTTAGAAAGGAAATATATGACAAATGAAACCGAGTAGCTTTTAATAAACATACTTTCCTATAAACTACATTATCTTATACTATATTTTAACCATCTTAAATCATATTTATCACAAAAATGTTTATTTATTATTTATTACAAAAAATAATTATTTATTAAATTATTGTACTTACAGGTAACGTCAAAATCCCGCTCCATACTTGCTTCAAAATGCTTCACGAGAACTCGCAATCCAAGATCACGATAACAAACGGAACTCACTTCCTTAAAGTGACCATGGCATGTACTCGTCACTGGCTTTGTCCAAATACCACCACTTGCGGTCTTTGCACTTGAACACTTGACTACTTACATGACATATTTCCTGTTCTATTGGGCATGAAGATCCCAAGTAGCAGTATAACTTACACTGGAAAGCTTTTCGCAACATCTCGCAAGACCCAGGAAAAAATATCATGATTTATATCCAGAATGTGATGCATGATGAAATACAGTTAGCCCCGAAAACTGCTCTGAAGCGGTATTCAAGATAGTGTGGGTTTAGTATGTGTTAAGGGCACTGCATTAAGACATGGGACAGACTTGCGGTCTTACTTTCTGTCACATGCACACGCTCTTAAGTGGATAAGACCGCAAGTGTGGGTATTTGGACGCAACCTCTAATGAACTTATGAATGGGCCCTTCTCGAAGGGATTCAGGTGTACATTTCAGTTTGGAACGTCTCTACAAATGGCATCCCTGGGCCCTTCATGGTCCCATAAATGCCATTTGGAAAATGCCCTATATATTGATTCCAGTTGACGAGGGTGATAGCTGGTAGGTGAGGGTGATTGTAGATGGGAGACAGGTAAGGTTGTGTGGAGGACCATGGAAGATGTACTCCAGGTGGAAAAACATGCCAATGGAGAACACCAGGAAGCAGACAGGGGCAGACTGTAACACTCCCGTTCTGTCCCTATTTTCAGTTTGTTTCTGGACTCCATTTCCCAGCATTCACTGCACCTTCACCTGGCCATTTTGATTTTACTCTCACCTGTGTCTCATCTGTGTGTGCACCTGTTCTGTGTTTGCTGTGTTTTGCTGAGTGTATTTAAGTTCCTTTTGAGTTCTGTTCCGCGGCTGGTCTGGTTGTTATTTTCTCGTCTTGTGTCTGAACCTTTGAATATATACCTGTTTATCTGAAGGTGGAATACTTACCGGAAGACCTGATTGTTTGAATATATACCTGTTTATCTGAAGGTGGAATACTTACCCGAAGACCTGATTGTTTGAATATATACCTGTTTATCTGAAGGTGGAATACTTACCTGAAGACCTGTTTGTTGGAGCACTTACCTGTTTATCTTGGCAATAAATCTACCATCCATCATCCCTTGTGGCGTCCTCACCTGCCTGTGCACTCATCAGTTCCGTGACACAGACAAGACCGTGACATTATTATTATTACTAAAATTGCTACCAGTTGTAGTAAATCATATGCCAAAGCAGGTCAGTTATTAAAGAATTATCTAATTGTAACCCTGGACAACAACAAAACAAGTCTTAAGGGTCAGTTTTTCAAAACTAAGATATTTACATCATCTGAAATCGGAATAAATAAGCTTTCTATTGATATATGGTTTGTTAGGATAGGACAATATTTATATTGAGAATAGCAGCGAGTGAAGTTGTGTGATGTTTCCAGACAGTTTTGTTAGCGATTTTGCTGCATCCACTCACAAAAACACAGTTTTGATATATTTACAATTGAAAATTTACAAAAAATATTCATGGAACATGATCTTTATTTAATATCCTAATGATTTTTGGCATAAAAGAACATTTTTTTTAAGGTAAATTCTAAATATACACTTTAATAATCCTTTATAACATGGGGATGACAAACACAGAAGTTACCATAACATTTAAGACTAGACAAGGAACAAAGGAACATACATGTTATATAAAAAGCCCAGGTGATGAGGGTGATGGCTGGCAGGTGAGGTAGATGGGAGACGAGGAAGATGTGAGGGAGCGTGGAGCATGATTGGAGGTGTAGTCCATGGGTGATACACACTCTGTGTATCTCCAGTGTATTCCTTCGCGGTATTGTTATATAAGTATTGGATTTCTCTGTGACTGTGGTCAGTGGTTCCTACACACATGACAGGTGTGCAAGATGGCTGACTAGGTGCCGGTGATGGGCTGTGTAATATTATGGGAAATTATGTCTGCTGGTAACAGATGGTGAAAGGACTAGGGAACGTGACTGGGGATTGTGACAGAAATTTCTGCTATAAACCTTTATTTTTGGCCTCATGCAAGCTCTGTGAATCTCAACTTTTGAATATCATTAGATGTTGCATATCTTGAGACCAAGAGAACCAATTAGATTTAAATTTGAGATTTGTGTAGTCTTTGTGTAGCCAATTTGTGCATGTTACTTCCAAACTATAATACATTACAGATGACTTGTTACTGTTTTTAACAGTAATCCCTTACCTTACAATATTATTGTCTCAGAATTGACATAGAGAAAGTGTCCAGTTCCACAGTTTGCTCTTCTTCCAGTTGACTCAAAGTCTCAGGCAGTCTAGGTGCTGAAGCCCTAGGTCTGTGTGTGCATACAACAGATCTTGCAAGTGAGCTAAGATAAGCCTGTCGTCGAGAATGCGCGCACACTGCTCCCTGAGTGAGTTTGGTAAAGACTTAATGAGACCGTACCAGACAGTAGGGAATGACCTTGTACTGGTAAGCTCTCTCAAGCACAAAATGAACAAACGGTCTGTGACAGGGAGGATCAATACATGAAAGTATGTTTCCTTCAGGTCTATTGAACAAATCCTGATGTCAAGTGGACGTTGGAATGTGTTTCTGCATCAACATCCTGAACCGCATAATATGCAGGGCCGTGGTCAGGGTGTGCACATACAAAATAGGGTGCAGACCTCCATCTTTCTTTGGGACAATAAAGTCTTAGCAGGAGGAACGGACTCTATCACATCTTTCGCTAGAAAGGTGGCGACCTCAGCCCAAAGGATGGCAGCCTTCTCGCCTCGCAACCATGGCCTCCATCGCCTCGCAACCCTACGGCGTACCCTGACATGCACCTCTCTAAAAATATAACAACAGAGGGGTGCATAGGGGGTTACAATAGCCAGGGCATCCCAAGCCCACTGAATTTATGTACCTGCCTTTCAGTGTTGGTGGACATCTGACCACTGAGAACTCCAGAGTTTGCAAGGCTGTGGGGAAAAGAAAGTCCCAGGGAGTGAGGAGACAGCTTGCTTTGTAAAAAAATGGGCACGAAGCTCTGAGAAGGGCCCGGTACAAGATGGGATGGGTTAGGATCACCTTATAATTACCTGTCCATCAAACTATCTACAGCCTGTCCCTTTTTATAAGAATAAGTCTAAATGATTTTGCCTAATGACCAGGAAACAATTAAAGTTTCATGTTCGCCTACGTAACACGCTCTCCGCTTTTGCATCATGACCACGCCCCCACGGATACTTCCGCATTCCTGTCCTCCTTGTTTATGTCTTTTTCATGATCTAGTGGGCAGGATTGCGTCAGTATCTTGTCTTTGTGTTTACGTTCTGTGGGGAGACACGCGGCTCGGGCGCATGCGCTTTTGCCGCGTGTTTTCATGTCGCGCGTCTTAGCCCCACCCCCTTGTTCTGCCGTAATCATTCCATCTGTGTTTAATGCCTCACACCTGTACCCTGTGTAATTATCCCTTGTTAGTGTCCCTATTTAAAGCCCTTGTGTCCTTTGTCCTGTGCGAGTTCGTTTGCTATGGTGTTCATGTTATGTGCCTTGTTCGTGTCTCAGAAATATCTCGTCGTGCCGTATCGTTTGTACTCCTGTATCCTGTTTATTTAGACCCCAGTCCATGTTTTGCCGTGCCTCGTTTTGTTATTTAGTATAGTATTTCTAGCTTTTGTTCTCTTGTTCCGCCCCCTTCATGGGTGAGTTTTGTTTTACAGTTTTGTCGGTGTGTTTTTGTGCAAGTTATTTTAGTTCTGTTTTCCCCTCGTGGGTTTTTGTTTTGTCTTACGTCTTTGTTTAAATAAATCTGTTTACTGCCACCTGCTGCCTCGCATTTGGGTTCTGTCCTTGAAAAGTCATGACAGATACTGCTCTGGGTGTGTTCAGGGCCGGCACTATCTATAGGCAGAGTACGCAGTTGCCTGGGGCCTCAGGGTTGGAGGTGGGGCCTCCATAACTTGTTTCTAACTTTTTTTGACATACAGTACATGACATCAGAGTGCTGCAAGAGTGTTTCAAATGCATACGCAGTGGCAGACTGCTTGAGTCTTGCGGTACTATCATACGCCGTTCGGAGGCTGCGCGCACCTATCCTCACCTGCAGTGCGACGTATATCCCCTTATTTCTATTACAGTCATTGCCGTTGTTCCTCATCACGAAATATTATTATTACGCTTTTTAAAACGCCAATTTAAATTTTGTATCGATTTCTCATTCGAAGTGTGCGCACTGCAGAACTATGTTCTGATTGTTCTCTATCACGTATTTTTGCGCATCTTACTGTAAAATACAAGATTATGACTAAAACACACATAATTAATATAAATATAGTGTGTCTTAAGTGAATGTTTAGAGTTGGATGTGTATCAGTATACCGGATCAGTAAATTAAAGTAGCCTAAATATCTGCTGCAGTTTTTGTCATCAATGTTAATGAAACAACAAAATCCCTAACTGCTCTTGACTGAAGAAGTTTTGTATTTTTATTTTAAATCCGTGTGTATATTTAATTCATATAGCGAAGAAGCAGTGTTTAATTTGTACATTATTCAGATTCTTTGTTAAAATCTTACTGTATTATTATTGAAAGCAAATGTCCTCATGATCTAATATGTGATGGAAAAAGGTAAATTAACGAGTTTGGCAAATGGTGGATTCAAACCCCAGTCTCCAGCGTTAACTACCACAAGACTTACAACTTGAGCCATTGGAATCATTGCTTGAAATGGCTATTCGCACTTTATAAAAATAGACACTACAAAAAAGAAATGTGGGGTGCTGTGGGGGCCTCAACATATTTTTGCCTAGGGCCTCCAAATGTTTAGAACTGGCCCTGGGTGTGTTAATGTGTATAATAATAACATAATAATAATGATAATAAAATGTGTAATTATTGAGACCATATGATGTGATCTTCTTTTGTTTGATTATGGGATGGTATAAAATAACAGAAAGGCTCAGTTACTCTTTGCATATGTGCATGAATGTGTGTTATGAAGTGAGTGCATCTTTGTGTTTGTTTTTAAATTAGGTCAGCAGCAATGAGCATTGTTGTTTGAGCAGGTATAGGCTACTTCACCAAAACGTGTAATACAAATGAAGCGTTGCCCACCCTCTTACAATTCAACAACAATGTCAGTGTGGCCCAAAACAGTCAGTCTGTCAGGCACTAATCAATCAGGAAGGTTAGTGAAAGCCATTTCAGCAGTTTAACGAGCCAACCAATCACATTAAAGGGGGCTCATTAGCATACTGAATTGCACTCATTTATGGTGAGGACTGCTGGAAGTTTGGCCTCATTGTTATTGTTTGTTGGATGATCTAACTTTGTAAGTTGTGGAAACACAAGGCTTTTAGCATGTAAAATCAGCTTTAGATCATGCTGTGGAGCTTCTGTTATTAATAAACAATACTAAGAAAATAAATATTAAATGTAAATATGCAGTGGGATGCAGCATTTTTGTTTGTATTCACAGGTCAGTCATGGTTCTAAAATGTGAACTTTAGTATGCAACACATGAAATGACTTCTTTGCTTGTGCTTGCATTTCTTATCTTCTGTGTTTGCATGTGTCATTATGGCATTAGTTTAACTGGGAGCAAATGATTGTGCTAAGGAATCGAATAAAAAAATGCTAACTGTATTATCTATTATCAATTTAAATATCACTTTATCTATGTTTTTCCATCATTCTAGCGTCAACCATGTACAAAAATGATCAAATCCTAATCCACGCAGACAGCTTTATACTGTGCTATTTAGACAGTCTCTCTAAACCATAACAGAACACTTCTACACATAGAATCTCCTCTACACATAACCTATCAGCTCTATAACTCCAATGAGACAGTGATGAATCTGGGGCGTTTTTGTTTTTGCTTTTATGAACTAGGTCTATTTACCAAGTAACTCTATTCTCCCTGTACAGCTTTTCTGCCTGCCAGCTCTATTGTTCTTAAAAAGACTAGGAACACAAAGAGCAGCTACACATTAACAAAGTCCCTTGTCCTGTCTATTCAGTGTAAGAGAACACAGCTGTCTCACAGTACGGTCTAGGGCTCTAAAGGTTGAGGGTGGCAGGGTTGAAGGTCTTCAGTTGAGCTGCCCCCTCTAGAGCATGAAGTGAAAAGTGTTTGGGAGAAATTGAGGAAAATGGCAAAAACTGCTCACTATTTCGAGTGACGGAGAGGGTGTTTCATCACACACGACAGACAGGTGCAGTGGCCCCTTTCTCAGTTGATCTGGTCTCATGTCTTTGTAAGGAAGTAAAGGATGGGTGGTGTGTTTAAGGAGTGTTCAGTGTACTAATAATTGTAGGTCTGCGTTGCTGTGTATATATGATCGCACTAAACTCTTGACAGAACACACACACACGCACGCACACACACACACACACACACACACACACACACAAATACACACAAATGCACACAGTAGCTACGTTTACATGGACACATCGAATTACATTTGTTCAGATTGTGCAATCCGAATGTAGTGTTTACATGAAAAGTAAATAAAGTGATCTGATTGATGTGCGTGTTTATATGAAAAGCCTAAAATCCGATTTAATCTGCTGACATGCGCACACTGCACAAATGCACTAAAACAAACGGCATGAAAGAAATGTAGCAGATATGTCTCGTGCCAATGAACCATGATGCAGTTTTACTACGGTAAAACTATGACAAAACTACCAAGACCAGAGCGTCTGCAGACAAGCAATAATTAGAATAAATGTTTAATAAACACCGAACTTTAACAGTGATAATACGTGGATTCTTATCTGCATTAACGGTAAACGGAGGCGCGCGGTGGCCGTGGATTATAATATTCACACAAACGGCTACTCAAACAAGTGTTATAGGTACAGATGTGTTTATTTTATGTCACAGACACCGGCATAATAATGTACAGTTCATAAACGCAAAGTAATATCAACATATCAATCGAAGGTCATTTTGCACAGTGATTATTATTTAAAAGAAACCACAATCATTGCATAAATTACAAATCCTGGTCATTGGAACCTTCTCTGGGACCTGATCTGGGACCTGCTCTGCACAAATTGTATGTCTCCCTTAACTGACACACTTATATATATAATCATGGATCTTTCCCTTAATGAGCTGATGATTTGAGTCAGGTGTGTTAGATAAGGTAGACATGCAAAATGTGCAGAGCAGTGGGTCCCCAGGAACAAGTTTAAAAACCACTGCTGTGTGGCATTCATTTTTATTTGGGGGGAAGGTTGGGGAAACATTTCAACCTATTTTTTAGAAGCTTGGGGTTCTCTGATAACATATCCATATTAAAATGTGTGCCCACACCCCTGTGTGCCAGATATTTGTTGCCACAAAGGCGACAATAAACTATAGTGTTTTCACAACGCATCATCAATCCAGAAGTCGACCATATTGGAGGCACTGAATGTAAACAATGCCACTAAACAGAATGGAACTTGCTAGTTTTGCTGTAGAAAATGGTCAACTATTGTCATAGTTCGGGCTGTACTAATCGGTCGGATCAGAAAAACATCCGGGGGCCCATTTCAATGAGGTTCAATTAACTCTAAGTTAAAACTTGAATTCTGAGTTGATTTATTTTGAGATGAGAAACTTTGAGTTTTTGGTTTCAGAACAGCTGATTTGAGTTAGTTCTATCAACTCTGGGTAGGTTTACCTTGAGTTAAAGGCACAGTTTTGGATTTTTAGCGGCCACTAGCGTTTCAGTATAGATTTGCAATAAATCTTTCAGTCATTTGCTCATCCCTCCCTTTCGAAGTACGACGGTGGTCGCAACAGTAAAAAAAAACATGTCGCTGACTGAGACAGTGGCTGTGACTCTAGCCACACTGTCATGTTACTTCACTTGAAATTACAATGCAGTTACACTTTCTACACTTATAAGGAAAAACGTTCGTCTCTCGTAGGTTATATGCCCATTTGTATCAAATGCTAACGTTACCAAAAAACTGGTTTTACTTTCACAAAAGTTAAATTATCTTACCAGCCCAGCAGAAAACAGGCAACTTCGGCGTCGCGTTGAAAACATTTGTCCTTTATCTGGTAATAGCTACACCGATGTTTATCCTGGATTTCTGCCGTCGTTTGTCTCTAATTTGTCACACTTGCGCTTCACCGATGGAGATTCGCGCTCTGTCGGCTCTTGTGCACAATACGTATGGTCTTTCATTGTATCAAAACTTCTAAAAACAGAACGATCT
The DNA here is from genome assembly GCA_026939265.1 of Oreonectes daqikongensis. Taxonomy (NCBI): domain Eukaryota; kingdom Metazoa; phylum Chordata; class Actinopteri; order Cypriniformes; family Nemacheilidae; genus Oreonectes; species Oreonectes daqikongensis. Next base: position 4,630,145 of record JAOTQM010000033.1, on the reverse strand, counting down.
ATGCTTCAGCTAGATAACGATGATGATGACTACTCATCCTTTTCTTCGTACTATGACTAACTTACTTCTTCGTGGTCTTCAACTCAGTGATGACTCAAGCTGCCTCGAAGAAATACTAAATGCGCTCTGTGAGCTGTTTGTCCGTTTAGGGCTGCTGTAACCAAACATGGCCGCACAACATGGAAAACTCCACATATATAGGCCCGCGCCTATGTAGATAAAACGGGGTTATTCTAAGGTAATAAAAACATAACTGTTCATTAGGTACGGTCTTTATACACCTCTGAAGAAACAGTTTTGTATGTTATATTGCATTTCTTTCAATAAATCATACAAAAAATCAAGTATTGTTCCTTTAGAAATGTGCATCACAAAAAAGACATGATCAATGGAGCTCCGATATTACGATTCACCATGGCAACGGCACCCAAAAAAGCGAGAGAGAGCAAGATACACTTACCTACAGTGGATTTACTAATTTACATTTACATTTACATTTGGCAGACGCTTTTATCCAAAGCGACTTACAATACATTGTACATTTTGTATAGTAAGCAAGTGGGGGTTAGGTGCTTTGCTCAAGGGCACCTCAGCCGTTACCCGCCAGACCTGAGAATCGAACCAGCAACCTTCTGGTCATGAGTCCAACTCTCTAACCACTGGGCCACGACTGCCCTAATGTGCTCCACATCCCCGATGTCATATAGAATATTACAACAGTTCTTTCTGGTTCTCGAATCTGATTGGTTGAGAGCTGTGCAAATATTCACACTGATGCACTTCACACAACAGAAACTGTGTCTCAATTTGCTTTTGTAAACAAGCGCATGTGTAACTAGATTTACCTGCTCCGAGAGGGTCTTGAACAGGCGTTCGGTCAGGCAAGGAAGACGGACGAGGAGTAAAGCCTATCATCTGTCGCTTGAGGTCGAGTGTGTTTTACCCTGCACAGCGCTCACACTAGCTGGCCTCCGTTACATGTTTACATGAAAAAGCAATGGAAAAGTACCACAGTGGAATGTGAATAATGCATCCTCAGTGAGTTTCCATTTATATTCTCTCTCTTTCATTCACACACATGCTCTGCTTCTTTATTCCTCGGTAATAACTTCACTGAAGCAGCACTGCGCAAATTTAAAAGACGTGGTGGTTAGATTAACTATGCTGGTCTGGAATTCATAGCGGAAGAAAGTAGTTCCCCATTTCCTTGTGCCGTCGAACTGTTTTATAAATGCAATATCGCACTCCTACTCGAGCGATATTGCATTACTATGGAGGATGAAAAATTACTTAAGTATAAATTAATAAATAAATACATGTGCCAATAAACAAACTAATCAATAAAATAATGCAAAAACACAGAAAATACAGATACATTGAACATATAGACAAGTAATAAGTATTTATTTCTATATTTATTTCCATTTATTTTACATCTATTTCTTCAATCCAAAGGTGGACAGAGAAGTTTAAATGCCGGTATGTAGGCCGTAAGTGTCTTGCATGGCCGCATACAAATGGAACTACAAAGCTAGCAAAACGCTAGTTATGTTTGCTTTCGTGAAGTGCTGCGCACATAAATGTTTCGCAAGAGCAGAGCTGCGAGTGTTTTCAAATCATTCTCGCGGTACTGTGCTGTCATATGCTGATCGCTCTGCGCAGCACCTCAAGAAGTTGAACACACCTAATACAAAGCCAGAAGACACATAAACAGTATTTGTGAGTATCGGTATAGGAATCCCTGGGTGGAATGACGTAGGAGGAAACTTTGGAATGAACAAAACATTTTGAGATCAAACAACAGAGAACAAGAATAGGTAAGAATAGTCTTTAAATGCAATGTGCGTTATTTACAGCAAGAGTTTGATATTAATTTGATGTGAACGTATTTATTAGTAGACGTTATTACTCAACCACTCACCACATTATCATCAACTAGGTTGCTGAACCAACTTGGTTGAAATGATTGCTCTCCACAGAGTTATTACGGTTTCGGGAAACAGTCGTAACTACATTGTTAATTTCCCCCAACGATGCATTATGGTGGTTAACATTTTTACATTTACATTTATTCATTTGGCAGACGCTTTTATTCAAAGCGACTTACAATTGAGGAAAACAGCAAGCGATTCTTCTAAGTAAGCAATATTCACGAGAAGTGCTAGTAATACAAAGTTTCAGATACAACGTCAAGTTGTACGGCAAGCAAGTATATAGAGGACATTAGAAAAGGAAAAGAAAGGTAGAAAGTTTTTTTTTTTATATATATATTATGAGACAGTTAAGTGCTCACGGAAGAGGTGGGTCTTCAGCTGTTTTTTGAATTGTGAAATTGATCCAGCCGTCCTGATAGAAACAGGAAGATCGTTCCACCAGCAGGGAACGGTGAAAGAAAATGTCCTTAAGATGGATCTCATGCCTCTCTGTGAAGGAACAACGAGGCGCCGCTCGTTTTCAGACCGCAGATTCTGGAGGGGATGTAGGTCTGTAAGAGAGAGTTGAGGTAGATGGGTGCTGTGTTAGAGGCCGTTCTGTAAGCAAGCACCAGTGCCTTGAACTTAATGCGTGCCGCTACTGGGAGCCAGTGCAGAGAGATGAGCACAGGTGTGACATGTGCTCTCTTGGGCTCATTGAAGACCAGGCGTGCAGCAGCATTCTGGATCATTTGCAGAGGTTTGAAAGCACAGGCTGGGAGACCGGCCAGAAGAGCATTACATTAATCCAGTCTAGAAATGACAAGAGCCTGGACGAGAAGCTGTGTTGCATGTTCTGTTAAGAACGGTCTGATCTTTCTAATGTTGTACAATGCAAACCTGCATGACTGAGTTGTTTTAGTAACGTGATCCTTCAAAGTCAGCTGATCATCCATGATTACCCCAAGATTCCTGACTGAAGTTGATGGGGTTATCTTTGATGGACCAAGTTGGATGGTAAGCTGGTGCTGTTCTGACGGAGTGGCAGGAAGGACGAGAAGCTCAGTCTTGGCCAGGTTGAGTTGTAAGTGATGATCTTTCATCCAAGAAGAGATGTCAGCCAGGCAGTCTGAGACTCGTGTGGCTACCGTGGAATCATCTGGGTGAAACGAGAGGTGAAGTTGAGTGTCATCAGCATAACAATGGTAGGAGAAACCGTGTGGTTGTATGATGGAACCCAGTGATGTGGTGTATATGGAGAAGAGCAGAGGCCCAAGAACCGATCCTTGTGGGACCCCGGTGACTAGTTGGTGTGATTTGGACACTTCACCTCCCCAAGCTACCTTGAAGAATCTATTTGTGAGATAGGATTAAACCAGGATAGTGAAGTTCCAGTGATGCCCAGTGAAGAGAGGGCGGATAGAAGAATGTGATGGTTAACCGTGTCGAAGGCTGCAGAAAGGTCTAAGAGAATGAGAACAGATGATTTGGACTCAGCTCTTGCCCTCCTTAGGGCTTCTGTAACTGTTAGTAAGGCAGTTTCGGTTGAGTGACCACTCTTAAAGCCTGACTGGTTGGTGTCCAGCCTATTGTTTTGAGTGAGGAAGGTAGACACCTGAATTAAAACAACCCTTTCAAGTGCTTTTGCTATGAACGGAAGGAGAGAAATGGGTCTATAGTTCTCCAGTAGGGAAGTGTCATGTGTGGGTTTTTTAAGCAGCGGGGATACCCGGGCTTGCTTTAATGCTGTGGGGAAAATTCCTGTATCAAGAGATGCGTTGATGATATGAGTGAGCGATGGTAGGAGTGTGGGTGAGATGGCTTGTAGTAGATGTGAGGGGATGGGATCTAACGGGCAGGTGGTTGGGTGAATAGAGAGTAGAAGTTTAGAGACATCAGCCTCTTTAAGAGGAGAGAAAGAGGAGAGAAGATGGTCTGCTGTGTGTATGTGTGGTGTGAGATCATTGATGGGTGGAGCTGAAAATTGGCTGCTGATGGACCTAGTTTTGTCTGTGAAGTAGCTGGCAAAGTCATCAGCCATTAGGGAGTTGGACGGAGGTGGTGGAGGGGGACAGAGGAGAGTTTTGAAAGTTTTGAAAAGCTTGTGCGAGTCTGAGGCGCTGCTAATTTTGTCATGGAAGAATGCAGATTTAGCAGTGTGAATGTCTGCAGAGAAGACAGAGAGCGAAGCTTGATACTTACAGAGGTCAGCGAGGTCTTTAGTTTTGTGCCATTTCCCTTCAGTCGCACTTAGTTTAGCCCGGTGTTCCCAGAGAGTATCAGACAACCAGGGACTGGAAGGAGTAGCACGTGCTGGCCTGGAGGAAGGAGGACAGATAGTGTCTAGACACGAGGTTAGTGTTGTGAGAAGTTTGTCTGTGGCAGAATTAACATCAAGTGATGCAAAGTTACGTCGTTAAGTTACGGTTAAGCAGCAAGTTACGTCGTTGTTCGGGAGACGCACCCCAAGTTAGGTTTACAGAATAAGTTACTATGGTTACTGACTCTCTCTCTGAGTATAAGTTACCTCTCTTTTAGAAACGGGCTTGACTTATCATGCTTTCTCGGGTTTGACATTCCTAGAGTTTCCCGCTCATTTCAGGGTTAACATACTCAGAGTTTACACTAAACATCCTTTCTGAAATGGGCCCCTGAAGTACTAGACTGCTATTCATAACAGATCAGTGAGAAGAGTGCAGAAAAACTGTCTGATGAAAGTAGTTTGTGGTTAGCCAAACTGAACCAGGTGATTTATGAATGTGTAGATAATGTGGTTCTAAGCATCCACAATTACGGCACTTTAAGATTTTCATGCTAACACATGCATGATTCCTCCCATACACGCTTAAAAATAAAAATGCTTAAAAGGTTCACAGCAATGCCACAGAACCACCATATTTGGTTCCACAAAGAACCACTTAATCAAAGTTTCTTTCTTACCTCTGGTTTCCTATAGCTCAGTGGTTAGAGCATGGGTTCGATCCCAAGGATTGCACATAGTCTACTTAGAAACAAATGTATAGCGTAGTATTATGCAATGCAAGTCACTTTATATAAAAGTGTCTGCCAAATTAATAAATGTAGATGTAATGTAAATGTATAATCTGAAGAACCTTTCTATGCCACAAAGAACCTTTTGTGAAACAGAAAGGTTCTTTAGATGTTAAAAGTTCTTTATAGAACCATTTAGACAAAAACAATCTTCTATGGCATTGTAAAACACCTTTATTTTTAAAAGTATAAGTAGCACAAAATATGTAATCTCACAATTCGCCAGTCTCATTTGCAAATTCCATTGTCACAGTAGGAGTGTACAAAAATGTGTATGGAAACAAGGATTCTGCGATTCTATCACTTTCGTAGTGTACTGCAGAAAGGAAGAGAGACAGGAAGAGAAAAAAAGACAGTGTAGTTACGCACAGACAAAGTGCTATTCTACATGTCAATTTTGAAATGATTACCTTATAGTAAAACCTAAGCATTTTCAGGACATGCACTGCAAAAAAACTATTTCAAATTAAAAACGTTAGTTCAAAAAGTACCATAAATTTTTGTTAGATGACCCCTACTGAAACCAAACATTAGTTTTTTTCTACTTATTAGAAATAATGTTTCTATAGGCTTTTGAAGTATAAAAATTACTATTTCTCCAAAACGCTACAGTAAAATGAATCCATATATGGTGTGTATATAGTGTTAGATGCCCCCTACTGAAACCAAACATTAGTTTTTTCCACTTATTAGAAATAATGTTTCTATAGGTTTTTGAAGTATAAAAATTACTATTTCTCCAAAACGCTACAGTAAAATGAATCCATATATGGTGTGTATGTAGTGTGGGATGCCCCCTAAAGAAACCAAGCATTCTTTTTTTCTACTTATTATAAATAATGTTTCTATAGGCATTTGAAGTATAAAAATTACTATTTCTGCAAATGCTACAGTAAAATGAATCCATATATTGTATGCGTATAGTGTGGGATTCCCCCTACTAAAACAGAACATACATTTTTCATACTTATTAGAAATAATGTTTGTATAGTCCATTAGAGTGGAAAAAGCATATTTACCAAATTTATTCAAAACGCATTTAAAAACCACACCGTTATACTTGTACAAATTTATGGTTACTGTATTAAAACCATACACTTTTTACACCAAAAAAAGCATGGTTAATTAATTAATTTTCGTAGGAGTATAGATAATAGACAAAGCACTTAATTGCATAAACCGTTTTATTTGTAGGACAAAGGTCTAAAAAATAATAATACCAAGTTGCAGACGGAACAACAACAGAACAACTACATTTAAATAAAGCTGTAAAGCGGCGTTTCTATAAATTACCGTAAAACATTCAATATGCGGGCATATAAAATCTCAACCCCGGTTGGCTTGACCGTGTATTTTCAAACCACGGCTGGCTTGACCGCAGGTTTTTTTGCCCGTATGATCGCCGCAGCTCTGTGCTATGTCTCTAAACCGGAGGACACCCACGTGCAACCGCTCGCGTGACACTGACTGATGTCTTATGTTATTGTTTATACTGTCTGGATCATCCCCCATCTCCCAACTAATGCATTATGTGTCATTTTCCATGTAGGACATAATAAATGTGTGAACAAGTGTCTGATTTGAGGCGCCGCTTCCACAGCTCTCTTAATGAAGCGGGCTCTTCCGATTCTAAAGCGGACAAGAACTTTGACGAGAGGCTGAAGTGTTGCGTGATATCATGGAATTTCTAGATTTTAAAACGCACGTGCCAGACTGTCAGTTATGAACGCTCATATCTTCTGAATGGGAATTTTGTCAGCACATAGCAGCATATCAGTTTATTGAAGTCCTTAACGCTTGCATATTTTTAATAAAAGGAAAACAACTTTTATTTTGATTTTACTGGGGCGTTAAAAACATCACAAACATACATACATAGAGGCCACAATGTATTCATTGTTACAATCATAAAAGCAACAAATGATCCAACTAAAAAGAAAAGATGATATAGGGGACATTTTAGCCTACAATAAATCGCTTTAAAGCGACTTACATTGCATTACACATTATACATTTGTTTTGAGTATGTGCAATCCTCTGGGATTGAACCCATGACCTTGGTGCTGCTAGCCATGTTCTAACCACTGAGCTTCAGAAAAGCTATCCAAGGCAAATTTTAAATCAATAAAGGAATATGTTTTAACAATTCTATACAATCGTTTTGCTTTTTTATTTCTAATATCTTTAAGAGACTCAAAAAAATGTGTTAACACAATTTTAAATAGTATGATGTTAGGTTTATTATTTGCACATTTTTGTTTGTGTATGGGAAATTTACCAAATACAGTATTACCAATAGGTTAAAGGTACTTATGTAGGCTACTTGTACTTTGCAAAAATAATTTGGGAAAATACAAATTCATAAAATAATCTCTATGTTATAAAATGCACAAGTAACTTCCATGTACCATGGCAAATTTGATGCAGTGTAGACATCAATGGACAACACATCACTAGGCCACATGTACTGAGCAGCCAACGTCAATTTTCTTCCTGATGCCTTACCTTCTCTACCAGTTTTACACAGGATACAACATAGTGAAGTAAACATAACATAAGGAAAGACAATAATAAATGACAGAAAAACAACAAAAACAGGTGTAATAAAATAACAATATGAATCAAAATAATCTAAAAAAAGATAGGAAAATTGATTATCTGAATAAAGATATGATTTTAATAGAAAATTAAGTAAAATAAAGAATTTAAATAGAAACTTGCAATACACAATGTAAAGCAGATGTAAACATAATATTGTCCTGTGGTGTGCACTGATTATTATTTACATCAAAACTGAGGCAACATTGTGGAGTTTAAGTATATAGGATGTGCAAATACAGTATGGCAAGTAAAAATATATATTATGTTATGTAACATTACAAAGTGCTGTGTTATACCACTTAAAGGATCCGTTATCATTTCCAGGAAATAAAATGGAAAGTAGGACTCAGGAAAAGTCCTGAGCTTATTTTGTTTAGGTCATCGGACTATGCAACTGTTTGCCTGATGGTAGCAGGTTAACAATGTAGACACTGGGATGTATTCATGATTTCAATAGCTTTGTTGCTGCAACAACTGGTGTTAATAAGGGGCAGGGAGAGAAGAGCTCTTGTGATCCACTCAGCTAAGCACACCACTCATCCGAGGTATACAGACAGACAGTTTTCTATCAGGTTAAAAAGCCAAACAGCTTACCAGCCAGCAAACCGTCAGTTCTCACCACAGCCGAGAATTTGCTTTCAAAGGCACTGAGAGTTCTCGCTCTTTAACATAAAGAACATTTAGAAATCTAGCTTTTAGCCAACATGACTTTAAAGAGTGAGGAAACCAATAAAGCAATTTATCATAGAAAGATAATGCTTCCCTTAGATGCAAACATGTAGCCTACCTTCACAAAGTTCACAGTAACGTTTTCTTACACTGAATGGACTGTTGTGGGCTCTTGAAAGATGTGCTGTGCTGCTGCATTCTGAATCATTTATAGTAGTTGAATTACCTGTGCTGAAAGGAGAAGAGCATTGCAGTAGTTCAGGGCCTCATTTACAACCGTTGCGTACGCACAAAATATGCCCTGAAAGAGGCGTAATATGGGACCATGCGTACTCTTTTGGTGTAAGTAAAGTAATAATACAGGCAGAATCATTTCCTCCTCTAACACATTTGATTAAACATGTCACTCTTTATTAATGGGGTTAAGCACTCAAATTACATTTAAATGTTAAACCAAAAGTGTAGATATATGTCTAGTTCATGCGCGACTTTTAAACACTTTCCTGTAGCATGTTGTTAGTTTTAATGTTAAATGACAGCTGGGAGTGCATCTCCACAACATTATGAAAAATACAACTGACTGTTTGCTTAAGTACCATGAGCTCATAGACGAGTGCCGGAGGAGGGGCTGGAGGGCTCGCTGTGAATCCTTTAAGGTGGGGTGAAGAGGCTTCGCCGCCCGCTCCTTGTGTAAGGTCTTCACCATGCTTGGCATCACAGGAACTGCAAATAGGAGAGTCCTCAAGTCCACCATTGAAGCTGCAGAAAGAGCCTCAAGGTGGATTTGGATGAAAAGGTCCGAGTAGTGGGCTTGCACTGCTGGGACACAAGTTTGGGCTTGATCAACCCCAGCTGGGTTGCCTGAGCGAGGGTGTCTGATGTTGAAAGACCCGAAACGAAACATTACTGTCTGGTATGAGAACTGTAGTGCAGCAGACCACAAGACCCTTCAGAGGTCAGTGAACACAGCTAAAAAGATCATCGGTGCCCCCCTCCCCACCATCCTGCACAAGATGCTCCAGCAAAGCCAACAGTATCATAAGGGACCCCACCCAAAGCCAACAGTATCATAAGGGACCCCACCCACCCCCATAGTCTCTTCCAGCTCCTACCTTCAGGAACAAACACATCCCCCACAAACTGTGCTACTCACAGGTGAGTGGACCTTCAAACCCACCTGTAGTAACACACTAGACACTTTCTCACACACACCGCTGTGTGTACATAATCCCACAAGAGACTCAATGACATATGTGTACATGCTCATTGTGTAGTGTTTCCCAGCTGTTTACAATGTTCGCCATGCTTACAATGTTTACAATGTTTCCTTGCACATGTAAAGTACTGTATTTATTTTTAGCATCTGCATTTAGACAGTAGTATATTTATAGCCAGACTCTCTCACTATTAGTAGGTTAGTTTGAATAGGTTAGTTTGTATATAGGTGTATTATGTTTTACTCCACTGTTATGTCTGTGTTTATGTAGCACTGTGGTTCTGTGAGGTACGACACTTTGTTCCACTGTTGTATGTCCCCACATGTAGCGGAATGACAATAAAGTTTAACTTGAACTTTAAATAAAACTTGCAGTTGATCTCCAGCTGGAAGGGAAGAAGGTGGATGCTCTGCCCAAGAAGGCAAACAGAAATCGTCATGGATGAATCGCCATTGAAGGGTGTTGTGAGATTTTGATTAAAGCACGGACAAACCATTTATAATAAACACTGCAATATTTTAAAAAATAAGTCATTTTTATTTTACATTTGAACACTATAATAACTTCCATTATAGGTGACCGTTACCATCGTTACTTGTAAAAATATAGTGTTATGGCAAATAATAAATACTCTTTACCATATTAATAAATTCTAGGCCTTACGTGAATGAACTCAACTGAGTTGTGCACATGAAGGAAACATAAATTATTACTTATAAATTATAACTGTACAAATGTAATAATAATTTATAAATATTCATGTAATAATTTGCACTCAAAATTCATACAGTATCCCTGAGCGCCCCTCTGTAACTATGCTCTTTAATCTGTTGGGTTGACAATTAAACATCAGTGTGTACAGAACGTGTCTAATCCAGTTCAAATTTTCCATTAACATTTCGGTTTACATGCAGAATTTGTAATATGGGTGAAGAAAGTAGATTAAAAGAGAAAGTTTGATACCATGAATAACCCCCTATGCAAGACAGTAATTGATTCTTTACAAAAAAGCCGTCTGATGCTACGGACATTGCTTCACACTAAGAGTCATATGACCCAAACTATTTGACCCGAGAACAAACCTAGAAAAGCACATGTAGACCAAGTGGCTGTAGGATTAACAGAAATCACATTATGTTCTAGAATCAGCTTTTTCTAAAATAAAATACATTTACATTGATGCATTTGGCAGAAGCTTACATCCAAAGTGACTTGCATTGCATTACACATTATACATTTGTATTTGAGTATGTGCAATCCCCTGTGATCGAACCTTTGACCTCTAGCCATGCTCTATCCACTGAGCCAAAATAAAATAAGAAAAATTATACTTGCCAAAAATGTGCTTACACAGTAAATTCTTATCAAGTGAAACAAGTGGATAAGTGGGTTTAGATTTTAAAAAGTCACTTTTATCATTCTCATGTAATTTTGGATTTTAAGATGAAGCATCACCACAAACTCATGTGAGGAGATGGAGAACCAGTAAAGGATGCCAGAGGCATCTTAATACCACAGTGCCAACACAGAACTATTATTTCAATACTGTCAAAGGTTAGTCATAAGACTGAACGACTTTAGAATTATCATAAGGAAGAGTAAACAAATGTATGTTTATACAAAGCACATGAAACACTATATTGAAAAATGTTTAAATATTTTCTGTAATAGCCTACATTTCTGCTTTAATCTCTAATTATTTCTTTTATGATTTTAGCATGTTGCCAAGCTGAGATCATGACATGTGATCATGACACATTTATGCATTATGTTACATCCATAACTAATGGTTTGGTAGTGATCTGAAAGAGCTTGTAGTCATAAAACATTACATGAGTGTGCTGAAACAGTTCAACTAATTTACAGTTAATTCAACCATGAGATGCTGGAGATATGGGTACATCAACAGTACATCAGTCAGTCATTTGCGTTAAGTATTCCTTATATGATATCAATCATCTCTATGCAGAACACAGAGACATAGCACTACACCAAATTATTACTTTTCTGTTTGTCTCTTTAAATCATTGTTTCTCATATCCCAGAATTGATCATTTTTAATACGGTATCTATCTCACTATCTATGCTAGTGCCACTAGAATGGAACAAGAAGACACAGTGTATTGGTACATTGAGCATAAGAAACAACTGTTAGTGTTATATATAAATTGCTGGTCAAGCTGAACTGGAAAAATTTATGGAAAACTTATTGTTACCTAGTTTTACAAATAGAGCATTTTTAAAAATATTTTCTTAATCTGTTTCTTTCTCTCTTTTTTTTTGACAGTTTGAGGTTTATTTCGAGTAGCCTTTATTCCTCCGCATAGAGCGGTTTGTCAGATGTTTCCTTTTAACTTCTTTAAAAAAGAACAGCATGTTTTTATTTTAGTTTAGTTTGTATTCATTCAAGTCCAACAGAGTGTTAAATCACGCGGGTTAACATGTGACAGCGTAGGGTTTAACATTTTGACCTTTTTAAAATTGTGAGAAATTGTATCGGGCAGGGCTTGAGTCGACAGCGAATGGTTGTACAGAAACTCTCCCTCCTCTGTGTCAAATGGGCAGCATTCCACAATAATGCAGCACGCCTTCTTTCCCGAAATAATCTGCACTGGGATGTGGTTGCTATAAAGTTTAATGGAATACACAATACCTGCTATTATTGCCGTTTTAGTCTGAGGACAGCTTTAGCCTATACATTATGGCGGAGGAGGTTTTGATAGAAACTGGGAAAAGTACAAGGGTAAGTCAAGTTTGCTAATTTATTATTATTATGTGTAATTTATTATTATCATCATCAGGTGGTGTTTCTTTTTAATGTTACTTGGATCGGGTTTTAACGGGTTTAAACAATCAAATTCTCCTAATAATTTTATTTTTCCTCCGTGTGTTTTATATTTATTTCTTTTTTGTTGTGTTTTGCCTGTCTATTGTTATAAACCTAATAATCAATGGTTAATAATCCCTTATTGTAGGCAAGATTACTGCGTGCCCTAATTAATATTGGTAAATGAATAACAATTTCAAATAGGCTACAATTTAAGATACAGCTTTAAATACAATTTTACACGCATGGAAATAAAAAATAGACAATTATATTAAAACATATACAAAAGGTGTAGTGCTGCATATTATAATGTCGTGATAATCTTACTATAATGTGCTAACAGTGTTGAGTTACCGTGCATTTAAGTAGCCAACGTATGCCATTCTTTAGCATGCATTTTCCCTGGTAGCATTTCTACAGGTTGCTCTACTAAAAAGGAACACAGGTAAGTTCATATAGCCTAATTTTTGTGACTTCATACATTAAGATATATGTGTATGTGCGGACACTAAAATACAACTTTTCCTTAAATTTCTGCTTTGCAGTGAGTTGTGGTAAATATCAGCTGTTTCAGTGTGCATGAATTTGCGTTTCAGTAGACATTTTAACATACTACACTGCAGCTGTAGAAGTTCCATTTATTTAGTGTTTTTTAATGAGCATTAACATTTGCTTGTAATATAAGTGATAATAGTAGCTAGGTGTTGTTGATATAAAAAGCGGTTATCTATTTGTCTTTATTGATATTCTCTGATTATTAAGTAGTTTATAAGGCCGACTTATGTTATTTCAAATGTTTTATAGAATTGGACAATAGCTCTTAACACTTTTTTTTCTTAACAACAATTTGATTTCCACATAGTGTAATACTGTAAGTATTGGGGCATGGCTGTATACTGTATTGGGATCAAGGGAGAAGAAGCATCGCAAGTATGATTCAGGCCCTGTAAATCTAAACAATTGCCTTGCATCTCAGAATTGTTTAGCATTTTCAAGTTGTTTGTTTATTAGCTGCTTTTCAGGAATATTTTTCAAAATCTCAGTTTGCAATGGATTGTTTTGTTTTAAAAGGCCATGCTCCAGTTTAGACACAATGTAGTGATGCATGTAATGAACATTACATTCAGATGAATGGATCAACTCCCACGTTTGGCAGGTGGTGAACGTGTTGGGATTTATGTGCACGTGCAGGGTAATTATTCCAGATACAATTTGCCTGGGCAGTGAACACTCATGCCAGATATAGTCATACTCCACTTCCACACTAATGCAGTCATGTGCTGGATGGATAAACATCAAAGTCTAATACTTCACATCAAGTTTACAGTTTTAAAGCAATATTATATCAGAACTTTGTGCTACCGTCATTCTTACTGTATGTAAACTTATTGATGTGGGCTAACTGCAATAATATCACGAAAACCAATCATAAAGTGTGATGTTTTATCATGGATTTTATTTACAATGCAGGTTGCATTGTACAGTGTACTGTTTTTGTTTTTTACTGTGATATGCTGCAAAGTACTACTACTCAGTGACATACACTATACACAGTAGTCAATAATATTGAAATGCATAAGGTATATTAACTTCAGGTTAAGGACCTAAAAGATGCTACTCAAGCCTGTGTGGCTTTAAACAAAGATAATCATATTATTTTTAAGGCCTTTCAAAACAATTCTAGATATTTCATATATGAATAAACCCTAGAAGTAAACAGAGACTTATTAAAAGAGATGATTCTCCAAAATTATTTCATAGCCAAAATAGTTTTTCTTCTTTTTTCTTACAGTGTCTCTTCGCACATAAAAAACTCCAAAAAAATATTAAAGCTTAAAGGATCAGTGTGTAATATTAAGGATTATCTATTGATAGAAATGTAATATCATATACAGTCAGCTCCATAAGTATTGGAACAGAGGCACATTATTTTTTATTTTAGCTGTTAACCAAAATGTTTTTAAGTTACAGTTATATAATAAATATTTGCTTCACACTCTCAGCTTTATTTGGAGTGTATTCACATCCTAATTGGCTGAAGAGTTTAGGAATTACAGCTCTTTAATATGTAGCTTCCCCTTTTTCAAATGATCAAAAGTAATGTAACAGTTGAATCAAAAGCTGTTTTTAGCCAACTTTGGGCTTTTCATGAAATAATTTCTTCATAAATGAAACATGTTAAAGGTCTGAAGTTGATTTTAAGTGTGTCGTCAGCATGAGGAAGATGATGCTGTGAACCCACACATGCAATTCAGGGAGATCTCCATGCAAGTGATTCAGACCATAGTTATGTTTCAAAAACAAAACAAATTGATCAAATAGATACATGAATATGAAGAGTGGCCAAACCAACAATTTGGTTTAAACAACACACTGCGTGCTGTGCTCAGCAAGAAAAAAATCCTGCTGTCCATATAAGATAAAAGTGGTGGATGATGGCATTATCTTCTCCATGATAAAGAAAAAACCCTTCACAACTTCCAGACAAGTGTATATAACTGTTTTCCGAGGTGTATAAAGACCTTACTTAAAGATTGAGTAGTTAATTTGGAAAAGCACTAACTTTAGCCTGCTAGCACTCAAATTATAATCCCACCCTCTATGCGATTCACCATCCAAAGCCATGCCTCCTTTAAACACATGAACGCACACAGACCAGAAGCTGTCGGATTGTCAAAGCATGTATATCTCTCCAAAAGAAAGACAGCAACCATAGTATCGTCTTTCAGAAGAAAAAAAATTATTCATCAACATTCGGTTCTAATCTGTATATGAAACAAAAGATTCGAGTATGATTTTAAGTTAGTGTAATGGTATGGGAACAGGCAGATGAGCACACCACAGGATGAGGGTTGAAAGGGTGAGTTTAATGGACAAAAACAGGTATCCACTTCAAGTATATCCAAAAACCAGTTCAAACTTCAGGTAAGTATAATCCACAAAGCAGGTTAATAATATTCTATAAACAGGAGGTATAGCAACGGCTTACCAAGGTACACGAAAACTAAGATCACTTACAACAAGACCCAAACTCAAAGGGAAACTTAAATACATGTACAAACACAAAAGAGGTGTGAAAACAAACGAGAAACAGGCACGGTCAAATCAAAATGGCGGAGGTGAGGTGCATGCTGGGTAATGTAGTCCAAAAGTCTAAACAGGTGCAAACGGAAGTGTTACAGTTAGGTGTCAGTGGTTTTGTGTCCATACAATTGCAGTCAATGGGGTACAGTGTTGTTAGGTTACCAACATTCTTCAAAATATCTTTCTTTGTGTTCTGCAGAAGAAAATCATACAGGTTTTGAATGACATGAGGCTGAATTATCCCTTTAAAGTTGGCATGAAACAGAAGTAACAGTCTTTTTTCCCCCTTATCGTGACGTATATCCAAATGAAATGGCTTCTGAAATTAGGGAAAATGTAAGGCAGAACTTGATTTCCAACATCAAGAACTGATTGCATCGTTGGAAGATGGGAGTTGCTAACAAAATGGAGGCAGATGCCAGTTTGCTGTCAATCATGGAAGATTATTCCCCACAAGAATCACCATTGGAATGCATGACCATGCATGATGAAAGCTCCGCCCTCGTGCCATGCCTTGTCACAGGAAGTAATGAGAAGTCATTTTGAGGGGGGGATGAGGTTAACATTTTTGATTAAAGATATGAGGGCACATGCATTTAAAAAATAATGAAGTGCACAGAATACCCACTTATAAAAAAACACTACAATATTCATCCTGTCTTTAAAAGAAATTCTCTCATCATTTACTGACCCTTGTGCTTTTACAAACTCGAACCTGTATACATTGTTCTGTTGAACACAAAGGCCACAAAGTTATTTTGAATCATGTGGGAACAGTTTTGGAGCACCATTGACTAGTAGGGTAAAACGACTACTATGATAGCTGCCCAGAACTGTTTGGTTATAAACAATGCAACACATTCCATGTATTCCAAGTAGTCTGAAGGAATATGAATGGGTCTGGTGGAAGAAAAAAAAGGTCAAATATATAATCACATTTACATTTACAATTAAGTCATTTAGCAGACGCTTTCATCCAAAGGGACTTACAAATGAGATAAACAATGGAAGCAGTTGGAACAACATAAGATAACAAAATGCATAAGTGCAGTAAAAACTGGTCTGATTAAGCTTAGCATCGTATACAAATTTAAGGCATTTTTTTGTTGTTGTTGAGAAAGAGTGTAGTGTAAAAGCAGGCAGTGTAGCTGCTCTATCTCTCCTTCACAACAAACGATTTTTGAAGTGGAGGATGACAGTTTTGTTAATTGTTGAAGGCACAGGTGAATTCAGTGCATGCTAGACTCGTGGTGTGAGTGGTATCAGAGCGGAACCGGAGCGAGACAGTGTGACTGCTCCGGCCTATGGATAAAAACATGCTCCGCGCTCCGACTATATTTTGCACGCTACGCTCCCTGCTCGCTCCCCGCTCCACTCACATGCTCTGGCAAGTGATGGTCTTTCATCCAGAGTGAAATGTCACTCAGGCATGCTGCAGATCGAAACAGTCGGATCGTCAGGCTGGAATGACAGGTGGAGTTGTGTGTCATTTGCATAGCAGTGATAGGAAAAGCCATGTTTCTAAATTACCAAACCTAGTGATGTCATGTATATGGAAAAGAGCAGCGGTCCAAGCCCTGAGCCCTGCGGCACCCCTGTATTGAGGTGTTGGGACTCAGAGACCTCACCTCTCCAGAATACTTTGAATGACCTACCCAAGAGGTAAGACTTGAACCATCGCAGCACCATTCCAGAGACGCCCATAGCCCTGAGGTTGGACGGGAGGATGTGGTAATTAACAGTGTCAAATGCAGTGAATAGATCCAGTAAGATGAGTACAGATGATTTGGATGTTGCCCTTGCTAGTCTCAGGGCTTCAATGACTGAGAGCAGTGCAGTCTCGGTGGAATGACCGCTCTTGAAACCAGACTGGTTGCCATCCAGGAGGTTGTTCCGTGTGAGATAGGAGGAGATCTGGTTAAATACAACCTGCTCAAGAGCTTTGGCAATTAAGGGAAGGAGGGAAACCAGTTTGAGGTTTTCTAACCTTCAATACATCAGAATATTTTGTAGTCTTCTGCAGATCTTTGCCTTGATATACTCCTGTCTGAGAGCTCCACTGGCAGTTCTTTTGACCTCATGGCTTGGTTTTTCTCTGATAGTCTATGTATTTTTCAGCTGTTAGACTTTTTATTTGTGCTTCTCCAAATCATACTCATTCAGATGAATTTGTCACAGGTCCACTTAAAGTGTAGAAACATCAACAAGCAAAACTGGAATGCTCCTAAGCTAAAGGATACAAATACTTCTGCAATGTAATTTTTTCAGTGTTTTATTTTTATTTAAAGTAGTTTAATATAAGGCAACAGTTATTGACGCAGTGAAATAAAAAGAGTTCAAAAGGGAGAAAATAAGGTTTGTAACAGTGTTGTAGTCGAGACCAGCTTATTCGAGTCCGAGTCAAGACCGAGTCCAGAGTATGTCGAGTTCGAGTCAAGACCGAGTCCAGAGTATGTCGAGTTCGAAGGTCTGAAACAAGACCTTAAAAAATCTTTCAAAATATGTTAAATGTTTGGTGGAAACAATAAAACGGGCGCCAACTCATACATTAAATATACCATGGCATGTACCCTGAGTTTTATTTATTTAAGACTGATATTAGTTTTTAAATTATTAATTGAGGGTAAAAAGGCTACATAATTTACGTAGGCTACGCAATTTTATTAGAATTATGACTTTCCCCTGAGCAAAGGTATGTCCAAAATACATTATTTCTACATCTTTGACGATGTTGATAAGACATTTTTTATAGGCCAAAAATGAAAGGTGTTTCTACGTCTTTTATAATGTTTTCTGAATGTCTGATATTGACGTACAGGGGACCTCTGTACAAAGTTAAAACTGGTTCAAATCTGGAGTTGGAAATAAAATTTTACATGGAAATAAATTGAGTTGAGTTTAATTATTTGAATGCAGTAAGACAGCATAGCAACCATTAAATCAATGTTAATTGTATTAAATCAATATCAGTTTTGTACCCACACAAACCATAATTATTGTGATCAGTGTTTGCTTTAATTGGGCTCTTGATCCTTGACTTTTGTTAAATGTATTATTTTTTGGTCATTTTAAAAAACACTGACACAGAGATGCTTTTACAAAAGTTGGGGTTGTTCTTATGGAAATTGTCAGGCTGTTATGAAATGTAGTAGTTTTAAACATTGTTGATCAATTGATGACTGGTCTGAGAGCTCTGGCTAGTCAAAGCACAAGGAGAAAATAAACAAAAACATTTCACTGACACACACTCATCATACAATCCTCAACAATGGTGATCTCCATCAAACTAATTCAGATAAACAAGATCAACTGCAATGCATGCTGAAAGTCATGAATGAGTGTTGTACTAAGTTGATGATACCCAGCATACATTGCAGCATGAAGCTTTCTTTTGTTAATTGTCACCATTGTTGAGTTTTTTATGCAAATTCTTGATGTCTTTGTGTGTTCAAGTGGTTTAGCAGTTAGCAGTTTGTGAATATGTTAATTCCTAGAAAAGAAATCACAGTATATCTCAAACTACAGATCCACAGAGCTGACACATTAATAACACAAACCCAATTATTATCAGTGATCCAAACAACTTTAAAATGTATACATAAACATATACTGTTCAGAAGTCATCATCTCTTCTTGCTTCCTTTGGCATAACAAATGTATTTTAACTCACAGTTATGGCTGAAGGAAACCTAATTTAACATTAAAAGAAAAGAGCCAAGAGCTCAACTAAGCAAACACATGATTTTTGCAGGTACAAAAGTGATACTGATTCAATGCAATTAACATTGAGAAATCATCAATTTTTAACACTGACAGACCAGTCATCAATTGATCAATAATGGTTGCTTTGCTATCTTACTGTATTTAAATAATTCAACATTATAGTTTCAATTTATTTCCATGTGTAAACTGAAACTAGTCTAGTGTAAACTAAACTCAAAATTTGAACCATTTTTTCTTTGTACAGAGTTCCACTGACTGCAATATCAGACATTTAGAAGACATCATAAAAATACCTTTCACACCCTTAACTTTTGGCCCACACTCTTAAAAATAAAGGTGCTTAAAAGGTTCCTCACAGCGATGCCATAGAAGACCTTTTTTGGTTCCACAAAGAATCATTCAGCCTAAGGTTCTTTAAAGAACTATCTCTTTCTTACTTTTTTATAATCTGAAGAACCTTTTTTCATCACAAAGAACAAAGAAAGGTTCTTTATAGAACCAAAAGGTTCTTCTATGGCAGTTTAAGAGTGCATAAAGGGACATCTTCTTAATACAGTCAATATCTTGTAAGCTCAAGGCATGCGCCCAAGAAAATAACCAATCATTGGACATGTCAATCAAACATCAGTTAAAAGAAATAGTACCAAAGTAAAATGCATGACATTAAATATTTTGGATGGGACTCGAGTGGACTTGGGAATAAGTCCAATTCCAAACCTGAGTCCGAGTCTCGAGACAACACTGGTTTGTAATGTCAATTTTGTAAGATCTATTCCTTTAAGAAACAATATTTTAAATTCTTACTGATTATTTGTCACTTGTTTTTACAGCAGCTTACCTTATCCCTTTTAGCAGTAGCGCTGCTCTCCTCATTTGGGAGCTCCCTCCTCTATGGTTATAATCTGGCAGTAGTTAATTCTCCTGCAGAGGTAAGTGACCTAAAAAGACTTTACATTAAATTGTTTATGTGTGACGCTATAACATTGTTTTGTATAACTATACAGTGCTGCCTGAAAGTTTGCGAACCCCTTGAGTTTTCTGTTGTTTTACCCTGATTTTCTTATTTTAACATCACCTGCTTTTTATCAATTAAATGTCAGATGTATGTTGATCAATTGCATATGTTTGTTTAGAGGGAGTGTTACCCACTTTACTTTACCAATGCAGCTGGGGCTTCACTTACTTTTGCACATACAATAACAATCTTTCATGTTGTATTTTGACTACTCACAAAATTCCCTCTAAACAAACATATGCAATTGATCACACATCTGACATTTAATTTATACAAAGCAGGTGATGATAAAATAAGAAAATCTGTGTCTACCTCACTAGCCTCACTAGCTAATTGAAACAGCCGTATTTTAATCCACACAAACTGATATTTTCATTGTTCTTTTTTGTTCTTCACTTAGTACATTAAGGACTTTTATAACCAAACCATTGTGAGACGATATGGGTCAGGAGTGGATGAAGAACATCTCACGCTTTTATATTCAATCATTGTGTCTATATTTGCCATTGGAGGCTTGGTGGGCTCTCTCACAGTAGGAATGCAGGTTACGAGATTTGGAAGGTATAAAATGCAGCTACAGTTCCTGGAGATTTTACACATTTTTGCCAATTTTGGGATGTTCTGTTTTCATGGGAAGCGGAACTATTAGAAATATATACATGCAGGTTATACTGTAAATACATACAGGTTACACTCAGTTATTCAGTACTTGTTCCTGTTATTTTACTTATTTTACATATTGTATAAATTTACAGTACATTTATGCATTTTGCACATGTTTTTATTCAAATTGATTTACACTGCTTTCAAGGCAAACATTTAATTTATTTTATTTCAGTATACCAGATCTATAGATCTCAAGTGTGCACTGATGCTAGAATGCTTTGTGTGTTTATCTAATTTCTAGGAAAGGGACACTTATACGCAGCACAGTTCTGGTGTTTATAGGTGGGGGGCTGATGGGCTTTAGTCGGTTATGTGAATCCCCAGAAATGATCATCATTGGTCGCTTCATTACAGGGATACATTCAGGTAATTCAATTTCTGTTATGTGGAAGACATGGTTATATCATTATCTTTTGTTACAAACTCTGTACTGTCCCAACAATGAGAAGTAAAGTTTTTAGTGATATTACAATTGTAATGATCTTATGATGAATTTAGCTGCTATAGTAAATGTGCTCTGTATGTCATGCTGTTGTAGGGATATCTCTTAGCGTGGTGCCAATGTACCTTGGAGAAATTGCTCCAAAGAATCTTCGGGGATTTCTGGGACTCGTGCCCAGCATCTTCATCTGTTTGGGAGTGTTTATTGCTCAAATTCTGGGGCTCCATGAGATCTTGGGCAAGGTGGTTGCACAAGCTTTTTTTATTACAGATATATTTTTTTAACGACTCCTATTGTACCAAAACTGTGTGTTTAGCCCATTAAACAGATCTGTAATTGATTTGCTCTCAGGCGTTTTACATCATAGCCTTGTTAAGTGTGTCTGTTGTGACTTGTCATCTGGTGCCTTCACACAGGAAGAGCACTGGCCTCTGTTCCTCTCTCTTGTTGTGGTGCCTACATTCATACAACTCATGTTGTTGCCATGGTTCCCAGAGAGTCCAAGATACCTGTTGATAGAAAAGCGGAATATTCATGCCACTATCACAGGTAAAAACCTTTTCTGTTCAAAAATAATGTATTTCCTCACAAAATATAGGAAAGGTAAAAATGTATTCCTTAGAAAAATGAATATATTGAATTCTACACAATTGTTTCTGAAGGCTAGCTCCCAATTTACTGGATTAATTCTAATTATATTATGGTTAGGAATTATTGTCCTAGGGGCTGGTTGCACCAGCTGTGTGCAAGTTACAACTTTGGTCACGTTTTAACTACAGGTCTTGATGCCCAGTTCAGATTTGGTGACTATATCCGGCCCACTTACATTATCTTTTGAAAGAGACTTGTATCCAATATCTGCATTTACACAATACACAGTGAAACAACCCGAAACAATCTTCTTCTTTAAGGCTGGAATACACTACAAGACAACCCGAAACAATCTTTTTCTTTAAGGCTTGGAAACACTACAAGATTTTTGCCCAGATTTTCAGTCTGGAGTTGTTGCATAAAGTTTGCACCAGTCTGCAGATTTTATCATGTACTGTTTTCTCTGCAAATGTTCTGCAAAGTCTGCAAGTTTTTGATATCTAGTTTAATCTGTTCAGATTTTAAAAGTCATGTAGTATATTCTAGCCTTTAGGGTTTTACGGTAGCTGACTTCCAACTTGTTGCATTACTGCACTCTTAAAAATGAAGGTGCTTAACAGCTTTATGGCATCTTCACAGCGATGCCACAAAAGAACCATTCAGTCAAAGGTTTTTTAAAGAAACATCTCTTTCTTACTTTTAATAATCTGAATAACCTTTATTCGCCACAAAGAACCTTCTGTGAACCAGAAAGGTTCTTCAGATGTTAATGGTCCTTCTTGGAACCAAAAGGTTATTCTATGGCATCGATATTCTCCTTTTTTTAAGAGTTGATAAGTTGATGTCATTGGCCATTGTCGCTTATTCAATGATGTATGACTCGCATTGACGGGAATATCCGATTTGTCTGTTTAAATGGCAGATGCAAATGGATTTATCCGATTCATATAAGATTTATGATTGATCTTTATTAATTTTTAAATACACTATAAGAATTATTTACATGAAATATGTTATTTATATCTTGATTAATGAACACTTTTTTGCCATTATTATGTGAGATAAAAGAAGGTTCGAATTAAGGATCAACTAAATTTTGCATTACTTTATGGAGAGCTTATGATCGACTGGTAATGTTCTTGCAAAAAATAAAAATGGGGCAACCAAGTTAGTTATAAATTAGCCAGTATACTCTTAAAAATAAAGGTGCTTAAAAGGCTCTTCACAGCAATGCCATAGAAGAACCATTTTTGGTTCAACAAAGAACCATTCAGTCAAATTTTATTTAAAGAACCATCTCTTTCTAACCTAGTGTGTAATCTGAAAAACCTTTTTGCGCCACAAGGAACCAGAAAGATTCTTTGCATGTTAAAGGTTCTTTATGGCACCATTTAGACAAGAAAGGTTCTTCTATGGCATCATGAAGAGTGTAGTTACCTCTATTGTGGACTTTACAGTCCAATATAAGTTATGAAGACTTTTCTGACGGTTGTTGCAACCAGTCAGTAGACTAGTTGCTTTCTAGTTCTTTCTGTTATCTCAGAGCTTACAGAAGCTGTTAACTGGCACTACAAAGGCCTGTAAGTCATACACATGCTACTGGGACCACACAGCAGGAGAACTTGCCATCTATGTTAAAAAAAATTTGGTTGAGCTGCTATTTTACGAAAATTAACATTTGTCAGATGCTTTCATCCAAATCAACCTGCAATACATTCAAGGTACCCACATGAGAACTGACATTGCAGGGAGCACGCTGTACCCTTTGAGCTACAAAAACACATATCTGTCCTGAAAAATAATCAGATTATGCTGTTGTATTACAGTGTTACAGTGACAATTATGATATATGTGATGCTCTTCTGTGCTTTTGATTGCCCTTGGCAGCATTGAAGTGCTACCGTGCAAAGTGTAACATCCAAGCTGAGATGGAGGAGATGGAAGAAGAACAGCGCACACTGACATCAGTGGGCACTGTCTCAGTATTGGAGCTCTTCAAGGATTTGTCTGTGCGCTGGCAACTTATCACCATCATCGTGGTCAATGCTGGAATGCAGCTGTCTGGAATTGATGCGGTGTGTGTCTTATTAACAGTCATGATAAAGATGATTAAAGTGTGTGGAAATGACTATATTGTTGATGTAGATTTAAACAGGACCGCTGTTTTTTTTTCTAGATCTGGTTCTACACCAATGCAATATTTGAGAATGCCGGTATTCCTGCTCATCAGATCCAGTACACAACAGTAGGAACTGGAGCCATAGAAGTCATCGCTGGGCTCATAGGTGTAAGACTACACTGACTGCTCGGTAGATTCAGAATAGATTGTTTCCAAATAAAATGCTATGCATGATTTCACAGTGTAAAGGCAAACGAAATGTTGTCTTTTTGATCATGTAAACCGAAATTAGCTCCTATTATTGCTTGAATATGTGCAACGCAATTGATAGTAAACTATTCTCGCTATTAACAAACCATTAACTACAACTTTTCCCCTGATAAACTCTTAATTTGTTGCTTATTAATAGTTAGTAAGATAGTTGTTAGGTTTAGGTATTGGGTAGGATCAGGCATGTAGAGTATGGTCATGCAGAATATGTGCTTTATAAGTACTAATAAACAGCCAATATGCCAATAATAGGCATGATAATACCAACTAGTTAATAATTAGAATTGCCCCCTATACTGAAATGTTACCTAAACTCTTAAAAATGAGTTGCTTACCTGATATTGTACCCTTTATTATAGTTAAAAGTTTGTAGATACAGTTTTTATGGTTTAAAATTCCATTTATGTTTCCAACAATTTGGCAAACAATTTAGAATATTTAGAAAAAAAGATTTTTGTGCTTTTGTGTGTACGTGTATGTGGGCGTGTGCGTGCGTGCATGTGTGTGTGTCTTTAGTGACATCAGCTGTCATGGTAATACCACAGAAACAGTTTAAAAACTGATTGGAATAATAATGCTTTTGTTTTGTATTTGGTTTTTAATAGACATTTGGCAGACACTTTCATCCAAAGCGACTTACTTTGCATTATACTATACATTTTGTTTTTATGTGCAATTGCTGGGATTGAACCCATTACCTTGGCGTTGCTAGCGCCATCCTCTAACCACTGAACTACATAAAAGCTGGTCTAGTCATAAAATATCAGCATAAAATCCTCCAGTTATAACAGTTTATAACAGTTATAACATTTTTCTAACAAAATTGTTCTGAATCTTCCAGTGCTTTACTATTGAGCGTGTTGGTAGAAGGCTCCTAATGATCGGTGGGTTTAGCTTCATGGGCATTTGCTGTGCTGGAATTACTGTTTCACTATTTTTACAGGTACAGTAGGTCTGATTTTCTCTCTGATCTCTGATTTAAAGGCAACAGTAAACAGTATTACTGTAATTTATTTTTCTAATTGGAAATTATGTCATTGGAAATGATTTATTCACCAGGATTTGTATTTGTATGCTAAATATTTATTTGTGTGTGTATAGTCAGGTCTCTACTTTTCTTTTGCCAGACTCACATTTCCTTCATGCGTTATATCAGTGTGGCCTGTGTGGTTGGAATTATTGCTGGATTCTGCATAGGACCTGGTGAGGATGTCTCATTGTGTCACATCATACACATTGCATGCATACTGTTTTATTGACTGCATCTGTCTCTGAAGAATTATTATATATCTCTGTATTTTTACAAATCAGAGGTTTGACTGTATTATTTTAAATGTCTGAAGTGTTGCTTCTCCAGAAGTTTTGTGTTGCTTAAACACAATCCTTTTTAGTGTTTATAGGTTTGCATTATTCATTTTTGTTTCTATCAGTTAGGTCTACAAGCCTGTGTTTGTTGTAGCAAGTGTTTGTTACAAGATTGTAATTCTTGAAACACAAAACAGGGCTGTTAAGATGATCCTACAAAACATCCTACTGTATTATATTAATATATTGTATTATATGCAATACTGTGCGGTATTGACTGCAAGAGACTTGCTGTACATTGCTGGTGATTCAACACATTCCACCACATATTGTACTACAGAAAAGAAAAAGACAAGACAGCACAATGGAGAATTTTTTTTAACATTTGACAAGTAAACAGGAAAGAGCCCTTGGGTAGAACTGGGCATGCAGTGTTGCTCGTAAATCACAATGCAGTTTTTCTACATCTCCTGATGTCCCGGGCTCTCTAAATATCTTTAGTTGCATGACTAAAGGATCTGAATTTCTTACAGTTACAGCAACCTGTGAGGTAAATCTAGCCATAGTTGGATCTAACAATGACCCTATAAAAGTCTAATCGAAATGTAAATATGTTTGACAGATTATGTTAACTGGTTTAACCAATTTTCATTTATTATGACTTATTCAATTAATTTGTGCGGAGTTGTTTTGGGGATTAAGACTATCCAACAGAGAATAAGTATAGAGGGTTTCATCGGACACACAAGTCTGGCCCAAAGTTAACTTCTGATCTGTGTTTGTTGATCGGTCTGACTAGTGGCTACTATAATTGTAATAATAATTATTTTTTTTATTTTTTTTATTGTATATTAATTTTGGTAAATAATCAACTTGTTGAATGGGTTGTGTAACTTTGTTGCATTTAAGTTCAGCCATGGTTTTTCTACTGGTAAATTAAACTGGCTAGACATATAACTTGCTAGCTAAAGCAATTTACATGTTATTTCTTTTGCTTGTTATCAGAATAATCTGCAGGGACTTTATTCTTTTTGGGTCACAATAGCGTGCATGTGCAGTAACAGTTGTATATGCTGTTGCTTTGAAACCATCTGAAATATTTATTATGAGCAATGATATTTAGTGAAAAAGTGACCTATTTTTTGTCAGATATGGTGACCCATATCCGAAATGTGACCTCTGCATTTAACCCAACCAGTGAATAGTGAACACACACACACACACACACACACACACCAGGGCAGTGGGCAGCTAACACTGCAGCACCCGGGGAGCAAACAGGGGTAAGGTGCCTTGCTCAAGGACACGTCAGTTGTTACCTGCCGGTACTGAGAATCGAACCGGCAACCTTCTGGTTACGAGTCCGACTCTCTAACCATTAGGCCACAACTGCCCCCTTAGAAAAGTAGACTAGACAGTTTATTTTATGATGTGCACAAGTGACTAAATGATATGGAGGTTGAACAAGTTGTGGACCAAATGAACCAAAGCAATAATATGAACTGTGAAATGCTTCAAAGTTCGCCAAGTACTGGAGCAGTCATTTAAAAATAGACAAATAGTGCCACCTAATGGTCGAATATTATCACAGGTCTCTGCCTTTTAAAGGAATATTCATGTGAAAAATCTCCCATGATTGACTAACCTTTCATCCTTTTTTTTAGTTAAACAAAAACAAATAATTGTATATATTTGAGGATATATCCTGCCATGTGAGGATAACATAACATAATTTGTTTGTATTCTGCTGAACGAAGTCATATTTCTCTGGGATGGGATGAGGGTGTGTCAATTTACATATCTGGGTGAGAATTTCCATATTTGGGTGAACTGTTTTTATATGATGGTATGTCCTGTAAATGTAACTCATGAATTGATATTGCAGTATGTTTGTTATTTTTGTTGCACAATTAAAATATTTTAATACATTTCAATATGCATTTAATAAATGTATATTTTTTGCAGCTGGTGTCCCATTCCTCATGACTGGAGAGCTGTTTAAACAGTCTCATCGACCTTCTGCATACATTGTAGGAGGATTTCTTAACTGGATATCAAACTTCACTGTAGGCTTTGTCTTTCCATTCCTGCAGGTAAGAAACTTGCAGAGTATGTTCATAAACTGAAACTATACTACAATATAATATATATATATCTATGTATATGTATATATACATACATGAAAAAATGAGATGTTAGATTAAAAAATATGGTGCACTGTTTTTTTTACAGATGTCAGCTGGTGCTTTCTGTTACCTGGTGTTCTGTGCCGTGTGTGTGGGTGTGGCGGTGTATGTCTACTTCATTATTCCTGAGACAAAGAACAAAACTTTTGTGGAGATCAGTCAGATGTTTGCCTCAAGAAATGGTTGTGAAATTGAAAAAAAGGCTCTGAATTTTGCTGACCAACTTAGCCTAAAAAAGATGAACGGCTATGGAACAGTGGTGCCTACAGATGTGGAGTAATAGTGGTAAAACAGGGACAATATTGTAATCTGTGATCTGGTGCTATAAAACATTATTGCTCAAAGTGTCATGACAATGTGATTTTCTTGTGATTTGTGTCCTTACCAGCCTAATATAGCAGTATTGGCACAACTAGAGTGAACTTGAAGTAGGGTTATCTGTTTGTCTGATCAATTGAAAATTGAACACTTGAATCTTGAAAACGTTTTTGCTATTGTGCTCTTCGGCAAGCCTCTGGCTTTAGACAGTGCCCATTTTATTTTTTCTAAATCACTTTGAATAAGAAAACATGGTAAATGACAAATAACCAAAGAATGTTTAAGTGCTTTACAAGGTTATTGGACTAGACAAGTATAACAGTTCAAATATTGTTATATTTTATTATATTATATATTTTAAGTATTTAAATCTATCATTTAAATGTAGCACATAACAAAATAATATATTTTGATATAGCATATCATATATAAAATAATTTTATTAACAAAGTAGGGCAAAGCATGTAAAATATCTAAAAATCAGGCTGCATATGTAAATGAATGTACCATAAAAGTGCATTGAATATAAACACAATATGTACTGTTCTTGTCTGTACAATTAGCTCATACTATTATGTGTTTAAACCTGCTGTCCAAAACATCTTTCAAAAGCCCCATGTGGTATTGAAATATTAACACACATGTTTATTTATAATTGTATGTCATATGACTGTTTATAGCTGTTGTGTATTTATTTCAAATTCACCACAGTCTGTTGTGTGCAGAAAAACAGCAGAAGGCGTGCGGTAGGTAGACATGACCACATGTCATTCTAAAAACATTTACATTACCGGTCAAAAGTTTTCGGACACTTGAGTGAAATGTTTTTCATTGCCTAAAAATAAACTTATGATCTGAAGGTGTATTCTTAAATGTCTAAAATGTGTTTAGTAGACAAAATATAATTTAACAAACATACATGTTTTAAAAACATTTTATTTAATAAGAAATGTTTTTGAAATGCATGAATAATGACTAAATAATGAAGAAAGAACAGCCAACAAGAGCTCAGAATAGATAGATCTCTTTTAATATTGTTTAATATTGCATCTCAGCGTGAGACCTCAAGAGGTTGCT
Organism: Oreonectes daqikongensis; assembly: GCA_026939265.1. NCBI lineage: Eukaryota > Metazoa > Chordata > Actinopteri > Cypriniformes > Nemacheilidae > Oreonectes > Oreonectes daqikongensis. The sequence continues at coordinate 4,601,071 of JAOTQM010000033.1, read as the reverse complement.
TGAAAAAATGACAAGAAAACATTCAAAAGGTAACTACTCTGAAGATGATAAAATATATAACTAAATAGTTGACAAATATTGAATGTTTAGCCACTTACGTGCGTCATGTGTTGCACAGCACTCTTCAACTTTAAAACTGGCGTCTTTGATTTGATTGGTCACTGCTCGACTCTAACTCCCGCCTTCTTTCATTTGATTGGCCACCACACTTATTTTTAAAGTTGCGTTTAGTCAGTAATTTCACAAATTTCAACACACACTAGTCAAACTTGTTCTTTATCTCTTAATTAAAGCAACACCAGAGAACTTTTGCTCTCAGGTTCCCCCATGTGGTAAGCTCAATTGTCTGATACCAGTGTTGCAAATAATGTCGCTGTAGATATAAGTTCCCCTGAGAAGCACAATACACGTGAATTTGTTTACTAAGCTGATGGAACCGGCGAATGCAGAAACGTTGTTTGGAAACCATATCGCACTCTTCCGCAGGCAGGGGATGAGCGGGACTGTGTGTGTACCGACCCGAACACAAAACTTACAAGTGCATTTACAGCTGATAGGAGGCTGCTCAGGCAGCGAGTTGTTCTACCACTAAAATAATTTTAGCGACAATATTTTAAGGTCGAAAAACTACATAGTGTTGCTTTAAGAGACGTGCTTAGTGGGGTCCCCCTAATGGTGGCAGGGCCCTAAGCAGCCACTTAGTTCACTTATAGGGAGGGCCAGCTCTGGGGATAGTTCACCCAAAAATGAAAACTCTGTCGTGAATTACTTACTCTCTAGTTGTTCCAAACCTGTATACATTTCTTTGTTTGGGTAAACACAGAGAAAGATATTTGGAGGAAAGCTTGTAACCAGGGCTCGATTTGAGGGGGGATGAGAGGGGATGGCATCCCCCTTGTTAAAGAAAATGACAAAAAGCATCCCCTCTGTAAAACCGCCATCCCACTTAATAATTATATATAATATAAATGTTCTAATGCAAAGTCTCAAAAATTTGACTACATCACCCCCCCTGATTTTTTTAACAATTCGACCACTGCTTGTAACCAAACAGCTTGTGACCCGTTGACTACCATAGTAGAAAAAAATACTTTTTACTGTACTACATTCTTCAAAATATCTACTTTTGTGTTCAACAGAACAAACAAAAAATAATAAAGTCATTTTTCCTACTATGGTAGTCAATGGGGGCAAAGAACTGTTTGGAATAACACAAGGGTAAGTAAAAGACAACAGTGAATTATCCATTTAATGTCCTGCTGAAAAAGTAAAATCTACATGGTTCCCCTAAAGTAAATATACATGCAATATGCCCCCCCCGGATGCCGGCAACGCCCCTGTACACACACACACACACACACACACACACACACACTGCAGGATCACTATGATATGGGTATCCCAAAACCTCTGAAAAACTGAATAACAGTAACAGTAATGACTTCCTAATTAGAATTATTATTATCAAAATGTAGTACAGGCATATTCTCAACAAATGTGTTTTGTTTTACTTTATCAAAGTTAATCCTTATCATATACATTTGTTTACAGTCTATCATATACAGTCTAAAGTAACCTTCTGAAACACCTGACTTGGCTCTTCATCCTCTGGATAGAAGGATGTGGCACTGGCCATTTGTGCAGTAACAATAAGCTTGGACAGGTATAAAAAACATGCCGTGCCATACAGGAAAGATTAGACAGAGGGCTGGAATTCCATGTCAAGTTCCTCTAGTGTTGAAAGCATCTGACTGGTATGTGCTGGTACTCTTTCTGACAGTGGATGGTTGGGTGAGGGGGGGGTAGATGGTTTGCGGTAGATGGTGTGTGCACTGTGTATATGTGTGTGTTTAGTAAGGCCGAAGGGCTAATGGATTGATGTCGACACTCGACACAATCTGCAGTGACAAACTGTGTGCGTGCGTGCGTGCGCTTGTCATCATTTATAAAAATCTATATAATGAAGTGAATCATTTTATCTGAAACTTAGTTATATTTTATTGTTTATTTACCTTTATATAAGTCAATGGAATGTCCCCTATAGATAACTAAGCAGTTTTGACATATGTCTCTTTGTAAATTCTTGGGTGATTAACACATCGACACTCCCAACCTGTGCCAACAGTGTGATGTGGGTATGTGTATATGTGGAAATATGTGTGTGCACACAAAACAGATAATAAAGATAATAGATGTCAGGTACAGAAATGGCACTGGAATGTGCATCTCATGTTCTAATGCATTCTTAAAAGCATTCCTGACCATTCTGACCAGACCCAGCACAAATGAAAAAAGATCTAATTGTATATTAACACATGAATAGTATTCCAAATTCTATTCCAAATATTTCATATCGTCACAGTTCTTCCGAATCCTTGTATGTCCAAAATTGCTGTTTTTCAGAAAATTGAAAAAACACTGTACTTTTCAAATGATTAAACACTGAGATGACAAACTCTTTTTAATATTAGAAGTTTGCAAAACCTAGTGACAGACATAAAGGGTGACTAATAATAATAATGATTTATGGCAAAAATAAAAATCATGAAATTTGGAGATACAAAGTTTCAGAAGGACAGCAGTGATATGACTGTGTATGACTGTGAAGATTCATACTTTTACTTTATATGAACAACAGATGTGGTATTGCTAAGAAAATAAGATGGAGGTCATAGGATAATGGTTCTATAGGGTTTGTGATCCCCTTACAACCTTGTGGTTGTTCCCCACCCAGATGGGGGTCACAACGCAAGCAAGGGTCACATTTAACGCCCCTTGCCACACACACTCATGTACAGTTTTTGTCTCTGTAACAGATGATTAGTTCTCCAGGCTGCATGTGAGAGAGCCTGTTTCCATGATGCAATAGCCGACTTTAACAATGAGACTGAGGCACCATGAGATAGCTGAAGGATTGGGGATGACAGCAAACTAATGTTGTACTAAATACCACTAAGGAATCTGTGTAAATATCAACAGCGCAAGCAATTTCCTAGTTTTATTAAATACAGTATGTTAAACAATCACATAGTATTTTATAGGGTTGCGCGGTAAACCGGTTCTTGAAATTTACCAGCACATGTTAGATTTCAAATGGTTCAATACCATAATTTTGCTTGTTTCGGTACTTAAAATGCTGCTGTTTTCTTTTTATTGATCATTAAGTTTTCATCTTAAATGCTATATACATGCTATATATATATAGATATTTTTAATTGTTCATTTTGTTTAATTGTTCAAAAAAAATGTGTTGTTCAAAATTGTATTGTTCATATGTGTAGGATTATGATGATAAGTCTATAACCAAAGCAGTTTTCAGTAATACAGGTACAAGTGTAAAAATTAAATAATTGTGCTACAAAAAATATGTATAATATATAAAATTTAAATTAAGCAACACAGCTGTTACAGCAGTTTCATGCCGTTTTCTTTTTTCATTTTTTCATTTAATTTATTTTGGGGTTGGTTATTGATCACCTATGATACCGATGTGGTACCGATATTCTGGTGCCGTACCAAAGCCAAAATTTTGGTATCGAACCAACTCTATATCTTATAGGATATGTAGATGACCCCTCTAGCTAGGACATTGAGGCTCAGGCAGTGAAGATGAGGTTAAAGTTGAACAGACAAAATCTGCAGCATGCTGAAGCTGAGCATGGTAAAACAATTATGCCTTGCTTTGATGGGGACTAAACAAACATTACCGCTTTCAACACCGGCCCTTCTCCCCTCTCTTCCTCTTTGTGATGAATTTTCTCTAAAGCGCTGGCCAACTGACTCCCTTTTCTGCTTTCTCGCTTTGTTTTGCATGCAAGTACATGTATAATACACACACATATGTGCTCATTCTTTCTCTCTCACTTGCCTTTTCTCCGTAAAGTCTCTGGAGATGTGCAGCAGCTTTTCTAGAGAAGCAGGTGAGTCTGATTTTTGTAGTTTTTTAATCTGGGTTTCAAATTTGGCATTGGCATATATGTAATATATTGCCAGCAAACATATTTCAACATTTTTAAATACACAGGAGCAGGATAAACTATTATCATTTTTGATGCCTCCCAAATACGAGCTGATAAAACACAATGTATGTGACCTAATTAGTAGATGTTTTATTTTAAGTGTACTTCAGTAAGTCTTGAATCTTTGTGGTTGAGACATCAGATATCTCTGGATCCATTGGTGCACATGCCTACAAAGACAGAGCTCTGATTCAAGTTCCCAATCAATCATCATTTGTCTCTCACCACTAAGACTATTCTGACCAAAAAAGGTATTTCAAAGTATTAGGGTCAAGAGCGTGCCATTTTAACTTTGCTTTTTTTAATGAAAGATGATATAGCAGGTAGCAGTGACCCTCTCCAGAACGAATTCCATTGTGGGAGACAACACCCCATTAACTCCCTCTCACTTTAGATCAGTTAGCCCAGAGCCTTGTAGATTTACATTTAGACCCTATTTACAGTATATACAGGTACGTCAATGGGAATTTCACCTTCGTCTTATAAAGAATGTTCTTATTGGGCAGGGGATTAAATGAAATTCACAACATATAATCACACACAAAGTTTAGGAAACTGGGACTAAAATGAAAGACAAAGAGAGAGACTTTTTACTAGAGGAATGTAAAGAGTACTTTTCGACAGCACAGTATGTGTCTGTCTGCAGCAGTATGATATGACAAGATGTCTTTTTGTTTTTTTCATCTATCACTGGCATTGCTTTACTTGTTTTCTTTACTTTTAGTTTTGATAACTCTTATCCAAATAATCTTTCTTCATCAGTTATTATGCATATTGTGTTTTTTTACAAGTTTTCCCAGTTTTAGGCCCAGACTTTTTTTTTGAGTTTTCATGGATCATTTTTGTCTGACCCAAAATAAAATTCGATAACACCAAAATCTGCATTACCAAACATATTTAAAACCACAATTATATCTGTAACCAGGAAGTTAAAAGGCAGAGGACAAGTGAAATAAGACAGATATGCAGAAAAAGGGGAGGAAGTTAAATAAGATGAAGAGAGTGAGAGAAAAATAGACAGGGGTTGGAGAAAAGAGAGAAAAAGAAGCAGTAAGGAAGAGTCCCTGAGGTCCATTGAATTTCCTTTCTTTCGTCTCGTCCCCTTTTCTAGTATCTTTTCCTCCCAGGTCTACACAGCTGTTTGGACACCAGAGGCCACTTTTCTGCACCCAGATGAAAAAGAGAAAGACTCAAAGCAAAGTTGCAGGTAGACCTGCAAAATCAATTGTGCTATCCAACCCAGAACAGAAAAACAGAAGAACGGGGGAGCACAAAGGGAAAAAATTTGACTGCATGTGTATGTTTGCCATAGTGTGTGCGTGTGCATGCATAAAGGAGACCACATGCACCCCCAATACCAGGAATTATATCTGCTTTTATTGACTTTGTTAAACAATTCTCAATGCTTCTTCCAATGTGTTTACAAGACAGTAAATCAGATCTCATTCAGGGACGTAAAAAGTCCAAGTCAAATGGGTGTAGAACCAGGAGGAGGCCAGAAGCATTTTCAACTAAACCCATTATCTTGGCCTGACTAAAAGATGCATAATTTGCACTAAATGTGAAAGAAAAGTAGGACAATTAATATGTTTTCTAACGTAAATGGACTTTCAATATTTATGTAATGCAAAAACTGTCTCAATACCTCTGCAACTAAGGCATTTATTATATTATTTCAACTTTCTTTTTGTTTATTTGAACAATAAATATAAATATGAATCTGGCCTAGTGTTTCTCATTGCACCTCCATGCTCAAGGCAGTTTTAGAAAGGCCATTTTACAGCAGATGCTTTAGATTTGCTCATGCTAAAGGCATTAACACATGTTGCTGCTACAGAACCGGGCAGTTACAATTATAGCTGAGCTGCGGTAATAAACTATCATCCAAAACTGTAGATTGTAATTAGTGTTTTGTGTACTATAGATTACACCTGTGGTCTATCTTATTTTCAAGGCACTTTCCGTTTTCATTACAGATTTTTTTCTGTGTTGCCTATACCTAGTGTGTTTTACACATCAGCTTGAGTGAATAAAACAACTTAAAGGAGGAGGCTTCTTCCAGTGTGTCAAACCTTCCTCTCGTCCTCTAAGAATAACCAGAGATGCTTGTGCCAAGAATCTTGTTTCACTCAATTTCTTTGTCATTTTGCTGATTTTTTACAAGGACATGGTCAACCAATCAACAAATGATTGATCAGACTTTAGATGAAACCAGACTTGACTAAGCAAGAACAGCAGATTAAAGAAATGTTGTGAGTTTAAAACAACCCGTTCACATGAAATGCGTATAATTAACACGCTAGGTGCAAAGCCGTAAAATAAGTACGCCAAATTGCAATTTTACGTGTATATATACGCCAATCCTTGCATGGAAATGATACGCCCTCGGTGGAAAGCCGCCATTTTGAAACATACATAAAGAGTAAACACTGAAATAATTCAGGTAATACCATTAGGTTTAGGCTTTGGGTTAGGGGAAATGTTATAAAATTCACGCACGGTAATATTAGGTTTAGGTTTTGGGTTAGGGGACAGGTTAATAAGACAAATATGTGTACACGCTAAAATTGGCGTATCATATGCACGCAAACATTGGTGTGTATAGGCCTACACGTACAATTATGTCACGGTTTGCACCTAGCGTGTTATTTATACGCATTTTATGAGATCAGGCTGGTTTAAAATCCCGCTCAGTTTCACACAATCATGACACAAAAGCAAGATTTCTGTTTTAAGATTTCACTTTTAAAAGATTTTGGCTTTTAGCACTTTAACAGTTTTCATCCTAAACGCATTGCACTGTCATAACTCTACCAGTTTACCAGTTTGTTTGTACAATTTAACTGCCTGGTCTTATGTATAATCTAACAGTTCAGTTTGTTTTTTGCATTTTTCATCTTCTCTCTGTCACAGCAGTATGATGTTAATGTGCCAGATGAGATTTGGCCCTCACAGTTGAGTTTAGCTTCTTTCAGGGGTTTTTCTCTACTACTACTCTACCTTACACTTATACAGCTTATTCAAATACATTGAAGTTCTGATTCCATGCCACTGTTGCTTTTGGCTTGTCAGTGCTCACTGCTGACATGAAGTTTAGGATTATGGTATCTACTTATATTATTACATAATATTGCTTTCAATTTTGTCTAATGGTTCAACTACATCGGTAAAGATCGTTCTTTGCTTTTTTACATCTGTTAATAATGCTTATGTACATTTTATAATATCATCACAAATTCTTATGTTTCTGGTTTTATATAATTTTCTTTTTTATTGGTCTATTTTCATGTAAACTGGAATTCTTTTTATGCTAAGTGACTGTCTAATTTATAAATGGTCTTAGTAAATTATATGCAATTTTCATTCTGTGTCTTTTATAAAGCATTGCGGTACAGTATGTATGAGCCTTTAGATATAATTACAGGTATTTCTATCAATTTCTTGAAACATTTTTACAGCTACTAAATCACTAATATAAATCTTTTTGAAAATGTGCAAATAATATATGTCATGTTTCTACATATTCTATATATTTAATAGTTTACCATTTTTGTTAATACTATCAAATGTGTATTAAATGTGTATTTACTGTAAGGCTGCTTTCCCATAAAACAAAATGCTACATATAAACATTTTAATTTAATTTAATTTAATTTAATTTAATTTAATTTAATTTAATTTAATTTAATTTAATTTAATTTAATTTAATTGAACTGACTGATTAGACAGTGTGCCTAATGTAGGCTATATGTATAGTTATACATATGTATCTGTGTTCATTAAGTAATCTTGCCCTTGTAACCAGTAGCGGCCTTTGCTATGTTTCACCGGTTTCACTTGAAACGGGCCTCACTCCACTTACACTCGAAAATGAGAATTTTCATCGCGCATGCACCAGGGTTAAATGTTAAGGAGACTGAAGGTAAAGTGTCTGTAAGAGTTATTTTAAATTAAAATATATGCCACCATGGCATGGCATCGCTTTATGGAGCAGACGCGGCTTAATTCATCTGTAGCATCCGAATGAACTAAATTTACTTTATTTCTATAAAAAATAATCTTTTAGCGATTGTTAAATAGTTCTGTTTAAACTCAAATATAGGGTGGATAAAAATCGTTTAATAGCCTACGCTATAACCTACTCGCCAAAATAAAAACAAGTTAAATACAGTGTTTATCAAATAGATGGGGGCCTCCAACGTTTTCTTTGAAACGGGCCTCTAAATTGGAAAGGCCGCCACTGCTTGTAACCAAGCTGATGGTAGTAAATCACATTATAATATTTAGAAGCTGCTTATTCATATTCCAGCAGTTTTATGTTAACAAATGAAACTCTTTGCAAAATATCAAATGAACACTTATGCACTTTAAAATACTTGATTGAAGAAACCTTATGAATTTCACACAATTTCTTCTCAATAGGTAGACTATCTAAGATAGGACCCGGCTAACTAGTGCTCTGAATCATTCCATGTGGCAAAATCACTTATGGCCTTCTCCCTCTGGAACTAATCAATCAGGAACATTCTCACTCTCTAAGCCAGCAAACAGAGACTGATATGAGTGATTTATGAGACCAGATTAAACCAATACGGATAATGACATTTTCTATGCTGCTCAGCAGCTGGTTTGTCGCTCCTATGTGTGTGCTCAAAAGTGTGAAAATGACGTTTGAGTCATGCATGGGAATTATGATTTAAGTCTGTGATTGGTGACCTGTATTATGGTCATTTCAGCATATGTCTATTAAAGGCAAAAGTACAGCTTTTATATGCCAGAAGGTGAAGCAATATTCTGGAATCCCTTACTTTCCTACTTATCAGAAAGCAGAGATATATATCCCCATACAGATGAGAGGTAGCAGTGCTACATTGGAGTTGAAGTATCTCACTCAGGGGCACCATGGTGGTTGGACAAGTGGGGAAAGCTGTGGAGAATATGTCCAAGGATTCAAATAACTGAAACACATCTGTGACCATGATGGCATGTTCACAGAGATGCGGAAGAAAAATATCCCCACTAGGGAATTCATATCTCAATACATTATTTTAATGCACTAAACTGTTGCAGTAAGCTGAGCTAGCAAGCGATTGCATTAAGATAATATTATTTTTTAAACACCAATAGGAGTATATAATAAAATATTTTGTATCTGTATTTATTTTATTTGTGTGTATGTATTTATTAGTATGTGTTTTAAACACAATATAGGCTATGAAAGTATTGACAGCACATAGCTATAAAAAAACAAAACAAGTTCAATATTCTTCTGCTGCAAATATTACTTACACATGTAGTGTGTGGATGAAGAAATAAAAACTGGGGTCACCACAAAGGCGCACAGTCAGGCAGCCAGGGAATAGCCTAATGTAGCTGTATATGTTCATGAGCCAATAGTAAAGTCATTTTTCTCATTTACCTTGTGATCCTTTTAAAATCCTTTTTACGTGTTGTATTGACTGAGGAAGTGTACTGGAAATGACAATGATCATACTGTTTTGATGTTTGGTAAGCCACTCAGTTGTGATTTTGGTGGTTATGTCAATAATACATTATTGCAGAAAAATGTGTGTTTTTAAAAAAGTGATATAACTTGTACATTTACATTTATTTGTTTAATAGACGAATCCCAAGTAAATTACAAATTAGAGAGTAGGCTATTTAACATTTTGTCCATCAACTATAAACAATAAACAAATCATATATAAAACACAATAATAGTTTAAAATACAAATAATAGGTTAAATAAATAACTGAAACTGTAACTGTAATAAGACGATTTTAGACGATTTTCCAGAGAGTTCTGATGGAAATCCTATGTAATGCGTTGGCCACAAATACACCCCCTCAATTTGGCGGTTACTATACCTTGTTATATGTTTTATAGTGTATATGTGCATGTCTGTTTAAGTTTGCATAAGATTCAGTGTGTGGTTTAGATTCTTCTGAGTTCTTGACTTTTTTATAATGGTACAGGTTAAATGCATGTCTTTTCCCCCAGTGATTTGAAATGTTGAGGGGTGGGATAGGCGCTTTTGTGGAGGTAATGGGAGACAGACTACACGTGAAGAGTGGGTTTAACATTAGAAGACCGAGAGTAGAGAGAGTGCTCGCCTCTCTCGTCAACCAAATAGCCTATCAAACTTTATCCACCTGAATGTGACTTCCAGTAACACTGAATAAATAAAGCGTAGAGCACTGAAGATCGCGAGGAAACAGCATGCAGAAGCTCACATGCCGCTGGATCTTGGAGTTCTTTTACTATTCAGAATGTTTCCTTTTTCTTGTCTCTGCTGCAGTCGGACATCGATTATGAATTATACATTTTGTAAGCATAGACGCTTGTAAGGTGCACGCGTTCTCAGGAATACAAGTGACCTGAAGGATTGTTTTTTCATGACATCGATTCGTGTCAGAGGAGTGGATGAATAAAATCACATGTTCCCTCGATATAAGTAGCTATATTTTGTTTTGACACTCGGTTTATTCTTGTCATATAAGAAATCGTCACATTAATGTTACTGAAAATCTGATGAAAATCCGTGTTCTCAAAATAATACACACGCGCAGTGGAATTAATGAGGAACTTATTGTGTCGGACAGCAATCAAAACGTGTTTGCAAACATAACAATGAGGCTGAAGTCGTCGAGGTTAGGTTACGTGTAAGTAAAGTACATACAATATCTACATTACAGTCGATTTATTGTAAAAAAAAAAAAAAAAAGAACAATTCAGTAATTAACTGCTTTGTAAATAATACAAATTATTGTGCATTGCAGATTCCTTCAATTCATGGCTCTATGTTATTACACTCAGGTAAGTCTACTGCTTCTTTTCTCATAGGTGCGCGCACTCGCCTACAGCCAGCGAACGTACACGTTCGTTGAGAATGTCATAAGAATATTTTTAAACATTTTCCATTTTCAAACCGAAAACATTCGTAGAAATGTATATACGTCCTGTAATGTTATATGCATGCTGTAAATGTGTTATAACTATGCAAACAACTCATTGTTAATAGAGTCACTGGCAGATTGTAAGACATCTTGAAAAGATGTAAACCCCTTGCTTTAAAGGTAATGTCTCTAACATGTGGCCATGGCGAATGGCTGACTTGGGGAAAGACTTGTTATGGGAAAGAGTCCAGAGAGACAAAGTTGAAAGATCAGAGTTGGTAGAAACCACCTTTTATTGGCATGTAACAGTGTGAACAGTGCACTTGCCCTAATGCCAACTATAGTATCTGTCAGTTCATTTGAGCAGTTTTATGTGGAATCTTTAAAAAAAAACATACCAAAACAATAATGCTTTTGATGATGGTTTAACACATTAATTGTACTTGAGAGTAATTGTTAGATGACATCATAGGTGATCGGAATATGCTTCTTCCTTTTATGCACAAAAGCTGATGTTGTCTTATTATACGTGTACACAATATCTTATTTTGCAGACGATGATGCAGTCAGTCTCTGTACCCAATTTTAAGCACCACGTATCGGAGCAGAGCCGCCTGTCAGACAGGATGAGTCGAAGGTTAACAAGAACTTATCAGCTCTATAGCCGTACCAGCGGTAAACATGTACAAGTCCTGAGCAACAAAAGGATCAATGCCAACGGCGAGGATGGAGATATTCATGGCAAGTGACTCCCTTAAATGGGAAGCTTTTTATTTTACTTGTTTAAGATAACAGGCTGGATCAGGTCAGTTGAAGCTCTTTTAAGGTTACTTTAAGGTTAGAAAAATAAGTAAAGTGACATAGCTTTATACAGATTATACATAGAGTTTGAGAATCTCAAGTGAAACCAGTTTAATATCTGGAAAACTCATCAGTACTCATCTTACCTCTGGCGTCTTAACATTTCCCGAAGAGTTCTCCATATAATAAAGAGTTGTAGGGTAAAAATATGACATGCCTTTTTTTTTTAGAATTTTCTAACATATTTATTATATTTTGCAATACAAATATGCTAATTCTAAAGATTTCCACATTTCAGGCAACAGTAGATTATCTAAATTGTGCCTGAAGGAGAGTTATTCAAAGTGTTGTGTGAAACAATATTTTATTAAAGAGATGGTTGACATATGATTTTCATTATGCTGCAATGTTGTAAATAGGTAAAGAAAATGTCAATCTAGTTTTTATTTAAACTCAATGTAATTTTTACACAGCTACACAGTAAGGCACCTGTTGTGAGAAAGTCTTAGCCTGGGCATTTCTTTTCCAAGCAAAACAGTGGTTCGAATCCTGTCTGCTGAGAATGAATTCCTGTCACTGAAGTATTCATACATGTCTAGCCATCTTTCCCCTCGTGCTGTCCATCCACTTTGCCCACTTGTTGGAAAGTGATTTTACGAGGATTTTCAAAACTTTACAACTCAATGTAGTCAGTTTATGAAGAGAGATGAGGTCAGCCATCGGTTTATACCCTTCTTCTCTCCTACTTCTCCAATTACTCTGTATTTTGGCTTAACACACAAACACATACACATACACATACACATACACATACATCTACATTCAATATGGGCCATTTCTGTCACACTGCACATATTCTCCCCCTTAATTTTGTTAAATTACTATAATAAACAATCAGAGGCATTCTTTATGTATATTCCTGAAATCAGAGTAAAAAAGTGACGATTGTAATGGTTTAACATTTCCAGCTAAACTGGTTGTGGAAACCGACACATTTGGAAGCCGGATTCGAATCAGAGGAGCAAAAACAGGATACTACATTTGCATGAATAAGAGAGGCAAGCTTATTGGACGGGTAAGAGAATTATTTTTAATATCAATCTTCTAAGTTAAGTACACTTTACAGTACGGTTGTATTTGTTAACATTATTAAATGTGTTAACTAACGTGAACTAAGAATGAGCAATATAGTTTCTCAGCATGGATTATTCCTTGTTAATATTGGTTAATGTCAATACAATTGTTCATGTTGGTCCATGATGCATTAACTAATGTAAACAGTTACAACATTTGGTTTTTAAAATGTAGTAGTAAATGCTCAAATTAACATGAACTAAGATGAAGAAATGCTGTATGAGTATTGTTGTTTGTTTGTGTTAGCTAATGCTTTGTTAACAAATACAACCTGAATGAAAAATGAACTTTAATCATTAATCATGTATTAGAATAAACAATTGCATAGGCACACAGGTAAATTCTTATTCTTGAATAGTAGGTTTCAGAGTTTGTCATTTTAGTCTTTCACTGTCGGGTTTTTTTTGCCAGAGGAAGGGTCGTGGAAGAGATTGCATATTCACCGAGATTGTTCTGGAAAATAACTACACTGCTTTGCGAAACGCCAAGTACAAAGGCTGGTACTTAGCTTTTACACGAAAGGGCCGACCTAGGAAAGCCACAGAGACCCAGCAGCACCAGCGAGAGGCCCACTTCATGAAACGTCTTCCTCGGGGACACCTGGTAACAGAACAGAAGCCCTTCGAATTAATACCGTATCCCGCTAACAAGAGGACTAAGCACCATCAGCGCACAAGCGTGAACTGAGAATAGGCAGTGAGCTACACACACTTTTCTCATATTTTATACTGGAATGCAATCTTAATTTGAGTTAACCAAGTTTCTGGATTTCACGACAAGATATGGACTATTACATAATAATTATAAAGGAACCTGATCAGATTCAGATCTGAAATTACCAACAACTGTACTGAGAACTGTTTGTTCTTGGGTAATGCCAGAACCGAATGAAAAGGATGACATGAGACAAAGATGGCAGCTACCTAATGATGATTATAAACACATGCAGATACACACAGATTCCATGTTTCATGACTGACTTTTAAAAAATAACTTTATGTTTATGCATTTTTATATTTTTATGGGATGATTTGTAAGATACTTAAAATGATGGATATATTTATTTTAGAGTATATGTGTTATATTCATGTGAAAGTATTGATTTAACAACTATAAATCTAATGTTTTGTGTACACTTTATATTTTTACTTTGATTGCCTGTTTTAAAAGTCAAACTCAACATTTTAACTTGAGAAGTTTAACTTGAAAAGACAGGTAGCATTTTAGCTCTTTTATATTGTAAATTAAGAACATGAGAACAAATGTGGGTTAAAGCTAAAGACCTCCTGCAACACAAGTTGCCAAGTTTAGGGGGCAATTGTCTTTCAGGGGCAGGTTTATTCAGTTCCTAGAGAAAAAATTGATTATATTTTTGATTATATATAAATTGATTGACATAATTTTAACTTTGTTTGTAGACTGAGCTCAGTTTGTGACATTGCTGAGATCTCTAAAACCTTAATGGATACATTTGTGAGATTTCTGGATGTTTTTCTCGGAGACACAGGAGGAAGTTTCCAGTTGCTCTCCATCTCGTTGATATCTAGGAGAAATAATTGAAATATGAAAGATCTCCATCTGTTATTTTTCCAAACAGCGGCCATGAGGGAAAGAGCTCATGCTGTAATCTACTCTAAGGTATATCCATACAGGGCTATATAGCTGTATATTTTTTATTTATTGTTTGGCTCGAACTCCCCAAAATGTCCTGAGCCTCAGATAACTGTGAACCAATATCTGTGACAGGCCGAATTGAATGTGCTCAGCAAGTGAAACTGGGCCTTTGAAAACCTTGTGCCTTTTGCTTTAGAAGAGATGAGGTCAACCCACCATTGCAGTCCCAAACAAAGGTTACCACCGTGTAGTTGCATTTCTGCGACCCGCACACCGTGACCCTCTGATCAAATGCTCCCTTTGTGGGCACTGTAGAAAAGAAACATGTTATACAATGGTGGACCTGAATAATAACACAAGGAGGGGTCAGCTATCAAAAAAGAAGCCCAGTCACACAGAGGGGGTGAGAGAGAGAAAGTAAGTGAGAGTCAGAGTGTGTGAGAGAGACAGGGAAAAGAAAACATTTGGGGGTTGTTGTGAGCTGAAATGTGGGCGAGAGGGGCTGAAAGAGGGCAAATGGCTGGGAAGAGGCAAAGAGGGGCACAGTTGATGAAAAGGGCCAGAAAGACTGTCTCTCTGTTGAGGCAGTTGAGCATGACCATTGAGGCCTCAGGATGGGTTGGGAGAAAGGGAAGAAGAGACGCTGAACAAAAATCACAGCACTGAGCTCTTTGCCCTGTCGCCTTTTTCCCAGGACTTCTGATTTGTCAGTTGGCCCTTGGACTGGTTCCATGTTTCAAGCTAATCTTTAAAAGCATGGTAAACACCATCCATGTGCCACTCAATGAACTTGCAGATTGTTTTGTGTATTTTAATTGAGTATAATGTTTTTGTT
Organism: Oreonectes daqikongensis; assembly: GCA_026939265.1. Classification (NCBI taxonomy): domain Eukaryota; kingdom Metazoa; phylum Chordata; class Actinopteri; order Cypriniformes; family Nemacheilidae; genus Oreonectes; species Oreonectes daqikongensis. Next base: position 4,585,771 of record JAOTQM010000033.1, on the reverse strand, counting down.
TCTGCATTTGAATGCTTTTAAATGTGGTTTATATACAGTAAATCAGAAAACTATACCACCATTTGGATAGAGGTATATTTATACGATGCCTCGTAATGGTAATTACCAACAAATGTATTGTCCATTGCTAAAGCAAAATACATCAATTACTCGCTCCAAAATGAAAGGAATCTGCAGTGGGACTAGATCATTCTTGCAGGGGCCAAGCCTAATATACACCATTGAGTTGCAGCTAACAGTCAGCATCTGCTATTGAGTTACAGTACTTTGAGCCAATATTATGGACTGGTGGAACTATAAGAATCTCTCTTGGTAGCAGTTAACCCATAGACATCTGAATCTTTCCATGTAAGACATTTCTAAATAATTAGTTTCTTACCATCTCAACAATCTCCCTGGACATTAGGTATTGGTTTAATCTGGAATCTCATATTGCTGTGAACTGGAGCATACCATCTTTAGGCAGCACGAGAAGGGGTGAAGACCGTGCCAAGGACTTGCTTTAGAAGTTTCCAATGATGTGTGCAGATGTTTGGATTGCAGCACTGCTTGTCAACACGTGAGTGTAATGATGCACAATGGCTTCCGGCTCTCTGTGGTCAACATGAGGCTGCTATGATGAGAGGTTAGCAAACTGCAGATGCTGCTGTTTTAGTTAAACATTTATTACGTTTTCAAAGAGTTTGGTAATTTATAAACCAAAAATTAAATAAAATCAGAACATGTCAACATCCTGAATCTCCTAAAACATGTGTTCAAATGCTCAACTACTGCCTATCAAATGAATTGATCTGGAAAATGGTGCTTAATTAGCATTTATGAGAATTTTCCAAATACATATTTTTACTGTTATGCTTATTTGTTATGCCAACAACTACCTGTAAGTCTGCATTGATTTCTCATCAAAAAAATCATTATCTATGTCACAATATATATCCCAATCTAATTAAACTTATAACACAGGATGATTTTTCATTATGAATCTAGGTCAGCCCTTAGTCGGGAGTACTTCATGCATTAAATCAGGTTATTCTAACTTTATAAAGTAAATAGTAGTGATTTACATTATAGTGATAGTTCACCCAAAAATGAAAAAAAATGTATTCACCCTTGACTTTTTCTTCTGCACAACAAAACAACAGCAGCAGTACCCATTCCCTATATTGTATAGACACAAAACCAATGCAAGTCAATGGGTACCAGCGCTGTTCGGATACCAACTTTCTTCAAATAATCTGATTTTGTGTTCTGCAGAAGAAAGAAAATCAAACAGGTTTGAAATGACAAGAGGGTCAGTAAATTACACATTTTTTGTGAGCTATACCTTTAAAGGTCTAGTTAAGGAGGATCTATTGACAGAAATGCAATATAGTATACATAACAATGTCTTCAGATGTGTATAAAGATCTTACATAATGAGCCGTTATTTTTTTACCTTAAAATTTGCTATTTCTATCTAAATACATTGTGGGTCCTCTTCCATGGAATTCGCATATTGTTTCTACAGTATCCCTAAATGGACAAAATGCTCTACAGAACGCGTTTCATAAATACGTTATCTCCTTCGGCAAAGAAGCAAAAACGTGAGTCCTCTGTCAGCCTTCATAGTGCTTCGAAAGGGAGCGGTGGAATGAACTGTTGGTTGCAATTCGCAACCTCACTGCTAGATGCCGCAAAATTTCCCTAACTGGTCCTTTAAATCCGAATAGGTCCTAAAATATTACATTATTAAACTTTTAAACCATGATCAAAAATTGCCTTGTAAATAAATGCATGTTGATGTAGTCCATGGTCTTCTTGGAGCCTGAGGATAGTGAGAAGAACTTGGGGATAAATTATTGTTTATTGTTCTTTGTTTTGGCACAGAAGCATTAACTTAAAGGGATAGAAAATTCTGTTATCATTTGCTCTCCAATTGTTTCAAACCTGTAAAATATTCTTTGTTCTTCTGAACACACATAAAGATATTTGGAATAATGTCAGTAACCAAACAGATCTCATCCCTTATTGACTCCCATAGTATTTATTTTCCCTACAATCTGAAGGTGAGTAAATGATGAACTATCCCTTTAAAGCAAAAAGTAATGTTGCCTTTCTCTAAAACCAACATGACGTTTATGTTTGAAGATATATATTTTTAACACACAACGAATGCAGATGAATGCAACTCAATGGAAATGACAATATACAGTATGGAAGCTGATGTGCAATGACATCTAGATTTGGTTTACATTATGAAAAATCTTGCAACATTATGATTATAAATCTTAAATAATAAATCAGCTGAACGACAGTTAGACATCATGTCAGTTTAACAATTTGCTCATACTAACACGCCCACTGAGCATCTGAAGTAATTTGTCTCACACCTCTGCATAGAATTTAAGGTGTCAGCAAAGATTTTTTTTTATTCAAGAAAGGTGAGAATGTTTAATAAAAATTAAAGTTTATGTTTGCTTAACATAACGTTTAGGTATGTAGACATATATTTAACACACAATGAATATGGAAGCTGATGTGTGCTAAATTTTAATTTACACACAAACCTTAATGCAAACTGAAACTGCAAAAAATACAACCAAACTGCTGAACAACAGTAAATACACACTCAAAAGGAAAAAAAATAAAAGAGAACTGAACGACAAAACCAACAACAGAGAAGAGTCATTTAAAGTGAGCTACTTGATGCACACATCTGAAAGATATGCAGTCAGTTGAATACAATAGTGCAAATAGTCTGCGGCGGTTCACTGAGTTTTACAGTCAATATCTCCTTCATTAGTCCCCTTTAGTTTCTTCAGTTCTTCAATCAGCTCCTGTTCCAGCTTTAAAATCTCTTTGGGCTTCTTATACTACAACAAAAGCCAGAGAAAGTAGTTATAAAATCCATGTCTGGATGAAATAGCTGAATAGTGGAACAGACAACAGAGGTGAGAGCAGTACAGTTCAACCTTCTCTAGTTGCCCTTTTCCTGATTTAAGGTCAGATGAGTGTGCTTTCTCAGTAAGGAAAGAGAAGGTTATGTAGTGCAGAAAAATCTGAATACACATTAGAATAGAGAAAGGAGACTAGCAATGAGTATTCACTTACACTAATGATTAAAGTGTTGTTGGCATGGGTAAAACTCAATTCCGTGCTCTCCAGAGGCAGCTGGCAACGGTCAAGATCTGGAATAGTGAACTTCTTATAATACCTGCAAATCATATGAGAATTTCACATGCTGGCCATTCAATCCAGATCAACCATGCCACCTATAGATGGTTTTATCTTAACAACATAAACAAAGCGTTTCTGGACTGCACTTAACTTCCGGTACACATCCACAAACAATAGAGTGCCTGAAGATTAATTCTGATAACAAGCAAAAGAAACCGAGAAGACCCGTTACTTGAATAAACTTGCCTCTCCAATATTTAGAATTTAGACTGCAATACCAAGCTTAATCGCTAGATGTCAATATCCTTTACATTTTCTTTAAATGCAACAAAGTTACACGACCCATTCAACAAATTGTTTATTTAATACAATTATTATTTAATAAAAGAACAATATAAATCAATATTAATATCAACTAAATAAAATATAAATAGTTATATTATTAGCCACTAGCAAGATCGATTAACAAACACACCGGAGGTGAACTGCGGGCCGGGCGCGTGCATGCATCTGATGAAACCGTCTATAAGCAACTTCGCAAGATGTAAACACTGGTCCAGAATCACTTTTGGTTACAGCTTTCATTTATTTAATATTATTTTTAATCTTACAATGAATATAATTAAATTTTAAAGATATTTCTTTAAATTGGTGTAATGTAAATTCATTAAACTGTAAACACACATTTACAGCGACAAAGGGTATTAAAAAGTGCTTTTGACTTAAAACTCGGTATGTGTGCAGGTGAGTAGTGTTTATTTTCAATCTGACATCGCCATCCACTGGCGTGGTAATGCATAATACACCGTTTTTACTCATTTTTGTGGATCAGTGTAAACGCAAATCTTTTGACAATGTTGAATTTTTCCATTTTCTACTCCACTGTTATCATGTAAACATACTGTAAAACACCTGACTATAAGTGAACTCCATGACTATGACTGGCTGGTTCATAGGTATTTTTAGGGGTAAAGACTGAGCACCCCTGGGGAAGGTTATACCATAGAACATTGGTTCCCAATTACAGTGCTAGGGCCTACACCACTGCACAATTTGTATATCTGACATAGTTACCAATGAAGCCCAGTCGAAGTGACTGTTAAAGTCAAATGCAAAATAACCTAAAACATTCAACTGAGCGCTTTGGCTGGTTTAGCAATGGTTCAGTCATCAAACTTAATTGGTAATAGATTTAAAAATAGATTTGATAAACTCACTTTTTGTTTGATGTCCGGATAACACAACATTGTTCCCCTGGCTCTACTGATACACTGTAGACTTCTATAGGGTAAGAAATGTTACGGACTCTCCACTGGAAACATGTCTTCGTGTCCTTACGCATAAACAATGGCTGTGGACATAAGAACTGGGATGAAACAGCCTGACACACAGATTCAGTTGTAAACAAGTTAAATACATTTGCATCTGTTTAAACTTAAAATAAGCAAAAACCTTACATTTGAAACGTTTTCTTGTATTAAGTCAGAGGTAACAGCGTTTGGGCTTATTTCACCAACTTCCAGTGTCCACGGTCCCTGCCCTCCAAGAGTGCTTTTAGACCGCCACTTACGAACTAAAAAAAGACTAGTTCAAAAACTGGGATTATAAAATTAATTAAATCAAATGATAAAGATTTTACTTACAAACAAGTTCATTTGTTTTCTGGTCATACTCCTCAGTCATCTCACTGCCATCCTGAAACAGATAGTGCACTTTCCTTTTGCCTGTTGAGAAAAGCATTATAACCTACAGGTTTAGACATATCTTACAGCGCAAAGTATTCAAATTTTAAAATGTAGAATTTCTTGGTGTATTGATATGTTTGATGCCGTTTTGCAAAAATACAAACGCTAATAGCTAACGGTAGATCCATTGACCTAATCGACGATTTCTAAGTTTTACAACATTAAGTCACACATAAAACAACGCAATCTACGCAAAATACAAACGATACATGCGCACCATCAGATATTATGGCAGTTTTCTTGGCTTTCTTTAACGTATCTGCCCACTGTTGAACAGCCATGCTTCATGCCCTGTCATTTCCTCAAACATTCCTACGCCTGAGGTTGCCAAGGCAACCGACCTTTCCAAACGTAGACATTTGACACGTTTAATGTGTTTAACTATTTTTAAATAACATAGACAGGTATGACACTTACAATTATTAAAATTAATCACAAAACCACAATCTATAACTTAAAAATATTTGATGTATATTTTAAACGCCACAATATGACCCGGAAGTTATTTCGTTTTAAACGCTCCCGTGCTGTAGGCTACTCTGAGAGTGGAGGGTTGGGTATGTGCGATTGTTTTTATTTACTTGTGTTATTAACGCATAACTGTTTAAAATGTGGGTTAACGTATAGGTAATTCTTGGTATATTGTATTTTTAATACAGTCATGTGTTGCTTTATGCACATCGATTCTCGCTTCCTGACATAATATGCCTGTTGTGCCCCACAGTAATCTATGGTCAGTGTTGGCGTATTAAAGGTTAAAAGAGAATCTGTTTGATATGGTTTTGATACTTTTCGACCTTTGCTGATCGTGATATTTGTTGTTTTTCCCCCCCAAAGGACCTTTCCTGTCCCTGTCCGGAATGGAGGGTCATCATGGTATTCTAAAAGCTTTCCCTAAAGTGAAGAGACCAAGGCCCAATGAAGGGAAGGATGCACCACCTCTCAAGAGGACGCCTACTGAATCAATAACAGGTCCATTTCTCATAATGGAATATATTTGAGAAAAGCAACATAAGCTTCTGTATCATAATGCAGTATAACTTTTGTTTTGAATGCATTTTTATGAATTTGGCAGACATTACATACTTTTCTACACTTGTGCTGTTGCCTGTGTTGCCCTAAATCTATGCACAGTTAACCTCATGTTAACTACATGGATCATACAAATTATCGTTGGGAACAACAGTAATTTTTTAGTTATTATAGTGTCTAGGGTCACAAAGTTTTTTTAAAATTTTTTTTTACAAACTATAGGTTACAATATAACTTTGGTGTCTTTCTCTATAGGGGTCGATTTCTCTATTAAGAACACTACTTTTTTATGATTACAATTGTGCTCTCTGACATTTACAGTTTAATAACAGTTTTATTTTGATGATATATTTATTAGTAGTAGTTGTAGTGCTTCAATGGTCTCTTCTTTTTCTTTCAGACACATTTTTTAAGGGAGTCACAGTATACATCATTCCGGCTGGTATAGGGAAAGGCAGGTGTGATATATTTCATCGGCAGATCACCCAAAGTGGGGGCCAGTCCATGTCTATATTCTCACCCAGTTGTACACATGTGGTAGTAGATGATTCTGTTGATTGTGATAGAGCATTGAGGCTTTTAAAAGTCGTCAGACTGCCCCCTGGTGTTCAGCTGGTGAAATGTACTTGGTTGAGTGCCTGCATCAGTGAAAAAGGATTATTAGATTCTGAAGACTACAGCCTCCTTCCTCCTGAGAGGTAGGACACCAGTTGCTTTACTCTTGCATAGTTTCTTTTATAACCAATTACTTGTGGTCAATAAATTGTTTTACAGTGTATTGTTCAATTTACATATTTCCTGTTTTGAGAAATTGGAAAGAAAAAATATTTAATGAGCATGTCATGTGAGTTACACACTGTTTTTATTTTGCAGTCTCCCAGTTGCTCCTGCTGTGGAGTTACATGAGTCTGTGGTTGCCCCAGTGTCAGAGGAAGCAGCACAGGATCCTTTGGTTCCAACTCAAGTAGATCTCAGAGAAATGGTGAGAAGGAGTGGGGACACTTTTTAAATTTACATTGTGTTAGTTTAAAAAAAACAAAGCTTTTAACTTATTTAACAGGTGCCGGACATTCAGGAAGAACATCATGAGGAAGATGGGGTATCACAGAAGGACCTAGAAGCTTTAATGAGTGGCAATCACCCACCTGACAGCAACCAAGAACTGAGTTTGGCTGAGAATCCAGTTTTGTCTGGGAAGTGGGTTTGTTCTCTGCCATCAACAAGTAAAGGGGAGAACCACAACAAGCACATTACAGAAAAATTGGAGCCCCTGGCTAAAGCCTATACGCACACAGGCGATAAATGGAGAGCTCTGGGCTACTCTAAAGCAATCAATGCCCTTAAAAGCTATCATAAGACCATCACTTCATATGAGGTCAGTTCAAGTACAGTTAATATGTGTCTGTGAATGTTGTAGGGTTTACAGGAGTGCTTATTTTTGTTGTAGCGTTGTAGTTGTTTTCACAAAGGATTGGCAGAATTAAACGGATAGCCAGAATATTTGTTTTTTTACCATTTATTTTTATTTGCTGTATTTCATTCTCTTAAGACAGAATTTTCATTTTAATATCAATGTTGCCGCTGTTGCACAGTAGTTTGAATATTGATATTTCAATGTTATATTACTAATCGATAAAACTTTAATAATCAAAATGACCTTTAATATCTGTTTTTATTCACCTAAACTTGCTGTTTTGACTGTTCACAGGAAGCATGTAAGATTCCAGGCATTGGTAAACGCATGGCTGACAAGATTATGGAAATTATGGAAAGTGGGCACTTGCGTAAACTAGACCATATAGGTGAGGAAGTGCCTGTTCTTGAATTGTTCACCAATATCTGGGGTGCAGGAGCAAAGACTGCTCAGATGTGGTATCAGCAGGTAAGACTGTTTGCATGGTGGACTTGCAGTTGAATGTTTAATTTGTTAACATAATGGTTTTTAATCTTCTGTAAAAAAAAAGAAAAAATGTACAAATGTCAAGTTTATTTATGTGATTTTTACAGTTTTTCATTGTTGCAAAGCAGCTATATAGAAAACATTTTGTTGGACATGAAATCATAAAAACATGAAAATGATTAATTTTATAATTAAACAAAATTATATAATAGAATGGAAATATAGAATGCATAGAATTATTGCAAATTAAAAAACACATTAGCAGCACTATTTGTATGAATAAATGTAGGTGTGTAGCTGCATTCAATCATGTGTGTCAATTTTTATGTAAGGTTTAAATTAGCAATAGTATCTGTAGTTGTCTGTAGGTTTTTAATCACATTGTAATATTAATAAATCTATTAAGTATGCCTGTCAATACTTAACATTTTATGTAGGATGAACTTGACAGTAACTAAAATAATTGTTATATCTTTAGGAGGGGCAGGACAGTATGTTTTTCAAACAATGGAAGGAATAGTGTTTGGCAAAATTGTGTGCAAACTATGGTTTTTGTACAGTTTTTCCAGCAGTTGCTTCATCAGTAATACTGCTTTAACTATGTAAGGGATTTCGCACATTGGAGGATATTCGTACTAAGGCGGTTTTGAATAACACTCTAAGGATCGGACTAAAACACTATGATGATCTCCTTGAACGTATGCCGAGAAGTGAAGCAACTGCCATTAAAAGAACGGTTTGTAGATGTCTTATTTTAACTTTTTAACTTACTTTAGCCAAAACAAACTATATGCTAACCATACCTTTTTTGTATATTTCCAAAATACATGTACATATAGAGTATTGAAATGCTTTTTTTATAGTGGTAAATAAAAAGTGGTAAAAAATCATTTCTAAAGCACTGGCCCTAAAAAAACTGAATCAAAAACAAGTTTGCGTTGACAGCAGAACGATTGAAGGTTTTTAAGTCACCTGATGGACATAACAGAGATTGTTTGTTAGTTTGTCCTCCCTTAGGAGAGTGGAAACTTTGCTTCCTTATGGAGTCTTGGCCCAAGCCAGTTGTTTACTTGCTGCACTTGGGTCATCCCACTGTATTCCCCTTAAGATCTAATAGATAAAAAGGGAAGATGAGTGCAGCATGTGTTTTCTTAACTTGACAGAATGATATGTAGAGTCTATGTAGGAAACGTATTTTGCCTCGAGCAGTTTAGTTCCAAACTGCTTGAATACTAGGCACAAATAAAGCAAGGGCCACAGAGCAATTTTAACGTCAGGTCCTCATAGTATGGATTTAAATCCTGCCAAATGTAGTTTTGATTTATTTTCTATGTCTCTTTGGTTGTTTTTTTAAATCAAAATATTGTCAAGTTCTGAATGTTTTGTGTTTTTTAAAGGTGAAGGAGGCGGCCCACAATGTGGACACACAGCTGGTGGTTGTTGCTTGTGGTTCATACCGCAGGGGGAAAACCACCTGTGGAGATGTGGATGTTCTCATCACTCATCCTGATGGAGAATCACACAAGGGAGTTTTCAGCAAGGTGTTGCACCTCCTCCACCAAAGTGGTATGTTGTTGTCTTAAATGAAGTGTGACCTTGGAATTGCTAGCACTATATGCTTGTTGAGCTACAGGAATTGCGTTTATTAGACAAGAGAAGAGAAAGGGCAGGGTTGACCTCTTTGCTGTGAATGATGTCAGCAAGTTTACTAACTATGCCCACAGTGATTGGCTGAGAGAGGATGGATATTTGTCAGTGATTTTTTTTCCATAAAAATATTATAGAATAAGCTATCATATTTCTATATTCAAATAAAGATCTTAAAATAAAAATGTAGCCATATTTTAATACAGATTGTAAAATAATAATGTTACTATACTATTCAAATAAAGATTAAAATACAATTGATAAAAAATTAAAATGTAGGCTACGGGTCACTAATTGAACAGTTGTGAGTCTTTTTAATGTCTGCATCTTGTACAACAATTAACAGATATGCAGATTTGAATAATCACGGCTGATAGTAAAGACCTTTTTGATAGATGCCACTAGTGTCTGTTCAGTAAACAATGTGTTTTTTTTTTTTACACAACACTTTTGTCAGGTGTCAGGTGTTCACTGATAGAAAACAATGTCCGGTGACATTGTGCTTCTTGTTTGCTTTATGTGATCCCCTTTAGCCATTCTCAAGTTTGTTGTTACTGGAAAAGGGGTGGAAACCAGCTTTGCATTTAAAGAGGCATGGTGCTCTCACACAAAAAATTAGAGCATGGCATAAAGTCACCATCAAAGTTAACAATTGTTTTTTTAATGTAATAATACAAGGCCGGTCTCCACAAGAACACAAGTCTGTTCTTTGTGTTCTTAAAACTAGAAGAAACGTCTTGGCCTGAGGGCGAGATAAATACAGCTTTATAACTTCCAGCAATCCAATCACGTCCCAAAGCTTCTAATCAAGCCCCCACATTACATTTTTCTCCATCCAGAAACTCATCAATATCATATACATCACAAATGTATGAGTACGGTCCCTGTTCTGTGATATAATGATTTTATGTGTCATTCATTATACATTAATTAACTGGTAAACTCAGCAGTAAACCTGTAATCGTGGTGTTATGACAAAACATTTCTTTATTACTCCAAATATGTTATTTTAGGTTTGCAACAATTCTGCCAAGTCTCTGTGAGAATCCTATTTTAAATGTTCTAGAACAAAGGCATACTTCATATTGTTTGTACTTCCCACACAGGTTTCCTAACTGATGACCTTGTTAGCCATGAGGATAATGGTGAGCAAAAGAAGTACATGGGTATCTGTCGGCTTCCAGGCCCTTCACAGCGCTACAGGCGCTTGGACATAATTGTGGTGCCCTATGCTGAATATGCATGTGCTCTTCTGTACTTCACTGGTTCTGCCCACTTCAATCGATCAATGAGGGCATTGGCTAAGACCAAACACATGAGCCTCTCCGAGCACTCGCTGAACTGTAATGTTGTGCGGCAAGGTGGCGTGAAGCTGGTGGCGGGTAGACCTTTACACACACCAGCAGAGAAAGATGTTTTTAAACACCTCAGTATACCTTACAGAGAACCAGATGAGCGAGACTGGTGACAATGCTGGATTTGTATGATATAATTTGACTGCATATTTTAAATAGATTTTAAACAATATATACAATCATGCTTTTTACATGTTTAATGTGGAGGGGAGTGAGGAATTAATTAATTTAATTGATGAATCATATTCATTTGGTCCATATCCAGATATTAACTTGTATGAAAGTTTTTAATCATTGAATCATGTTTAATAAATGTTATTTATAAATAAGTGGATGTTTTAAATTCTGAGGTGTTATTAAAGCCTTTTTTTTTTTTAAACAAAACAAAAGAAACCTTCCCAGGAATTCTAATAAATTTAATAGGTCATAGCATGACATTTTTTGGGCAGAGCCCTTAAAGAGTCAGAAGAACCAAACAACACACTCAAGAGAACAGTCAGGGCTGTACACACAGTGAATAAGAATACACTTGAATAACCTTGTAAAAAGATACACTTAGAATGCGATACACAGAATATACACGCACTGGCCACTTTATTAGGTACACCTGTTCAATAGCTTGTTAACAAATTGCTGAACAGCCAGTGACATGACAGCAACTCGGTGCATTTAGGCGTGAGCATCAGAATGGGGATTTAAGTAACTTTTAAAGGGATAGTTCACCCAAAAATCTAAATGTTGTCATTTTACCTCCCAGCTTATTCAGAAATCAAATAAATATATTTTTGATAACATGCGAGAAGTTTACAGGCCTCCCCATAGACATAATGGTAATAGTTTCTGTCAACGCAAAAGAAACCAAAACAACGTATTCATGGAAACCTCTCGGATGTTATCAAAAATCTCTTTATTTGTGTTCCGAATACGCTGGGAGGTCTTAAAACTTGTAGAACCTCATGTGGGTGAGTAAAAAAATGATAATTTAGATTTTTGGGGTTGACTATCCCTTTAATGTGGCATTTGTTGGTGCCAGATGGGTAACGCGAAAGATAACACGTTTAACACATCGAACCTGGAAGCAGATGGGCTACAGCAGCAGCAGATCACTCCAGGTGCCACTCCGGTTAGCTAAGAACAGGAAGCTGAGGGAGGCTACAAATAGGGTATATGCATACAGGTAGAAGTATCTTTGCTAAAATCTATGGACACTAGTCACGCTACATGCACTGGATATAACAAAGCTTTTAGCAAAGATTTTAGCAGAAATACTTCATCGCCCCATATGCATATACCCCATTCACACAGACTCACCAGATTGCTTTGGTTTTAATGGTAACGACAGCTGATGCTTAATGGAAGCCATAATTTGTATCGTTTTTCTATTGTTCATACTATTTTAAAACTAAAAAAGTTATGTTAAAAAAAAATCAAACTCAAATTGTTACATATTGTATATTAGTGTACAACCAACAGTTACTCAACAGCCCAACAGTATGCTCGGTGGGCGGAGAAAAGCACGGTTTGTTCCATCACGTTGCGCACATGGCTCAGGATGTGAGCGGGCCACACCCAGCTGGGCCTGAACCCTTGCTCGCAGGAGCAGGGACGCGCTTGTGTAAGAGGCAGTACGGAGCTCATGTTGACGCTCCACCGCTGGGACTCCATTCCGTATAGCGCAGCAGAAAGTTAGTTGGTGCGATACGATTACCCGACAATTACGTATGTCCACATTTGAGCTGTTGCGACCAAAGTCAACGCTAAGTTGATTAAATGTTTAACCAGCCTGTTTAAAATGGGATTGTTTTTATATATCGCTGGATCTGCCGCTCCCACGGAGGCTAGTGTTAACGAGGTGAGACGAAACTTAAATGTCTTGTTGTCTGCTGGTTGTTAGCTTGTTGGGCTTTGAAAAGAGTTGCCCTGCAACTTGTTGATCGTTTCTTAGCGATTTTTAAACGTGCATATTGCCCACGAACATAATTATGCTTTTAAACATCATTCAACACAAAAAAATATTTATTTTTTGCAACATGATACATGTGTGTGTTACAGCACTTGCGTACTAACCAGTAAGCTTGCGTCAAGTCACGGAAGTGCAAGTCTGTGTTCTAAAACTTGGTGAGCCGCCTACATTGACAGCAGTCTTGTGCGCTTTCCCAGTCAACTAAGCTATGTAAGCAACGGAATTAAAACCCACATATGAGTTGTAAATGCTAAAAAAATGCCGGTTAGCCTACCAGGTTTTGACACACTGCCCAAGACTACTTGGCCTAAGAACAGTAAACAAAACATTACAACGCTAGCAGAAGTTTTGTGTAACGTTACTTTGAAGTTTAGGCGTTAACAATGTTATCACAAACTGAGAGATCAGTAGCCTATTGTGCCTGTATATAGTAAACAGATAACATTTAACTGCTGATTCAACGCGAGATACCATTGTCAATACATTTTGTTCGAGTTTGATTATTTTTAAAGGTCTATGTATTTCAGCATCACGTCAAGATAATGCTGAGCTCAATGTCTAGTTCAAAGGAATAAATCATCACTGAAATGCCAAGTGAAATGTTCTTGATGTTTTCCCATCTGGCTCTCAGCACTTTGTATATAACTCTAGTTTATATAATGGAAGTTTGTTTTGTCACTTCTGGTATAGCTTTTGGTCCGGTTTCATGGAAAAGGTATAAAACTAGTCCCAGACTAAAATTTTAATCTGAGTTTCCTTCACTTATAATAACTTGCTGTGACGTATGTTAAAATATGTAAATTAGATTGACTTGTCTCAAGATCCTCACCAGTAATGTTTTTTACTAAGGTGTTTTAGTAAAAGCTACGTAAATTTAACTGGTCCTAGTTTAGGATAATCCCTGTCTGTGAAACCGGGCCTTAATGTTATAGCTTTAATAAATCGATATAACCTAAAGAAGTGATAGGGTGAAAACTGGCATCTACAAAAATTTGTTAAAAAGTGTCTGTCTTTGAATTTATATGAACAAATAGGCTATTATTACTGAAAGTTTGGTTCAAGAAAAAGTTTGGGTTTAAGAAATTCAGTGAGTAGTGTTATAAGTATGATAGAATATTATGTGGCAAATACTGTGTTTGCTTAGTCAGTCAAAGCTGGCATGCTTATAATGTTCCTTAACGCTGTGGTAATTCAATATAAATACAATTTACAGAGTGTACATTTTTGCTTATAATACAGCAGACATCATTTACAAAGCACAATATTTAAGGAGAGTTACTTTGACATTTGTCATATACACATACCAGTGTTTTGTGAAAGATCAGTGTGAATAAGGATGCACTGATGAAATTTCAGAGCTGATACTGATCACAATATCTTGCAGATTAATGTGGCTGATAGCAATACAGATATACACCTGTTAAGTTAAGTTGGTATTTAATAAACTGTTTGGTTGAACTTGACTGTATTATAGCTGTATTATGACTGACAGATTTTATGCTTGTTTAATTAAATGGCCCTCTCTGTAGGTTCAAATGGATATTAAATTTAGTTTATTTAAAGTAATTCTTTCAGAATGTTTATATGTATCAAAATATAGGCCTAGTTATTTTTGCTAGAAGATCAATGTGAACATTTTTGTTGCAATTGAGTGCATGCATACCTGCTGTTGCACAATTTGCAAGATGTTTTTTTTGCATTTTATAAACATGTGACCCTGGACCACAAAACAAGTCACATGGGTCAATCTTTTGAGATTTATACATCATCTAAAAGCTGAATATATAAGCTTTGAAGTAGGGTTTGTTAGAATAGGACAATAGTTGTCCATCAGAGGTGCTGTAGCATGCCATTACTAAGATTCATAACCAATTTTCCTAACAGATTAGTTTTTTTATGTAACAATTAAATTGTTAATAAACGGTTGAAACTATTTAGTCATTAATTGAATAAGTCATGATCTTGAAACTAATAACACATGGACATTTAAGTGCTGATAGTCATCTTGCCTGGCCCAGTTTAATATTACACATATATTAAATAAATATTCCTAATTAATTACATAAAATGTATCATATTTGCATGTTGGTCTCATTTGATCATATAGTGACCGAAAGGACAAAACCCCCAAAAGGATACATGTTTGACGCTTTGCATTCATTACAAATAAATATATCTTAATTTACTTAAAAACTTTCAGTGTGACATAAGTCCTTCCGTTTCATGCCTGGTTCTGATCACCCTATGAAGGTTTACTCTCCAGTAACAACCGGCTGACTGTACATAACAATATAATTATCAGGATTGAATTTTATTTTATTTTCCATTAAGTAATGAAGGGCAGTGGGAGTAATATATGCTTTTATATATTTATGGTAGTAGCTTTTATATATTTATAGTAGTAAATTTATAAAATATCTTCATGGATGATCTTTACTTAATATCCTAATGATTTTGGCATAAAAGAAAAATATGTAATTTTGACCCATACGTATTGTTGGTATTGTTGCAAATATATGACTGCTTTTGGGCCAATCATAACACACTGATGGAGATGACTTGCATACTCTGCCCTGTGTGTCTCTTTACATTTCTGCATCGTTGTTGTTCAAACAACACAGTGCCAAACATGTTTCCATGCATTCTCCAAACTGCTCACAGCCCAGCTATTTAGAAGGAAAGTTCTACTTAATGACATATTATGAACTGCTCAGTTTTAATGTCAAGACTTGTCTCTCCATGCGGCATTAGCTGCGCAATTTTAAAGTGAGATGTGTCTTCCATGCCTCTTTTCGAGCGGCGCAGTTTTAAAGTTTTAAAGACGTTCGTCTTTTTGTTTTATTGATGTTATGTTTTCATAAAAATTGGAAGAATCTTCTAGATCTTCTAAAGATTATATTTGTGGTGTTTGCACATGGTACATAATAAATACCAATTGGGGGTTTATTTAGTTATTATAAGCAAAAGATCTAATTAAACATTTTATCCAATTGATCGATTAATCGAAAAAAATAATTGTCTTACTAATCAGTTATCAGCTTTATTGTCAATTCTGCCACAGGTACAGTACATACAAATGGAGGATTGAAATTGCGTTACTCTCAGACCCTAGGTGCATACAGATAACATAGAATAAACATATATCAAAAAATATATCAATTTACAGATAAATACAAAATCTATATATATATACACACAAAACAACTTAACAAGCAAGGGATATATAACCGAGATAAATGTGCAAACCAATGAAATAAACGGCAGTGCAGATGAAATAAACGCAGTGCAGATGAAATACACGGCAGTGCAAATGTAATGTAGTGCAAAGCTTATCAGTCTGTTTTAAAGTGTCAAGAGAACAGGCTTGTTTAACTGACTTAGAGGTAGTTAGTTGAGGAGGCTCAGACCACTACTGAGAAGGAGTTGAGCAGTCCAATGTTCCGTAAAGTGACGAGTGCGGGACAGAGTATGATGTGGGTAGGGATGGATGGGTTCAGTGTTCAGAGGTGCGGGTGGCAAGGGAGGGAAGTTTAGCTTCCTGGTGTATGAAGGTGTATTTTCCTGCCTGGTGTATGAAGCTCTCCTTCAGTCTGCTGGTCCTGGCCTGGAGTCTCCGAAGTCTCCTCCCTGATGGCAGCAGACTGAAGAAGCTGTGTGACGGGTGGGTGGGATCACCTGCAATGCAGAGGGCTTTGCGGGTGAGACGGGTACCAAAAATGTCCTGGAGGGAGGGGAGAGACACACCGACGATCTTCTCAGCTGCTCTCACTATGCGTTGGAGGGACTTGCGGCAGGACGCGTTGCAGGCGCCATACCACACAGTGATGCAGCTGGTCAGGATATCCACACCTCTGCTGCTTGGCCTCTGTAGAAGGTGCACATGATGGGGGTTGGGGCTCTGGCTCTTCTTAGTTTGCGGAGAAAGTAGAGACGCTGTTGTGCTTTCTTCGCCAGTGCTGCAGTGTTGTTAGTCCAGGAGAGGTCCTCAGTGATGTGCACACCCAGGAACTTGGTGCTGCTCACTCTCTCTACGGTCGCACCGTTGACAGTCAGAGGAGCATGCTGAGTGTGCACTCTCTTAAAGTCGACAACAATCTCCTTCGTCTTCTCCACGTTCAGAGAGAGATTGTTGTCACTGCACCACCTGGCCAAGTGGCTCACCTCACTCCTGTCGTTTGTCTCATCTCTGTTGCTAATGAGACCCACCACAGTTGTGTCGTCCGCAAACTTGATGAAGAGGTTTGAGTCGTGTGATGGTGCGCAGTCGTGGGTCAGTAGGGTGTAGAGGAGGGGGCTAAGTACACATCCTTGGGGGGCCCCAGTGTTCAGTGTGATAGTGCTGGATGTGTTACTGCCGACCTGTACTGCCTGAGGTCTCCCAGTCAGAAAGTCCAACAGCCAGTTGCACAGCGAAGTGTTTAAACCCAGCTGGAACAGTTTGTGAGTGTGCTGTTGAGGGATGATTGTGTTAAATGCTGAACTGAAGTCTGTGAACAGCATTCTGACGTAAGAGTCTTTTTTGTCCAGATGAGTTAGTGCAGCATGAAGAGTAGAATTATCAGAATAATCATTAGTTACAGACTTAGTATTTTGGGACCATTGTATGATTGTGTCTTACAGGTAAAACAACAGAATGGCGTTGCTTGTGTGAACAGCACAGTGTATTTACTAGTAAAGTCATTTTGGTAAATTTATGGTATTTTAGGGCTGTTATAGGGCTTATGACTATGTACATACTGTAAGCTGGTACCACTAAGTACCACATAACACTGCAAAAAGTGCCTTAGAACATTTGGTATGTCTGTTTGCACCGTATTTTATAGACTGTTTCATTACACATGCAGGGACTCTATTATTTGCTGATGTGTACCGGAAGTTAAGTTTGGGTCACAAAAGAACCGTTTGTTTATATTGTTGATATATTTACAATAGTGAATTTATTTTACTTTTCAACCATTTCTAACCAGATATGAATTCATTTATTTGAAAAAAAGGGTACTTTCATTGTTGTAGTTACAGTAACAAATTCAGTTGACTACAGTTAAACATTGAAAAATAAAAGATTTCTTGCCATCTCGCCCAGCTCTAGAGGACAGTAATAATCTCTTGCTTTATTTATAATTCAGTAATTGTATAATTAAATTCCTGAAGAGAATGAAAACTGGGATTTTAATTATTGGTTGTAAAGTAGTGGCCCACTCAATCAACTGCTTTAAGTGACCATAGCCAGTTATATTACAGGATTATCATTTAATACCATATCATATGCTGCATGCTTCTGATACAGCACTTCTCAACAAGACTACGGAAAACAATGTTAGCTAGTCAAGTAGCGATACTAGTCTTGCCAACATTATCTGCTGCCTTCAGCAACTTTTCATTATAGCTGCTAAACCTAATTTATTTTCTAATAAGGTTTTTTGGCACTAAAATGGATATGGACAAAGTCTTTACAGCTGCGGTAATTTTTCCCAGGTCTACTTTGACACTTGAAATGCATTAATGCCAAATATTTGAATATAAATCCCATTTATTTATAAAATCAAGCAAAACAAATATTAAGCAAAAAAGTATTTGGGCTCATTGTCAGACTAATATAGGTAATAATCTGATGAAGTTTGAGCGTTTGTATCGAATGCAGTAAAACTCGTTTTCACCAAATCATTCACAAAGAAAAATCTGATTATTGAACTCTTTTGATTATTCTGAACTAAATGTTTATTGTAACTACAGTAATTGCATAAAAAAGGTACTTGGTCAAAATGGTAATTCATCTGCTTGTAGAAATAAATGACCTTTTTAGAGCAAAGCAAATACATCATTTTTGGCTAGTCACGATTTGGAAATATTTTGGGGACAAAAAAAAGCTAAATCAGAGCAGAGCAGAACAGTGCATGGCATTGTGAATAAAACGTTAGGCTTTGTTTTTTCATGACCTTTTTTTATTTTGTTATTTTTGCACAAATCAGGATGTAGACGGAAACATACTAAATAAATCATAATATTTGATGGAGCATTTTATTATAATTCAACCCTCCTTACTGTTCCTCACACTCCTCTGCTGCTTGGAAATTTACATAGACCAATCCCTGTCCCCTGTTTGGGTTAAGTGTGAGTGTGCGTCTCACTTTTCCCCCTTTCAGTGTATCATGCCCATTACATGGAGAGGACTTGCACAAGGCTGCTGAAGGTCTCTGAACAATCAACACTGCTACAGTAGACAAGAATGGTATAGCGAGTTGGATCGCCTAACTTTCTTTTAGTTTTTATTGAATGTAAACAAACATGCCTATTGTGCTTACTTCAAGGATGAAGTTTTTTTTTGTGCTTGTTTGGTTTTCATTTACATTTAGTCTAAATGAGAACTGTGGCGCTACTATTGTATTTGATACTTGTGGCACGGAGTGATACTACGTTCATATTCATATGCCATGCAATTTATGGATAATTCCCATGGTTTTAAAAAAAACTAGCCTACTGCATGTTTTTGTCAAATGTTTTTGGTTATAAAGCTTGATGTTTTCTGTTTATTTTCTGTTTCTACAGCAGGTACTTCGCTGTGATAGTGCGAACAACAAAAGCTATGTGTGTGAGACAGGATACTGTTGTGGAGAGTCCCGGTGCTGTGGTCACTACTATGAACTGTGGTGTAAGTGAATCTTCTGTTCTGGCACATATAGGCATGTGGCAATGCTTGATGATAGGCTCATGTTTTATGAGTTTTCACAAGAACCTAAAAAAACAAAAAAAAAGCTTGCAGCTGTACAGAAAGTTATGTAGACTTTAGATGCTCAGTCATCTTTGAGCTAAGAAATTACTTGACTTGCATAAATCAGTATGTAAACAGAGTGCACTGCAAAAGAATGAATTTCTTTTGCATTTTTGTCTTGTTTTCTAATAAAAAGATTCTTAAATCAAGATACATTTACTTAACAAGAAAAGTGACCTAACATATTTTGTATTTTATGAAAGACAAGCCAATGGTATAAGAAAAATAATCTTGAATTGAATTTGACATTTTCTTTTAGGCTTAGGTTCAGTTTTGGAGAAATTAGTCTAGTTGTATATAGGAAACACGTGCTGGTATTCAATAATACACTATATTGCGGTAATGAGCATGCACGGTATTGTTATCTTGCACACTTGCACTGTGAATAATTACAAGTACCTTATTATCTGAACACACATTAGCTTTTTCTCCCTTCAACTGGTGCAAATATACAACACTGCGTGTGTGCTGTGTATAAGAGACTCAATGAAAGCTTCTGAGCATGTGTGTAATGCACATTACATGAGAGTGACTAGAATAAAAGCATGAACTCTATGTTCGATTTTAACTTCTGACATCAATTAAGATATTTACAGTAGAAAATATTTTACATTTTAATCAAGACTAAAACATGCCAACCCAAAAATGAGTTTTTATTTTTATTATTAAAATTCACAGTTTAAAATCATTTTTTAATTTTTTGTTGTTGTTGTATTTAATTTTTTATATTTAAATATTTAATTTGCATATTCACTTTTTTAGTAACTTTTATTAAACTATTATTGTATTATATTATAAATGAATATAAAATAATTTCCTGTCATTCATTCATTACATTCTTCATACATTTTATTAGTTTGTATTCGGTTTTGCAAAAAAAATACCATAAAAGTACATTAGCATTACTAGCTGACAAAATAGTTGTCTGTGGGATTGTAATCTGACCATTATATTTAAAGTATATTTATCCTAACACCGATCAGGAATAACATGCCTGCTTTTGCAGCCCATAAGCAACAAACTGTGACGCACTGTGTATTCTGACACCTTTCTATCAGAACCAGCATTATCTTCTTCAGCAGTTTGAGCTACAGTAGCTCGTCTGTTGGATTGGACCACACAGGTCAGCATTCGCTCCCCACATGCATCAGCTAGCCTTGGCCGCCCATGACCCTGTTGCTGGATTACCACTGTTCCTTCCTTGGACCACTTTTGATAGATACTGACCTCTGCACACTAAGAACATCCACAAGAGCTGCAGTTTTGGAGATGCTAGGACCCAGATGTCTAACCATCACAATTTGGCCCTTGTCAAACTCGCTCTAATCCTTACGCTTGACTATTTTTCATGCTTCTACCACATCAACTTTCAGGACAAAATGTTTACTTCCTGCCTAATATAGCCCACCCACTAATAGGTGCTGTGATGAAGAGATATTCAGTGTTATTAACTTCACCTTTCAGTGCTCATAATGTTATGCCTGATCGGTGTGTCAGCAGTCTCTAAATGAGCAAGTGTGATATCTGTGGGATTTTCTTCCTCAGGGTTCTGGCTGGTGTGGGCCATAATCTTCATTCTGAGCTGCTGCTGTGTATGTCATCACCGTCGAACCAAACACAGACTACAGCAGCAACAACGTCAACATGAGATTAACCTTATTGCCTACCGAGAAGTTCACAATTACTCTTCTCTCCCATTCTACTTCAGTAAGACTCTCTTTTATTTAAAGTCACTTGCACCAAGCTTTCGGTTTTCTGGCATGGAAAGTCATAGAAATTATTACAATTTAAGTCATGAAGTAATTGCAAATATTAAGTAATTGCAGTTTTCTACAAAAACAATAATTTAGTTTGCTACATCTTGCTGTTGTGTGAGTGCTTATGCAAAGTAAAACTTTTTGTCTAAATATACGTGTGAGGTGGAAAATGTAACTGTTAATTGGGACTCAATAGGTTAAATGCACACAGATATATATATAAAACGTTAGTAAAAAATACAGTAATTGCATATGATGTTGTCTTGCTATCTAGAAAAGCTTCTTTCATTTAATTTTTTAAGTGTGTGTTATATATTGCTTGACTACGTATTTCATATATATAGATATTTTTCATTCCATAGTCAATCTTTTATAACTCAACTAAAGCAAGTAACCTGGTAAATGAAAGTAGCTAAGGTTTCTTGTTTTGTTGTTTTTTTCTAAATAGATGATAAGTTTCACATACACCTACACCACCGACTCAGCCTTGCACCTGCTGTTTTTTATTTGTTTATTCTTAGTGAGAGCATGTGTGAAAGACAAGTCATATCAAACATTTAGCTGACGTTCAAAGCTTTTTTAATGCCATGGTATTGCAAGGTTTGTCAGATCAAAGTCTCTTTATGCAAATGAGTTCACTTGACTTCTATCTTGGTAATTCCCCAGGGCATTGCTTGTTTGTTTCTAAGTGATAGAAACTCACATTAACCCAAACTAACGTACACTAAAATCATCTTGAAATTGACCACTATCTTTGAGGAATTAAAGAAACACTTATATTATTGGCAACTGTCAATGTTTAATGCGTTCCATTAAATCATTCCATTTTAGTTTTCTTTGTATTAAAAATAACATTACATGAATCGATCAGTTTTAACATTTATAATTCAAAGTGACATCAACAGGAATAAATTCATATAATCAATGTCACAATCAGCTGCTGAGTCATTATTTAGTAGAAGGAAATAACTCGATATGATGTTTCCCTGCCATTCATTCTGATAAGCATAAGCACTGTCACGTCTGTGCAACTGCATGTTCATCAGTCACATCTAGAATATGTTTTAAAGAGTACATACCACGAGATTATCAAAATGACATTTTATGCCGTGTGTAATGTTGCCGTGTTTGAAAGTAAGCAGTCTGCCAAGTTATAAATGAAGGTGAATGAATAACAAAGTTATTGGCTTGGAAAAAAGGATGTCGACTCTGAATTACGCAAACGAGTCGTGACCTAGTCCGATTCTCTAACCGCCGTGTATCTACGTCACTAGAAATAGTCCCCTGCCTGCCCACGAAAACTTGAACACACACGCTAAACCAATCACAGCAGACTAGACCACCTGACCAATCACATCAGACTAGGCTAGCAGAAAGGTGGGGATTAGACCGATGAATCGTGGAACGAATCATTTGAGAGTCAGTCAAGAAGTAAGGTAGTAAAAACGTATTATTACGAAATTAAATTAAAACGAAAAATAATCATAATCGTTTTCTAAAGTATGCCTTCATTGGTGTAAAGTGCTTTCTTTTTGCTGGAGGTAAACAACTAAGGAGGGGTGAACGCAGCCAAAACTTTTCACAGTGAATGGGAAAGTGTCCCGCATCACAAAATGTGAACTGCAATATGCAGATGTTATGACAATCTATGATGCACACACCTTATCCTCTGCTCGTGACATTCAGTTCATTCTGTGTTGCGGTGGACTGAAGAACGTGCTAAATAACACAGTCCATTGCCCTTTTCATAATATGGGTTTGAAAGAGGACTAAAGCGATCTCAAATTTGTGTACGTATTACATAATTAATAAAATAAATGCAAGGGGCTAGGCAGAAATGATTACCCCCCCTTTTTGCAAAACATTATTCTAGACAGATGGAAGAATTTGTAATATTAGTTGATAGTTCTCAAGTGTATATGGTACTGAGTAGCAGTGATATTATTGCCTTACAGTGTCAGAGTTACAGAGTTAATTCGGAGTTGTTGTATCACCATGATTCAAAATTTAATTCAGTATTACGATCTAGTCCATTTCAAAGTCAGTATTGTTATCGGTTACTACTGGAAGTACATTAAATACATGAATTCCAACAAAGGATGGCAAATTAATTTGTTGTTGTCTGTGAGAATTTTCCCAAAGCCTGCCAGATTTAGATTTTTATACCTAGATAAGATAAGTATGTATGTAGATACATTCATTAAATAATGTTCCTTACATGCTAGAAAATATCGGTATGTGTTCCTCATGCTACCTTTTAACCAACAAACATTTTCAAACCGAACAAAATGAACATTTGGGATTGGTCATCTCTCTCTCTCTCTCTCTCTCTCTCTCTCTCTCTCTCTCTCTCTCTCTCTCTCTCTCTCTCTCTCTCTCTCTCTCTCTCTCTCTCTCTCTCTCTCTCTCTCTCTCTCTCTCTCTCTCTCTCTCTCTCTCTCTCTCTCTCTCTCTCTCTCTCTCTCTCTCTCTCTCAAAAATCACAATGTAATGAGTAACGTTGATGTTGATTTCATTGGTTTTGATGTTGATGTCTTAATATCTTTATTTGATCTTTATATAGAAGCTTTAAATTCCATTCTTACAATCATTTTCTTCCATTTCTTCCTTTCAGGATTTTTGCCTAACTATTTACTGCCAAACTATGACGAGGTAGTGAATCGGCCTGCGACTCCTCCTCCACCTTACAGTGCCTTACACACTGGACCTCCAGCCTGCTCCAGCCCCTTAACCACTGACCAGCAGGAGGGGCATTGCCCACCCAGACAGACCACTCCGGTTCCCCCTGTTTCAGACATGCTCTGTTCCAGACCCAGTCTAGAGGAGATCCAGACCTCCAGCTGCTACCATCAGAAAGATGAAAGCAAGGGCCAGTTGGAGTTAGAACAAAGCAGGGATGCACTGAACGTTATGCCCCTAGAGCAGCCACCCAGTGTGGACAAAGAGGGAGAATGCGGGAAAGAGCAGCTCAAGAACGTAGCGAAGTCTGACGAGAAGGAGAGAATTACTGGAAGGCATCGCAGATTTACAGGAGACTCTGGGATTGAGGTGTGTGTGTGCGGGCGGGGATCCAAAAGCTGTGAACCCAAAGAATTTGAGGGACTTCTAAGTGAAGAGGACCAGGAGAACTCAGAGGAATTATGTGAGGAGTGTGGCCACCATTCCTACAGCGAGGAAGAACAGGGTCTTCTGTCCCAAGAAAACAGAGGGGAGCATGGAGCATCACCACTGCCCCAACCTCATACTGTTTGTCTATATTTGCATACTATTAATGAGCAGGAGGGTTCACATCATAGCTGTACAGAATCTCGAAACTGAATGCAAAAATCACTGTTGAGATTAGAATGAGTCAGTGACGTTCTTGCTGCTTTAAACACAAAGTTATATTATCTTTGTGTGTAAATATGTGGTAGGATACAGATGCTCTCTGCAGCTTTGTTTTATTTACAAAGCTTTTAATGGAGTAAAAAACTAAAAGTATCCACAAGGATGGTCTGTACTCCCTCCAAAAGACAAATCATATGTGGCACTGAAAGGCACGTGCACAGTGTGTCTTTTCAGTATTACTTCAGATGATATGGGCCACGTTTTGGGATTAGATTGCAAAACACGTGAACACTGGTGTACAGAACACTTAGTATCTCAGGACAAAAGTTCATAGAGAGTTTGTAAAACAATGTGTGCTGGTAATATCTGACTTCATAAAAAAAGAAAGTGCTTTTAGGGTTGTCATTTGGACTATTTCCCTGATATAATGGAAAAATCTTTGTGTTATTCAAGTGTTTTTTTGCACATTCACATTCTTCTGAATGAATCGTTCTTGTTCTTGTTCTGAGATCATATTGGCATACTTGCAATCTTAATGCACATTTATATAATCTGTTTTGTATTTTTTGTTTTGCTGCTGAAAGCTGTGATGGATAATTCAGAATGTTTATATTTAGAGCAAGATTGATGTTAAATCTTTCTTTGTCGATATATGCTATACAGATTATTATATGAGAAAACAAAAATGTATAGGTTAATCAAAAGCAATATTTGTAATTATGGTATTATTAGCATTATAGCTTGACAGTGATCATATTTCTACTAACCATCAGTACCAAGCAAACACTACATTGAATGTATTTTTTCTACAAGTGTCCTTATTGCATATGCATTCACTGTTTGAATCCAGTTCTTATAAGTGCTTTAGTTGTGGATGGTGCAAATTTATTTCACAAAGCCTATTTTAATGAACTCCAAAAATGAGAACAGACTGTACTTTAATGTACTACCCTGTATGATAATGTGTACAAATCTGTTGGGTACAGATTTTATATGTTTGAATTTATATATTTTAAATAATGTGAATTCATAAATTCCTTTAAATCCCTTTTCACCCTGATACTTTAAAGTCTCAGTCATGACAGGAGCTCCACTAGCCATAATTGTTATCCAAAGGCTTTATTGTGTTCCATTTATAATCTTGTACTTTGGTAACAATTGAAGGTGCCTTAAAAAAATGCAAACCAATGAGCCATACATTTATAAAAATGCTGTATTTTGCATTTCTCTATACCAAAGCAGCTCCATTTTCAGTTTCCATATGACAACTGAAGAACAAGTTCTTCATGTTAACAGTTACCTAATGAATATGTACATGCTGCTCCTACTGCTGTCTTTTATAATAACAATTAAATGACTTTAGAGCTATATTAAAAATACAATTAGCTTAGACTTTTCTCAAATGCTCTTGATAGTTTGGTGTAGGATATGTCGTATTGGGGTTTCTCAACCGGGGTATGCGGTGCCTTGAGGTGTAATTGCTGGAGGCATTCA
Source organism: Oreonectes daqikongensis (assembly GCA_026939265.1). NCBI lineage: Eukaryota > Metazoa > Chordata > Actinopteri > Cypriniformes > Nemacheilidae > Oreonectes > Oreonectes daqikongensis. The sequence continues at coordinate 4,559,626 of JAOTQM010000033.1, read as the reverse complement.
GGGTTGGAAATTATGATAAAAATAAACCGTGGCGTGGTGGGTAACGCTGGCAACCACTAGCCAATTTGTCTGGTTATGTGTTCGTAAATTGTTCAGTCACTTTCAGGGAAAGTGTTAAAGCCAAAACATGAATTATTTGCATTGCATTGCTTTAACACTCTAATCACTTTAATGCTCTAATCATTTAGAGCGATCACAGCACCTCGAAATACAAACAAAAAAACAATTTAAAATCTCAATATTTTTGGTTAATATACTATAGTCTAACCTAGATGAAATATGTTTGGTGATATATGCGAGAAACAACAGCATTAAATGAAAATAACCAGATGTTTAAGTATAGTCGAGAAAAAAACAGTTGAGTTTGTATGGAGAGATATTAATAATTAACAAACAAAACATCAAATGTAATGTTATAAGTTTTTCATTGGACAAACGTTTTTTTTCTGCTTAATCCTAGCTTTTCTTGAGCTCCAGTTCAGAACATAACACAACTGGAGCTTATTCACACAGCATACATAAAGCCTACTCCAAAACAGACCATTTCAAACATAAAAAAACATTCCTATGGATTCTGTAACATTTATGTGATTTAAACGATTCGGTACGATTAACGAGATATTTATCAGTAGAGACTAGAGAGAAACGATAAAACGGCAAGCATAGGCCTATTAGTTTTTTTAAAGTGTAAAGGGGATTTAGTACAGAAGGTGGCAGTAATGCAGCAAATTGATGCCAGCTGCCTTAAAACTCCGAAAAAGAAGAAGAGCCAGCCATAGATCAAAAGAGTCGAAGACATGGCAGATACATCAGCATTATCCAGGTGAATTTTTCAAGCTGGTCTGTATTTTAATGTAGCTACTGCGTTGGTTGAGTATTACATTATATCGGCATAATGATAATGTTGATATATATTAGCCTACATAGTAACGTTATATATCGGTAACGTTAGTCCTAGCAACTCGTATCTAATCTTTGTCATTAAAAACAAACCATTGAAAATCATTCATTGTAACTACAGTTTAATTCTATTTTCGCAGCAAAAAACCTTGCTCGAGTGTCTATAATGACGTGAAGGTATGTTTTGTTTCCCCTGTACTTTGAAACGAAGTTACCTGTGCCATGTGACTATACTTTACAAAATAAAAGGACCCGATTTGATCACTTCCTATTGTTAATTTCTGCAATTTTTAGGAAGTAATTGAAACAATGGCTGTCTCTATCAGCATGATATACTGATTCACGAAGTCATGAATCATTTTATCATGTACATGGGTTCAGGCACTGGTAAGAACCAGTTTGGCTCACTTCACACTGGGACACTGTTTACTTAATTTCCTGTGACGTGAGTGACCGCGGAAGCACGTTGTGATAATTCACAGCTAGTATTTATCAACAGCAAATAAAACTATGACTTTATTTTTAAACACTGGTTAAAGTACATTATGAAACACACTTTCGTTATTCTGTTACATATCCATGCATAAATGTGGAGGATTATTACATTTATATGTAATATTTAATGTAGGCCTGTGTGGTCCAGCTGTCATCCATTTTCACAAAGATCTTTTATACATCACTGGAGCAGTGCATAGTCCCCTCCTGCCTCAAACGCTCCACCATTATCCCTGCGCCTAAGAAACCCCAAATCACAGGGCTAAATGACTACAGACCTGTTGCCTTGACATCTGGTCATGAAGTAGTTTGAGAGACTGATGCTGGCCCACCAAAAGGACATCACTGGATCCTTGCTAGACTCTCTTAAGTTTACTTATCGGGCAAACAGGGTCAGTGGATGATGCAGTCAACATGGGGCTGCATTTTAACACATTGAAAGACCAGGTACAAATGCAAGGATACTGTTTGTGGACTTCAGCTCGGCTTTTAATACAATCATACCAAACATCCGTCAGACTAAACTCACTCAGCTCTCTGTACTCAGCTCTCTGTACCCACCGCCACCTGTCAGTGGATTACTTATTTCCTTACAGACAGACAACAGCTAGTGAGGATGGGGAATTTCACATCCAGCACCCTCACCATCAGCACTGGAGCTCCTCAGGGCTGTGTTCTTTTTTCACTGCTCTTCTCCCTGTACACCAATGACTGCATTTCACGTAACCCTTCTGTCAAACGTTTGAAGTTTGCAGATGACATCACAAACATTGGCCTGATCCAGGATTGTGATGAATCTGCATACAGAGGAACAGTTGGCTGGTATAGTTAGGGGTAGGCAATCTTCTCAAAAAAAGCATATCACAATCTTTATGAAACAGAATCACGATCCTCAATCTGAATTGCGATTTTCTTTCCCATTTTGGGATCCAGATTTTAACATGCCTATATGGACTATTTTATTTTTACACTATATGGCATTTAAGAATCAGTTGTCAAAATGGTAATTATAAAAGCTTTTAAGCACCATTATTGAAATATACAAATTAAGTTTTAAATAATTTTTACAGGCGGAAATACCTATTTTTAAATACCTATTATTTTTATCACGATGATCATAGGCTACCTACATGTAAAGTATGCGTTGTCCACAGCGTTGAACTGTGACGGCCTCAGCCACCTCACTCGTGTTTTTTGACTGCTCTAATGCATCTTTCAGTGATAACTGTTTATGTTTCGGAACTTTGTGAGATGAAGAAAGGATTTAGTGGTGGAAACAAAAAAAACATGAGATACAATATCGAGTGGGAGTATTTTGTATGTTAACATGGACAGGTTGCTTCATTAGCATTTTTTTGCTTTCGCTTAGCGTGAGGTAATACACATAGACTTCAAAAAAGCTCAGCAAAGGATGTACTTCCTTTGCCAACTGAGGAAGTTTAATCTACCACAGGAGCCGATGGAAGAATTCTACACAGCTGTGATTTAATCAGTCCTGTGTACATCTATTACAGTCTGGTTTGGTTCAGCCACCCCACCAAATCACACATAAGTAGACTGCAACGGACTGTTAAAACAGCTGAGAGGATTATTGGCGTGCCCCTTCCAAATCTCTAGGGTGAAGAAACGGGCAGGTAACTTCATCAAAGACCCGTCCCACTCTGGACACAATCTGTTTGAACTCCTGCCATCGGGCAGACGATACAGAACACTGCGCACTAGAACATCTAGATACAAGAACAGCTTGTTCTTGCAGGCCATCTCAATTCTAAACCGCTAGTAGCCTAACGTTACATCAACCAGAACAAATTCCTTGTGTGTGTGCGCACACTTGGCGAATAATGCTGATTCTGAGTTCCCCCCCTTTTATAAAAAATATGTTAACCTTAAGGATTTTAATAAACTGATATGCTCCTGAGCGCTGACAAAATTTGCATTTGGAGGATATACGCATTCAAAATGGACAGTTTTGCACGTGCGCTAAAAAAGAAATCCCAGAAATTCCATGACATCACGTTACACTTCAGCCACTCGTCAAAGGTCTTGTCCAATCAAATGCATTTTAGAATCTGAAGAGTTCCACCCCATCACTGCAGCGGCATGTCAAATCAGCCACTTGTTCGCACATTTAAAATGTCCTACATGGTGAATGAGTGCACTAGATATGAGATCGGTTATGATTCAGACAGTGTTAACATGTCCGTTGGGACGAATGAAGTCTTATTTTGCATCAGTGTCACGTGAGCTGTTGCAGTCACCGATCATACGTGCAAATCCGCTGAGAAAACAAAATGTATCTGACCCGTTTAAAGTCTCAACAGTATGTTGTATCTTAAGGCTCTATGGAAGAGACATTGCAGCCTTGATGAGTGAAGAAGACAAACGGCAGTGTGACGCACCAACGTAAATCACAAGCTTTAAATGATATCGGTGATCTTCCAAATCTCTCCAATTAGACTTTTATACAACTGTGGGTATCACGCTGTTAAATGGAGCTTTGCCAGGCTGACTTCGCTTTAAACGAAACACTATTGGTTATTTTTAAAGGGGTGGGCTATTTGATATGCATTTTTCAGTTAAAATGACGTCAACACATCAAATAATGCTGCGCCTTTTAAGGCGATTCAGTGGGTCTTTAATGCTGGGGACACATTTAACGATTTTACTACGATTATGAATGGAGTTTGATCATAACCGCTGATCGTGCCCAATCTGTTCCAGTTGTGATCAGTCCTTGTTTAGAATCGTAGATAAAAATCATTTAATGTGTGGTTTGTAAAGACTCTTGTCTTAGAATTTATGTGCCAGTTGTTGTCAGTCGTGCTCGCTATATTTTGTTTAAACGTGTTTAATATTTGCGACTGGCGGCTCCGATTAATGACGTCACTGCTGCCATGGAGACGGTACACACTACACAGATGCAGAGAAATGGCGACCAAGTTTACTGACCTCCAGCTCTCTCTGTAGAGTACAAAGTCCATGTTGCCTGTCCATCCATGACCTCACCCATATCATACGGTTTCTTCCTCGTTCTTGCTCTTTTGCGATTGACAAAGACTAGAATCGTTTCCAGTTGCAATAAAATGTCGTTAGGTGTGTTGTGTACAGTCTTAGAAAGTTTCAGCTATTTGTTAAATGTGTCCCCAGCTTAAGTAACGCTAGATCTCTCTAGACTATATTTAAACTAAAATAAACGTTTGTCTTCAAAAGTTCTGTCGCATTTCATAAAGTTTGAGTTGGCTTTTGCGATTTTGGTTAAACGGCTTAAAAAATGTCTTCTCAATTCCAAGAAAGCAAAGAACGAGGCAGCCTCGGAAGAACAAACTTGGATGGACGTGCCGCAATGATTTATGGGATTTCAAGTGGGTTCGGTGCAGGCAAGTCTGCATTATTTTTATAAAGAACACACCCGGGTACTTTCATGTTTTTTTTTGTGTTCTTGAGAATTGGAACCGGAATGTGACCGTTCTTGATGACGTGGAGCGAAAACACAAAAAAAGATCCCACAATGCACTGCAAAATCCAGGGGGCATCGATAATGCTCGGCTCTCACTAAATCCTTGTCGTTCGAGTCTGATGTTTTTTTGGAAAGTTTAAGGTGCATAGGTAGTTTGGATTGTTAGGGTAAGGGTTTTGTAAGTCTTGAAACACCAAGGATTTAGTGAGAGCCTTGATGCTCACTATGTTCCCTTACCAGAAATCACATGACATTTTTTGTAGCCTTTAACCGAAATCGCACAAGCCAACTTCATTAAACGCGACAGAAATTTTGAAAAGACAAATGTTTTTTTTAGTTTAAATATAAACACGTTGCTTGAGAGGCAGGGAACACAATCTACTTGACAATTAAATGTAATATTCCTCCACATTTATGGACAAATATATAACAGAATAATGTTTTACATAATGTACTTTAACCAGTGTTTAAAAATAAAGTCAAGAGAGTTGTGGGTTTTGCCTGTTGTTGATAAATTCCAGCTGTGAATTATCACAATGTGCTTATACAGTCACCTCACAGGAAAACAAGTAACCAGTGTCCCAATGTGAAGTGAGCCAGGGTCTTACAGTGCCCGAACTTGTGTACATGATATACTGATTCACGACTTCGAGAGCTGGGGAGCTGAGACACAGCCCAGGGCTAGGGCTAGAACTAGAAGGTATACAGCTACGGCCAAATCTTGCAAGACTTTAGGTGTAGGGGTTGGAAAAGATAAAAACGGCGCTCATCTGGCAAGATTTTGTGAGATTTGGGGCCTTCTAGCTACAACCAAGTTCCAGTGCAGTGGAAGGATTTTTCGATTGAGACAGGCAGCCCTTAAAATGGCCGACTCACTGATAAATGCCCTGACTACTGAACAAGGGAGCTGATTGAGACACCCAGTGACCATGATATACTGTATATATATTAATTATTCTTTAACAGGAGTACTACGGAAAAACATTGAAGCAGTCATCTGATCTGAAGACCAATGCCTGTGTTCCGCCTGCTAAGTCTGTCCCCAAATACATGAGAAAAGTGCTAGCAGAGATCCATCAGGATGTTGTAGCAAAGTAAGGTTTAGACTTGCATTATGTTAAAGCAGGTTTATATTCTGATAAAATTGCATTGAAATTTAGGTTCTCTATTATGCTTAAAGATTTTACTATTACAGTTAGTATAATAGAAAACTCTTAGCGTATTTATAGAGAAACATCTACATTTAAGATGTTTTAAAAATGAATGTTGTGTAATCATTTGGTTTCTGAAATTTCTAAACATTTGGTTTCTAAACATTATTCTTCTGAAATATGATGGCAAAAAAATTTGGGGGGCATTTTACCTATTTCTTAAAGGGTTTTCATTTACTTACCCTCATGTCATGCCAAACCTAAATGTTACTACCAAACAATATTGGATCTCATTGACTTTCATTATTTTTGTCCCAAATCCACATTTCTCAAACTATCTTGTTTTGTGTTCCATATACAGGTATTAAACAACGTGGCTAAATAAATTTTGTGCCAGCTGTGCCTGTAAAATATATTTCATGTTTTGACCCCTGATGGTAGAATATGTGTCTTTCTCCTTTCAGGTATTATGGTTGTGGTCTGGTTGTTCCTGAGTGTTTGGAGGGCTGCAGGGTGCTTGATCTTGGTTGCGGGAGTGGACGGGACTGCTACATGCTCAGCCAGATTGTGGGAGAGAAGGGACAGGTCACAGGCATTGACATGACTGAAGATCAGGTACATTTGAGATTTTGGAGAATAAGTCTTTATTTTTAGAACAGTTTAGTTAGTTTTGCCTGTTATGGTTTTTTATGGTATAAACACAAACACAAAATTGATTATAATGTTCAAAGCTATTTAGCGTATTTACATTAAACTGAAATGTTTTATGACTCAGGTCAGTAGTCTCCAGAATAAAAATAAATATAGGTTCAATATGTAATACATTTAAATAAGCCATCAAAATGGATCATAAATATGAAATGCCTAATAGTCTGTGTTTTGCAGCTTGAGGTGGCTCGAAAGTACATTGACTACCACATGCAGAGATTTGGTTATAAAAAGCCAAATGTGAATTTTGTTCAAGGTTACATTGAGGCCTTGGCAGAAGCAGGCCTGAATGAGAAATCATATGATGTTATAATGTAAGACTGGCAATATCAGTTTTATGTCAACATGATTGTTATGTTTACAGAAATAAGCAGCGAGTTAATGATCAGTTTGGTTCTTTTATTTGATTGACAGATCAGACTGTGTTGTGAACTTATCACCAGATAAGACCAGTCTCCTGAGGGAGGCTTTCCGTGTACTCGAGGTACTTCTGTTTTGTTCTCTCACTCGAATGCTGTAATAATAGTATGCAAACAGTATGCGTTACTCACCAACTTAATATGTGACCCTGCCTGGACAACAAAACCTTAAGGGTCAATTTTTCGAAATTAAGATTTCAGATCATCTGAAAGCTGAATAAATAAGCTTTTCTGTTGATGTATGGTTTGTTAAGATAGGGCAATATTTGGCCAAGATACAACTATTTGAAAATCTGGAATCTGAGGGTGCAAAAAAATCTAAATATTGAGAAAATCTCCTTTAAAGTTGTTAATCAGAGGAACTGTAGCAAGCCATCCACTCACAAAAATAAAGTTTTTATATATTTACGGGAGGACATTTACAAAATATCTTCATGGAACATGATCTTTCCTTCATATCCTAATGATTTTTGTATATTACTACAAATGTTCTTGTGCTACTTAAGACTGGTTTTGTGATCCAGTGTCATATTTGAAAGGATACTGTACATCTTTAGTATTTTAAATAGCAAGCAGGAGGGATTTGGGGTTTTTGTTGGTTGACAAACTTAACACACACAGTGCACGAATAAATCATTTATTCGATATTTATACAAAACATTTAAAACATATAAAACATTTATACAAAACTGATTACAGACAGTTTAAGTTTCTTCAGTGTACATCATATTGAGAAACAAATTTTATGTTTTTTAAATTTTGTTTTATTATTTGTCATATTATTTACTGGTGTCATTACTATCATACTGTATTTAAGATTGCTTTTTAACAATGCACATTTTTAAAATTCACTGTAGAAGTACATTTGACTTGTATACTTCAATGGTTTAGGATGGAGGAGAATTGTACTTCAGTGATGTTTATAGTGATTCCAGAATCCCAGAAGACCTGAAGGCCAACAAAGTATTATGGGGTAAGGAAAACATATTTTCTGTCTAGATGTTGCAAGCTACAGCATGGTCATATAAATAACTTTAGTGTAAGTCACATATAACAAATAACAAAGGCACTGGCTTATCTGCACACATTTTTTAGGTGAGTGTCTCAGTGGGGCATTGTGGTGGGAAGACCTGATACGACTGGCTGAAGAAGTTGGTTTCAGTAAACCGCGACTGGTTACTGCCAGCATTATCACTGTGGGCAATAAGGAACTTGAGAAACTTCTTGGTGAGTCAAGATTTTTAAAAAGTGGTGTTTGAATCTACTGCCTTGTGATACTAAGCAATAAATGATATAAATGCAACATCAGGTTCAGTATATGGCATGCTGATATACAATATGAGTGCATTCTTGCTTGAACTGAAATTCTTTCTGGAGTCATTTAAATGCACATTTGCTTTTTCATTTTGTAAAAACACATAAATATAATTTGTAAAGCATGATTTTCCATAATCGGGTAAGTGCCGCTTTCAGCGTCTATCACATCCATAACGTTTCATATTCCACATAAATAGGGCATATGAAAATTAAAATATAATAGATATTTTAGGTTTTCTTCACCACTTGGGTATTATTTCTGGTTTGTATAAGCTGTATAGACGTTTTAAAGCAACAACGTATACATTACTGCGCATACACGTTTTTTGGCCCAAACTTAACATCCGGTACACATTTGCAAAGAATAGGGTCCCTGCAGAGTATTTCTGATAACAAGCAAAAGAAATAAGTACATTCATTAGCTAGCAAGTTAAAAGTATGTCGAGCCAATATTATTATAAGTACAACAACAACAAAGACTTTTTACCATTAATAAAATGCATAGACCAAGTTACAACATTTTTTGGCAGAATTTTGTCATTATTCATTAAATTGTTTCATTTTGTTTTGATGGTTTGGCAATATTAAAAATGTAACTTTAATTAGGTGACTGCAAATTTGTGTCCGCAACATACCGGCTCTACAAGCTACCAAAAGGTTCAAAAAAGAAGACCTGTCTGGCCATGTACAATGGAAACATTACGGGTGTGAAGGAAAGCTTCGAGTTTGATGCTCAATATACCTTTAAGGTATACAGTTACTACTAGTTAATACTCTGCTAGAAATAAGAAATCTCTACATGCTTTTTCCTTCTTTGAATTTAATTATTGTGTTTAAATAAATTAGCTATAGTGTATGTTATTGTGAGCATAATAATATCTTAAAATGTAGTTCACATACTGCTAAATTTTATTTTGTCTGTGGTGTAGATATGTGTCAATTATATGCAGATTTAATTAAATGCTAATATGAACACACATGTCATTTGTATTTTAGAGGTTTTCTGTAAATGCTTTTCTTGAAAATTAGGTTAGCTTTGATTAGGTTAGGAACAAATCTTTAGGAGCCAAATTAGATGAGCACCTTTGATTTACATACAATATAAAATAATGAGAACACCTTTGGGGCTTTCTTTAGGCAAATGAAATAATGGAAGTGGATGGTGATGTGGCCAGTATTCTGATCCACTCCAGATTGTCAGAGGAATTCACATTGCAGCCTCAGGCAGTTAACGTCTCCGCAGGTTGCTATGCTAAACCCAAGGTACGTGATTCGATTAACAGATCATTAGCTGGAAACCATAGTAACTGTTTATATTTTTTATTTACGAGTAGGGGTGTAACGATACACCAATTTCACGGTTCGGTTCGGTTCACGGTTTTAGAGCCACTGCAGTTTGGTTCGGTTTGATGTGGGTGCAGGGTTCATGGCATAGTACCAGCAATGCTAAAAAACACTAGATTAAACTTTTAACTTCATCATAATAACAACAACTATTTAACTTATTCACTTTATACATTGGCTTCATGTTTCTCTTTGGAAGACAGCAATTTAAATGTATAATATTTAGAAAATATTGTTTTTAGTTGTTTTAAGTGTTCTAATTATACAAATGTAAAGTTAAAAAAATAGTTGACCCGTCACGTGTTGGGCTCTTTCTGGTCCGTGTAGTGTGAGTTCTAGATAAAAAGACACTGCGATTTGTGAAAGTGACTTGACGTGTGGCCAAGTATGGTGTCCCATACTCGGAATTTGTGCTCTGCATTTCACCCATTCAAGTGCACACACAATAGTGAAAACTGATAAGCAACACTTGCTGTTCGTTGCAGCCACGGTACACAGATCTAGACGGACTAGCTCCTGTTAGGGACTGTACAGTTTTTAAAAGACAAACTTTAAAATGTGGACTGCTTATCTCAAGCAAATAGATAACAAACATTAAACATCACTTAGACTGAATGTGCTCATAGTTTAAAAAGAGTTTGCAGTTTTCAAATAAGTTCATGTAATCATCAACAGTGTATGGACTTCAATAAAAACACGAGCAATAAACAAGGATTCTTTACTATTTTTACCGAAGTGTTTTGTTCGAATATATGTGAATATGTAAGTGTGGACTACATTTGTCATCTGATATGCTTGATGTAAAGTAGGTATTTCTTCAACTTATCGTCTTATAAACAACACAGAAAGTACGTAAAAAAATGTAAAAAACAGCTTTTGCACTTTAGTATAATGTTTATCAGATTAATGGACAGCTGACAATACAGCAGCTTTATGATATTATGTGCATGCGGTCCGTGTAACGCTTTGCATTTTACTTTTAAATATAAAAACTGTAACACATCTTTAAATAGCACACAATCGACATCATGTAAAGATATTGAAAATCCTCAATAATTTTCTCATTTTTACTGTCACAACAACTGAATCAATAAAGTTGCTAAAAATCTGCTGTCAAGTATTATAATCATCCTCCAATTCCTCCATAAAGCAGTGGACAGTATGCTGATATAGTATGTGCAGTCAGTGTGCAAGTTCACATTCTGCTATAAATAAATGACTTGAAATACGGCAAAAACGCATTTGTTTACATTGAACTGGGAGTTTTACCCATCATTTGCACAAAGCGTCATGGTGCGTAGGAAACTTGTGGATATATTAATCCTGCATGGTTCGTATAAATGAATCAACATTTTTTCATATTTTGAAAAATCTCAAATGAGCTTGAATTTTTTAAATTGTCTGTGTTTAGACTATCATGTCTGTAAGCTAAGAATAACATATCTGATCTTATCATAGGGATTCATATTGTAGTGTCAGGGGTGCCCAATCCTGGTCTTGGAGATCCACCATCATGCAGAGTTCAGCTTCAACCCTAATGAAATAAAAATTCAGAAGATCTTGACTAGCTGCTTCAGGTGTGTTTGATTAGGGTTGAAGCTGAACTCTACAGGACGGTAGATCTCCAGGACCAGGATTGAGCACCCCTGCTTTAAACCATTAGATTTATCTACAAAGCACAGCTGCACAACCTTACAGCTGTATCATTTTTATGATTGATGGACAGATATTTTTATGATTGATGGACAGATATAAGTTGTTTGCACACCTCCTTTATTTACATATGCATGTTAAATGCATAGGCAGCCACAGACACACAAGGCCAGACAACTGGAACACAAAGCCTTGGTCACAAGGAAATATCTGCCCTTCCAACCAACGAATACCATGTTGTCAGTGCTTGTGGGGCTTTATCCCAAGCAAACACAATAAAGGACTGTTGAGAATTATCATCCATTAGTCAATGAAATGACCACAGTGGTTATTTGATAAATGCTGGCTTGAAGATTATGCTACACATACTATTGATAATGCCTTAGTTTTAGGAAAACCTGAAAATATCATTTTAAAGATATATATTAGAAATGTGTATATGCAATTGCATTGAGCAAATTTGTGCTATGTCGCGAAGCTCTAGTTGTATTCATAAAGATCAGACATGATGAGATCAGACATCAGTCACAATCTCGTAATGGAATTAACATGAATGCGGATTATATAGCACATAATGTAACAGCACAGTGGTATAAGAAATCAGTATAAAGATATGTTCAAAAATTCTCAGATACAACCAATATTCTAAACAGCTGTAAATATTTTGTAGTTTAATCTCTTGAATATTTCTCTCTCTTCAGGAGGTTTCAATGAATCCTTTTGAACTGGTCAAGCAGTTGGGAAGTTCAAGTATCACTCCATCCACTGGAGGGTGCTGTGCTGGCCAGGAATCATGCACCAAGTAGTTTTAAGTTCAGAGATCTCTATTGTTTGGTGTTTTTTTGACATTTGTTTTAAAACTGAAATTAATCAGTGTTACTTTTAATCGTTATTGTTAATTGTAAAACTAATCATATATGATATCTTTTTATTTTAAAAAAAATGCTAAAAATATAAAAAAGGTATGTACAGTATGTATGTACTCTACAGTATAGAGCCAACCTTAGTTAAACACACTTGAACTGGCTAATAAAAATCCCAGGCATGTGTGTAAAGTATGATTGCACAAAACATTTGCATTTTTTAATATATAATTAATGGGCTACTTGCTCAACTAAACTAGTCGTTTCCTGTAACAGTGTCCTGTAACACATTTTTTATCATGCCTTATTGTGACTTTTGTGACTTTACATTAGCTGAAATTCGTCTCTTAATTATTATATAATTGAATACTCAACCTATAAAAACTCTGAATAAAAAGCAGATGTATGTACCTCGCAACAGCATCACTGTCCTTCTTACTAAAAGTTTGTCTCATTCATTGATGATATTTTATTTTGGTCAACGACAATTAAATTATGCAATACAATGATTGCGAAAGATGTTGCTTTTGGTGAATGTTCTATGTGGGTTTTAAATAAATTAGTAATTCATTTACAGTGGACAGTATTTAAAAATAACAATAACTGTCTAATGGCCAGGCTTTCATCTTCCAACAATTCAATCAAATTGTAAATAATGAATTGGTGTTATGGGTGTACTATAATAGGTTTGCCTTAGTGTTTTAAATGTTTGAAGTCTCAAAACTACTACATCAGTCTACGAAGGTTAATAACATTTAAAAAATTGTTACTGCTGCCTTTCCTTCAAATAAAAGATGCATCAAGGGCACAAAGGTGGTGCTCACGAGGACACTTCTGAGCACTAAAATGACCAATGGGACACCCTATGGACTCGTAGAGTTGGCAAGCACGCTCAATTTAAGGCCACAAGACCGCAAGTGTGCCATTTGGGATGGCCTATATGTCATCAGAGTATTAGCCACTGGAGGGTGGAATGCATTTTCATATTTTGACTAAAGATTAAGAATTAAAATGTAAAGTAAATAAGCGCATGTCAGAAATTACATATATTAAAGTGTTAAACTTTTTACTCATCTTACACAGTACATGGCATTAACACTGAATTTAATATGACCAACAGCAGGAGAAGCCGCCATGTTGGCATGCCCAACCATCATTGACTAATTGACTTAGAATCAAAATAACGATCTAAGACCAGGTGCATAATATGTTTTTAGTTTCTAAGTATTTAAATGAATTGTTACTTCAAATGTTAATATATATTTAAATAAATATAATAATTAATACACATTTTATAACAGCTAAGAGATTTAGGCACTTTGCTTTGCATCGCACCCTTTAGCTGTGTACAATTACTGTAAACCATAGCTTCTTGAGCCTTGTTGCCAATTTATCCTGATTTGCGTAGACTTGGCATTAAACATTTACTTGTCATGTTACATGTAATCTTTATTGTATCTTTATTGCATTGTTACATATCAACTAGCTAAAAGCTTGGTTTATTGAACTTTTGTAATTAAATCATTTGTCATTTGCATTTGATGGTTTGGGGTTCCAGAATGCTGCATGCATGGGAAAAAACTCTAGCCCTTGTTTAAAAAAAAAGCGTTATACAGCAAAAGCTCCAAATCATTTAGCTGTTCACCCAGAAACCTCATAATATAAAGTGAGAAAAAAATATTGGTACAATAAAATCTTATTTTTAGCAATGTAGCCTATATATTGCATTGTTGTCTATGGGGTACTGAAAGCTCTTAGACTACATTAAAAATATTTTGTTTCGAAGATGGTTGTGGAATGACATGAGGGTGAATAAATAATGATAGAATTTTCATTCTTTTGTGAACTATGCCTTTAATAAATAAGACCTTATTTAAAAAAGTGTTACTGTTTTGTATTTGCCACTCTGACAAATGCCACATTTGTAGTCACTTTATGCAACATTGAACTGCTCACTACCTCTTTCAGCATTGGTCTGACCCTCTTCAACTACCTCTTCAGACAGTTAAACAAAGCCTGCTCTCTTTGTCACTTTAATCAGACTGATAAGCTCTTTGCACTACCTCATCTGCACTGTATTATTCTGTGTTAGTGTTAACCTATCTGTATGCACCTAGGATCTGAGAGTAACGCAATTTAAATCCTCTGTATGTATGTACTGTACATGTGGCAGAATTGACAATAAAGCTGACTTTGACTTTCCTGAATTGTAAATTGTAAAATTACTTTGGATAAAATTGTCTGCCAATTGCACATAAGCAATCAATCTACCAACTCTTCGAAACAGACCCAAATCCCATATATTTGGTTTAGTTGTAATAAAACATTAAACTAAAACCGTTGGGCCCAGGTTAACCCAGGGCTTAAGCTTAGTCCCAACGTGGCTAAAATGCATGTCTGAGTTTTCTTAACTGAAAAACAACATATTATATCAGTGCCAGTCATTCATTAATGTTTTTAAGCCATGTGTATAACATAATTAAACTATAAGGTCTATACTCCTGGCTTAATCTAAACTGTTTCTATGAAACTTCCCCTTATAATAGTAAGGCTTTAAAAGACCAAGAACAGGGTTCACTTGGCAGAAACATAACCAATCTTTAAGTTGCAGTTAAGCAAGCAGAAACATTTAGCCCATAACTTTATTTTTCCTAAAGTTGGACTTGCTCAAATTGTCCACAAATTACCTTAAATTTGATTGTGAAATCTTAAATTCAACCATACTGATCTCAGATCCCCGATAATGAGCCAATGTAATGGCCTACTCATCGCTCAATAAAGATTATTACTTTACATATTTTTATGAGGTTTTGTATCTCTTGCATTTCTTGTAATTGTCACCCATCACGGATGCTGTCACCTCATGTTAACTAGCTGCTTTCCAAAACAGTCACGAGGAAACTTTCATACACGCTTATTTTCATAAAGTGCGACAGTTCATTGGCTGTACCAGCTGCGAAGTACCCGCCTCCTGTCCAGCTGCGCCACCGGATTGGGTGACGGAGTCGCCTGTCACCGAGACATCAGTAGGGGCACGAGTTCGCGCTACTCCCCTCGAGTGCGATCAGTTTCAGCCGCGTTGAGAGACCTGATGCACGAGTCAAGGCGACGCGCAGCAACGATGAAGCCGGACTCCGATTGGCTCTGATTTTAAAAGCCCCTTTCATTCAAGAGGCTGTCCATTATCATGATGGCAGAACCGTCGGTTCCAGTACCCCTTAAAAAAATGGCGTCACTTAGCCGGGTCCGAGCTTTTACTTTGATTTTTCTAACTGCAAGCAGTTATTTAATTACTCCGACAAGTGGCAGAGAAGCAGGAGAAGAGGAGACGGTGATCATCGGACTAAGACTGGAGGATACGGATGACATTTCGTTTATGGATAAGGGATATTTGCGGATCAGTGAGAGGTCTCGAGTGAAACTGAGAGTGTATGGACAAAACATCAACAACGAGACTTGGTCCAAAATTGCCTTTACGGAACACGAGAGAAGTCGAGTTATTGGAAACATCGATAGCTCCTCGGGGGACAACAAGAGCCAGGAGGAGACGTCGGGCTTGCACCCCTGTGGCATTAGAACTTCTGATATTTTAATCTTACCCAACATTATTTTAAATCGCAAGACGTCTGGTATCGTGGAAATCGAGGTCAAACCTCTGCGAAAGACTGAGAGAAGCAAAACTTACTACCTGTGCATCGCCACTTCCACACCTGCCGTGGCTGGCATGCACGACCCGTGGACAGAAAACACGTGGATCTATCATGATGGAGAGGACACCAAAGTCATCGTGGTCGAGGAGAAAAAGTTCCTGCTCCCTTTCTGGCTTCAGGTGATCTTTATTTCAATGTTGCTGTGCCTCTCGGGCATGTTCAGCGGGTTAAATTTGGGTCTGATGGCTCTTGATCCCATGGAGTTGCAGATCGTTCAAAACTGCGGGACGGAAAAGGAGAAGAATTACGCGAGGAAGATTGAACCCGTGAGGAGCCAAGGAAACTATTTGCTTTGCTCGCTTCTTTTGGGGAACGTTCTGGTGAACACCACCTTGACCATTTTGTTGGATGATATTGCCGGTTCTGGGTTGATAGCTGTTGTGATGTCCACCATTGGAATTGTCATTTTTGGGGAGATCGTGCCTCAAGCTATATGTTCACGGCACGGTCTTGCTGTGGGTGCGAATACAATCTTCTTGACCAAATTCTTCATGCTGCTCACGTTTCCTGCGTCCTATCCGGTAAGTAAACTTTTAGATTATCTCCTCGGACAGGAGATCGGCACCGTGTACAATCGGGAGAAACTTTTGGAGATGCTGAGGGTCACGGATCCGTACAACGATCTGGTGAAGGAGGAGTTGAACATCATTCAGGGTGCATTGGAGCTGAGGACTAAGACCGTGGAAGATGTTATGACTCCGTTGCGAGATTGCTTCATGATCACCAGTGATGGAACGCTGGATTTTAACACCATGAGTGAGATCATGGAGAGCGGCTACACGCGCATTCCGGTGTTCGAGGGGGACAGATCTAACATCGTGGACCTGCTGTTCGTGAAGGACCTGGCGTTTGTGGATCCCGACGACTGCACCCCGCTGAAGACGATCACTAAGTTCTACAGCCATCCTTTACATTTCGTTTTCAACGACACAAAACTTGATGCGATGCTTGAGGAGTTTAAGAAAGGTGAGAGCGCGCTCGTATTTCTCATTTACTGATGCTATGAATGGTTTTGATCTTTGTTGCGCTTATTTTGAAATATATGTATTAACAATTTTAGTAATGTTTTGACAATGCTTCAGAAAAAAGTTTAGATACGAGAGAGTATTAAGTATATGGCGACGTTACTCGAGTGCCTTTACGCACTGGCTAAATTACAGCATTAACGTAACCGTTACATAGGCTACTTATTAAAAGTCTAATGGAATGTTTTTAAATGCCTTGATATTTTTTTACTTCATGTTTTGTTTTAAGTATTGAATCAATATAGCCTACGTAAAGAACGAAAAAGTAGCCTATTACTTGCCTGCGCAAGTAACACACATAATAAACGACCAAACAAACCTTTTGCAGAGTTCTTTCGAGTGTTTCTATTTCATTGACAACTATTTTTGGGTGGTCAGTTTTTGACCTTACTTGCTGCTATCAGGACCCTAAACGTTTCACAACGTGTCTGTGTGCAGGGAAGTGATTTCACTAATATGGTATCTTAATGTGCCCTCACACTGCAAAGGGTTAATGCACGCAGCAGAGGTGAGAATGTAGTGATGCAATGGAAATACACCGCAGGTGTACTGCAGTTGTTAAAGGATGACTCAGGGGGTTATTAGGTGTAATACTTTATCATTCAATAACATGCCAGTTTAAAACTGTGTTTTAAAGTATAGTATTTAAAAAGGGAAGATTTACTCCGGGAATTCTTTTAATTACAAGAATTCCCAGTAATTTAATTAACGGGCTCATATTTTTTTTCAACTTTGTATATAAATGTTGCTGTCTGGGTATAAAGAAACGTCTAAAAGGATACACACTTAAAATGTACTGCAAATATTCTCTTTAAAGGGGTCAAATGGAACAATTTTGTGTTTTCCTGTATGTTTGGTGTGTTACAAGTTGTTAATGCATATATTAGACACGTAAAATTGCACAAATTATAGTCTCAAACCAAAAGATATGTTCTGTTTAAAAGCGGTGGCTCATCCAGACTTCCCTAAAAAAAAAATGTATTTAAACACGCCCCCACAAATCTATGTCAGTGTGTTTTCATAACACTGCCCAAATGTATATGCAAAGAAAGACGGCGTTACTATTCTCACTGTATTGTTATTGCCACCGCCATGTGGTGGAGATGCTGTGTGCAAAAGAAAAACTACTTAGTTGGCTCTTCCTGAAATAGCAGCAGATTTCTGCAAATGTAATTGATCAGCTTGGTCATCTGCATTTTCTCGTACATATTTGGGCTCAAACTCACATGGTACCGACGACATTATAAGACATTACTGCTTGCAAGTGTTCCCTGGTCTATCTGCTTGTTTTTTATCCATCTTGGGTCTGAACTCATAAGGCAGAACTGACACTACTGTTATTACTTTTTTTTGTAACCGGTCTAACGCGAAACCGCTCCGTTAGCGCACCGCAACCTCACCATAGTAGGGTAAAAACGCAATCGCAATCTCTAACAAGGATTGACGTTTACACATGCACATCTACACACACTAGCAGGCCTCCATTACGTTTGAAAAAAGGCTTCTGATTGATTCGTGTGTTGAACTAATGAGGTGAAACTGACGCCATTCTTACTGATCATAATACTGTTTAAAGAGTACATTCCACAAGATCATAAACATTACATTTCATGCATTGTGTAATATTGCCGCGTTTGAAAGTAAACAGTCTGCCAAAGTTGTAAATCCGAAGGTGAACGAATAACAAAGTTATTAGCTTGTAAAAATGGGAGTCGACTCTGAATCACGCGAACGAGTTGTGACCCGTCCGAATCTTTAACCGCAGTGTATCTACATACATAGAAATAGTCCCCGCCTGCCCGCGAAAACTTGAACACGCGCGCTAAACCAATCACAGCAGACTAGACCATCTGACCAATCACAGCAGACTACGCTAGCGGAAAGCCGGGGATTAGCCCGATGAATCGCGGAACGAATCATTTGAGAGTCAGTCAAGAAGTAAGGTAATAAAAACGGCGTATTATTATGAAGTAATAGTGTTTTTACACCATGTATGTACATAAACCTGTTGTCGAACACTCCACAAACCAAAGTAGGCCCTTGAAAAACAGATGCTATTTACTCTTTAATTACTGTTAGAATATACCTGAGCAGTGAGCACATGATCCAATTACCCGTTATGGTAAGGGGCGTATGCTTTCCGGACAACTCGCACTAGGCGGTTAGCGAATCACAACACACTGAGTCCATTCATTGCGTATTTCGGAGGGAGGGGCTTCATTGAACAAGGAACAAAACAACGCTTTTCAGGAGCAGGGAAACAGCGGTAAACAATAAACGTAAAATAAGTGACAAATATTGCATTTTCTTAAATTATTCATTGAAACGGCATATTACACCCCAAAAAATACAACCAGGATCACGAAAACAGGCAAAACAGGAGCTCTTAAGTTTCTCAAAAAAAACTATAGCAAGAGTTGTTCAGTGCTCATGACTTAGACAGAACAAGAATGCTCAGCCATTAGAAAAATTGTAGAAACTTGGATGTGTGTGTGCATGCGTGTATGTGATGTAACACTTTTGTTTATGGCTGCTCTCCAGAGAAAATTCTTTATTGGTTGTAGTTATTCTAATGAGTGATTAGGGGAATGGGCACAACGTTTCATGTCAGCCTGACTGTGGTTTGCACTCTCAAAGTTCACTGACTTATAAGTCAGTGTTAATTATTCTAATGCCTCTTGTGGAGCTGCACAGCCAACCAAAGCAGGAACAAAATGCATCAGTCCTGCCAAGCACACCTTCCAGTGTAATTTGTTTTCCTTTGATGTTGCTTTCTGAGTTTTCTACTGCTGACTCATTTGAACATAATGTAGATGCTAGAATACGTCAATGGATAAAAGACACATATCTTCTAACAAATTAGGACCCCAGATAAGGGTAAACATGTCTTTGAAGGTCAGCCTGAAATTCCTGAAGCCACAGACTACTAAATGATGCTCGAAATGATTACTATTAAAATCTATACAGTATAATTAGAATTACTATGCCATAAGGAATCCCTGCTAAACAGTAGTTCTGCAATTAATGAGTATGTCATTGTTCATCATCTGGGCCTAACCCAAAGAAAACATTTGCTGCTTTTTAGTTCATGTCTGGCGTGCGTTAGATGAGTTTTGTTTATTGGTGATGGGACTTCAGGACAGGGTTGAGAAGCAGTGGTTTACTGTCATTACTGTCTGCTTAACAGAACAAAGTACACAGAGACAAAGGTCTTGAAATTTTTAACAAACTATTGCAGATCTTTATTTTAGTAGATTCATGTCTTATACCCTGAACTCAGTAACCCTCTAATATGACTTTAGCAGCAGCGTTGTTATCACTTATGAACATCTGCGGTCATTATCTGTGATTTATGCCCGATAAGAAGATTCTTTATCATCTTAGGGCATTAAAATAAAAATGTGTAACAAGCTACGAAAAGGTCAATAAACAGCATGCATATCAGTATGTATCCTGCGCTTTATCATTTAACATCCATGGATGCTATAATGTACCGTAATTCATTTACAGTAAAGGAATGTGCTTGCTTTATTTTAATGCAGTGCCACCGGTGATGGCTGGCCTCAACAAGAATTCTTGCACGTATTGAACCAATCCACCCACTTGCTTATGTAGGCCAATCTATGCTTAATTCAGATGAAGCAACCTCCTTTCCCTCTTATTTTAACATTTACCTTCATTTGGCCTAGTTATGGCTCAGTTATGCCTTATAATGGATGGAATTACTGCTTCCTTTACTGGGAAACCCGAATAACCTTTTATGTCATTTAACATATTGTACTATTCTTTGCATTTTTTTCTGATGAAAAAGTCACCAGTGTTCTAATTTTGTTAAAGGTGCTGTGTGTAATGTTAGCAGGATCCAATGACAGAAATGCAATATAATCTACATAGCTATGGTGTATAAAAACCTTACACGATGAAAATGTAGGTTTTTATATCTAAGCTATTTCTATCTACATACACTGTGGGTCCTCTTAAATGTTGCTTCTACAGTATCCCTAAACAGAGCTCATTTTGTAAATATTTTATCTCCTTCGGCAAAGAATCTTTGTCCTTTTTAGCCACCATAGTGCTTCGAAAGGGAGGGGTGAGCGGTGGAGTAAGCCGTTGGTTTCAATTCACAACCTCACCGCTAGATGCCACTAAAATCTCCACATTGCTCCTTTAAGATTGAAAAATTAATGTTTTTTCTTGAGTTTGTTTTGGTAAGATTTGAATATGCTATTGTGATGTGTCAGGAAATGTGAGTGTTGATGCAGTGTGAGGGATTCCCACTATGGTTTCACACTCTCTGCTTTAATGTATGTCCTTGCCAATGACACTATGTACTGGTTTAAATACATTTTGACTGCAAGTCACATAATAGCTCAATTCATTAGTACACTAGTGGTCAAAAGTTTTGGGACACTTGAGCGAAATTTTTCTCATTATTTAAAAAAAGGTTTGATCTGAGGTGTTTGCTTAAATATCTGAAATTAATTTAGTAGACAAAAATATAATTTTCCAAACATAATTATAAACATTATTCTAAAATGTGGAAAAAATATGAACACATAAGTGAGTAAGTGTCCCAAAACCTTTGACCGCTAGGGTACAGTCTTTGGATGCTGAATTCACATTTCTAGAGCAAAATGCAACTAAAGTGGTGTTAAGTGTTGCATTGTTTGTTAAGCTAAAGACAGCAGTTCCATTTGACTCAAATGTTAGTTAAAAGGGTCATTTTGGGTGGCTAAAACGAACATTATTGTGTGTATTTGGTGTAATACAGTGTGTTTACGTGGTTAACGGTTCAAAAAACACCTTAGTTTTTACATACTGTACATTACTGTTGCTCCTCTGTGCCCCGCCTTTCTGAAACACATCGATTATTACAAAGCTCATTGTTGTGAAAAGCATGGTGTGCTCTGATTGGCCAGCTACCCAGTGCATTGTGATTGGCTAAATACCTCAAGCATGTAGAGGAAATGTAATGCCATATTCGAAACATCAGCTTCCAAACCATATTGACAACTTATAATGTCATCGGTACCGTGTGAGTTTGAGCCCAAATATGATCAGAAAATGCAGATGATCAAGCTGATCAATGAACTTTGCCAGCGTGACAGCAGATCGTAAAACTATTACGTTTAGCAATTAGCTAATAGCTAACTTCTTGAGCAGCCTGTGATGCTGCGTTTCGACACAACGCGACAAAAACAATAAAACATATTTTAAACAAGGCATTTGTTGCATCCAGCGGGGACATAATTATTGAATATACTGACTTAGATTTACATCTTTCATGTTGCAGTGCGCTGCAGGGGAGAACAGTCAGAGAATATTACAATAAACATAAAACCATTTCTGCATTTGTGATCATAGGAATGACAAAAAGCTCACGTTTGAATTGCCAGTAGCAATTTTTTCAAGAAATAATGAAAACATACTGTCTTGGCAAAATATGGATTTTAAAAACAGCCTTTGTGCACAACCAGGTGTTAATGTGCTGCACACACTCGGATTTTGATGTACTATTTTGGAACAGTGTTGTAATTAAACCCTAACCACTGCTTTCTAACTAACTATGTCCTCGTTTGGAAGACCCAACAAACTAGGTTTTCGCTTGCCATGAAACACACAGCGTCTCCACAATATGGCGGTGGCAACAACACTACAGTGAGAATAGTTACGCCTTCTTTCTTTGCGTATACATTTGGGCGGTGTTATGAAAAGCTTCCCACACACTGACGTAGATTTTTAGCCAGGTCTGGATGATCCTCCGCTTTTAAATAAAACAGCAAATTTTTGCAATTTTAAGTGTCTAATATATGCATTAATAACACATCAAAGATACAGAAAAACACGAAATTGCTCCATATGACCTCTTTAATATAGAGCTTGCACTCATTCGGTGTATGCTCCTCAAAACTCATGCTAAGACTTGGCTTTTTAAATGACCTACATTCCTCAGATTCTGGTTCATGAACATGAAATGGCCTTAAAACCGATTAGAGAAACAATTGAGAAGTGCCAATGCTTGCAGAGTACATTCACACAGTCTATCTAAGCTAGCATTACTACTAGCCTCTACTGTGTCTTGTAAAAGAGAAATTAAGCTTATGTTTTACTCCATGTTAGATGTTTATTTTTCTCACTATTATATAATTGAAATGTTTTTGGATTCAGATTTCTATTCTCACGCATTGATTTATCTCCACTTAAAAAATAAATACATAAAATAAATTCAGTTTGCATGGCAAATAAACCGAATAA
The DNA here is from genome assembly GCA_026939265.1 of Oreonectes daqikongensis. Classification (NCBI taxonomy): domain Eukaryota; kingdom Metazoa; phylum Chordata; class Actinopteri; order Cypriniformes; family Nemacheilidae; genus Oreonectes; species Oreonectes daqikongensis. Next base: position 4,536,329 of record JAOTQM010000033.1, on the reverse strand, counting down.
CTCAAAGTATTAGGTGATACTAGGTGTATTAGGTGAATTTATACATAACATTTAATAAAACATTTTTGTCACTAAATAGGAGATAGGGAACGATTCTGACAGTGTAAATATGCTGTCCATTTGGGAGAATTAATTCCTTTCTATAGCATATAGAAATATATGCATATATCCAGAGAGTACTGCTCATTTTTCAAGATTCAAGATATGGTTGAGTGGTTAATAACATCGTTTTCTATGGTGTGACAAACTTAGAACAGCTTTTAAAGCTCTATGGAAGAGACCAAACATTAACAGTTTGACAGAATGAAAAATATAAACAGTAGCACTGTTGAGTGGTGGAGGAGACAAGCATCGGTGTCATGCACCAATATAAATCACAAGGTTATAACACACTATATATGTACACATAACTGATATTACTTTTTCTGTAGTAACAGTTTCATAATAAAGCTAAATTAAGAATCTGTTACCTTTTTATACAATTATGACTGTCACATTGTCATATGCAGTTTTGCCAAGCTGTGCAGTAAACAGAATTCTACTGGTTGAGAGTTGCATTTTAGTGGGCCTTTAACTTGTAAATATTAGAGATGGTAAAGAATAGAAGTTAAACAGTTCTTTGAATGAATCTGAATATGTGCTGTGCTCTGCATTAGCTGGAACATGGAGACAGCTTGAAGCAAGAACCCCACTTTTTGAGATTTTGTTTTCACACATCATTAATCTTTGTGAATATCATTTTGTCATGTTGTTTTTAAAAACTCCCTTTAAGCTGCTGTCTGAATCCACTAACCATAGATGAAAAAACTCAGGTCTGCTTACTCTGCTACTACAATTCTTGGAAAGAAACTTACTTATTTTTTTATTGAAGTAAATCTGCTTTACTGTACTCTAAGGCCAAAGGATTCTGCATAACTTTCTTCCTCTCCACATACCCCCCCCCCCTTGCCATCTACTTCACAACACATTCACAGCAGCAGAACCCACTTGGGTTTTAAAACTGCCCCCTGGCATTCCCAAGCATTCTGTGACATGCCCCCTCCCCCAACACCCCCTTCCATATTGTCCTTTTGCCCGTTTCCCTCAATGTTGTAAATTACAAGTGACACAAACCCTTGTCTAATGCCCTGGCATGGAAGTCTTCCAACCAGAAGAGCTCTGGGCTAGCATCATTGACTGAGGTCTCTCTCACTCTCTGAGTTAGAGGAAGAATAGCAGTGCCAAACGGGTACTCTATGGAGGTTTATAAAATACAGCACTAGTTTTTGTTAAAGACTAAATCTAAATAAACTTATGTTGCAGTTTGTCACTTTGTGGTGGTAGGCTGACTGTATTCTCAGGTCTATAAAAATTACATAATGTAATTTGTGTATTTATATTATACATAGTACACCTTAATTGTATTTACACTGACGGTCAAAAGTTTTGTTCATATGTTTTCCACATTTTAGAATAATAATAAACATTAAAATTATGAAATGAAACAAAGGGAACTATGGGAAATATGTTATATTTTATTGTCTTCAGTGTAGTCACCTTTCGACAAAAATCTGCAGAAATGTTTTCATGTAATTTTATCAAGCAGCTTCTTGAGGTCTCACCCTAAGATGCTTTTTAAACAATATTAGAGGAGTTTTATCTATTCTGTGCTCTTATTGGTATCCATTAAAAAAACACTAAAATTCTTTTTTTAATTAAATAAAATGTTAGTTTATCAATGATTTCAGATATTTAAGGAAACACCTCAGATCATTTAATAATGAGAAAAATTTCACTCAAGTGTCCCAAAACGTTTGACCACTAGTGTACATATAGTGGTATGACAAATAAATAGTGGTATTTATATGAAAATCATATATTAAAATATATATATATTATGTTCAGAAAGAAAAACAAATTATTGTAATATACAAATTAACCTTTGCTTGGTCAATGTACGATTTTGAGGGCTTTGGCAGATATTTACTTGAACTTGTTTTGTGAGCTATAGCTTATTGATTTAATTATAAGAAATGTGAATAAGAAAGTGATCATGTTGTTCAAAACTTGCTTGTTTATTCTTCCATGAAACATAAAAAGAAATATCTAGCAAAATGTCCAGGCTGCTATTTTTTTCATCATAGGTTCCATATATTGCGGTGATGGCAGGGATCCCCCACTACTTTTTGCCAGAGCTGATTTTCTTCCAAAACACATTTTCTCTTCGTTTTGGTCTTTCATCCACAGTAAGACAGCGTTTTTGTCAATGAAAACTGAGCTTTTCGAAAACGCACTCGACAATTTGAAAACGCTGTTTTTACGTTGTAGTGTAGATGAGGAAAACGGAGGTGTTTTAAACAATAACAAGTATTTGGAACATTGGAACATTACCGGTTCCAAAATAGTATTTAAATGAAATACATTACCTACAGTTTACTGGATTTTTGTTTGGTCCATAACAGTTAGTACTGACATGAGTTGGACATCATGACATTGGACATTCAATTTCTCTCTAACATCAGGATTGTTTGAAAGCCTGTGCAAAGAGGCTTGTTTCCACAGCCAGGAACAGAATAACGTCTGTCTGACATTACTATTCTTACTGCTATTTCAAGCTTATGGTGATTGTAAACAAATACTCCTCTTGCTCCTCAGACTCGATGGAGCCTACAATGCAATGATGGAAAAGTGGATGTTCTTATAGGTCATTTGAAAAAGAATCTACCTTGTGATGTGACATATCCAGACATTTTACACTTGTTTTTTCAGAGGACAATTATGCACCTTACAGGATGTATTAATAATAACAAGACATCTTACATGTGAAAGCTCAAGGGAAATTTGATTCCTCATGTTATGACCCCTTTAAATTCAAACAACATCATTTAATATGCTGCTATTAATGCGCTTCTGTTTAAAAGCTGTTTGCCAGTCCACTGCATAAACTGTTGTTGTTTACTTCAGAAGCAAGGAGATTCTGTTATCTAGAGATAGTGGTTATCTTAAGTTTTTTATCCTTTCAAAACTTCTGTTTATTCTAGTTACTTTTAAACAGCTGCACAGTCAGACAAATTCATTTGATGTATTAAAAGAATAGTTTATAGAATTGTGAGGTGGTATCACAGTTGATAAATGATGTATGCTTCAAATTCTGTATGTTTTAAATTCTAGTATGTACAAAATGTGACAAAATAGATCTAAATGATAGCTTTTCTACGCTATTTGTTAGGTATTCCAAGGACATCTATGATGACAATGCTTCTTAAACTCACCCAACCAAACTCCTGAAAGTTCTGGGAATGGCATGAGGGAGTAAAACCCATGGTGATAAAACATTTAGGGAGTAGTATGTGGTTTTTCCTGTGCTATGTCATGAAAAATGTAGTGTGGTTTTTGAATGCTCCTTTGAAAAACTAAGAGGCATCTCAAGGTCACCTATACCTTTAATGCTAAACTGTAACTAATACTAGGAGACAACAATACCATGCTATACCATGTCCCCTCCTCAAAAAAGCTGTTTTTTCCTAATGCTAACAAAGTAAATAAAAGATACAAGTATTTCAGTTACTCAATATCAACCAGTTAATGAGTGAAATAAATTGAATCAAGCATTGTCTAGGATATTTGCTGACAAAAAGTCACTAGTATCATAGTTCACTGCTTGCTGCTTAAAATAGTTTCAGTGTGTATGCTGTGTATTGTAACTCCTCAAGGAGAGGTCTTGTGACTGTGTCTGTCTGTGCTTAAATGGCCCCTTAATGATGCTGAATATCTAAGAAGCATTAACCCAGACTCAAATCGACCCAATACTCACAGACACATCACTGTTATTTATTGTAAACTGTTACTGAAAACACAGAGGTTGATATTTGTTTACCGCCCAAATGTACACGCAAAGAAGGCGTATCTTTAGTTATCACAGCAGTGGTGCTGCAGCTGCCATCATGTCACAGTGCAAATGCATAAGACTGAATAAAAACATACCTCTTGTAAAGCGTCCTTCTGGTTGATCTGTTGGTTTCATTCTACTAACTAGGTTCGAAGGCAAAAATGATGCCGATTTTACACTTTATCCACTTATGTACTTGTATTTATTATAACTGGTCCGACGCGAATCCACTCTGTGTGTGTGACGAGGCGAACTGATGATCATTCCGGCTTGAGAGTTGCGCGCTGGGAGCTTTCACACACTGTCTGGCCTCATGTGCAGTTTTAAACTGCTGGTTTAATCTGACACTGCCGTTATTAGCATACTGTGTTTGCAACTGTTATGACACACAACGTCTCTGAGTGAGAGAAGCAATAAACTGGCACTCGGCCTTGTCCTGGAAGTTACACCTCACACTAGAGGTATTTAGCCAATCACAGCGCACAGCTCAACTGTCCAATCAGAGCACACGGCACTTAAACGCATGAGAGAGCCATGCCAGAACGAGTCGTTTCAGAAGGTGGGGCATAGAGGAGATACAATAATGTACGATATGTGGAAAATAATGCGATTTTCCTCAAAACTTATAAACACATTGCATTACATCAAATACAAACAATAATATTGTTTTTAACTTGGCAATATTTCTCCTTTAAGGCAATAAAAACATAATGGTTCATTATGAAAGGTCTTTATACACCTCTGAAGACATAGTTATGTATATTATATTGCATTTATTTACATTAACATTTTGTCATTTAGCAGATGCTTTTATCCATAACATAATGCATAAGTGCAGTAAAGAAATGGTGTGATAAAGCCTAGCACAGTATACAAAGCTAAGGAATTATTATTATTGAAAAAAATTCTTTTTAAGAAAGAGTAGAAAAGAGAAAAGAATAGAAGTCAGTGTTAATCGGTCAGGTGTTGACGAAAGAGATGGGTTTTCCGGCTATTTTTAAAGAATCTGCTGATTTTGTAGCAGCAGGCAGATCATTCCACCAATGTAGAACGGATCCAGAGAAGGTACGCGAGAGTGATTTTTTTCCCCCTATTTGGGATGGCACCACAAGACGTATTTCGTTTGTGATTGTGATTGTGCAAGCAAGGAGTCCAGCCAGTAGCGCATTGCAATAGTCCAGTTTAGACAGGACAAGAGCCTGGACTAGGACTTGCATAGTATGCTCGGATAGTAAAGGTCTAATTTTCCTAATGTTGTAGAGAATGAATCTACAGGACCGGGTGGTGCTGACAACATGACTCATGAAGTTGATCATCAATTACCACCCCCAAGTTTCTGGCTGTTCTTGAAGGTGTAACGTTGTGCTGAATCTTTGGGTCGGCTGGAATCAGTTCTGTTTTTACAAGGTTCAGCTGCAGGTGATGGTCCTTCATCCAGAGTGAAATGTCACTCAGGCATGCTGAGATGCGCGCAGAAACAGTCTGATCGTCAGGCAGGAATGACAGGTGGAGTTGTATGTCTTCCGCATTGCAGTAATAGGAATAGCCATGTTTCTGAGTGACCAAACCATGGGATGTCATGTATATGGAAAAAAGCAGCAGTCCCAGTACTGAGCCCTGCGGCACCCCTGTATTGAGGTGTTGGGACTCAGAGACCTCACCTCTCCAGGATACTCTGAATGACCTACCCTAGAGGTAAGACTTGAACCATGGCAGCAGTATTCCAGAGACGGCCATAGCCCTGAGGGTGGACAGAAGGATGTGGTGATTAACAGTGTCGAATGCGGCGGATAGATCCAGTAAGATGAGTACAGATGATTTGGATGTAGCCCTTGCCAGTCTCAGGGCTTCAATGACTGAGAGCAATGCAATCTCTGTGGAATGACTGCTCTTGAAACCAGACTGGTAGCTGTCCAGGAGGTTGTTCCATGTGAGATAGGAGGAGATTTGGTTAAATACAACCCGCTCAAGAGCTTTGGGAATGAAGCAAATGAGGGAAACCAGTCTGTAGTTTCCTAACAGCGCAGGGTTAAGAGTGGGTTTCTTCAGTAGCAGTGTTATATGGGCCTCTTTGAAGACTGTGGGATATGTCCCAGTGGTGAGAGACGAGTTGATGATGTGGGTCAGAGCAGGGAAACCAATGGCGAGATGGCCTGAAGGAGATGGGTTGGGATGGGATCCAGCGGGCAGGTGGTAGGGTGGTTAGAAGCAGTGACCTTGGAAACACCCGCTTCAGATAGGAGAGAGAAAGATGGGAGCGAACACGTGTCGGGAATTTGGGCGTGTTCAAGAGGCAGCGGGGCAAAGAACTGACTTCTGATGGAGGTAGTTTTCTTTACGAAGAAAGACGTAAAATCATCAGCTGTTAAATCCGATGAAGATGGGGGAAGAGGCAGACAAAAAAAGCAGAGAAGGTTTTGAAGAGAGTACGAGAGTCAGGCGAGTTGTTGATTTTAGCGTGGTAGTACTTCGTTTTTGCAGAGGAGACATCAGCGGAGAAAGAAGAGAGGAGAGACTGATAGAGACAGAGGTCAGAAGGATCTTTTGATTTGCGACACTTTCTCTCAGCTGGCTTGATGCTCACAGAGAACATCCAACAACCAGGGGGCAGAAGGGGATGCACGGGCTTGTCTAGATAGAAGGGGGCATAAACTGTCTAAGCAGGATGTTAGCGTGAAGCAAAGAGTGTCTGTGTCACTGTTGGTATTCAAAGAGATAGCTGCTCAGAGAGAGCGTACGTAGGTTGCGCCGGAAAGTGACCAGTGGGGAAAGGTGTGCAGTGTCTGGAGAAGTTAGGTCAAGATCGAGAGTGACAAGGAAATGATCAGATGTGTGCAGCGGGGTGACCCGAGTGTGATGAGTGGAGCAGTAGCATGTGTAGATAAGATCTAGCTGATTACCAGACTTATGGGTTGCTGATGTGAAACACACTTGAGATCAAACTACTCAGTCAGGTTGTTAAGGTTGGCAGCCTGTGGTTTTTCAAGGTGGATGTTGAAGTCTCCAAGTACCACCAGAGGAGTACCATCCTCAGGGAGTATGACAGAAGCACATCCAACTCCTCCAAGAAATGTCCAAGCTGGCCTGGGGGGTGATAGACAACTACAAAATGAATCTTAATAGGGTTGGTGATAGTAACAGCATGAAACTCAAAGGAGCTGCTGTCACACAAGGGTGCTAGCTTTTTGAACTTTCAGTCATTAGAGATAAGTAGACTGGTCCCTCCACCCCTCCCTGTTATGCGAAGACTGTGGGAGAAAGTGTAATTATTGGAGAGGGCAGCGGGTGTGGCAGAGTCCTCTAATTTAATTCATGTTTCTGTAAGTGCTACAATTGAAAGTCCATAGTTGTTAACAAAAGTTGTAATGAAATCAGCCTTGTTCACAGCAGATTGGCAGTTCCACAAGCCTATAGGGAGAGTAAAAGGGGCATTTGTAGATCGTGAAACAGTGCGCAGGTTATTGGCATTGCGTTGCCTGTGATGATTCTGGAAATGTAGTGACAGTAGGGATTAGGAAACACATATTAATGCAAGGAGAATAGGAAATATACAAGATGAATAAAAAAATAAGGAATAAATATAATTATAACAGTGCAAAAGTTAGTACAAAAAAGTGTGATACTCAAGTGCCCTGTCTGGTGTCCCTGCTCGGTGTAGTCGCGCAGGTAGAGTCGCAGGTCTTTACGCTCTTCGGGCTGCACGCGATCAGGCTGCCGCGGTGGTTAATCAAACTTATATACCCGTCTGATTCATGTAATTGAATTCAGCAGACACGCCTTCTAATACCACGCAACAAACAAAGCGAAAACAGCCCAAACAATACCAAATGTGACTACACCACGTAACACAGCTGTAGTAAACGTTTATGTCAATAAATCCATCGAAATATTACACACAGCACCTTTAAAGACAGACAAATATGTGTAATGAATAAACATGCAAAAAATACAGTACTTGTATATGACAGACGGATTTGTAGTGATCAGATTTTAAATGCATCTCTCTTCATTATTAAACTGAGCAGCATGTAAAAACTTCTGCTCTTTATTGATTAAAAAGCGGAGGTGTGCAGATAACAATATTTTGTGAGTATTTAGCCAAGATAGATCGTGTTAGAGTCTGAACATGTATAGCTAAAAAATCTACACTCATCGGACATATGAGCTTCAAAAACTGGAGCACTGCCCAATGCCATTACCAAGCTGGAAGATTGATTGTGTTAATGCAATCAATATGGTTACCTTACTTAGATTATCTAGTTTATCTGTTTCAAAAACGGCCTATCTTTCTAACCCAGTTATCTTTCTAACCCAGTCTATTTAAGCTCTTGATACTGTGATATTTATTTAGAGATACTTATTTAAGGTGTAAATGCATATGTGTTTCTTTCGCCCACTTGTGATCCAGTCGACCAAAATGCATCTTAATACGAGGTGTAAAAAGGGCCTACTTAAGACATTCCCGATGATTCCCTTGTGGCAATATTAAGGTTGGGTCACTTCCTTGGAGCCATATATTTGTAATAAAATCCTAACAGTTCAATAGTGGATGACAATAGCAAAGAAAACAATTGTTACAGATTTGGGAGGTTTGATCTTAAAAGTCTTTTCTCCCAAGACATACTTGTTATTGATTTGCTGGCATGGGCAGGGTGTGAATTAAACCCTGTTGTTTGTTTGTAAAATGTGAAAAACTTTATATGAAAGTTGTAAACAAGAAAATTATCTGTAAAGTGCTTTGAGGAATTTATATTTAAAAAACTGCGGCTGATTTGCTCTAGTGTTATCTAGAGGTTATTTTGGCTGGTGTTCATAGCCACTGTGGGGGTTGTGCTGAGACTTAAAAATGACTTAAAAATGAAATGAAAAAGTCCAAAATAGACTGGACCTGTTTTTTTTGTGTGTTTGCATGTTGAAATATAACGCTTACACTTTCAGGTTGCAGGTTAAAGGATAAAGCTTAGTATATTTCATACCATTTACAGTTTCAGGATTGTGTGTGATTTGTTTTTTGCCAGTTAGCAGATGTTTTTCATCCAAAACAGCAGTATATATGTTGCAGGACTGTCCCCACCGGAACATCATGTAGTCTTGCTAGAGTCTTGCTCTAGGGCACAATAATAACAGAGTTACTATAGTTCCTGGCTCACTCTTATGTGGTGATACTGAACGTTCAGATGCTTAACCATTAATCTACTACTATGTTGAACATTTCTAATGAATCAGCATTTGTTGTGGCGTGTGATTCTGTTTGGTCTCCGTAACCATACGAAAGGTTTTTTGCATGGCTACTTATCTCATAAGTAAGTTATTGAACATGAAATATGGATTTGAAATATTTTACTAGCTTATTTTTAACAAATGCAGACCTTCCACAAGAAAAACATGCTTACTTTCGGTTTTAAGGTAAGACATGGCGTTTAAATGCCAGGAACACGCAATTTGGTTTAATCATTTGTCATATATGTTATTAAAAGACATATTTATATTACATTTTTGTGTAATATTAAACTGTTTCTGTCAAAATGATTTGCAGCATCTGGGTTACCATGTGTTATTAGTTTTAAGTGATTGTTATCTGGGAACATCATACCTTGGAATGTAGCGATCGGCCAATCAGAATCAAGTATTCCTGAGAGCAATGTAATAAATAGTAATATAATTGATCACTTTATTAAAGTCTCCATAAAATTGACAAAATTCATGTTCAGAAGATATAAGCATTCAAAGCTCCACCAAAATGAATCAACTGTTTTTGTGAAATCATTCTGCATCTGACCAATTTAAAGCTCTTCAGAATCTAGAGAATCTAGTGTTCAACCGCTCTAACTAATTTTAGAGGGCAGAAGCCATCTATGCATCAAAGCTACAGATTTCAAGGCACTTCATTGGCTCACTAAAACATGTTTTGATCGATTTAAACCATATAAAACAATGTATAAGAATTTTACATCGTTTAAATTGATCTAAACATGTTTTAAAGGGCCACACATCTAGCCCTTTTACAAAGAGTTAAATATATATTTGGAGTCCACTGAATGTGTCTGTGAAGTTTCAGCTCAAAATACACCCATATCTTTTATTATACTGTGCCCTAAATGTAAATATTTGCTTGGGAGAAAAACAGGCTGTTTTGGTGTGTGTCTCTTTAAATGCAAATGAGCTGCTGATCTACGCCCCCTTTGAGCCTGTGCTTCCAGAAACAACAAAACTGAAGCGAATGAGAAACTTCACCAAATTCTCTCAATGAGTATATGCACAAATGCATTATGTTTTTACAACATGCACATCGTTTTTATAAGCGACAGTACACAGGACAATGCGTCATATCTATAAACACTGAATACATGCTCTATATGAATAAATGCACAAACGTGTTATGTTTTTACAACGTACACATGGATTTTATAAGTGACAGTACACAGGACAAACGCGTCATATGTTTAAAAAGTGAAAACATGACCCATTATACATGCAGCCCAATGTAAAGTGATTTCACCGGATGTCTTCTGCACATTGTGTCTTTATTTTATAATTTATTTACACAGCGATGCAGTGGTCCTCTGTAAACTCTGCACACCGGAATTTACAAAAGTGATAGTTTATTCATTGATTAACATTAAAATACCAGGTTTTTCAACTAAAAGGGAATAAAACCAATTAAAAGTGGCTCATCCTGCAGTAGGAGTACATTTGAACTTGAGCTCGTGCATGTAGAATGTATGCGTCTTGCTAGTTGCGATGCGTTGGTGTGCTTCTCGTCCAGTCCTCCTCTTTTCGTTGTCTTAATTATATTGAAAAATAAACACGAATGAACATCATTCGATCTAAAAACAGAGTATTGCTTACTGGTGTATCATCTCTCATGTAATAACCCATGTTTTAATAACAAAACATAGAAATAATAATAAATAAATATAGCCGCAAGCGGCAATCCAGGGGTTCGAGCCTTCGAGGCCACTAGGGCACCTTCTACGTCGTCGACCAGGCTCAGGAGTCTGACCCGAACACACCCAGAACTGATGATACGCCCCTACACCAAGAAAAATGACTGGGATGGTCAGTATTTGGTCATACAGACTATGCATGCTTACACACACATTCACGTATACAACACACATCTGAATATCAAGTCATTTGGACAATTCGTTGATGAGAATCAGCTTCTCAAACTCATTTGGGACCATCCATTTCAGAAAGTGATTTGAAGATCCTGCGACGTTTCTGTGCAGAGAGATTTAATTTGTAAATGTCGTAGAGACACGGGGATTGTCGGCTTTTGTAGAGGGGAGAGAGTGCTTTAAAACGCAAGTGATTTGAAGATCCGGCGACGTTCCTGTGCAGAGATATTTAAGCCGACAATCCCCGTGTCTCTTTCAGATTTAATTTGTAAATGTCGTAGAGACACGGGGATTGTCGGCTTTTGTAGAGGGGAGAGAGTGCTTTCAAACGCAAGTGATTTGAAGATCGTGCGACGTTCCTGTGCAGAGATATTTAATTTGTAAATGTCGTAGAGACACGGGGATTGTCGGCTTTTGTAGAGGGGAGAGAGTGCTTTAAAACGCAAGTGATTTGAAGATCCTGCGAAGTTCCTGTGCAGAGAGATTTAATTTGTAAATGTCGTAGAGACACGGGGATTGTCGGCTTTTGTAGAGGGGAGAGAGTGCTTTAAAACGCAAGTGATTTGAAGATCCTGCGACGTTTCTGTGCAGAGAGATTTAATTTGTAAATGTCGTAGAGACACGGGGATTGCCGACTTTTGTAGAGGGGAGAGAGTGCTTTAAAACGCAAGTGTTTTGAAGATCCTGCGACGTTCCTGTGCAGAGATATTTAATTTGTGAATGTTGTAGAGACACGGGGATTGTCAGCTTTTGTAGAGGGGAGAGAGTGCTTTAAAATGCAAGTGTTTTGAAGATCGTGCGACGTTCCTGTGCAGAGATATTTAATTTGTAAATGTCGTAGAGACACGGGGATTGTCGGCTTTTGTAGAGGGGAGAGAGTGCTTTAAAACGCAAGTGATTTGAAGATCGTGCGTCGTTCCTGTGCAGAGATATTTAATTTGTAAATGTTGTAGAGACACGGGGATTGTCGGCTTTTGTAGAGGGGAGAGAGTGCTTTAAAACGCAAGTGATTTGAAGATCCTGCGACGTTTCTGTGCAGAGAGATTTAATTTGTAAATGTCGTAGAGACACGGGGATTGCCGACTTTTGTAGAGGGGAGAGAGTGCTTTAAAACGCAAGTGTTTTGAAGATCCTGCGACGTTCCTGTGCAGAGATATTTAATTTGTGAATGTTGTAGAGACACGGGGATTGTCAGCTTTTGTAGAGGGGAGAGAGTGCTTTAAAATGCAAGTGTTTTGAAGATCGTGCGACGTTCCTGTGCAGAGATATTTAATTTGTAAATGTCGTAGAGACACGGGGATTGTCGGCTTTTGTAGAGGGGAGAGAGTGCTTTAAAACGCAAGTGATTTGAAGATCGTGCGTCGTTCCTGTGCAGAGATATTTAATTTGTAAATGTTGTAGAGACACGGGGATTGTCGGCTTTTGTAGAGGGGAGAGAGTGCTTTAAAACGCAAGTGTTTTGAAGATCCAGCGACGTTCCTGTGCAGAGATATTTAATTTGTAAATGTCGTAGAGACACGGTAATTGTCGGCTTTTGTTGAGGGGCGAGAGTGCTTTCAAACGCAAGTGGTCTGAGGTTTCTACGACCTTCCAGTGGCTAGATATTTATTTTTGAAGTGAATTTGTATTGTAGTTTACTAAGAGCCAATGAGTGATGCTCTGCTGCCATCTAGTGGTTATAATACATTACATGTGTAACAATGTGGTCCTGTAAAGACACGTTTCATTTCCAACAACACAAAGTATACAATGCGCACACACTGGCATGACACAGACGGACATATATGCACACACACACGCATGCTCAAACAGCACATGAAACACAGGAAGACTGTTAATGTAACACGATTGGATCTTTAAACTGACCCAATAGTATTAAACTGACTTGATGTTTAATTAACAATCACAAAATAATCAAATGAAGCATATTTTGTTATACTTGGACATTAATATGCTCAGTGTTAAAGTTAAAAACTGATAATTCAGGCACCAAAACAGTAAGAGCACTGCAATATTATCATCATACAATGTCAGTCAATCTATCCGTTTTGCAAGGCCAAAAATGACTAGGATGGTCAGTATGGCTCAAACAGACTGTGCATGCTCACACACATACATATATACCTCAAGCATGTCATTTTCTTTAATATAGAGTCATTTGGACAATTCGGTTATGAGAATCAGCTTTTCAGGCTCATTTGGTAACATCCATATCAGAAATGGCCCTGTGTTGTTGACGCAGGCGAACCACGTTTTTTGGGAGTCCTCAGAGTGTCATCCTTAATCAACACGTCAAATACGGTGAAGATACGTCATTTCGTTTAAAAGTTATAAGCATATGTACACTGAAGAGCAAAAAAAATACCCACGACGAACTTTAGGTGCATTTTTCGGCCACTTCCGGTGAGATTTTTGACATTTGGGCATATCAATATAGTAAACCCATATAGGTAATGTTCTTCCTATGGTGGTTTCGTCTCGATCGGAGTAACGGTCGCGGAGATATTCGCGATTGTTTTTTTAGTGCTTAAACGCCGAACTGGGCAAACGGTAAGTTGAAACCTGGCAAGCTTGGTATCGTAGGACTCGGAAACGATTCAGGACCACAAACAATCAAGTCTCATGAAAATCCGTCAACGGCAGACAAAGTTATAGGCCTGTAAAGGTCAAACCGTTGCGTAGTCACTGTTTTTTCTGCCATTTGCCCCGTTATAGCGCCACCCAGTGTCCGAACGCCGCAATTTTTTTGTCGTGACCTCGGAGCGATGGTCTACACATATGTTTCAAACCACCTGAAGATATCTTGAAGCACTCTCGAGTTATTGCCGTTTGAATGTGATAGGCTCCGCCCATATCTGTTTTTGGCGCCCCCTACCCACCCTGAATAAAAATTTCAACTTTTTTTCGATGATTATTGATATTCACACTTCTCAGAATCAATCAGCGTTGGTTTGGTTCCGACTGGTTTACAAGAGTAGGTTTTTAACACGATCACCGATAACTCACGAACCGTTTGATTGACAGCAATGCTTCAAGAGGCAAAGTTGTTCAGCATGAGGAGATCTATAATTTGATATCAATAGTTTGTGTGTGTGTCAAACGTCACGTGATACACAACTTATACTATTCTGAAAAACGGTATTTCGCCCCCTGGTGGCCTATTGATTCCAAACTTCTTACAGGCCTTTAGGAGCACGACACGAACAAGCCCAGCGAGTTTCATTCCGATCGGTCTCCGTTAACCTCGTCTAATGAGTGCTCAAATTTCATTGGCCGATGGCGTCCACGATTTTTGAGATACGCCAATGTCCTTTTAGACACTCGTGGGACATCGCACAAAGACACACCATACCAAGTTACAAGTCGATCGGACTAACGGTTGCGTAGTTATGTCCATTTTCATGTTTTTTCCAGTTATAGCGCCACCTAGTGGCCTAACGCCGCGGTCTTTGTTACTGTGACCTCGGAGTGAGCTTGTACACATACGATCCAAAGCCCATGAAGATAGCTCAAACCGTTCCCGAGTTATAGCCCTTTTAGTGAAACTGGCTCTTCACACGTCTGACGTTTTGGCGCCCCCTGGCGTCCGTGACTCGAAATTTCAACTTTTTTTCGATAGTTATTCATATTGACACTCCACAGAATTCATCTGCGTTGGTTTGGTTCCGATTGGTAGAAAAACCAGGGACTAGTTCATTTCGGTCAATTTGCATATTATGCAAATTAACGGAAAATTTTCCCAGGCGGAAATGAAAACGGAGATATACGTTTTGTTTGTACTGGGACACAGATTACAATGATACTAAACACTTGAGAGTGCGAGAAACGGTTTAGCAGTCATTAGCGAAAAGGCTATTTTGCTTGCTGTAGCGCCCCCTATGGGCCGATTTGGCTGGCTCCGGGTTTCGGAGTAGCGAGCAAGACTACTACCATCTGACCGAGTCTCAAGTCTGTCGGCCTTACGGTTTGGGCTGCACGACGCGTTTTACCAAAGAATAATAATAAATATAGCTGCAAGCAGCGATGCCGGGTTTCGAGGGTCATAGGTCACAAGGTCACCCTGCCGTCGCTCACCGGGCTCGGAGTCTGACCCGAACACACCCGCAACGGATGACACTCACTCACACCCAGAAAAATGACAGGGATGATCAGTATCGGGTCATACAGACTATGCATATGCACATACGATACACATGGTCCATTATGCTGCTGGAATCAGAAGATGGGTATACCGTGGTCTTGAAGAGATGGAAATGGTCTGCAACAATCATCAGGTAGTGTGTGGCATTTAAATGATGCTCAGTTTGTACTAAGTTGCTCAGCATGTGTAAAGACAATATCCTCAAACCATATAAACCATTTCCTAATGTACCGGTCAGCGAGTGTCATGTATAGCAATAAAGCATCTTACAGCCAGTCATGTGTAAAAAGGGAGCAATGTAATATGTATAATACATTACATGTGTAACACTGTAGTCTTGTGAGACACATTTCATTCCTCTGTATGTCTGTGCATATAGCATAAAACACAGAGATACACACAGGCACACTCTCATTTAAACATGACACACAAAGTGTACAGTGCACACACACTTATATGCACACACAAATGCTCACAGAACACAGGCACACAACGCACACTCGGTGAACACAAACAATTGTTCACAGAAAACCGACACAGAAACGTTTGTACGTACATACACACACACACACACACAAACATGCATGCCTAAAACAAAGACACACAGACATACACAAAGCACAGACATTTACATTTACATTTACATTTATTCATTTGGCAGACGCTTTTATCCAAAGCGACTTACAATTGAGGAAAACAGCAAGCGATTCGTCTAAGTAAGCAATATTCACGAGAGGTGCTAGTAATACAAGGTTTCAAATACAACGTCAAGATAGTATAAGCAAGTATATAGAGAACATTAGAAAAGGAAAAATAGGGGTAAAAGTTTTTTTTTTTTTTTTTTTTTTTTTTTTTTTTATGAGACAGTTAAGTGCTCATGGAAGAGGTGGGTCTTCAGCTGTTTTTTGAATTGTGAAATTGATCCAGCAGTCCTGATGGAAACAGGAAGATCATTCCACCAGCCGGGAACGGAGAAAGAAAATGTCCTTGAGATGGATCTCATGCCTCTCTGTGAAGGAACAATGAGGCGCCGCTCGTTTTCAGACCGCAGACTTCTGGAGGGGATGTAGGTCTGTAAGAGAGAGTTGAGGTAGATGGGTGCTGTGTTAGTGGCTGTTCTGTAAGCAAGCACCAGTGCCTTGAACTTAATGCGTGCCGCTACTGGGAGCCAGTGTAGAGAGATGAGCAGAGGTGTGACATGTGCTCTCTTGGGCTCATTGAAGACCAGGCGTGCAGCAGCATTCTGGATCATTTGCAGAGGTTTGAAGGCACAGGCTGGGAGACCGGCCAGAAGAGCATTACAATAATCCAGTCTAGAAATGACAAGTGCCTGGACGAGAAGCTGTGTTGCATGTTCTGTTAAGAACGGTCTGATCTTTCTAATGTTGTACAATGCAAACCTGCATGACCGAGTTGTTTTAGTAACGTGATCCTTAAAAGTCAGCTGATCATCCATGATTACCCCAAGATTCCTGACTGAAGTCGATGGGGTTATCTTAGATGGACCAAGTTGGATGGTAAGCTGGGGCTGTTCTGACGGGGTGGCAGGAATGACGAGGAGCTCAGTCTTGGCCAGGTTGAGTTGCAGGTGATGATCTTTCATCCAAGAAGAGATGTCAGCCAGGCAGTCGGAGACTCGTGTGGCTAGCATGGAATCGTCTGGATGAAATGAGAGGTGAAGTTGAGTGTCATCAGCATAACAATGGTAGGAGAATCCATGTGCTTGTATGATGGAACCCAGTGATGTGGTGTATATGGAGAAGAGCAGAGGTCCAAGAACCGATCCTTGTGGGACCCCGGTGACTAGTTGGTGTGATTTGGACACTTCACCTCCCCAAGCTACCTTGAACGACCTATCTGCGAGGTAGGATTTAAACCAGGAGAGTGAAGTTCCAGTGATGCCCAGTGACGATAGGGTAGACAGAAGAATGTGATGGTTAACCGTGTCGAAGGCTGCAGAAAGGTCTAAGAGAATGAGAACAGATGATTTGGACTCAGCTCTTGCCCTCCTTAGGGCTTCTGTAACTGTTAGTAGGGCAGTTTCGGTTGAGTGACCGCTCTTAAAGCCTGACTGGTTGGTGTCCAGCCTGTTGTTTTGGGTGAGGAAGGTAGACACCTGATTGAAAACAACCCGTTCAAGTGCTTTAGCTATGAACGGAAGGAGAGAAATGGGTCTATAATTCTCCAGTAGGGAAGTGTCATGTGTGGGTTTCTTAAGCAGCGGGGTTACCCGGGCCTGCTTGAATGCAGTGGGAAAAATTCCTGTATTAAGAGATGTGTTAATGATATGAGTGAGCGATGGTAGGAGTGTGGGTGAGATGGCTTGTAGTAGATGTGAGGGGATGGGGTCTAACGGGCAGGTGGTTGGGTGAGTAGAGAGCAGAAGTTTAGAGACATCATCCTCTTTAAGAGGAGAGAAAGAGGAGAGAAGATGGTCTGCTGTGTGTATGTGCGATGTGAGATCATTGATGGGTGGAGCTGAAAATTGTCTGCTGATAGACCTAGTTTTGTCTGTGAAGTAGCTGGCAAAGTCATTAGCCGTTAGGGAGTTAGACGGAGGTGGTGGAGGGGGACAGAGGAGAGTTTTAAATGTTTTGAAAAGCTTGTGGGAGTCTGAGGCGCTGCTAATTTTTTCATGGAAGAATGCAGATTTAGCAGTGTGAATGTCTGCAGAGAAGATAGAGAGTGAAGCTTGATACTTACAGAGGTCAGCGATGTCTTTTGTTTTGCGCCATTTCCTTTCAGTCGCTCTGAGTTTAGCCCGGTGTTCCCGGAGGGTATCGGACAACCAGGGACTGGAAGGAGTAGCACGTGCTGGCCTGGAGGAAATAGGACAGATAGTGTCTAGACACGAGGTTAGTGTTGTGAGAAGTGTGTCTGTGGCAGAATTAACATCTAGTGATGCAAAGTGTGTGAAGGATGGAAGGGAGGTTTCTATGACAGATGAAAGATGGACAGGAGAAAGGGAGCGCAGATTCCGCCTAAATGAGACTGGCAGCGGAGTTGGTGAGTTGCGGGAATGCAGTATTAAATTAAAAGTGATGAAAAAGTGATCAGAGACGTGCAGAGGTGTAATCAAGGTGTTCTCTGTATCACAGCTGCGTGTGTAGATAAGATCAAGTTGGTTACCTGACTTATGGGTACCTGTGGTGGGGACTAGTTGGAGATTGAAGGAGGTAAGCAGTGAGTGGAAGTTTGAGGCATAAGGCTTCTCTAGGTGGATGTTGAAATCCCCAAAGACAAGAAGCGGCGAGTCGTCCTCAGGGAAAGACGAGAGCAGCATGTCTAGTTCTTCTAGAAATTCGCCCAGTTGACCTGGAGGGCGATAAATAACTACAATGTGGAGTTTTAATGGAGAAGTAATAGTTACGGCATGGAATTCAAAAGAATTGGTGTTGACTACGGAGGGGTAGGTGGAGAACTTCCAGTCTTTGGAGATGAGAAGACCGGTGCCACCACCTCTCCCATGCTGGCGGGGAGTGTGAGAGAAAGAGAAATTACTAGAGAGAGCTGCAGGGGTTGCTGTGTTCTCAGAAGTAATCCAGGTTTCAGTTAATCCTACAATACTAAGAGCAGAGTGGGAAGCAAATGCAGGGATGAAGTCGGATTTATTAACAGCAGATTGACAATTCCAGAGACCAATGGAAAGAGAGAGTGGAAGAGTAGAAGAGGTACAGATAGTGCGAAGGTTGGCGGGATTGCTCCGCCTTCCTCTGGTGAGAGAGTGTCGTGGGCGAGAGACCACAGGAATGAATTGGAAACACATGCTGTGCGAGTGAGTATAGAAAAGGCGAAAAGAAAGTGAGAGAAAACAGTAAAAAAGGATTTTTAGATAAGATACTACTGTGCGTTGTCGGTTTCGTTGCTCGGTTGAGTCGCGCAGGACGAGTCGAATGGTCTTTACCTCGTCGGTCTTCACGCGAGGAGGGCTGAACGCTTCCGCTGACGCTTCCGCGCCAGCGCCTCTATCTGTATTAAATGGGTTGCTAATCACGTAGTGAGTGGGAACAGCTGCCCGTGCGTTTCAAATTAGCAAGACAAAGCCTAAATGAACACGCAATGGCTCAAGTCGAATCTAATGCTGGACTCTTCCGGACTTAAGTGCTAATTTATCCAAAGGTGAAAAGCTTTCCTGTAATCTAAAATCAACTAGCTGCAAACAACACTCCAAAGCACCATAGACTTATAAGGAAAATAGATCAGAGAACGAAATAATTCTCACTACTTAGCAAATATATCACCTATGCGTCATACAACAGAAACATATAATATACACCGAACACTTACGCGTGCGCTCTTGCCGTGACTACAGACTACTCGCTTATCCTGGCAATGAGCTGTGAGCCCGCAGTTTAAATAGCTACTCCTACAGTCGCTGCCCGTGCGTTTCAAATTAGCAAGACAAAGCCTAAATGAACACGCAATGGCTCAAGTCGAATCTAATGCTGGACTCTTCCGGACTTAAGTGCTAATTTATCCAAAGGTGAAAAGCTTTCCTGTAATCTAAAATCAACTAGCTGCAAACAACACTCCAAAGCACCATAGACTTATAAGGAAAATAGATCAGAGAACGAAATAATTCTCACTACTTAGCAAATATATCACCTATGCGTCATACAACAGAAACATATAATATACACCGAACACTTACGCGTGCGCTCTTGCCGTGACTACAGACTACTCGCTTATCCAGACACACATTTACATTTAGCAGACGCTTTTATCCCAGGTGACTTACAGGGAGATTAGGAGGCAATAAAGCGGTATGTCATACAGGGGCATTAATACAATAAGAGCTAACACCAAGTTACAAGTTTCCATAAAAGCCAGAACACTACCTATTGATAGAAAGAGATAGCATTAGTATTTTTTTATTTGTCAAGTATTCACAGAAGAGATGTGTTTTAAGATGTTGTTTGAATGTTCAATCTTCATGGTTCATGCTTCAATCACAAACTTTCAAATCCTCACGCACAGAACATAACATACACCCTGTAAAGATGGCTAGATGAGACAGAATAATAGACACAGACACGCAGCAAATCACTGTCTCCTGTTAATGTCATCTGCAAGATATAAACTGTGGGTCTCATTCTATTCTATACTTCATAAGAACAGACAAATAAGACGTGACACACATAAACAAATATATCCAAATATAAATCAATACATTTGGCAGACGTTTTTATCCAAAGCGACTTACGTTGCATTGTACTATACATTTTGTACAGCAAGCGAGTGGGGGTTAGGTGTCTTGCTCGAGGGCACCTCAGCCGTTACCCGCCAACTCTGAGAATCGAACCAGCAACCTTCCGATCACGAGTCCAACGCTCTAACCACTGGGCTAATGTGGTGTGATGGGTTGTGCTTTCAGAGATGGTATTGTGGATACTTTGGTTCATGTTGACTTTCTGTTATCTCACCAGTCTGCATTCTCATCTGACATCGACAAGGCATTTTCGTCCACACAACGGCCTCTCACAAAAATGTCGGATTCCAAAGATACCAAGTACTTGGGTGTACGACGAACGGTTAAGGAGTAATGAGCGTAAACGGGTTTGGCATCGCTGTAGCGCCACCTAGTGTCCAAACGTCAAGTTTTTCTCATCGTGACCTCACAGTGATGGTCTACACATATATTTCAAGCCCCGTGAAGATATCTCAAACCTTTCTCGAGTTATGACCATTTAAGTGCTTCAGGCTCCGCCCACTTGAGTTTTTCGTGCCCCTTGTCGACCCCGAATCAAAATTGCAACTTTTTTTTGATAATTATTCATATTCACACTCCATAGAATCAATCTGCTATGGTCTGGTTCCGATTTGGCAAAAAACCTAGGACTAGTTCGTAAAATTTTTTTTTTACGTTATCATCGATAACTCGCGAACCGTTTGATTGACAGCAATGCTTCAAGAGGCAAAGTCGTTCAGAATGAGACGATCTATCTCTTGATACCAATATTGTGTGTGTACGTCAAACGTCACGTGATACATGCACCAAAAACCTTAATTTCGCCCCCTAGTGGCCTATTGATTTCAAACTTCTTACAGGCCTTCATGATCAGGACACGAACAAGACCAGCGAGTTTCGTTCCGATCGGTCTCCGTTAACCTCGTCTAACGAGTGCTCAAACTTCATTGGCCGATGGCGTCCACGATTTTTTAAAGACGCCAATGTCCTTTTACACACTAGTGGTACATCGCACAAAGACGCACTATACCAAGTTACAAGTCGATCGGACTAACGGTTGCGTAGTTATGGCCGTTTTCATGGTTTTCCCAGTTATAGCACCACCTAGGGGCCAAAGGCCGTGGTCTTTTTAACTGTGACCTCGGAGTGAGCTTGTACACACACGATCCAAAGCCCATGAAGATATCTCAAAACGTTCACGAGTTATAGCCATTTTACTGAAATTGGCTACTTCCGGTTTGGACGTTTTGACGCCCCCCAGCGACCGTGAATCGAAATTTCTACTTTTTTTCGATAATTATTTACATTCACACTCCAGAGAGTTCGTCTGCGTTGGTTTGGTTCCGATCGGGCGAAAAACCAGGGACTAGTTCATTTCTGTTTTTTTGCATATTATGCAAATTAGCGGAAAATCTATCTAGGCGGAAATGAAATCGGAGATATACGTTTTTTAAGTTTTAAGCCAAGGATTCCAAGGATACCAGACACTTGGGTGTGCGACACACGGTTTACGAGTCACGAGCGCAAACGCATTGGGCATCGCTGTAGCGCCCCCTATGGTCCGATTTGGCTGGCTCGGGGTTTCGGAGTAGCGAGCAAGACTACTACCATCTGACCGAGTCTCAAGTCTCTGGGCCTTACGGTTTGGGCTGCACGACGCGTTTTAAGGCAGAAGAAAAATAATAATAAAAATCTTTACAAGAACAATAGGTTTTCAGCACTTCGTGCTCGAAACCCTAATAAAAATCTGAGCAATTACAATAGGGTTTCAGCCCTTCGGGCTCGAACCCCTAATAAAGACTTAGAAAAAGCCACAGAAAAGTCACAAGCAAAGTTTGTCACTGACAAATTTAAATTGTGATCGCTTATTCACTGCTGCTACGATGTTTGCCCCATTGTCTGACTCTGTAGTAATACACAACAACTTTTTACATCCAGGGACCACTCGTCAAATGCGTGACGAAGAGCTTCCGAAATATTGTCGGATGTGTGGTTCTGGGGCATAAACACACGTTTCGAGGCAACGTGAATTTAGAGTCCAGTCCGTGCTCAGATGATGCACAGTTAGTCTCATATAAGGAGTCATATTGACACTTGACAGTTGTGGCTCATTTTTAATTGGATGTCTTTAGTGTTACATTTCCGGTTCAGCAAATTTCTGTGAAGTACATTCGCAGTTCATAGATTTTGCAGGGCAGCTCGTACTACTTTTTAAAGCATTGACCTTAAAGCCATCTCCTCAACCAGATACTGTGTAATCGCAGCTGTAAGACATTTATGTCTGTTACTTTCACGGCCATATTTGACGACTCTTGCAAAGGCTTTGTTTAATCCTAACTGTCGAACGGTGTTGTGCCGAATTTTGACCCCCACCGCCGGATTACGACTCCCCTCATTGAAATTGCTGGGGATTGGCTAATCCGAACCCCTCCCCCACACCTAATTGTAACACCTAATGTTAGTGGGGAATGGGGAAGTCATAATTTGGCAGGAGTCATTTTTCGGCACAACACCGGCACCGACCTGAGGTGTATCTTTTGAGGAGGGTCCTCTACTTGGATGGGGGAAGTTTCCGATTTGACGGCTAGGTGATAGGTATATTCAATCTCATATTCAATGTATTTCCCCATTTCACAGGAATCTTTCTGGCGCATATTTTGCAAATGGCCTTGTCTAAGTTTGCTGTCTCTCCTTTTTCATTCAGCTGAAATCCAAAATGTTCACAAACTGGTGAGGTTATGTTTTAGGGACCAGGGCGGCTTCCATTGTTTCAGTCAGACACAGATGCAAAGAGTTGTCTGGAAAAACACACTCTTTTTTCATTACTAATGATTTTTTTACAATATGTAATTTTTGGTATACATGCATGATGTGTAAAGCAAAAAGCATATTAAAAAAATATATTTTTGATTAATGTGGTTGCGTTAATCAAAAACCTCTGTGGTTGTGTTGTTATTAGTGTGGTAAACTAATAATGCAGTTATCGCTACAGGCATAGCCTGTACTTGACCATACTTTAGGCCAATTCAATCTGGACCCGCCTCTACTTTGTATTTTAAGTGCCAAACACGCACGCAGGTGCAAACAGGCACACAAACCAGTGTTGCAGTGTTTACCGACTTTTTCTGTCAGGTAAGGCGCATAGCAACTTGCAACATTTTGGACCTTAGCTTTCATTCAGTAGAAAAATGTTGCCGGTACTTCCCTGTGCGCACAAGGTTTTGCTTTCACGACACAGCTCGTCTGTCTCGGGTTCTGCTCTGTGCAGCAAACGGCAGAGAACAGCAGCACATTCAACTGACCGAACCACTGCTGACTCCTGAATAAATGAGTACAAAACAGCATTTCCAAAATTCTGTCACTGACTGCCTTAGCATATATGAACATGAATGTAGTTTGTCTGTAAATATGTGCATAGTGTGTTGGCCAGACAGACGTTTGTGCCGCATGACATAATTCACTTCTTTATAACAGTGGATTGCGGTTATAATTTTGGATTTTACTAAATCTGTGCAAGTGACTGCAGGTTACACCGATCAGGCATAACATTATGAGCACTGACAGTTGAAGTGAATAACTCTGAATATCTCTTCATCATGGCACCTATTAGTGGATGGGATTGATTAGGCAGGAAGTGAACAGTTTGTCCTGAAAGTTGATGCTTTGAAGGTTGTGTTAGAAGCATGAACAATTGGTAAGCGTAAGGATAAGCTGCTCAAACTGCTGAAGAAGTTCATGCTGGTTCTGATAGAGAGGTGTCAGAATACACAGTTCAATACACAAATCACAGTTTGTTGCATATGGGGCTGCAAAAAACGGGACCAGCACAATATAGTCATAATGTCAGTTGAAGTACTTTTTCAGAAAACAAAAATATGCAAATGAAAATGGCTTTTTTTGGGGCATTTTGTTGTATAAAATTCAGTACTGCATGTAACAGTTAAAACAGCAAGTATGACTTTATAAAGGGCAGTGAATAGGGCTGTGACTATGACCCTAACCCTAACTAACATAATAAAACACAATAAAAACATAAAAAAACAAAACATGATTTTTTGAAAAATATGTTTTTGCAAATAAATTCTTCATATATAGAGTTGATTTGTTGTTTAAAACAAGTTTTGTAATAACAGTTGTACCTGACCTTTGATGTTAATGAGAATTCAGATTCAGACTTTGTCCGAATTGTCATGGATACAAGTTGAGCATTCGTGTTGATTACATTTGTGTAAAACAAAAATCACACACTTACACAACCCTTCTTTTTTTAAATCACAATGCCCATGACCAATGTCCCTGTGGGTGTCACAGCTGTTTTTCTGAGTAGTCTGATCGCTGACTGAGACACTAGGCCTGTTGCCTTATGTGACTATTTGTGGTGGGAATTGCATTATGGAAAAATATGACAAACTGCATTCCAGGACTTCAACTGGAAATGGTGGAAGAGAGCACATAGTGAGTCTCAGAAGAGATGAGGGGGAACAGCAGACAATTCTCATGGTTGTGTGACCATCTCTCATCCATACACTATTGTACTGCTGAGCTATTATCTCCACTAGACTAGAGATACACTTGATAACTGTTTACGACTGTACAGTCTGTGGTCATCGAGTATGGGACTTCTGCATGAATGCATATTTGTGTATGGAGAGCATTATGATGCTGATGATAAGATAAGTAGCTGATCCTGAAAAAGGTCATTAGATGTGACAGTAAAGTGTTGTGGTAATAGGATTATGCATAATAATAGAGCTGTATACATTTTAATCATACTAATGTTGTTGGTAAAAAAGCAAACTGTAACCAAAACAGTTGTGGTCTAATGGTTAGAGAATTGTACGTGTAACTCGAAGGTCACGGGTTTGAGTCTCAGTATTGGCAGGGAGTGAATGTTGGGGGAATGAATGAACAGCGCTCTCTTCCACTCTTATTACCCACAACTGGGGTGCCCATGAGCAAGGCACGTAACCCCCAGTCGTTCCCTGGGTACCAAAGCAAAAATTGCTGCCCACTGCTCTGGGTGTGTGTGTGTAGGAGTGAAATGTGTGAAAAACAGAGCACAAATTCTGAATACTTAATACCATACTTGGCTAAACAGCTTCGCAGAGCTCTTTAAAATGAGCATCAATCCTTACAAAAAATGTATGACTTTTTACTGAAGACATAGTGACTTTAAGCAAGTAAATACACCTCATTGGCTTTCTTAAGCCAAAAACATACAAATAATACAATAAAACCTTGCCTGTATGCCATTGAATTGTGGTTCATTTTAAAGTTAGAAAAAAATGCATATATCATCATAATACATAATACACCACGTCTTCTTAAGTGAAGCATATTTAGCCAATATAGATCAAGTTGATTTTTTAATCAGTTATTGAAAAGCATACCTGATCTCAGTTTAAGAGGTGGCAGTTTCATGTGTATTTACATGATGTGAACATCACTGTGTCAAAAGCAGATTGTATGCATACATATGTACAAAGTAGCCAGCCACCTCATAAAATAGTTACAATTTGCCCCAAGATTGTGTTGGCATATCTGTCCTAATAATTCTAAAACTAAAACTGGTCTGAGAAACAAGACATATCTTATTTGACTTGGGTTTAGAAAATATTTTTTCACACATTTCATTTATTATTTTTTCTACACCTTGGGATGAAAATAATCCCCACAGAGAACAGAGGATAAGCTAGTATTCTTGTTTCCTTGAAGGGGTTAGATATGATGTACTCAGGGGAACCTGTGAAGAAAAATACATGAAGTAAACATGTTTTTGTCCACTATGGCCTGATTAAACCCCGCTTTTTGTGCCGAGATGTAATGCTTGAAGCTTATTCATTTTGCCTCTTGACTTATACTACCCCTTGACCCCTGACCCTGTGTTCTCTGTTTAAGAGTGAATTATTGCCACTGGCATACAAAGGGTTGACTGATATTATTAAAACATTATCTTGTCCAGTTATTGGTGGTATTTAAAAATAGGACTTATGGCTGCAAACCTACAGTACACTTTTTGTCTCAGCCCATCACTGGATGTCAAGCTACATGCCTTAAGTTCATTGAAGTCATTGCAGAGCCTGGATAAGGAGAAGAAATTACACACACCCAAGTTAATGCCATAGTCCTTAAGTAGAGATTCACAGCCAATCATTGTTTGTGTGTTGTCATGGGGTTTGCCACAAGTGCGTCCCAGGCTTCCTAGTATTTCAGCAAATGGCCATCTGCATGTAAACGACCAGCTATGAGACAGATCAGATCACCCAGCAGTTGCTTTGGTGAGAATATTGCCCAAGTGGAATGGAAACTTCATTTCAGGGCTAATATTAGCCTGGCTCTCTGGAAAATTCCTTCTAAAAGTTCACAAGCTGAGAAAAGGCAAAGTATTTATTTGGTGTTTTTCTTGACAGTAGAGGGGTCTTTTGTATTTGGAGTATTAGAGTTACACCCTTGTTTATATAGAAACTTTCAGTTGCTGTTTAGTTCGTCAGTCGTCACCAACTACAAGAAGTATACAAGGTCTTTTGCTATTCATTAAATATTTTGCATGTTTTTAGAAAGCACAATGCTTATGAAATGCTTGTCTGCCTCGGTGGAGATATCTCATCAAGACAGAACATTTTCATTCAAAGACACAATAAATAATATTTTGAAACTCAACCCAGTTACCTTTAAACCTTCAATATGAAAGACAAAACACTTCAGTGTTTTGGGAAACAGGGTCAGACTTTTGAGCTTTTAAGAGCACAGCTTCACGACATTAAAACTAGAGAGTTATACTTGTAAACCCACATAAATCCCTAAAAATAGCAAAATATTTGAAAACATGAAGGCAGTTAAAAAAAAAAAGCCACAGTGAGAATATTGCTATTGTTGCTCAATAATCAGAAAGGACATTGCCTATGTGTGAATATTCCATTATGTAGAAGTGAAAAGTTTTAAACCGTGTCTTGACCAAGCAACTGTATTATTTCGCAGGTAAATCTCACCTGGCAATAGTCCAGAGGGTTAACAACGAAGGAGAAGGTGACCCATTCTACGAAGTGCTCGGGATTGTCACCCTCGAGGACGTTATTGAAGAAATCATAAAGTCTGAAATTCTGGACGAGACAGACTTGTATAGTATGTACCGTAAAATAAACGTATGCACAAGTTTCTCTACAAAGACTGTATCATATTATTCTATACATTTGCAGAGTTTTCTTTATTAATGAAATAATAATTTTCTAGATAGAATTATATAATTACTAGTTTATTAACCTTCACCATCTAGTCGATGTACGATTTCATAAATGTATGTTTTAATGTACTGTATGGTATCAGATTACACATTTATCCGCTTGATTGTAAATGAAACTTAGTTATGGCATAGTTCACCCCAAAATTAAAGTTTTTTCTTTCTCATGTCATTATTTTAAACCTGTATACATTTTTTTCTTGATCACCAAACAACATTGCCCTCGATTAACTTCCATTGTATGGACACAAAACCCCTGAGATATTTCTCAAAATATCTCGAGGTGAAAATCATTTTCCATTTTAGATTCTCATCAAGATATTAAAAACGTTCTTCTTCTTACTTTCAAAATAGCTGACAACAAAACAAAAAAGAAAATTACCCATCGAGAGAGGAAACAGGACTTCTCGGCTTTCAAGCACATGGACAATGAAATAAAGGTTAAAATATCACCTCAGCTTCTACTGGCTACTTTGCGCTTCCTAGCAACAGGCAAGTGTACTTCATTGATGCTTTATGTGACTGTAGTACTTGTTAGGGTGCTCACACAGAGGAGGTTTGCATTAAGAGAGGGGCAGCCTGTGTGAGTTTGTATAAACAAACATTTATATAGCAGTATAAATATATAGTAGAGAGAACTAATGAAATTTCACAGTAGAGATCATCTTTGACTTTGGCAAACACTGCTTCTATCCCACTGTTTTGATTTATGTGTTATCCTAAAAAGCATTTTGTATCTTAACTGTAATGCTGATAGAAGAAAAATAGATTTACCATTTCTAGACTAGTGTATTCAACAACAAAAACATTCTGCTGATTCTCACAAAAATGTTTAGGCATTTGCTGCAACCTCCTATAAATAATTTCCCTTAGCTTTACTGTCAGTCAACTAAAGGGTCCCTGGGGTGGTAGTGTATGATAGAAAAACATTGCTGTGGGAAAGTGTCTGCAACCAAATGTAAAAAAGAATGCATGCCAAACGTATCTAGAGTGCTATTCCCCTTTAAATTTCACACCAGGATTTGGTGAGACCTTTCACCATGTGGCTAATCATTAAACTAATCATTGAATAACAAATACAATACTATGAGTGTTGGGACCTGCCGCCAAGTGCCACAGCTAAACAGGTGATTCAGAAAAGGTTGGTTCACATTGCTCCAGCAAATGCCAAACTTCAAACTTTACAAACTCACTATTGCATAAGTGATATTTTACATTGTCAACGTTTAACAAAACAAAGTCTAACAAAAGTGATCCGACAAACTTGATTTGAAGTTTGTTGGGGCAGTAGACGAAACATAACTTAATGGGATAGTTCACCCCAAAAGGAAAATTCTGTCATCATTTACTCACCCTCTTGTCATTTTAAACCTGTATGACTTTCTTTTTTCTGCAAAACATAAAATAGTATATTTTGGAAAATGTTGGTAAACGAAAAACGTTGGTTCCCATTCACCTCTATGTATGGACACAAAATCAGTGCAAGTCAATGGGGACCAATGGTTTTCTGTTACCAACATTCTTTAAAATATCATCTTTTGTTTTATGTAGAAGAAAGAAAGTCATATAAGTTTAAAATTACATGAGGGTGAGTAAACAAAATTTTCATTCTGGGTGAACTATCACTTTAACAGAAGAGAGACTTTAAAAGTGTGGGGGGGGCAGCTGTCAGGTGATGTGACCCTTAAAGCCATATTAACATATTATGTACATAATGTACAAAGTACATTCATGTTCATATATTCACTGACTTATTTTCCATTTCAACAGTTATAAACTTTACTAGTTTTTTAACCCATAAATAGCCTACAATAGTAAACAGTATTGGAACACACTGCCTTTGCATATAAAACCAATTTTATTTAACAATTGAGCATAAAATGAATAAATAATAATTGTATTAATGTTTAATTCCTTAAATATCAGAATCAGAAAAAAATAGACAGAATCACCTGTTTCTAAAAGTGTGGGGGACGTTAGTATGCTACGCCCCTGAATGTACTGTACTAATGTTTCTAGATCTCTTTATGGATTAGTTAGTAATCTATCTAAAGTGTCGCAAACTTAAAGCAGTTTAAGCATTGTTTTGAATTTATGTTTAAACAATCATCATACTATATACATATATCCAGCTCCTTTTGTTTTACAGAGGTTGAGTCTTTCAGTCCATGCCAAATGTCCGAGAAGATCCTTCTGCGTCTCCTCAAGCACCCCAACGTCATCCAGGAGATCAAATATAATGAGAAAAATAAAAAAGCGGCCGAGCATTACCTCTTCCACCGCAACAAACCCGTGGACTACTTCATCCTCATTTTGCAGGTCAGCTTGGCTGTTTGGTCCAGGGCCAGTGGGTGCAGTGAGCAGGGATTGAAGTTATTAGCCTAGAACAAGCTGAGATTTTCACAAGTATTTAACACAGATTTTAAATGAGGTACCTGTGCAAAAGAAAAATGTATTACTGGTATAGAAAACTGTACAAAATAAAATTGACTAAAAAGTAAATCTACTGGTGTGCTTGAAAACCTACAGTAGGAATACATGGATACTTTTTGGAAGAGTATATGCTTTACTTGAATTGCAAAAATGATAGTTGCAATAAAGTTTGACCTTTAATGTGATCTGTTCTCTAAAGGGGAAGGTAGAGGTGGAGGCAGGGAAAGAGGGGATGAAGTTTGAAGCTGGAGCTTTCTCCTCATATGGGATGATGGCTCTCACTACTTCTCCAGGTAAGCCCAACCCAGTCCAAATGTGCATGCGTCAAAAGTAATGGTACGGTAAAATAATTGTATTGTTATGTAATACAGCGATACAAAATTGTTTCACTTATATCAACACAGCTTTGATTTGGCCACAGGAAATTACAGATTGCTGATATACAGCCATGTGATGTTAGTTGGCTGAGTGTGTCTGTAGATTTCAGTACATTTCTAGTAAGAGTAAAGCATCCCAGTGCTTCTTTTGGAATACTAATTGCCCAATCAGATTAGAGAACGTTCGTTGCAATCGTTGCAAAATGAAATGTACACTCCTAAAAATAAAGATGCTTCACGGTTATATAGGAGAACCTTTTTGTCTAAATGGTTCCATAAAGAACCTTTAACATCCGAAGAACCTTTCTGTTTCACAAAAGGTTCTTTGTGGCAAAAAAAGGTTCTTTAAAACGTAAAAAGGTAGGAAAGAAATGGTTCCTTTCACTGTATGGTTCTTTGTGGAACCAAAAATGGTTCTTCTATGGCATCGCTGTGAAGAACCTTTCAGTACACCATTGCTGTGATATAAAATGACTGATACTGTGTTGTGAAATAAGAATATACAACTCACACCTGATAGTATTGTCATTCCAGTATAAATTCTTCTACCTAAAGTTTATATTTCTTTGGTCCAAATGAACTTTATCGTCATTTTAGATATTTCAGAAATGTATGTTGGCTAAATTTAAAACCTGTAAGCTGATAAAATGCAGACACTTGGGAAATAGTTTGGATCATATGTGACCTCTGGTGGTGACAACACACACCTACAGTAATGCCCTGGTGTGAGGAAAAGAAGCTTCTATTTAAATGTGAATGGGCAACAGAGTATTTTTTGACATTAGAACTTTTCTGTTGACTTATTCTGGCCATTTCAGCTTCCTTTTTGCTTTTCAATCACCTTATGGATTTGTTTCCCTCTCTCTAGTGATTATTTGCTTTTCGTCCTTTTCTTTGTTTTATTTCTCTCACAGTTCCTCTCTCCCTGTCTCGTACATTTGTGGTCAGCAGGGCTGACTCTGTTGCTGGATCTCCAGGTACGGTGATACCCACACGTCTGACCTCTCTCTGTGTCTTCTTCCTGCTATATGAACATGAATGATTTTCACATTGTTCTTGTATGGCTATGCCAAAAGGTGAATTATGATTAATAACTGAATCACTGATTTATTGTTATCATAACAGACACATTTACATAGATCAGAGCATATTTGTGTCAGTGCTTTTTGTAAGTAAAAGGTTGGTAAGGCTAATAAGACCAGATAAAACGTTCTGACAATGTTAGTCTACTTCTAAAACAATGAAATTATCTGTCATTTGCTAAATCTCCCAGATGCGTTTCTACTCCACAAATGCCTCCCAGCAAAGAGGGTGTCAGTGGGGTCATATACACGTAGATGCACGTGCACTCATATTTCTTACTTATCAAACATACCCTTAAATACAAACACACTTACGTTTTTCGGCCTCGTATGTGTTTCTCAATAACATATATATAGAAGCACACACATGAGAGGTTGTTGCTAATGCCGCTATTTGGCTGGAATGTATGTAATCTGTGTTTGTATGTGTGAGTGGAGTGGGGAGCCCCATCTATTTAGTTAAAGCCTGAGGCTTCACTGGTGTGCTAAAGAGGCCCGATTCTGAGCTCTACATGCTGCTAACCAGCATGTGGCATGTGAAAACAGGAAAAAGTGTCAAATGTGTGTTATGTGCCCCAGTGGTCACCACGATTGAAAACGGATTATTAAACAGACTAAAATTGAGTTTGGTTCCAAAATGCTATAAATCCATTTTCAAAAATCATGTTTTTTGATTGTGCATTCCAATTAATATGAATCAAACTGAAGTTGGTTTGTTTTGATTTAAGCCATAATAACTAAAAAAATACAGCTAACTAACACAATAAAACACAATAAAAACATGATAACATAATAAAAAACATGAATTTTGAAAAAATAAAAAAATGGATTTATAGCGTTTTGGAACCAAACTCTTCAAATTATGCTTATTTGAAAATTTAAAATACAGAAAGGATTGTGTGAGGTTTAGGGGATAAAATATACAGTTTGGACAGTGTATAAAAACGAACATTTGTGTGTGTATACTGGGTGTGGTCCTAGTAAACCCTACATTGTGGGGGCAAATGTCCCAAAGATAGTAATGCCAGTCATTTTTGACCTTCTGGGGATATTTCTTGATCCCCATGAGCGAACACAGCTTATAAATCAAAGGAAATTATGTTCGTTTGACAGTTTAGCAGTATAAAAATCATTGTGTCAATGGAACGTCCACATAAAACATGGAAACCCAGTGTGTGTGTGTGTGTGTGTGTGTGTGTGTAGACTTGTCCACCCCTCTTTATGAAGTGAAAACATAAGCTGCGTTTAATTAAAAACAAGCCAGTTTGCTTCTTGAAAGCTTTTCATTATTCTCCTGCCAGCAGTAGCCCTTTTACAAAAAAAACCCCACTACACTTTTGACTAAACAACCTTTATACAGAATATAACTTGTATAACAAACACTTACACTTGGGATAGTTCACCCAAAAATGACAATTCTGTCATCATTTACTCACTCTCTTGTCATTTGAAACCTGTATGACCTTCTTTTTTCCGCAAAACACAAAAGAAGATATTTTGAAGAAAGTTGGTAACTGAACAGCAGCAGCACCCATTCACTTTCATTGTATAGACACAAAACCAACGCAAGTGAATGGGTGCCAGTTAACAACATTCTTCAAAATACCTTTTTTGTGTAAGGGATTACAGAATTATCATTTTTACAACTATCAGTTTTACATTTCACGTTCTAAACACGCTTAAAAATAATCTGTGCCAACGATATGCCACTTATTGTTAATAAAATATTAGTTCAAGTATATGTTCGTACGAACACATTTTAAATGAAAATTATATATATATATTTTTAAGTAAATTGCTATGTAACTGCTGCAGGTGGAGTGTATCATTTCTGCACTATAGTGTCATCTAACGAAATTGCAAAAAAATGTATTTAACAGCTTTCGCACGCAATCCTATCCTGCATCTAGATACGTATGTGTCTGTAGCTTTTCTATACCCTATTAATTTTAATAGGAAATTTTCTTTGTCTGTTCAACATATGTTCTCTTTTTGGTCTTGGTTTTTCTTGTACAGCTGCTTTGATGCAATGCAAATTGTAAAAAGCACTTTAAAAATAAAATAGATTTCACTTGATTAGTTGGACAAACAGTGTGTTTTATGGTAATATTCTGTATTCGATTATGAATAGGATTTTAACATTGAAAGTAAAAACATTGTACTATGCCAGTGGACTGATACACAAGCAGTATGTCTTGCACCTACTTATCAATATTTGTATTTCAGCCAGTAGCGGTTTCCTGGACAGGGATTAGCTTAAGCCAGTTACATTAGGATATGTAAGTCATTTTTAAAGGAGCAATGTGGACATTTTAGTGGCATCTAGTGGTGAGGCTGTGAATTAGAACCAACCGCTTACCCCTCCCTTTCGAAGCACTACAGTGGCTGACACAGGACAAAGATGTTTTCGCTTCTTTGCTGAAGGAGATATTTACGTATTTACAATGCACTCCGTAGAGAAGTTTGTCTGGCTACTGTAGAAACAACATGGTGAATTCCATGTAAGGGGACTCGGGGTGTATGTATAGAAATAGCTAATTCGAAGGTAATAAAAACATAATGGTTCATTATGTAAGGTCTTTATACACTTCTGAAGACATAATAATGTATATTACATTGCATTTCTGTCAGTAGATCCTTAAAACAACCACAGTAATATATATTTTAAGATATGTCAGTGTAAATTAGACTGGGACTAGGTTTAAGCCATTATGTAATAATATTTAGACTAATAAAGCTGTCTAATAATAATAATTTTCTGTTTATGTCATGCTGATGTGCTTTTATTGTATTTTTTCTGAACAGAAAGCAGATCCCCGCCTCGGCCATTTGGACTGAACCATTCAGACTCAATAAACCGTAGCGAAAGGATTGAAGCCATTACACCATCATTGGGCAGCAGTAACAACCAGTTTAATGCCTTTATGCAGATCTATGTGCCAGACTATTCTGTCAGAGCAGTATCAGACCTACAGTATATTAAGGTAAATAATAGAAAAACACACAAAACACTCATTTGCAAATCTGAGATATGAACGATCAAATATCATGAGTGCTTAACCAGACAATTTGATATCAGATTTCTGCATATAAACATCTTTACAGCCATTCTGACAGCTTATTCTGTTCATTTTGTGTCATGTAGCATACAGTAGGTTCTAAGAGACCAAAAGAGTGCTGCTTGCTGGTAATTAGATATAATGTCTAAAGTCTTAACAATCTTTGTTGTTTACAGGTAACACGTCAGCAGTATCAAAACGCCCTCATGGCATCACGCTTGGACAAAACACCACAGTCCTCAGAGAGCGAGTACACCAAAATCGAAATGACTCTGACAGACCTCCATGACGGAGTGACTGATGAAACCACCACTCTGTTCAGCCAGATGCAGAACTGCGTCGTCCACAACAAACTGAACCACACAGGACACAGCGAGGGAGCTGTCTAGCCCTCACTGGGGTGGTGGTGCAAAACGAAGAGCGGAAAGCACCCCGCTCCTCTGGGCTACACCTGCTTCACCACCCCACACTCTATGGTAGTGCAATACTACTGTGGCCTGTGGCCATTCATTCAGAAGAACCACAGTGTTTTATCCCCCAGACCAAAGAGTTTGGAGGATGGACAATCTCTGACAAAACCCTCCAGCACACTTGCCCCTGTGATGTTCAGAAAAAGAAATACTTACGTCAAATGCTGTAATACGGTAAAATAAAGACTGTTCCAAATACTGCTTTGAAGAAAACCATGAACCAAGAGCCTTATTACCAACTCACATATTTATTTATTGTATGTATGTGTTTGTACATATGTGCATGTCTAAGGATGTAATTGCCGGCACATGCAAACACTTCTCTGTAAAGTTATGCATAATGTGTGTGCCTCTATGAGTGTCACTGATATATATATATATATATATATATATATATATATAGTTACAAATACATAATTGTATGTGTACAGTATTGGTGAGGGTCTTTTACATGTCAAATTATTTTTACTGTTCTAAATCTGATAAGAACCCTTTATACATTTAAAAAAACTGAATCACATTGCCTTTAAAAATCATCAATGCAAATTTTTATTTAAAAGATGATTTATTATGATTACTGTAAAGTCCTGAATTGTTTTTATTTGTTCAGAGACTTGCCTACAAGGATAAACAGGTCCTATTTGCTTAAAATGTTAAAAACTTTATTTTAAAGCATTCATAGTTAAATAGGATGACAGACCTGTCAGAATTGCATGCGAGGGAGAGTCAGTATGCATCTGTGCGATTCCATGCCTCAAAAAAGTTCTTTTACCACAGCAGGTACTGAGAGAAATGAAAATCATAAAATAATTCTACCACTCACACATAAGAAAAGGTTCCATAGCGTTTAAATGGCTGTACTTGTGTTCATTACCTCTTTATTTATACAAACACTGGATACTACTATGCATAAAGTGATATTTAGCACACATTTATTCTCAACAATGACTCATTACCTTGTAAGCCTTTAGATGGCCATTAGTGGCAGCAAGTGGCAATGCCAAAATGTTAGTTAAAAAAAACAATGTTCTTGTGTTAATTTATTTTAAGATGTCTCACACTTTAATTTGCAGTCTAGTTTCCTCAGAAACCCAAACTGCTTGACAGCAGTAGTTTTCCTACTAATCTGTGTCTAAGACGGCAGCTGCATGACCCCTGCCCACAATGTTAGACTTTGTGGTTAATCTGATTCAGGCAGCTTTTAAGATTTAGCCATGGAATTTTTCATGTGTTCAACAGAATAAAAAGGTTACTTGAACACCAGCTGATAAACAGCAGTGCTGCATTGCTCATTGTATCCTAATATTTATACATTTATGGGTCAGTACCACATATAGCCACTGCTTGGCACTACGGTCTAACAATTTAGCCAAACTAAACCAAGCATGTAATCCTGAAACTTGTGCTCTTTATACCAAAGATTTTAGATGATATCAGACATTGTTGGGCTTTGCTTAATAGATCAGGGCCAGTGTTGATTTATTTCTTAGACAAAAGCTTGTGTAGGGTGAACTACAGGTTCTGACTTTAATTTTTTTCCAATTTGCTTTGTTAATGAATTGTAGCTACTTTGTAACTAAACTGTAAATTTGAGGGAGGTTCTATTAAATATTCATATTCAGTTTTATTATGTTACTGTGTTGTTCCTGTGCTGTACCCCACGAGTCAAAACCAAAACACGATAACATTCATTTTTCAATTTTTTCTTAAGAATATGTATGAAAAAGGTGGGCCGAGTGTAATGCATTGTGTGAAACCAAAGTCTCTTTTAATGTTTAACCTGAACCTTTTAAGAAATACAATCATGTTGCAAAGCGATACAATTTAGCAATGCAATATTTGTTAAGAATGTTGTCAAACGACTTTAACGCCTTAGTCTCATGTAAGTATACATGGTTCTACAAAAACCTTCACAAAATGTTATATTCAGTTCTTTGTGTGTATTTTTGTATAAGGAAGCAATTGAGTGCACCTTTTTGCAGCATTTTTACCATAAAATATTGATGTGACAGGAGCTCAGCAATGATTTAAATACAGATACAGGAAAAATGAAGAGACCATTCAAAATTTTCATTTGATCAGCATTTCTAGATGTATTGTGGCCATTCCAGTCCAGTGTCTATTGCATTTCAACGAAAATCAAACCTCAGGAGTGACAAAGTCATCCAACAGCAATGTGAGTGACTGACAGCATGACAAGACACATTGCAACTGTGATAAAAATTGATTTCC
Source organism: Oreonectes daqikongensis (assembly GCA_026939265.1). Taxonomy (NCBI): domain Eukaryota; kingdom Metazoa; phylum Chordata; class Actinopteri; order Cypriniformes; family Nemacheilidae; genus Oreonectes; species Oreonectes daqikongensis. The sequence goes on along the minus strand of JAOTQM010000033.1, from coordinate 4,499,121 downwards.
TAAATACATGTAGAAATATTTTTGTTGTGTTGCTTAAAAGTGAATATGAACTTGTTTTCTTTGCAGTATTTGAGGTCTGAAAGTTATTTTGACCTGTTTGATATTTGAGAGAGAAATATTGTTAGTAGCTCACAGAATGAAACAAAAAAACGAATCATTTTACCTAAACACATACCTATAAATAATACATTCAAAAACAGTGAAAATAATTTAGAAATGGTCTCTTATGTTTTCCCGCAGCTGTAGGCTATGTAAAGTAAATGTTCTGTCACTCATTGTAGCAATGGGTGAATAGGGATAGGGTAAAAACTGGTTAAAATGTCAACTCAGATTAGGACACAATCATGGCATTCACTATTATTAAGAAAAGAAAATTGTTATGGCATACTCATCTCAACAGACTGGATATACTGTTATTAGAAGCTGTCAGAAGTAATGTGAACACAAGAGACATCTTGTGAATTTATTATGGAAAATTCTCTTTATTTAACATGGAAATGCAATTTCCCACATGTATTATATATAAATCAAAAACTCTTATAATTTGAGCGCAAAACTGAATTTGAACAAACAAACAAACAAACAAAGGGGATTAATTAATACCATGGCTATTTTGCTGTTAAACTCTTTGAAGACAACACCATTTTGCACCTTTTCCTTTGCAAGTCTAAATGAAAATCATAGAATATTGATTACGTCTACTATTAACTAATAATAGTAATAATAAAAAAGATTTCATAAATCAAGAAAAGGTAGAAAGTAAAAAGGAACAGCTATGCATTAGGATGCTATTGGTAGGTTTAACAAATAAAATTGTAAACTATGCCAAAATATAATACAAACCACTGGTTGAAAAACATATTTCAAACCGATTCACATGCTACCTATGATGAGTAAGATCTTCATCTGTTAAAGAGGTTTATGTCATGGTGACTAGTTTACTTCATGTTGGATCCAAACAAGACCTCTCGAGACACATGACGTCAAATACTGTTAAAACTCAATGTCTTTATTTCCTCCAGACTAAACAGAACAATTGCCAACATTAGTGCAAATTAGCTCAGTTTTAATCCATGTCCAGGGAGATATATATATATATATATATATATATATATATATAAACAATGCTGAGTCTAGGTAACCTAATGAATAAAGAAAGGGAGACGTTGGACCTTTCGGATAAGGTCCTTTGACAATTCCCTCTTTACTGTGCTCTGTGTGCAACTGGGAAAAGAACAGGCATAATTTGAAAGAGCTGCCTCATCATAGGATTTCCAGGTTTTTTATCTATAAACAAAAGTTTAACCTACAAAATATGCATGAATTTAAAAATATGTCTAATTTTAACTGGTTTCTTGGAAACAGATCTATGAAAACGAATTTCCGTGCCTCGCCACAAACTAGCCCAAGGTTTCAACACACACATACTTGGGTCTTCTTCGCAAAAATATGTATGAAAAACACTTTGTTTTCTAAAATAAAAACAATACACAGTTATAATATGCTTATATTAATACTACATGTCACACTGTGAATCGTGTAGCTTCATTTATTCATAGTATGCATATATATATATTATATATATATTCCTAATCTAAAGGTTTCATGCACTTCTCAGAGCTCAAACCCCTTTCTCTTCAAACCACCAACAAACTTATTACGTAAGGAACAAAACTTACTGGCTTCCACATACTAGTTATGTGGACACCTGCAAAACATCTAGAAAGGTCTAGGGGACCCTTTAAGTACAGAAGAACACATTTTCTCTGCACCGTATTGGTCCTTATGGGGTAAACCATCAACAGAGTTCAAACATTAGCCAGGATTACATTAATCTCCAAAGAAACAGTCACCAGAGCAACAGTGCTCCTTTTCTCCCAACCTATCAGTTTCAGAATGCCCAGCTGTTAACTGCAATTTCTCTTCAGAGTATCGGAAACATTTCTGTCATTCTGTTAATCTAATGTATTTTACTTAAGATATCTGAAGAGTTTGTCTCCTGTCAGACAGAAGTACTGTTCTATCTAGTTTTCAATGAGACATCATACTTGTTTTGCCCAAACAATAGGAGGTACATTTTGCAAGCGTGTGTTCAGGTCGGGATGACACTTGTTTCATTAGTCTGTGCATCTGTTCATCGCTGCTGTGCAGCATTACTTCTAGCCAAAATGTCTGCAATAAAAACAAAAAAAAAACAAGAGTAAAAACTATTAAAAAAAAATTAAAATGGGCTGCTTGCTGTTGCCAAGTAACAGCATTCTTGAGTTGACTGCAATTCCTCTCACATCACACTAAACCGTGTGTTAAACTTTCTCTGCACTTCATTTAGATTCTTATTGGATGCAGTCTTTGCGGGAGGTAGCTGCAACTAAACTAATCTGGCTGGATAAACAAAAAAAGAGCTGTTTGACTAAATAATTGTGTGAAAATATTATATGAATAAAATAAGATGTGTGTTGTGGCTCTATGACTAAAAACAACTTTTCATTAATCTCAAAAAGGGGTTGAATTCTTTGTGTGCTTGTATTAAAAGAAGGTCTAGCCCTCGCGCGGCATGGTGCATAATGAGAGTCTAATGTAAACTCATGAATTTTACCATCAGGACTGTTTGCCATCACTGACTTTTCATTCTGTCTGTCATATGACTTTATGCACAGATTTAGTCTAGCCCATTTCTCAAAAACAAAAAAAAACATGATTCTCTTACATTTATAAAAGGAGGAAACCGTCAGTTAGAATCAAACTCTAGTACTATTCACAATAGCTCTTTGAGCTTGTCTTGGCACCTATTAGTCACCCAAGATCTACTTCATACATCCACTTCTCCTTTTCTCCAACTCCCACTATCAACACTATCATTATCCTCCTATGGATGTTTACTCCTCTTCTTCCTCTTCATCATCATCTTCATCGTGGCAGTGCGTGATCTCTTGTGGGGGTTGAGCGAACAGGTGGGGTGGTTTGATTTCGCTGATGGAGCGTGTGAGCTGGTTTCTCTTGCAGTCAATGTCCTTGCAGTCCACACAGTGACGGTTGCGTGTGGCCAGAGGAGACTCTGTGTTGGTCTCCACGTGGGTGTGCTCCACTGTAGACTCGTGGGGCATCTAAGACAACAGGTTATGTTGAATGAAGTAATCCTACTTGATTTTAGAACAAAGTAACAAGTACTTTCTGTTACCTTGGATGTAGGTACATTAAAAAGAAGTACAATTTGAGAACATGTATGTACAGTACACAATGAGCACATCTGCCACACCTATTGCTTGTTTTCGATGTTCCAAGAAAACCAGGTTAACAGGAATGTTTGGGGGGGTGTTTTATGTGTTTGTGTAGAGCGACCAAAGGTAGTAAGGTACTAGTTCTTCAACACTATTTAAATTTTTAATATAAAAAATAGGCTTCGCAACACTAGTCTTTCCACATCTGGAACTGCCTTTACTCCCTACCTGTGTACTAGCTAGTGGACTGACAGGCAGCTATTTTTTTAAGGTTATATACAATCAAACCCAATATTTTCAGACACCTTCAACATTTCTCACATTATCACAGTTTATTCGCTATAGTTTAGAAAATGGTAATAAAATATGACAAGATCTCAGAGTTAAACTGTGTCTTTCATCTCAATAATGTCAGATAAATTTGATAGAAAGGTATGTAATGGATAAGGTTGAATAGCTGTAAGTACACAATTAGATAATACCAATTTAGGGCAACCAATTACCAAGCAATGCTTCATTTTGTTCAGTCGGTGGTGTAAAAAGATTGCATTAGCAACACTTAAGCAAAACATGGTCAGGTCAAAGTGTCTGAATAATTTGGTCCCAAATTTTTATCAATTTTACTGGTAGACCACTTTATATTTCTATCCTCACTTACATAAATGAACTACAGTGTCCTGCACCATTAGTACAAAAATATAAAATATATCTGATGGCTGAATAATATTTGCTTTCACTAAGTATGTTAGTGTGTTTGAAGAGCACAGTAGTAGTAATGTGTCATTAAGTGTGAACAATTAAATGCACTTCTTTGTTGTGTAATGCCAATGAAAATTCAATGTCACGGATTACTGGATTTTGTATCAAGCAAACTGTGTGGGTTCTCACCAGCACGTGGGCGGCTCTGAACAGGTAGCTGAATGGGTAGTAGAGCAGGTTGATAAATGAGGCAGCATACAGGTCAGCATACCGCATCACCTGAGAGGCAAACAGAGTCTGCCGAGAGCCACTGCGGAACAGACTACCCATCATCCCGTAGCACATGTCCATGTCATGAGTCACTTTCTAATGAGTTAAGACAAATCGAGAGAATTACTGAATATATATTTTAACACAACACATGTATTATCACAAGGACAGGATTCATATGCTTGTACCCCAAAAGGAACAGTTTGGGTTATTTATGTATTATTCTGGCTTCTTATAATTTAACTTAGAAATTAAAAGTGTATTTACTGTATGCACATTTTTCACTAGAAGTAGAACCAAAAAAAATATTGCCACTGATGATCGAAAGCATTCCACAAATGCTGGCCATAGTTAGTTGAATATTCTTTTCAGACTGCACTTAACCCAGGGTTAAATTGGACACGTGAGCCAAGGTTTATGTACAGTGTTAAACGTTTATGAATACCTAGGGTTATCTCCTAACCTCAGGTAAAGTATAATGCTGTGTACACACAGCCAAGCACTGCCTTCCTCGTTCTATATTATTGCAGCATTGCGTTTTGAGTCACTTGAACAGATAAAAACATTAGTGCAACGGGCGGTGAGTGACCTTTGTGCATCTGGACTGTCAAACCATACGTGTCAATAAGCTCTTCACGCAAATATCCCGTTTAAGATGACACTTTTCAACTTGTGAGAAGACGCAACTGAATATTGCACGTTCCTGGCAATTGCGTTTGTGTTCAACAGAACAAAGACATTTGTAAAGCAAATTTTCCTACTTTTTACGACCCCATTGACCACCATAGTAGGAAAAATTACAATGGTAGTCAAAAGTGCCCCAGAACTTTTTGCTGTCCTACATTCTTCAAAATATCTCATGTTGTGTTCGACAGAATAAAAAAATATAAAGTAATTTTTCCAACTATGGTGGTCAATGGGGTCCAAGAACTGTTTGGTTACAAGCATTCTTCCAAATATCTTTCTGTGTTCATCAGAACAAATACATTTATACAGGTTTGGAACAAAGGATGACAGAATTTTTATTTTTGGGTGAACTATCCCTTTAATGGGAATTTTAAATGTTAGTGTGTTTACCTTCATTCTTCTCTGGATGGCACTGATATCTGGTCTCTCATTGCTGCTGCTGTCCAGATGCCTACAGAAGAAAATAAAGTGTTTGTATGAAGTAACATTTAAATTTATTCATTTGGCAGATGCTTTAATCCAAAGCGACTTATAACTGAGGAAAAACAGCAAGCGATTCGTCGAAGTAAAGCAATATTCACGAGAAGTGCCAGTAATACAAAGTTTCAGAAATAACGTTAAGATGGTATAAGCAAGCAGACAGAAAACATTAGAGAAGCAGTAGAGAAGTAGATTTTTTAAGTAAGATTAGGACTGAAGTTAAATTGTGATCAGAGATGGTGAGGACACAAAGTTGCTAAATCATGTGCAAAGTCTTCACTTATCAACGCACGCGCACGCACGCACGCACGCACGCACGCACGCACGCACACACACACACACACACACACACACACAGCTTTACTCACTTGTATAGTTCTGCCAAGAAAATGTCCAATCCCTGCAGTTCTTCGAACAGAGCTGTTAATGAGAAAGCAGAACCCCATCTCTTTTCTCTCTCTTTTGAGCATTTCTTCATCAGGTTTGGCTCAAAAAAGCCCATTTCCCACCGCACACAATGCATTCAGCAAAAAAACAATGCTCCATAGATAATAATATAGTGATTTCTAGGTTAGGATTTAAGACAAACCACATTGTGGGTATTACATTTCTTTTAATAGTTGGCCATAAATTATGAAATGGTCGTCATGTTGTTAAATGTCGTTAATGTACTCAAAATAGTTCTGAATGGAATTTTAGTAATAATGTATAATCTAATTTACAGGAGGAAGTGCTGTTTGTGTACCTGTCACTGTTTGCGCAATTAAAAATTCTTTTTTCAAGTAGTTTGACTGTTTTCTTCAAGCCTATATTGCAAAAAGCCTGGTGTCAAAAAGATTACAGGAACGCTTTGTCAAATTTTGTGCTGAGTCACACAGGAAAAATAGGTTTTACTCTCAGCTACGATTTTGAATGCAGCACCACATAGCTTGAACGCTATAATAATGGGTGGCAAATAAAATACTATACAAACTGCGGTGTGAAACTGGCTTTAGAGTGTGTCTGCTCCAATCACCATGACAATACTCACAGCTTTTGTCCGTCCACACATGCAGCTCCTGAGCCAATTCAGGAATCACCAGAAAAGTCCGCCAGCCCTGACGCTTCTTGGACTTGAGGATATCCCCAAAAATATGATCCCCAATGTACACAATATCCTTCCCTTTTGCTCCGAGCAGGTCACACAGAATGTCAGAGGAACCTTAGCAGAATGACAACAAATATTTTTTAATAAAGAATCACATTTTCCTGTTATTCAAGTGACATGAACGATGCCCGGATTACTCAACCACACAAGTGTGTACTTTAAATAATTTAATAGCCTGCATGTGCAGAATTCATTTTTATAGAAAATTTACTAATATAGTCAAGTTGTATCAAGCCTGTATAGACGGTTTCATCTGACACATGCCTGGCCCGAAGTTAACTTCCGGTCTGTGTTTGGTTATCGGTCTGGCTAGTGTCTAGAATATTTAAAAAATATATTTTTAATATTTAATTTATATTAATATTAATATATTAACATTTTATTGTACACTGGTTGTATTAAAGTAAAACTACTTAATAGTTATTGATTGTTTTCATTTATAGAGTTTGGGCCACATAACGTTTGTGTTGTTTACGGTCTATAAATATTTCTTTGTTTTACTGAACACAAAATAAGATCTTTTGAAGAGTGTGGAAACCCAAACAGTTCTGGGCATCATTGACTACCATAGTAGTTTTCCTAAACAGTCATCTAAATATTTTTCATTGTGTTTAGCAGAACAAATAAGGTTTGAGTAAATATTGACAGAACTAATTTTTGGGTGAACTGTCGCTTTAAGGCAGTCTGAGTTTTTGGTTCTTCTGACAAGGCTATAATGAAAAAGCTATTTCTTTTGGCCAGAACGTCAGTACTATAATTCATTTCGCTCTGGGCTTCTGCATACACATGTGCAGTGGAAAACCATACAATAAATGCACTGATCTGAAGTGGAATGCCTGTAATGGTGACCTGGATTCTGTCATCAACAGAATATGTTTCACACCCTTGAGGAAATAAAGGATTCCTGTAAGTGTGTTTGGTGAATGAGTGTGCCGTGTGTATGTTTGTCCAAGTATTTCCAGCACCTCCAGAGTAGACAATGCCATGTTGCAGAGGCCCAGTGTACGTTCCTATTTTCAGCCGGCCAGTGGTCTACGACAGGAAATAAATGTATTTTAATATTAGACACTACAGAATGTATGATATTTATTCATCTTTCATTACCATTACTTTAATAATTTCACAGCACTGGACCATGAAGAACATTAAGTGGGGAATTCACCAACTTATTCACACCTGACTTGCTCATTCTATAATAAGTTGACTCAATGTGTATAGTTCTATTTCAGTCCATTAGCAACTGGTCAAACCGGATCTGAAATCCATCACACGACCTGTTTGTAATTTCCCTATCGAGCCGTCTCATTAGTTCCAATGTGCTTTACAGCAGACTTTACAGTGAACAATTAATTCTCACTGCTGACTTTACCTCTGTGGGAATGTGTTTAGCAGAATAAAATGTGCTGTACCACACCTGCTGATATTGTGAGTCTGCTTTTGTTTTTGCAATAGTAGATGACTCAGTATAATGCACTCACCGTATCCACCTGTCTAAGAACTGTGCCCTCTCCAAAGAACAAAGGTTTCCGAGCATCCACTAGGATCAGGTCAAAGTAGGACTGCCACGGACGGTGGGGAGTGCCATGCTATCACATCAAATAGATTATTGTTAATGGTGATGTGTAACAGGAAACATTGGAAACATTTACAGTGAAGTTAAGAAAAGGCTAATACCTTTGGGCCATGGGGGAAGTCAAACAAGTATGTCATAATTTTCTGTAAAACAAATTAAAACATGAGCTTGGTTTAATAAAATAAAGACAGATTTTTGTTGATTTAGGGAAAGTTTTTAGTGTCTGTGTTGAGAGTTGAAATAAGTGAGTAAAACAAAGGCTAGCTTTGTGCGCGATGTATGTAATCATGAAACCTGTTCGGCATTTATCTAGCTAACCAACAACTGTTTTTGTCTAACAAAATTGTCTTTCACGTTGTTCATTCTCTCCCATGCTTACTTCAGCTTAAATCCTGTGTGTGTTGACAAAATGTTTTATGTTCATCTACTTGTAAGTTGCTTTGGATAAAAGTGTCTGCTTAATGAATAAATGTAAATGTAAATTAAATGAAACCAGACATCCTTCCCTCAAAATCCATTCACGTCTGTTCAGATAGTCATGCTGTCAGATTATGTGACTTTGGCGCTGAAATTCTTGTTGTGTCGTGGACAAGAACCAATGTCAGACTATAAGTTGCTTACCGACAAGAAAAGTCTTTAGTCTTTTACAATGTACATGATGTCATCGAGAAAGGCAAAACTAGAGAGTGACCTCAACAAATAAAAGCGTAAACAAACAGTAGCTATTGTAGTGCTATGTATACTGGCTTACCTAAGGGCTCTATAGGCATAACCCGTAATGCATCTTAATAGCAGGTGTGAACTGGACCACTGTGTTCAAGTATCTGTATCAATTGCATTCGTGGTGGTTAATTGTGTTCTTGCAGCAGAAAACTCACATCTGTGTATTTGTAGTCACTGTTGGTGGCCAAGAACACTTTAGCAACTTCATTCATGCGGCTCAGCAGCAACGGCAACTTTGCCTTTATATAAAACAAAACAAAAATCACAGTATTACTCTTTGAACACTTATCTTGCAATGGAAAACTGCTATACACTGCAATACAGCCATTAAAAGAAAGTAAAAGAAGAGACAAACCTACATCTTTAACAACATACTTCTCCAGGTTTTCTACCGTTTTCTCCTTCAGTGTTCCCTGAGGAAAAAAATACATGCCGCAGTTAAATTTCAGATAAATGACTTCTTGAATAAAGTGATAGTTCACCCAAAATTTTTAATTCTGTTATCATTTATGTTTTATGAGATGCTCTTGTCATTTCAAACATGTATGACATTCATTCTTTCGCAAAACACAAAATAGGAGATTTTGAAGAATGTTGTTAACTGTCACCCATTCACTTGCATTGGTATTGTGCCCATACAATAGAAGTGAATGGGTGCCGCTGCTGTTTGGTTACCAACTTTCTTAAAAAAAACATTATTTTGTGTTTTGCAGAAGAAGTCATACAGGTTTGAATTGACAAGATGCTGAGTAAATGACAGAACTTTCATTTTTGGGTGAACTATCACTTTAAGTCCCTTGAAACACGCATTGTGTTTATCAATGTATCACTTGCATCTTTTTAATTAAAAAACACATGTTTGATTCCAATTGTTATTGAAACCCTAGCAGTAATTCATATGATGACCACACAATGGAAAAGAGCCTTATAAGCAGAAACACATATGGATGGTTATGTTAAGGTGCCTGTGTCCAATGCTTGAGTACAGTCCCAGCAGTGTTTGCTGGATAGCAGTAGTCTGCTGTAGCAATTTTAAGACTGTAGGTTACTTTGGCAGGTTACTCAGACTTCAAACATAAAAAGAAAAACAAAGCCCTATAAATGGCCTTTTACCTTAAAGTGCACCCAGTCCACAGCATCTCGGACATCTTGGAACATGCTTTTGAAGGACATAAAGAGATCTCCATCCTTAAAGCCCGTCTCACAGCTAAAGGTTTAGGAAGAACAAAAGGACAGCAGCGTAAGAGGACAAGCACTAACCCTGACACACTTTATCCACAGACAGACATGTTTAAATGGGACAGTCTTCCCTTGTTTGAGGTAGTCCGAGCCAAACAGGAAAGCTCTCTCCCCCTAAAAGGACCAACAGGTGTTTCAGAGGACATGCATCCATACCAAAACAATCACAGACTATTACGTTTACAAAATCTAAATACTGCCTGGTGTTTTTGTTCTAGAGCATGAGTAGACCTCCATGCTGCCCAAGTACATGTTATATGTATTTAATAAAAAAATGTGTTTGTTTTTCTACTTTTCACATGCACTATGATTAGTTATTAGCAAGTAAGTGGATTATGTTTTGCAAGAACCTAGTTGGAAGGAGCAACAATCTGCTATGTCATCTCGCTTTAAAGCACAATGTAAATTTTAGCGCTGATTAAAGATTTTCTTATCAAGTAGTAACGTGTGTGCTGGTGAACTGACAGAGAGTGTCACATAGTCCTCACCCACAGTATGTAAACAGATTATGAATCACTGATATACCTGTATGCAGTGTCCAAGGCAACAGAGTAATACAATCATTGACTATGGAACTCCTACCTGGAATATCTGTCACAGTTTGAGAAGAAGTCAACCAGGCAGGCTAAGAGGTATGTTTCTGTGTGAAAAGAGATCAACACAGAATAAATGATTGCCTCTCAATGTCTATCGAACCTGTCAACCAATCATTACACAAAAATGAAGATAAACTTGAAAGTACCTTTTGGATCAAAACATTTGGTAAAGTACATTGAAATGTGACCTCTGCATTTAAACCAACCAGTAAATAGTGAACACACACACTTCAAGTCGTGAACACACATACACCGGGGCAGTGGGCAGCTATCACTGCAGCGCCCGGGGAGCAAAGGAGACTTCAGTTGTTACCTGCCGGTACTGAGAATCGAACCGGCAACCTTCTGGTTACGAGTCCGACTCTCTAACCATTAGGCCACAATTTGTCTAGATTACTTTAATATTTACTATAGTAAACATTACTTAAATTCCTAGTTTTTTGAGTAAATATTAAAGTATAATACAGTATTTACCACAGTTGATCTAATACTTCTGTTAACACTACAAAATATTGCAGTGTACATTAAATAAGTGTGGTAATACTGTAATATATTACAGTATAATACAGTTTATTATAGTAAATACAACGTTTTCATCTAGATCTGTGTATTTTAGGAAAGTAAACAGACTTTGGATAATTTACTAATATGTATTCTGCTTGAAAGTTTGCTTTATATTTCAATTATTACTAAACAATGGTGTGCTGACTACTCTATATCAATGTTTTTAATAATTCTTTATCATTAATCTGTAAAATACTGTACAGCTGTAAGTGATCTAAGTAGTCTAGAAATCAGGGACCCTGCCCTTGAATCTGAAGGGATACATTTGAAAAAGATAAGTTAATAACTGTTGTTAACAGAGATCCGTCTTCACTAACAGCCTGTGATCAGATGGCTCGAGATATATGTTAAGTCCATCATCAATTACCAACTTTAAAAAGGTGCTGCTGTTATAACCTCAATATTGAGGTCTGTGCATTGACACTAATACTAATACTAATCACTTTATTACAATAACTGTACTACAGCAAATACAACTGAACTTGAACTGAACAAATACAACAAAACCTGTTTTTGGTGATTATACACAGCAAAATGCTCTGCTAAAGGTTAGAACAAAAACCTTAACTGCATTGCATCTTTTGACACGTGTTAATATATAAAATAAGTCATTGTAAAAGAGTGTGTGAGTGGCAGCCAGTGACAGTGATATGAGACAGTGACAAACTACCTACCTGGAAGGTTAAAGAGTGTGTTAAGGATGTAGAAGCGTTCTGTGTCATCACGCTGGATAAACTTGTTGGCGTAGAGCTCTCGGATGTCAGGCCTGGCAGGGAGCACAGGAACATTATGAGCACATGCTTCACAGATTTCAGCAGAGATTAGTAAGCAAGCCCAATCAGCCAGAGATAGGTTGAGAGGGCAAGATTACTCACCCGCGCCGAAAGTTAAAGCCGTGGACACAGACCAGGATGTTTCCGTAAGCATCTACCTTCAGGAGATTGCCATACATGGTATCAAACACCAGACCTCTGTGAGACGGGATAAGAGGTTAAATGGTTTAATTTTCATATACATAAGACATGAAACAATGCATTGTTAGTATTGGTACTTACAGCTGCAATAGTCTATTAAAGAGAGTGTTTCACCTAGTGGGGAAAGTGGGGTCATATACAAATCCCAGCAGCTCCTGTGGGTATCCAATGGAGACCAGTCGCTCCACAGTCAAATCAAAGCCCAGTGATTCGTATTCAGGTGACTTGTATACTACAGAAAGAGATATCTTCAGTGAGGCATATTGAAAGGCACAAAGAAAATGAGCAGAACATATAGTATTTACATTGTCCTGTTTAATATTCTGTATAGCGCAATACAATCTTATGCGTCTTATGCAGTTTTGAACATATGAACTTTTGAACATATAAACTTCCAGTACTGACAACAATATTAGAATAATGTATATCTCAATTGAGTAATTGACAGTTTCTGACAATCCAATATAGTATTTATTTTAATTTCAAAAGTTTCATTAGTGTACATTTTATTGATCTTAAAGCAGCTCTATGTAGTTTTTTGACCTTAAAATAATGTCTCCAAAATTATTTGAGTGGTAGAAGAACTCTTAACAGGACGAACTTTACTGGCGCTGCTAACACAGCGGCCAAAACCAGGCTCTGTAACTTTGGTGTTGGGGTAGGTATACAAAGCCCTGCCCATCTCCAGCCATCGACCTGCTTCGCGGCATACGTCACATGTTGTACTCATAGCCTGGATGAAGTTAGCTAACAATAAGACGAAGCGGTGTACATTAACATTACATTTATTCATTTGTCCAACGCTTTTATCCAAAGCGACTTACAAGAGGAGAGCATAAAACATTCTGTCAACAAGCTGTACAATACCAATAGTGTACAAGACCATGTTACTAGGATGATTAAGCTAAGGCGACGCAAGTCTCCAAACCAACGCAATGGCAGAGCCAAAAAAGAAACTAAAGAGAGTTTTGTCTGAGGAAGCGAAGAATAGAAAGCGAGAGAAAGAGGCAAATGGTTGCAAAACGGACGGAGACCTAGCCTTCCTGATGCTGGATTTGTAAGTGTTATATTACTTTTTTTAGTTTCCTGCACTTTTGAGCTTATTTGTTATTAGGCTGTTTTCAGGTTGTTTATAGGCGCACTACTAGTTCACAATTTATAACCATAAGGTAGGCGATAGATAATATAATTTTGCCGATCTCGATAGGTAGCATGTCTTGCATCATCACAAATGTATGTAATGCTTGTAAACGAAGACTAACAAACCACAATAAATGTTTTGTAGTAAAATGTTGCAGAGTCCTTAGTCCTTAGACCAGTGATCCACGTAATTGTTGAGCAGTTTAGTTGTTGAGTGGGCTCATATACATATATATATATATATATATACTCATATATGTCTTTATTTTATTTATTTTTCTCATCTATTACTATTACTATCATTATTATTATTACTTTTTTAATTATAATGTATGTAAAGCTGCTTCACAACAATAAAAATTGGGAAACACGCTATATAAATAAAATTGAATTTATAGGTGCATTTCGGCCCCAAATGGAATTGAAAATATAATAATAATTTCAAATCCAATGCATAATGCAATTTAACTCGCTTTGGATAAAAGCGTCTGCCAAATGTAAATGTAAAAAACGATTTCCCACACTTGTTTTACCCAATCCACCCTGCTTTGTCTAAAAAAGATAGTTAAAGACATACATACATAAAGAATGTCAAATGACTGAAAACACAAACTCATGTGAAGAATGTCGCTGCATTCCATAGGTCAAGTGTGGTGAAATCTAACCTGCAATTTATATCAGGTGAGGATGTGTGACAAACAGAAGATTAATATGTCACAGGGTGACCTTTTTTAAGGTGACTGAAAATAACAGTATTGAATTTTGTACAATCCAGCTTCAAAATAACAAAAGCAACAGTAACGGTGTCAGTCAAATCAATGGAACATTACACTTAAAAGCTGTTTATTACATGACAAAAATTAAACTTGTTCATTGGTTCACGCGTTTATTGTGCTTGGACAATTGATGCGCAACAGCACACGTTTTTATCTTTTCACAGATGCACGACCGTTTACAGCGGTCACAAATAATATTGTTACATGAGTTATTGCATAGTTTTTTGATGATTTTTAAATTATACAACAGTAATCAAGTATTTCAGGAACAGAATGTTTATATAAAGAATACAGAATGCATTTGCCTCATAGAAAGTTTAAAAACATTTTAAAGAATTTTTCAGTGTAAATTTAATCAGCTTTATTAATTTAATAAGCGAAATTACAATATCATGGGGAATAATATAAACAATAATGATGGCCATAATTGTTCATCCCTACCATAAGATATGTTAATATTGCAATAAAACTTTGTTTATGACAAGAAAACAAAACACTTAAAGGAAACAAATTTGTTTGTTCAAAAATTGTGTTTTAAAAATTGGTGTGTCTGAGACAGATTACCTGTTGGTGGGTCCTGGATTGAAAACGTTCGAGAACCCGTTATTATGATAAACAATCAAGATTTATTAAGTATGTAGGGGAATATTTTTTACTTTAATCATATATATTGCCAAATAATAGTTTACTTTTTGTTAACAAAATTGAACAAATATACAATACACTTTTTTTGAGAAAATTTATTTGACACGAGTTTTGCATTAAATACAATGTAATTGTAATTTTCATTAATCCTGCAATAGACGATAGCCACAACAATGAGAACAATAATGACAATTTACAGTAATAGAGTACAGTTAAGCGCTGAGTGTTTGTTACATGTATGACTTACAGTATATTTTAAAGCCTTTCCTTTTCCTTTATGGGTCGATCGCATCATGTCGTGTCACAAGTTTTTACACACATTTCTTTTTTTAAATGTAAACGTGCGCAAAGGTAGGTAAGGAGGATAAAGTGCTGCGGACCACGTGTTACATGTTAATGGCCCTTAATACACAGTTAGTGGTCGGGACACAATCGTCTTTGGCAAAACCCACCTGTCCCACTCGCAAATTACGCTTATGCATCTTTAGGCTTTCTAAAGACACTGCTTACTCCGTCAAACCAATAAACATTCAGGCACCCATACTATCCAAGGTTTGACACATGTCCTGAAAATAAATTCTGTCTTCAGTTTTTTTTATCAGCTCATCTAATAACCATGTGATGTGTGACACAAAATACAAAATTCTAGTCCCCAAAGACTGGAATAACTGTAAACAGCCACCAAGATTAAGGTTCCAGATATTTGGTCTTCCATTTCCAGTAACTACAGACCGAAAATAAAACATAAAACCATGTCCATGGTGCAGTAAGTATATTTTAAGACACTCTCTAGAACAGCACCCGTGATACGTGTCCACCGTGTCCTATCAGAAGGCCAGTGAAGGATACCAGGCCATTCACATTACAAAGGCTTAGCAAGGCCCTATATGTCCTGTGATGTAATCCGGTGTGAAACTGGACCCGCTTGCCATCACAGATTTAAAGCCAATTAGACCTCAAGCCTGTGCAGAGGGATTCAGGTGGCATGTCAACAACAAAAGGCATTCTGCAAGACTGTGAGCCCTGTATCTGGTGTACCATATTGATCCTCAACAGAAAGGGGATGATAAATAACAGACACGTACAGAACGACAACAGCTTCGGTAAAGCTAGGGGTGACTGAACTGTGTATAGACACATTTCGGCTCATGTTCGGGGTTGTTTTGGAAGATGTGGGAATGTGTTATGCTTGTTGTTGATGGAATGCCAGGTCAAAGGGTGGAAACTCGTTTGCTCATGTTAAACCAGGGGGTCTTAACCTTTCTTAAGGTAAGAACCTCTCATTGGACCAGTTTTTACACCTGGTTATAAGCAAAGTTAGCAACAGGATTGCATACAAATGTATGTCATAGACTTTTGAGAGGGAAGGTGGACAGAGATTCCCCACAGATTCACAGCCAGAAGTGCATACACATACTAGGCAATCAAACTCCACTGAGTCACTAACTCAGGCCAGATTTCTTCACTCGAATAGCAGTTGAATATAAACCCAACCTAATTAATTAGGTTGGGTTTATTAATCGAAACAGGCGATTAATCGAAAAGTAATCGAAACTGACATTCAGAACGTCTAACCAACGTAATTTTCCCATGTCGGTTATTTTGATTAATTTCCCTTTAAAATCCATGTCGCGGGGTGCCGCTACCTCACTTTATTATCAGAGCAAGAGACTTAAAATACTCCATTATTTATGGGCGTACACGTATATGTAAGACATTATTAGAAACTGTAAGTTACTTTTACGTCTGTACACTACTCACAATAACAACAAAACGTTGTGATTTTGTAAAATAAAGAAAATATCAGCCGTCTCGGTCTCCACTCCGCTCACATATTTAAAAAAAAAAACTCTCTAAACTGATCCAAAACTCTGCAAATACTTATCACACAAACATGCAACGTATGTCTAAAGAAAGCTTAAAATGTCTACTTTTGTAATTGATCTGATTCACATTGAAATCAAATATTCTGTGTTAATATGTAATAAGCATGAAAGACAGGTACAGTTCATATAGGAGACATATTCCTTATCTGCTTCCGTTTAGTCAACACAGTACGTTTAGTCGAAAAATGTGCATATTGGGGAAAATATAGTTATACTGAAACACGTTTACTTTATATATCTTTAGACAGACTGATACGTTTAGGCTCGGTTCTATGGAATGCCAAAAGTGACCAAATTAAAAATTAATTTATACATAAATATATATACAAAGATATGTAAAAAACAAAAATAAATGAGTATTTATACTTTATTTCCTTATTTAAGTGTAATTGTATTTATTTATTTCCACATTTATTTATTTCTACATTTATTTATTTATTAATTTCTTCGTCTGTATGCTAATGAGTGGGGCGTGTTTCACCTCAGATATAGCAATCGATCTCAGCGCGGCAGTGCTGAAGTGTTAAGGGGCCACAATGACACCCTGTGGTGTGACCAAACTAAACAAGGTATATTGACAAGGTTGCTCAGAGAATGACATGGGCAATCATGGTTTAAGTTGCTTAATATCACCCTAACTGTATGTATATAGGGTTATAACACATAGCCTACTTATACTTTATTAGGACATGACCGTAAAGCATCGCCCGGCCGAGATTTTGAAAATGTCTTGGCACACATGAACAGAAACGGCACACCATGGAAGCATGTAAAATGATCCACAATTGATCACATTTAATATAAATGCGCTGGATGGAGCTGATAAGAGCTCAAATTTTCTGTCAATGAGACTCGCACGCACCAGCTCAGAATGCTGAGAGAAACCAGCGCATTTCACTGAAGTCTATGCAAGCATTATTATCAATGCAAACGCGTGTACATAGTGTACAGTTTACATTCGCGTTTTTTAATGTTGCCATGCATAACACCTGACACCTCAAATGCTTAAAAGATAACGCATATTTTATAGATGCTGCTTTTAGATAGCCTACAGATTAGAGGTGCACGTATCACGGTTATATCCGCGGGCGCTGCGGAGGATCCGCGGGTCGGGCGGATCAGACAATACAAAAGTACATTCTGATTAATTGCGGATGGGTCGCGGGTGGATAAGTTTGACGTTATCAAGTCATTGCTTGGGCTGAACATAGTTTATGTGTGCGTTCTGCATTGTAATGCTAATGCATTGTAGGCTAATGACAGAAACAGCAATATTCCCATCAAAGTCTGAAGGGAGTAATAAAGCCTTTTTAATAATAATTAATGTGACAATATGGAAATAAATAAATGTAGAAATAAATACAATTACGCATAAATAAGAAAATACAATTTTTTTTAATAAAACGTTTTTTTACATTTCTTTGTATATATATTTATGTATAAATTCATTTTTAATTTGGTCACTTTTGGCATTCCATACGGTTCAACTATAAAAACTGCGCTCAACTCTGACTATTTCTTTCACACGACCGCTCTTATGACTGCAGGGTCTTAAAGTACACCCGATTTCTCACGACACATGCAGACAGATGATTTGCTGATTTGTGTTGCGTTTGTTCTCCTGTCTTCAGTTGCAGAGGAAATGTTTCCAAAACATAACACAAAGATGTGTATCGTTTCAAATGTTCAATAAATAACCATAAAGAGTTTGTATTTCCTTTGATTATTTTAAAATAACATGAGATATAAAATGTTATAAAAAAAGAGAAATAAATAAACAGAAACAAAATAATCGTTCAATAATCGTAATCGAGAGAAAATGTTCAATTAATCGAGATTTGATTTTAGGCCAAATTGTCCAGCCCTAACTTTTGTCTCACTCTCTCTCTTCTTCACTTTTGATCCATTAAGCTACAGTGAAACCTATTTTGAGCCTCTTTTCCCCTCTCAGTCACTCTTCCCATCATCACTCTTTGGTTAACTGCATATACCAGTGCTGACCTTGGACAGTGTTGGCTCTGAGCTAGCATCCTACTGCTTGGCTGAAAAAAATAATGTTTTTGACTACATGTATCATTATATGGCTTATAGATGTGGAGTACAGGTTTAAGTACAGTATTTGTAAAGTAAATTTAACATCATTCATATGATATTTCTTGCTTAAACGTCATGCATCATTTTCCTGTTTATATCAGTTTTCTATTTATTTTATTCCAGTCTGTACTGCTTTTGTGATAAAACGTCTTATGTTCAAGCTGCTTTTTTACTATGCAAATTGTGAAAATCGCTATAGAAATAAAACGTGAACAATGTTGAATTTCATTGTATATTAATTTTATTAAATAAACAATTTGTTGAAGGGTTGTTTAACTTTGTCACATTTAAAGGGGAACTTCGCCCAAAAATGAAAATTCTGCTTCCGGTGGTTCAGCATTATTTTATATAATACGACGATGATACTTTTTGTACGCTAATAAACAAATAAAAGACCGTATTTCACAATTTCCTGACTTCCGTGTTAGTTTACAGTGTGCGTTCACGAGAGCACCACTAGCACTACGCATGCCAAGATGTACTGTCATCGAACATGCACTGTAAACTAACATGGAAAAAAAAGCTCTGAGAAGTTTTCCTTTATGTAGCGATTAATGCCATGGTGGTATTTCAATTTAAAATAACTGCAGTCGACTATAGTCAAGACATGACAATTCTGATTCGACTATGTAAATCCTTAGTCGGGGACACCCGTAGTCCAAGTAAATGGACTTTGCATCGGGTCCTGATCACACTGTCAGAGATTATTGCTGTGATAACAACCGGCTGCCTGTACATTTATCCCTTACTTATTAACATTAGCCAACTTGATCAACATTACTTTTTTCAAACTGATTAACAAAGTTGTGAATACCAGTAATTACATTCACATTCCTTAAGTGGTTTTCAGGTCTTATCTCTAAACTTGGCCAAACTCTTGCTCAGCTGGTTTAGCCTGTCAGTCAACTGGTCTCCTAGCCTGATCTGCTGACCTTACCAGTAGAACTCAGCCTTGCCCTTGTGGCCAGCAAAGCACCTCGGATAAGAGGAATTGAGCAGAACAAATATTCTTTATCATAACCAATTAAAACTGAAGTGTGAGAGACAGTATCTTATATTTCTTCTCATTTGTACAGATCTACAATGTTAAAGCCTGTAAATCAGCTTGAGGCCACAGAAGGCCATGAAGATCTGTTTCCTCATGCACAAGCAAACACACTGCTGTACATGATGCATGGTCAGCAGAGGTTGGAGTCTGGTTGGAGTTCATAGCTCACGTTACCTTTAGTTACTATCCTGACTGCATTTGGTCTTTGGTTGACTTTGACGTGTCTTCATTTGGCTAAACTGATTTCCATATCATTCTGATTTAATTACAGGGTCATACAGGAAATTATAATTGGGGATTGAATCCACCAGTGTGGTTGAGAGTGGTCTAAAAACCCTTGTACGGTTTGGTTTGCTTTAAGTTTAGATAAGAATGGATGCATGAAATTCAATAACAATTCCCTTTATGAAAAAATAATAAACATTGTAAAAGTGTTAAAATCTATCTAAAAATGCAGTACTTAAACCTAATATGGATGAATTTATTTAAACCTTTGCCAATAAGCATTTGCTTATTTTCTTGTTATGCTCGGTTTGGATATTTGAAGACCCTTAGAACTCTGTGGTTGCTACCTGATCTGGGGGCAAGAAAGAAATATAGGTTTCATACTTGTAAACATTTGCACATGGTTATGTCAGGCTGTAAAAAGGATGATGTCAACAATGGCCACATTAACTGCTGGCAATGGTACATGCGATCTACCTCTTCAGAGTCATTTTGAACTGTCAAAGAACTGACTTGCTTTCTCAGGGCTCACAACCCAGATTTAGTAAGGATCTTATCCACCAACAGCAACTGAGTCTCTGGGACCAATAACAAAAATCAGAGGGATTTTAGAAACCCAATGCATCTCATCCATCTTAAACTGTTGCACCATAAGAACTAAACCTTCTCAAATTTCAGGTGTTTGGCTGACCCACATTTCATAAATAAATGAAGCTGTAAATTAGGTGGCCTGTTGATGTTAATGGTGTTACTCAAGGGCACTAACTTGGCCAACAAGGCATCTTTTCTTGCTTTTAGATCACATTAAATAGAGCAAGTAGTGTACTGAACGACATCACCTTGGTTTTTCAAATTCCAGAACCAGACGAGGAAGTGGCTAAATATACCCAGGAATTCTACTGTATGTTTACCCTGAGATTCTGAGCAAGAATGGGGGATTGAACTAGGGCTGAAACGATTCCTCGATTAACTCAAGTAAAAAAAAAATTCCCCATTGTTTAGTCCATTTAAATACAGTACACATTTACATTTACATTTACGCATTTGGCAGACGCTTTTATCCAAAGCGACTTACATTACATTGTACTATACATTTGCACATTTTGTATAGTAAGCAAGTGGGGGTTAGGTGCCTTGCTCAAGGGCACCTCAGCCGTTACCCGCCAGACCTGAGAATCGAACCAGCAACCTTCTGATCATGAGTCCAACTCTCTAACCACTGGGCCACGACTGCCCACACACCACAGTGTTTGCCCACAGATCATTATTAGTGACGCACAACCCGCTAAACGTATGTAAACACAGAAGACGCTGCACCATAAGAGACAGAAAAATATACAGACTCCGACAAACACTGTGTGTGTGTGTCAGAAATCTGGAATGATGAAAGAACATTGTTTAAATCCTGTCTGGCTAGCACGCTTCCCATGACGTTAACCCATTATGTGTATGCGGAGCGCAGGCGGTCTCTTGTGGCTGTTCGGACGCATTCAACCACATGAGCAATCCGGATGAATGCGTATTCGACTACCTCTGGAAGTGGTCAAAAGTGGACAGCTCAAAACATTTCACACCACTAATGACCCGATCGACCAAAACACATCTTAAACCAGGTATAACATTAAAGCCCCAGTGAAATCCAAATGAAAGTTGTTTTACTTTTATTAAAAATATGTTAGCCTTAAAGGGATAGTTCAGTCCCAAAACAAAATTACACAATGTAATTTGTGTAAATGTGTAACTTAACACAAATTACTTTGTGTTTTACTCAATGTGTAATTTTCTTTTGGGACTGAACTATCCCTTTAAGAACTTCAATAAACTGATATGCTGCTATGTGCTGACAAAATTCCCATTCAGAAGATATGAGCATTCATAACTGACAGTCTGGCATGTGCTAAAAGAATCTAGAAATTCCATGACATCAGCCTCTCGTCAAAATTCTTGTCCAATCAAATCTGCTTTAGAATCGGAAGAGTCCTGCCCTCTTCACTATGAGAGCTGCGGAAGCAGCGCCCCAAATCAGCCACTTGTTCGCACATTTATTATGTCCTACAAGGTCAATGACAAATAATGCACTAGATGGGAGATAGGAGAAGATCCAGACAGTGTAAACAATAACATTTAAGTCTTATTTTTGCATCAGTGTCACACAAGCGGTTGCACGTGAGTGTCCTCCGGTTCAGAGACATGATAGCACAGAGCTGATCATATGCACCGATCATACGCGCAAATCCACTAAGAACACAAGTAAACACAGTAACAAGTCGACACAAGTAAACACAGTATATTGAATGTTAAGGCTCAATGGAAGAGATTATACATCGCAGCCCTGATGAGTAAAGAAGCCAGTGTCACTCACCAATGTAAATAACAAGCCGCCGCTATCACGCAGCTTTGCCAGGCTGTGCCGTAAACGAAACGCTATTTGTTATTTTAAAAGGGGGCGAAACCACTCGATATGTCTCGCGCTCTCTGCATTTTTTTTTTACGTCAACACATCATATAATGCTGCGCATTCCAAGCCGTTTCACTGGGTCTTTAAATGTTAGCTTTCGCATAGCCTAAATCAATATGATTGCTAGTTGAAATGAAGGCACGTAAAAACTTATGTTGTATGACTATTCAAGACTGTAAATTAATATGGGGGCTAGTTATGATGTCCCTATGTTAGCTAAATTTTGTAAGTGTCATTCATGATGATTGACTCATTCTATCTAGCTGACACACAGGCACATGCACACGCACACACAGTAGAGAGAGTATGTAGAGAAACATTTAAGGGAGTTTATTCATGTTGCAAGAAAATGTGTTAAGAAATGTCATGTGTATAGACTTTTGTTCTTGTTCCAAGTTACCGTCCTGGCCACTAATTTTAGCCTCCTAAAAAAGCCACAAAGCCATCCAAGAAGACAGTAAAGGCTTATGTCATGCATGAGCTAAAGTTAGTTAGTTGTTTACCTTTTTCATTTAAAATTGATTTTCATATTTAATAATAATAATTATATTATTTTATTTATTTGTATTTGCAATTTGAATGTAATGGCAATTAAATGGGTTACATTTTCACAGATATTCAAAATTATTCATATATTAATTCCAGCAATAAAAATGCAAATTTTTCTAAATGAAGGAAACACAGACCAGTCAAGTTCTTCCACACTGACTGAATCATTTTTTTCATTGTCATGTTGGAATAGAAAATACCCCTTCCCAAACTATTGCTAATAAATTAGAAGTACACAATTCCATATAATATCATGATATGCTGCAGTATTAAGATTTGTACTCATGGAAATTACTAAAGTCATCAAACCTGTTTATTAGATAGGGTGACCCAATACTTTTGGCAATATAGTGTACCTTAAAATATGGCAGTGCCATTGTTTTGTTTCTAAAGCATTTTTAAGTAAAGCCTGGCGTAAGCTAAGCCTTGTCTGTGAAACCGGGCCATAAAGTAATAAGCAAGGGACATCTTACCTGCTAAAGTGTAATCCATATCGAAGCCAAAGCATTTGATCTTTTCCATGGCCAAACTTCGGTTCACAAACACTCTGGAAAAGAAGGTAAAACAGTTAAAAGTTTGATTGTGATATTCTACCAAAAACTGAACAACCCCAAATAATATTTTTTTGCAATGTTTTAAGTATTCAAACAAGTCTATTACATATTATTCACTATTACATTGACATAAATAAACTCCCATGCCTTGCAACTGGGCCTGCACAGTAAAAATAATCGGCATTTATTGCACATACTGCATGTGCTTTACACAATATACAATGCAATAAACAAAAAAGAGGGGGGCACAAAGGGAATTCTGAATCCCCCTCTGGGCATGTACTCTCTATAATCTGATCCCGACACAGATAATTCAGAGGCAACAACAGATATATATTTATATTTGTTTGTGGTCACACTTCATCCATAGCTGTACAGTTTATAGACCACTTCAGATGACGTAAACAACACTGTTTCAACGCTGGTACCATAGAACTTCCTGCATAAACGTTTGAACAAAATACAACCAACAGAATATTTACAACCAATAAAAATGTTAAACAAACATCTTTAAGATTTAATTACATATGTTAGATTTTAATAACAATAATAATACATCAATAAAAACTGAAACCGGAAGTGTTTCTTGACCAATGTTTACATTTTGCAAAGTGATCTATATCACATATGAAAATATTCTAACAACATTAAATAATATTACTACTGTAAAAAAGGACATTTAGAAATGATCACCAGTGCTAAGAAGTTGATTTGCTCTGTAACACACAATAAATAAACAATAAAAAAATACAAATAAAAAAAGAGAGAGAAAATTTTTAACGAAATCACTTTTGGTGAAACTACTTTGATCGATCCTACCTTGTTGTTGCACAACACTGGACTACATCCCATGATTCCCTTTGCCAGGTAGCAAACACACGCTGCATTCTGAGAGAGGATGTCACTGCTATGGCTGAATTGTCAAGCCTATTTCCCAGTCCATACTGTTACCCCCCCCCCGAGCTCGAACAATACCCCCCTCTCTATGCTTTCTTGTCATTGAATTTCTGACTTGTTGCAAAAATGATTGTGCCCGTTCTATAGTATTCTCTGTTGTTGTGCCCGTTGTTGAGCTGGGGTTGTTTGCTTCCCTTTAAAGACATCTAGAACAATCAAGTAGAAGAACCAGGTGGGCACAGCGACTCAGGTAACAGAGTGTGAATCACTATTTGAAGACAGCTGTTAAACAGATTACTCTTGTATCTCAAATAGAGCCTCATTGTTGCTCTGTTCTGTATTAAGCTACACCGAAATGAGGCACACACACTGTGTGGCATTAATATACGGTACTTCAGGCACATAATCTTGTTTCTATTTTGTGTATTCTGCAGCTTAAGAAGATTAGAGGGCTGAATACCGAAACAAAGCTTCACGGGGTTGGCAAAGGGTGGGACATCACACACACCAGATAAGACCTCTGACTTTGAACCTCAGCTGGACTGTACACTGTACAGACAGTGAAATTCTTGCCATGACGCTCACATTTACTTTTTCTTATCTCATCTTATCTAGGTAATGGAAACAGACAGTGAGGTTGTGGCTTCACTATGCTGAAATGTTAGGTCAAAGTTCATAAAAAGATGGAGGAGGTAAACTATGCCCTCTTACAGATATTACCTTTGGTTAAATAATGAAAGTCATGTATGATCTAAAAACACGTACATGTGTGAGGAAAGAAAAACAGCTTTTTGAAAAGGTGATCGCATACTAGAAATGCAAAGCGGTTCTCTGCAAAAACTCTATTTTTGTGGGGTTAACCATTGCACAAGCCTCTATGTTCAAAGCCACGTTTTCTGTTGTGCCCATTCCCAGTACGTAGTGTGAACCACAGCTGCAGGGTTTGGTCTATAATTAGGTAGCACAAAATCCCAATTTACAGAAGTCACTGTCTAAACAAAAATATGGATTATGTGCTTAAGTAAAGCACTGCAAAAAATAAAGGCACACTGACAAATCCATGCAGTACATCTTTGTAAGTTTAGCACTCCAACTGTTCACGTCACACAACCAGTCTATTCATATGATTTACCTATGGTAGGCCTCTCTTCTGTATTTCTTCATGGCCAGGCCATCCATGTTTGCCGGGAGGTCTGCATAGCCCTGAAGTCGATCGCTCCATGATGTTGTCATAATTAGATCTAAATCCAAGTTTGTAAAACAAAATGAAGTTATATTGTTGTATTATAAAGTGTATATGATGTACATTATAATGTAATATAGAATGTTCACAGATTGACCAAAATATAGCTCCATGACCTAAACGATTCTTCTGTTTGGTTTATCAAAACGGATTCCATTAAAGAAGAATGTGCTTTGTATTGTTTAGATCAAATTATTTTATCTTACATTCTATCAACAAGCCCGAACACAACTTCTTCCTGGTTGTGTTTCAACATCTAAAGTAATTGCATCAGCCTAAATCAGGAAAATCATGAATAACAACCAACTGATGTCATTATCTGAGTGATTTAAATAAAAAAGACTGATGCTTGAAATGCTTATCAAGTTGGCCTATTTCTGCGACAGCGCAGCACTTTGTAAATTTGAGCTAAATTCACTTCTTAGTGAATCTTATGACAAACAGTACAACTTATATTAAATGCAATTTGCCAAATTGGCTTGACATATAAACAACCTGTGCATTCATAAAAGTTTTTTTTTAAGATTCGAAAATGTTTGCAAAATCCAGAAACAAGACCACCAGATATTTAAAATTTAAGCACTTTCCTAACCACTAATGTAAGATAAATGACACACAGCATAGAAGCTTGAGTCAGCACATTGGAGCTGGTGGCCTTCACAAAGCCTGACTTGCACAAACAAGCAGGGGACCTTAGGGACAAAAGGAGGAGAATTTCCCACCAGCCTTCTATTTTACGATTGTAATGCTGAGTGATTATGAGAAAAGAACTTCAGGAGATGACATCACTTTGCTCTTTTGTGATAGGCTAAACCGCTTGGGATATTTTGGCCTCACTTTCTCTTTTTCTCAAATATTTAGACACGGCCCTCAGGACAAACAAGAGAAAAACAGGGCTCCTTCCAAAAAAAGTAGGTTACTCTTCATCTGAAACAGCAAGTAAGTCCAAGAAAGCAGCCAATGTCTTGCTGTGGTGCTGGCTGGTCTGCATTGAAATGTTTTAGGAAAAGTAGGGAAAAATGAAGGCCAATTCTTAGTTTGCATGTATGAATGGCAGAGGATGTCCAGCTGTCATGGACGTGGGAGAAGTTGAAGGTTGATGGGTTATTGTAAGTTAGCAATAGATAAAATCAATAGACGACTTTATTGGCAATATCCCTCGCCTGCAAATAATGCAGAACAAATAAAAACGTTATATCTACTAGTCATTATAACTCCTTACAGCATGATGTCACACAGAAATCTGAAACGTACTACAAATCCAGATCGGATCAATTTGTTTGCTTGTACCGCTTAGATGCTCGTTTTACACATATTCACAAAAAGTTAAGCAGCTGAAAAACAAACATTTCCCCTGAGGACGATGGCCTATACGCGCCGACTTGTAAACAAGATAGAATTTCCTATGAGAAATGGCTGAAACAGAGCTTGTAAATCTAGCAAATTCATTCAGATTCAGCTTGATGTGTAAAATATGCATTCATGATAAGCATTTACAGTGTTCGATATCCAGAGTAGCCTGTTTATCTGCGCTGTGTAGGCTACACACACTATGTTTTTTCTAACTGGAGTCAGACTCTGGCTGTAAAAGCAGACCATAGACCCCACAGATAAACATCATTGTGCGTTTCATGCAGAACATCAAGCACCGCCGACCTTTTCGTATGCGAAGCTAGGCAATAGATAAAAACATCTACAAAGAGATATTCATACGAGCCATCCAAACAAACATCTGACACCAACAACAGCTGTAAGTTGAACCCGTCCATTCTCTTACTCACCTTTCGTCAAAGCCCAAAAACTCAAATGCACAGACAGCGTTAAAACCGCGTACGTTTTGCGAAATATTAATACGATAGAATCGGTGCGCAATGGCTCCGATAGTCAAGTAAAACTGCGCGTATCACTGTTAACGTGAATCAAAAGCTCGTCTTTTCATATCCGAGCTAAGCAGTTGTTGAGGGGCAGGACAAGGCGGCGCTTGCAGTTGCTACATCTGCGGTAGGTGGAGCAAATCCTGTCATCGCATCAGGCAAAATGTAAAAGCGGGACTGCGTCGACGCTTGAAAATGATTGGTCTATTGTCAGCTCATTGTTTACAGGGTTATGTGACCTGATTGTAGGCTTACGCACAGGCTATGTTTACCAATCATATTTTACCACCAAGGCATTCAAAGAAGGGGTCATTCATTAAAATACAGGGCATTTTAGTTAGAAAGTACATTTTCATGTGTTGTGGTTTACAGGTATCATAAACTATAGTCATCTGAAATGTTTCTCCACATGGTCTGTTGTGTAGCTACTGTATAACGTAGGCCTACGTAATATTTTACATAGCCTACTGTCAATTTCCACTTAGGCATCAGCGAGACTACATCAATGTATCTGTATTCTGGGTTAAGTGTCCTGATAGGTCATGGCACTGTACATTTATTTTGATCATCTTTAACCTCATTCTGTAAATAAATTAATTAATTATTTTATAAAGTACAATTGTTATTTTATTAAATCTACATATTTAAATGTTAAACCTCTCTTTTTAATAAAATGAATATGAAAAATGTCAATTAGCCTACATTTAATCAAATTAAATAATTACTTAATATTAATTACATTGATATGTAATTATTATTTATTCTTTCCCTCCATTTTCTGTACATTGTATTGTATATTGTATAGCATTAATAAAAAATGTTGATGCTTCCATACGGCCAATAGATGGCAGAAGTGTATAACTTATAGTGCTACATTTAGTGAAGTCATCGTCCAAGCTATAGGCTACTGTTTAATAAATTATAGATTTACTCTACTCTTTTTTTATTTGTTCTTGCATTGTAATTTTTTTATTTTTGTATAGGCTATCTCTATATTTAATTTTATTTTTTACTTTGCACTACATATACTCCTCTCTTATAAGCTATTTGCACTACATGTAGGCTACTGCAATTTCTTTGGCAATTCAAATAAATGGATGGGTGGAGATTGTGTTCGCTTTTTCCTCGTTTCTGCATGGCTTTTTTGTAGCTATGAGTAGGCTATTTACAGTATATTACTGTATAAAGAGAAATGAAGTAGCCTAAAAATAAGTATGAGTATAGGCTAAGTACATTTTGATCAGGCTTTAAGTGTGAGTGGTGCTCTCGACTGTGTGTTTATCCCAGATGTGAAATAAACGATATAGGCTACGTTTTTTGCTGACACCAGCACTGCGCCAAAACGGACAATTCCATCTGTGCGCTATTGACCTGAGCTGTCAGGCAGAACTGACGCCTTGCACAAATAAACTTTGGTTTTGCGCTTTTCTAACAATTAAAAACAACCTATTGCTGAGCTTATTTTACGTATATCGTCGTGTGTCTGAATATCTGCAGTGAAGAAGGTTAAAAGCGAAAAGCAGCGCGGGTAGGCTAAATTATTGATTGGGACGGTCCTGCTATATAAAGGAGACGCCGCCTGTGTTCCTCTCTTTATCTTCAAACGCCAAGATGAGCTACGGATCCGACATCTACTCTGCCTCTTCCTACCGGAAGATTTTCGGGGACTCCACCCGCTACTCAGCCTCTCCACCCCACCTGAGCAGCACCCGAAGCGGGTTTAAGTCTCACTCCGGAACTCGCACCAATGTCCCAAGCTCGTACAAGCGCTCCACCCGATCTACCTTCCCATCCTCGTCCATGCCTCTTGAAAGCTTCGACTTCAGCCAGAGTACAGCGCTCAACAATGAATTCAAAATCATCCGCACGAATGAGAAGGAGCAAATGCAAGGGCTCAATGACCGTTTTGCGATGTTCATTGAAAAAGTACGCAATCTGGAACAGCACAACAAAGTGCTGGAAACGGAACTCGTGACCCTGCGCCAGCGCCAGACGGAGCCGTCCCGTATCGCCGAACTCTACCAGCAAGAGATCCGGGAACTGCGCTCCCAACTCGATGAACTCAACGCTGAAAAGAACCAGATGATGTTTGAACGCGACAACATTGAAGAGGATCTTCACAAACTTCAGGAGAAGTTCGAGGAGGAGATTAGGATGCGCGATGAGGCTGAGCAAACGCTCAGAGCTTTCAAGAAGGACGTCGACAACGCCACGATGGTGCGACTGGACCTGGAGAAAAAGGTCGAGTCCCTTTTAGACGAGATCAACTTCATGAGAAAGGTGCATGAAGAGGAGGTGACTGAACTCATGAACATGATCCAGACTTCCCAGGTGTCCATGGAGATGGAAGTGGCTAAACCCGACCTTACCTCCGCCCTAAAGGAGATTCGCGGCCAGTACGAGGTCATGGCCACTAAAAACTTGCAATCCGCGGAAGAGTGGTACAAGTCCAAGTTTGTCGATTTAAGTGAGCAGGCCAACAAGAGCAACGAGGTCATTCGCGCTAGCAGGGAAGAGCTCAACGAGTTCAGGAGGCAGCTGCAGTCCAAGACTATCGAGGTTGAGAGTCTGAAAGGAACTAATGAATCCCTGGAAAGGCAGATCCATGAGATGGAGGAGAGTCACAACGCTGAAGTTATGGGATATCAGGTTGGTTAAACATTTGTTTAATGCTTAACTATGTTAGAAAACAGAGTTTGCAACTGGTTGAGGTCTCAGTTTTCTAGCCATATTTGTGTTTGCTTGAATCAAGTCGTTTTAATAGCCTATTGATATTTTAAATTACAACAAAACGCTTAAACGTGTGTTCTTAACCAGAGAGCAAACAAAAGATCCACACGAAATGGGCGTGGCCACAAGTAGGCCTATTGACTGTAAGAGTAATCGATCCTCTGTCCATGGTGCTAAAACTAGGCTACTTGAAATGACAAAAGAGAAGAAAAACGATTAGAAAAAAAGATATGCATATACTGTTTGCATAAAATACATCAGCTTATCAAACATTTCAATATAACCGTAATTTTAAAATATTTATAACAAAGTATCACTTAGTCTACACATTCAACGTAATTTTGTGGCTTTTGTTTAATACTTTTTACAATTAGCTTTTTAAATATATATTTCTTTTAATCTATATAAGGAGTTGTATACATTTCTTAATATTTAATATAACAGTAATCATAAAATATTTATATTTTATTTAGGCTAAGTCTGTGGATAAGCCCATAAAAAGCTTTTCTACATTCTAAAAATCTTTCTAAAATTAGCGATCTTTCTTTCATTCTCTCTTTCCCTCTCTCTCTCTTTCTCTTTTTTAAATGCTGTGTTATGTGAAGTGAAATGTTAATTTTCAATGGTTACATTAAAAGCAGGGTTTTTATTATAATAACTTTTATTGTAACATGTAATGTAACGTCACACAGGATACAATCGGGCAGTTCGAAAATGAGCTGAGGTCCACTAAGAGTGAGATGGCCCGTCACCTTAGGGAGTACCAGGACTTGCTGAATGTCAAGATGGCACTTGACATTGAAATCGCTGCTTACAGGTATAAACAGATGCTTTGTTGTTTACGTATATAATGGTAAATGTAACAAAAAGGAATAATACAATGTGATAAACGTTATTTCATATATATTTAGCAATGGAAGTTCTAGGAACTCGTTGATATAATTTTTATACAGAACATTCCCTCTCATTCCATCTTTCACACCCTACCGCCTCATATGTTTCAACTCCTTCTCTTTTGTCTATTTGAGGAAACTGTTGGAAGGCGAAGAGACACGTATTAGCACTGGGATCACCTACCCCACCCCTGGCCCTGTGTCCAGCTACAGCTACCAGTCCCGCATTTACAGCAGCACTAGTGTGAGCGGAAAGAAAGAGGTGAAGGAGGACGATGACAAACAGCAGAGCAGCAAATCTGCCAAAGGCTCCTCCCAGCCTGACGACTCCAAGAAGAGTGAGAAAAATGATTCTGGAGACATAAATCCCACCAGCCAGAAAAACTAAATGGCACTTATTTTTCTTCCTCTCCATCTTTTGCATCCTCCATTACTCATTATTCTTTCCTCAGCAATACCCCTCCACAAAGGGGCTCTCGGTTCAATACAGTTTATCTCGGTCCCATCTTACTCTTCACTAAGCACCAGTTCACAGGGCACAAGTCCCTCTGTAGCAAACCACTAACCACTCCACACACCCCAGGTGTTACACTCAATAATAGATTCAGTCCAAATGTAACAGTTTACTTCTTCATGTCTACACTCAGCTTTCAGTGTTGTGTTGGAACTGTTAGGTGCACTTTTGACAGGCCTCTCTGCATAGTCAATGAAGAATGTGTTTAAATTGGCTTTTATGCAACAAAAGTCCAGAATACGAAGTATTCAAGTACAATTTTGATGCTCATAGTGCAATATACAAGCTTTAAGGAAACAGTACAGAATATTTAGTCTAGTCCAGTCAACAGGCAAATTCTTCTCCAAGACTGCACTGATTTTAATTCCAAATCCAACCCACTTCAAGCATTTGAACACCGCATGAGGTGTATCTACTGTTTGCATGGTTGCTATAAGTGGACCATCAAGCAATCCTTCATTTGTAGGAAATAGGAGCAGATAGTCCTTGCCATTATCCACTGCTATTGGTGTATGTGCCATCCCTACTTAAGACTTATTTAGTTTGCCAAGAAATGGAGGAATGACGAAGATAAGCAAGAATGTTATACAGTAATGTTATATGCAGAAACCGTTCACATGCTGCTGTGATATTAAATAACATTTCTAATAATAGTTCAGTAATAGTATTTCAATTCAGGGTGCTCTATCAACAATACTTAATTCATAATTCATATTAACTACATGGTAGAACTGTAGTTACATTTAATCAGAATTTAAATGTTAAAAATTGTCATCATAAACATCCCAACACCATCATGTTTCTAACACAGAGTTTACAGAGTCTTAAAATCAAGTTTACTATAATCACTAGATCTCATCTACTCTCCGACAGCCACTATTATGGTGAAACTTTATATATTAACTTTTATGCTAGTGTGCTTTGTAAATGCAGCTTTCTAAATCTGGCAGGGTGTGCAATAATCTATTATTTCTGCTCAGACTTTCTGGTTTTTGTGTGTAGGGGCCACTGGATGACTGAAAACTTGAGCTGAATGTAGTTGATGTAGTTTCAATTTTGCTGTTATCTTATTGCTGTATGGCACATGACTTGACAAATAAAGACTGGACATTATGAAGCCCACTTTAATGTGTCAGTTCTTGTTAAACATTACATATTTTCTAAAAGCAAACTACAACTGGTGAATAGTTTTATTATATAATAAACAGTTTAAGTGCACAAATTCAAAGTAGCTCTAAAATTCAGTGCATTAAATGCCATAACTAATTATCCATAATGGTTTTTAGAAGAAATTTAACCATCGCAATACTGTCCGACCTCTACCGTAGACAACAAAATATTAGAGTTTTAAATGTCTGTAAGTGCACAAACAAATCTTCTAATTTGGCAGCAATTAGCACTTGGTAATAATAATGACAGCCACTTTTTAAGTTTTATTAAACTTTAATGTCTTAGTAATTATGGTGTAACCTATTTATCTAATGATTAGGAAGGAGGAGGCATTCTAACTGCCTTAAGTGCAACAATTAATGACAAAATGATGAAGCATTCATTCACCCATGTTTACCGAATATGCATTCATGTGCCACCATGTAAGTGTTTTAAAACTATTATATCATAAATTAAGAATACAAAGACATGATACCATAAAACATGAATAATCTTTTAAATGGCTGCTTTTACTTGAATTTCATTTGTACTTATAATACTTCACATTACATTTATTAACACTGGCTATACTGTACAAAAACTAATTTGATCATGTTTAATCTAATCATATTTTCCAAATATTTTTGAAATTTAAATGATACATTACAGTTAATTGACTGCAAGATGGCTATAAAAATTACAAACTACTACTATCAATATGGTCTGCCACGATGTGAGCACTTATGCCTTTACCAAGCCAACTTACACCATGATAGTAGCATACTTATGTCATCTGCACTGCCTTGTGGTTTAGAGAAGTGTGTGGTCTGACATACCCTGCAGATCTTCAAAGATTTATATCCCTGCAATCCTGCCAACAGCAATGAATGTCTCATTGTAACACGCACACACATACACAGCGAGACCAATCTTGTACAGACCCAGCCCTAAACTGCCTTCTTTGTTATCTTTTTTAGCCTTTCACTAACATCATTAGGATCTGGGATAATTATGACACTATCCCATATATTGATAAATAACTTCCTCTAGGGAAGTTAAACAACTATGTTCTGTTGTATAATCTCACATACATACATCTTTGTTACTTGTAGATCTATCTTGCACACAAATATCTCTCTGTTGTTTTCTGAGACAAGAAAAAATTGGGTTTATGGAGTTATTTGGATGATTCAATTTAATTCAATTCAAGTTTATTTATATAGCAATTTCACAGTTTACACTGTTGCAAAGCAGCTTTACAGAAGACACAATATACTGAGGAACATACATAACACACAAACAATCAAGAATTCTAAATACATTTACAAAACGATGAGCTATTCAAACCCAACTGCTAGAGCATACAACCATTACAAAAGAAAAATTAGTTTAGAGATGTGATTTAGGATTTATGATTAAAGAAAAAGGGCAAAAAGAGAAACATGCAATTCACACTTACAGCATGTATTTGCTGTGTTATAATGCAGTATATAAAAAAAGAAAAGTATTTTCATTCATGCAAACGCGCACACACACGCACGCACGCAAGCACGCACGCACGCTCACACACACACACACACGCGCGCGTTTGTGTTTGTATTCTAGTGGAGACATTCCATAGACTTCCATTGATTTTATATCAGGCTTATGATATATTCTATCCCCTAACCCTACACCTAAACCTAATAATCACACAAACATGTGCAAGACATTAGATTTACAGAAAAACACTTTTTGACCAAATTATAAGCCTTTTTATTTAGTGGAGACCAGCAAAATGTCCCCACAAGTGGGTTGTAATGATAATTCAATGTATAACTGAGGACATTTGGCCCTCACTAATATAGCTAAACCTGTGCACGCACGCACGCACACACACACACACAATTAAACTGTATGCAAATGCACACACCTTAAATGCACACACACAAATACAGCTACTTCTGAATTATTCATGTTCATGCTTTTCTCTTGGTATGTTTGAACTGGTGGATGGAGGGAGAAAAGATCCTGTAGCAGAGGGCAATCTCTCCTCACACTGACCTTTTTCTGACAGGGGTCATCTTGCACATCCTCAGGGGAGATCAAATCAGGGGTGGGGGATGATGATGGAACGGTTTAATTATGAAAATTTGCCTATAAAGACAATAACAAACAGATAAAGGCCAGTGTGTTTTAATCTAATCACCACCTTCATCCTTCTAAAAAGTGATTTTTTTACATGATAAGACACAATCTAAAACATCAGTCATTAACTGGCCTTGAGTTTATCTGTTTCCCGGCCACAAGGAGCCAATCGATTTGATCATCACAAACATTTCTCAAAAGGACAGAGAGATAAATGAGAAAATCCAGAGATTGTGAAGAGTATAAGTATAAGTGGAGGTACCTGTCAACAAAGTGTTAACCAGCTTGCTGCAGCAGCTGTTGCCTTGGATACTGTTGCCAAGCCCTCGCAGCACTTCGCAGAGATGCTTGTGGGAGGCAGCACACACACTTTGCAAGCTCAGCCTCCTGACACTGAGTAATCAGGTGAAAATAGATTTATAAAGTGACAGATGAAAGGAAGCCAAAACATTCTAGCCAAAACAAGTTGATCTAAAGTTCCAGTTGCTTAAAATATAGAAAAGCATCATAGCCTCCAAAGGATTTAAAGACATAATTTACCCCCAAAAAATAAATTTGTATATGACATCTTTGTAACACCTTAAGCTTAAGCTTTTCTGTAGCTCCGTGGTTAGAGCATGGCGCTAGCAATGACGAGGTCATGGGTTCGATCCCAGGGATTGCACATACTCAGATACAAATATAGTATAATGCAATGTAAGTCGCTATGGATAAAAGCGTCTGCCAAATGCATAAATGTAATGTAATGTAACACGCAAGACGATATTTTGAGAAATGTCTCAGAGGTTTTGTGTCCAAGGGTAGTCACATAACAGGTCTGACAACAAATGGTCTAAAAATGGCTGCAGGAGCAAACACTTCAACAATGTCCGGTCATTAAATACAACCGTTTATACAGACGTTAGGTGGCATTTCCAGGTCAATTCAAACTAATTCTGCCCCTCTAATGCGACTGAAACCTAATGTTCTCATCGACACTAGAAACCTGCTAGGCTTTCCTAAGGGAAATCACTAGACGGTGTAATGACTCCACAGAGTCTACAATGAGTCATCATCTTTCGGGTGTCCTGGGGAGACAGAAAGACTTCTTCAGGGATTTCTTGAACAAAAATATCTGGCTTATGTAAAACTGAGATGTAGCAAAAATGTAGCCTTCATTTCAGTGAAGATGTAAAGTACACAATATTACCATTCAGTCATCCAAATTACAAAATGTTGTCATATCTGTGCTGAAAGAGAGGCAGAGAAAGGGAGAGAGATATTGGGCTAAAAATAGCACAAAGACACAACAGACTGAGACAGACATAGATATTAAGCCCTAAATAGACCATACAAAAAGACACCAAACCATCCCCCAAACACACTCATACATACTGTACATATGTCCATAAATAAATGGTTACAATGGTTTGCTACCTTTACTAATGTGGATGCATGCAAAACTTATGCAAAAACGATTTGTGATTATTGAGAATTAAACCCATTGAGAACCCATTTAATGCTTAATAAAACGGTTGAGCTAATACAAAATCATAAATCAAAATGTGTTCCGGAACATTTACATATTTATAATTTTCCTTATATCTACAAAGATATTAATTTTCTAATCTCTTCCCCAAATATTTCAACTTCTGTGTTGAGTTGTGTATTGCCACAAACCTTTGACAGGGCTTTTGGAATCAGCTAATGGCTTTCAACCTGTTTATTCAGAGGAGGCTCATTATTTGGGCTGCAGTGCCACAAGACAACAACTCTTCCCTGTGAGACCTTTCTTCAGTTGCAATATTGCGTAGTAGTTTCTACAGCAAATGTGGTTATTACAGACACCATTATGCTCCAATTGCATGCATTTTAAGCAGGCTCACACTTACTCCTTTTGTGAAATAGTGCTAACAACACTTTACACTTAAGGTGACAAAACATGCATAGTTATAGCGAAGCTATTTAAGAAAAATAATTCAAATGAAACCTACAGAGAACACCAAGAATGCAAAGGAGTGTAAAAAAACATCTCAAGACATTTCTCAAGCAAGAACTATGACAGATTATAAGACGACATCATTTTTTTTTACAGATTTATGATTCAGAATTGAAAGTAGAACATACTTGGTGAAAAGAGCATAACTATTTGACCATTATAGCCTCATGCATGGATGCTTCACTAGAACTGAACCTCTTTCATGTTAAAGATATACTGTATGCTTGAAATAAAAATAACTTTCCCTTAATTTTCTTTTCATAATAACTAATATAAAAACTAAAAACTACCATAGTAAGGACAGAGCAGCTAATATTACAAATTAAAGTTAAATCAACTTGATATTTAGTGCATTGTACTTAAAATAAATGTAGGAAGGGTTGGTACTTTTAAGTTAAATATACTTCAAATATATCAGTAGCCATTACTTAAATTATTTAGGGCAACCAGTTTCCTTAAGTTTTTTAAGTAAATTCAACTTATACGGGTTTACAGAGCATAACATAAACATACAGGGTGCAGCAGGACATGCTAGTGGTAACAGATGTTAGTACTATAGAGCAACTATTAAAGATCAAAATGTTAAAGGGATTCTTCAGCCTTGAATCAAAATTTCCCCATGTTTTACTTACCCTCGGTGCATCCGTAATGAACAAATTACGGATGCATTGATTCGCTTCAGAAGACCTTTGTTAAGACCACGGAGCCGTGTCGAGCAGTTCTTTGATCGATGGATGCACTTTTTGGAGCTTTAAAAAACAGGGACCTATCTACTCCCATTCTACCAAAATCAATCTTCCCCATACATGGTAATATAACTCAGACTACATTGTTCTTCACGAAGAAAGTCATATTCATTACGGATGCCCCGAGGGTGAGTAAAACATGGGGAAATTTTGATTCAAGGCTGAAGAATCCCTTTAAGTCAACAGCATAGGTGGTGCATGGTAGACAAATCCGTACACATGTGTACACAAGGTGGGTGTAATATCAATCTAAAACTGCACATTTTTGTAATGTAAACATATATTTAAAAAATGCACAAATCAGTGTGAAGCAACACGTGTATAGCAGCATTTTCTTAATTTTGATATGAGGAATATTTCTAAATATGCTTCATAGGTGAGAAAATACACACACACAAATAAGACTGTGGCAGCAGCAAAAAAAGATTGCCTGGAAAGCACTTCAGTCTAGTGACAGGAACAGAGATAAAAGGCAGTGGCGGAGTATAAGAAGTGTTAAGAGTGCCACACCCAGTGAGATGACTGTAGCCGTGTTTCCATCACCCTGGTTTTATTTGCATTTTGAAGTTTTGCATCAGAAACGAGTGATGGAAACGCTGAATTTCTAATTAAAACCCCTAAATTCGCAAAAAAGGTTTTACGCTCGCTTGAGGTGGTTTTTCATTTTTGCGAAAAAGGGTTTATGCGAATAATGGGAGGTGGAAACGCATTTGCTGAATAAATTCTGACTTAGCGAACGTTAAACCAAAGATATTAATATAACAAGATGCGCCACTGTCGTTACAATGAATGGGAAGGAATGCAATGCTCAAAATGGCCGCCCTAGCGAAGCTTTGTGCATGAGTAGTATCTAAATCAATATGATAAATAATGTTTGTAAGCTCAATTTTATCGTAGGAAACAAACGTTATGGTACGGTTTACATCATTTTTAAATGTTGATTTTAAATATGTCATTTAATTGGGATTTTAGCCGGCGATTGTAGAAATATCAGTATTCCCATTCACTTTTTGTTTGAATTAGGTAGCAACTGCCTGGCGGACCAATAGGAGCTCAGGCGGTGCGTTGCAAAGATGGCTGCCAAGTGGCAGCACTTTCCTAAACGGACTTTGGTTAAACCCACGGCACCGGAGCAGATAATAATAAGTGCTTTATTTACTGTTGGTTACAACGTTACCAATACAACCGTTATTCGCTCGAGGAATTTGATGGAAAAGCACTTGTTTTCCTGTTTTTGCGAACTTTAAAAAGATTTACGTCATGTTTGGATGGAAACGCGGCAAGTAATTGTGTGTGCAGGGTTGTGATATGTGAAGGAAGCAGGCACCTGTGATGCATACATGTTTTACTGCAGAGAAGGGGGAGGGGTACTGCTGCATTGCCCTTCCTCTATGATAACTCACCTCTTCTTAACCATTGCCAATAAATCATCAAAACCAGTACCAGAAATGGACCAGAAGCCCCTTTCTACACTTAACAGGGCCAGTTGCTGTGAATTGTAACTGAGAAGACAAATTTACAATTTTACATTTGGCAGACGCTTTTATTAAAAGTGCATTCGTTTATTCAGACTGTACTATATATTATGAGTATGCACATTGCTGAGATAAAGCATAATGTAAGTAGTCTGGCATGATATGACAAATAGCACATATTGCATGCACACACACTATAGCAGCAGTCTTGGTTCCACTATCCCTCCCACATACCCCCATGCCTCCTCTGTCACCCATACTGATTTGTTGACAGCAGTTAAATGGCAACTGGGAGAATTGTGTGTGTGAACATAAACAGCTATTGATTAGTCCAGGGCAGGCTATGCTGTCCACATTACTCTGTTCCAGCCGTAATAAAATAAGCTATATACGGCTCTGCCAAAACACCTCGCGGCTCCCCAGAGCACAGAGTCCCTGTGATAGTGGGAAATAACCTCTTAATGGCATTCTTGATTACATACAATGAATCTTTGCTGGTACATACTTTACCTGTTTAAATGCATATAATCTATAATATGACATAGAGCTTGTCATTTCTTGACAACTTCTTTGACAACTTGTGTATTTCATTTGTATTAATAAAATAATGATTGTCAAAAATGTAAATTCAGTAAAAGCAATACAGGACACTCAGTTTTTCATATACTGTAAACAGACGTGTCTAATAAGTGGTGAGCAGAATTGTTTTAACATTCTCCTTGATTATCACCATAGAAACATTTCAAGTCCTATTAGGAGGCCATAACATTGCTGTGACTTGATTGGTTAAAGGAAATGACATGTTATTGACTCTGACTAGGCACTTTCAAAGCAACAGCATGATGTCAACTTTGAGTCATTACTTCAATCTACAGCAAGACCAAACCGATTATTAAAAAAATGAAGAAAATGCAGTTTAAAAACTTCTTGAACTCAGACTTTATGGTATGATGCAGTGCTACTCATATTCAGCTGCAACCATATTTTTAATACAACTGTGCTCTAACTCTTGGTTAGACAATTGTAAGGGCAAATATTTTGATAAGGAATCAAAAATGAAATGATTACATGCCATTTAACAAATCAAACTATTACATAACTGTCTGTGACACTATGAAAATATTGAAGCTATTACAGCTTTTCACAATTGCACATTTCTTGAAACTATCACCACTTTCTCAAAACCTTAAACACAATAACCAAACTTCAAACTATACATTCACAAAACCTCTAATTCTTCGAGCAAAATCAAACAATTGCCTCAAAACTATTACAACTGTGCTCAAAATCAAGCAAAGCTTTCAAATTATACACACAGCCAGCAAATCTATAAACATGACACAGCATTAATTAAACACTACATCAAAAAATGCCTCCAGAGCATGTAGGCCTGCTTAAAGAAAAATAAACGTTTATCGTATATCATAAACACACTTTGCAAATGCTGTTAAAAATCTACAGTAATCACAATCTAGTTCAGAAATTATAAATTCGATTCTAGAAGTTCTGGAAGTTTTGCATGTTTGTATGCAGCACTTGCATACTTTTAAAAATGCCCTCAAAATCCAAAATATCAAAGAAAACTCTAAATGAAAAGCATGTTACTGTATACTTAACAATGTTGTACAACTGCGGAATCAAAGTCAATGAGAAATTCATTTTGTATCAGTATCACATCTTCATGCTGGTCCAGCCACTTCATCCACATCACTAACAATGCTGTCCCATTCCAGTCTCCAGAGAGAAAACCCTCCTGACAACATTCCACACCAGTTCTGATCCCTGTATAGTCTTCCTCATATTACCTCCTCATCTACTGCCTTGTACTCTTCTGCCTCATATTTCCCTCTTCCTCATACTCCTCCACCTCATCCATCATGTCTCATGTAAACTTTTTCTACTCTGCCTCTCTGATTGTTTCCATTCATTGTTGGTATACAGTACACACACATGTACCACCTGAGCATTCTGAACTGGTTTATACTGTATTGAAATTGATAACTCACATTATAAGAAACAAGTGTCAACAGTTTTGAGGAGTTGTGTGTTATTACTTATAACTGTGTTGTAGTTGTGTTCTATTTTTGCCACCTGTTTACTGTTTTGCAATAAGAGTGTATTATTGTCACGGTGCGGGGGAGCAGGCAAGTGAGGACGCTGCAAGGATGTAGATTAGGTGGTTTTTAATGAACAGCACGGGCACAAAGGGGTATTACAGACACAGGTGAACAGATGAGTGATGCACAGACAACAGGTAACAAGCAGGTAATCCAAAGGCAGGTAAACAAACAGGTAATCCAAAGGCAGGTAATCCAAAGGCAGGTAATCCAAAGGCAGGTAATCCAAAGGCAGGTAATCCAAAGGCAGGTAATCCAAAGGCAGGTAATCCAAAGGCAGGTAATCCAAAGGCAGGTAAACAATCAGGTAATCCAAAACTAGTACATATCTCAGTCGTGACAGGCATGCATAAACGTGCAGAAATTAACAACTAACCCAGACACAGAACAGAAACTCAAATGGAACTTAAATAACAAACAGCAAACACAGAACAGGTGCACAACAAATCAAACACAGGTGCAGAGTCCAATCAAGATGGCGGGTGACGTGAGGTGCATGCTGGGTAGTGTAGTCCATTAGAATTTGGGTGATCGTGAACGGGTGAGACGGGGCGTGGATGTCGGTGTGGGAGGTGTGGCCGGCGTAGAGGAGGGAGTTGTTACAATTATAGTGTGAAATGTGCATTAGTGAGTAAGAAATGTGTTTAGAGTTTTGCAAAAAAACGAGTCTAAGTGCCAAAACTTGTGAGAGTGAATGATTCGACAAATTGGTTTAGACCACTGGGCATTTAGTTTTGAGAATTGAGTTTAGTGTTTAAGCAATTCAGAAAACTGTAATTCCATAATTGGTGATATTTAGATTTTCATAAACATT
Organism: Oreonectes daqikongensis; assembly: GCA_026939265.1. Classification (NCBI taxonomy): domain Eukaryota; kingdom Metazoa; phylum Chordata; class Actinopteri; order Cypriniformes; family Nemacheilidae; genus Oreonectes; species Oreonectes daqikongensis. Next base: position 4,457,019 of record JAOTQM010000033.1, on the reverse strand, counting down.
TCTGAATTAAGTTTCAATTTGATATTTGATTTGCAACACAAATTTGGCAGAATCATAGAGAAATTTTACACTATTATGACTTAAACTAAAAATAGTAGACACGTAAAAAAATTATTCAAATATACAATTATGATATATGCATTTGATAAGGTTTAATGTATTGCATTTATTCCTGTTTAGTGTAACAATAGTTAAGTCATAGGAAAGGGCTTAAATCTAAAGAGCACAGATTATGGTCCAACGCCTGCATTAATCTATTGTACTCTGAATGCATTGATGTGGTGCTCCTGCCATTGTTTCTGGTTTCTGGATGTCAGATAGTCTGGCTTTATGCCAGATCACTGAAGGTTAATGGTGGGGGTTTGATTTGTAGAGCCATCTTGAAACACACACACACACACACACACACACGCACTCTAACACATCTTATTAGAACCCGGTCTCTAGTGCGGGCCACCTGCCTGTTTTCTTAATGGCATGTCAAGGACAGCTAGTATGATTAAATTGCCAGTGTGGCCAAAGTGTACACAGACACATATAGTATACAGCACACGCACGCACACACACACAGCCATTGAGAAAAGTACAAATGTGCTGTGGTAAGCGAAGGCTGAGTAAAGCCATTGGTCAACACTAGGGTGACAGATAGCAGTGAGAAAATCAATAGACTGACTAAACATAGTGTATCGCAAATAAATGTGTTTTAACATTAGATGTCTGCTTCAAACTCAGTGACCCTCTATTTATTACAAACGAAAGTACTCATCTGTGCATTTGGGGAAAACAACACAATTAGCTTTAAATGGGTCTCGTCTGGATTCATAATAAATGTTTTAGACACTTTCATTGCTTACATTTTAATTGGACTGTCAAGACAAAAAGTGTATTCATATTAGAGAAGGCAAGCCACACTATTTCTATTCCTAATAGGCTAATGCTCATGATAAACATCTCCAAATCCGTCCAGAAATATCACAAATATTACAATAGTATAGCAATTTTACTCATTGTCCTTTTAAAATATAGGCCACTTCTATGGTCTTGTATTCTACAGAAAGCTGCAGTAGTGATCAATAGTAGTGTAGAAAACAAAGGGTGCTCAGAGCTGTCTGGCATCCCTGTCATATACCCCAGAGCTCTGATAAATGAACACCTGAGTCCACAGCTGAGGTTTATACTCTGTCACACCAAATCTGATAAAATACTTAAATAAATCAAATGAAATGCACTATTAAAGATAAAAGGATGCTTTTCAGGGATGTGACAGAACGTAAATGCCATCTGGTGCCATGATCTAATACAATTACACTACAGTGTAATTCAACCCTGTGTTCCACTTTTTCAGAATTTGATTTGATTTCTTAATTTACCATGATAGAAAAAATAGATCAACCAAACATTAAAAAATAAAATATAACTAGTATATGTATATGTACAATGTACAATGAACCGCAGACTTCAAGACATTCTTAATTGTAAATAAGTGAGATTTATTTAACATGGAGCCCTACGACAAGATCTCATCTCACCATCCCCAAGATTACACACTATCAAAACACATTTTTTTGTGGTATGTTATTTTAGCACATTTTGTGTCATTTTAACACATTACGTGTCACTTGTGTTAAATAAATAAAAGGGACAATTTTAAACACGTTTTGTGTAACACAAAATGTTTTGTCCTTAACTAGACAGATATAACAGTGTTGTTTATCACACAACAGTTATTAAAGCACATAAAAAGATCTGTGGTAACATCTGCATTATGCTTACTAAAACAACAACAATCTTACTCAAAACTATATAAAAAAGATTTGTTAACTGGCACCCATTCACCCATTGGTTTTGTGTCCATACAATAGAAGTAAATGGGTGCCGATGCTGTTCGGTTACCAACTTTCTTCAAAATACCTTCTTTTGTGTTTTGCATGCAAAAGACAGGTTTGAATGACAAGATGGTGAGTACATTTTTAATGTGCAATAAATCAGTCAAAGTTCATTTGTGACCTTGGACCACAAAACAAGTAGCATGGTATATTTGTAGCAATAGCTTTACAATACATGGTATGGGTCAACATTATCGATTTTTCTTTTATGTCAAAAATCATTAAGTAAAGATCATGTTCCATGAAGATATTTAGTAAATTTCCTACAGTAAATATATCGAAATGTAAATTTTTATGAGTGGATTCAGCAAAATGGTGAACAAAAATGGCCGTAAACATGCCTACAAACTTTGCTCGCTGCTGCCTGCTCTTTGGTAAAGGTTAGAATTTCTGCTTTCGGGTTCATCCATTCTCCAAAATGTCATGACGGTGGTAAACAAATAGAGAGTGTTAAAAGAAACCTGTTTCTTCTAAGCAACGGCCTGCTACAGCACCTTTAATGGACAATTTTAAAGGCGATTTTCTCAATATTTGGATTTTTGCACCCTCAGATTCAAAATTTTCGAATAGTTGTCCAAATATTGTCCTATCCTAACAAACACATTTGTTATCTTATATATTCAGCTTTCAGATGATCTCAATTTCAAAACAATTATGCTTGTGACTGGTTTTGTGGTCCAGGGTCACATTTGTTTATTCTTCACCCTTGAGCCATAAACATTCAGGGCTATATCCACAAAAGATTACAGGCTACAGCCCCTTTAAGAAGTGCATGTCTAGCAACGCCCCATCTTAAAGATTCATCCAAACATTTCATAGATAGATAGGGAATTATGTATACTTCAGGAAAGCCCAGTTGAGGTTTGGCAGGCATCCCTGGCAAAAGCTCCCAGCAGTAAGTCTTTGTTGACATGTCAGTAAAGTGATACTCCAAAGAGTTCAGCTGCTGCCTTTCACAACATAAATCACCAGCTGTGTGTATACAGGACAAATTCAAATTGATTGTAAATGTTTTTAAAGTGCTTACTTTCGCTATTTGTTATAACTTGTTGTTTTTGTCATACTGCAGAGTGAATAGCATAAAGTACAATTAAACACAAATATACTGACTGACTGCAAACATCTAAATATTCTTCAGTGAGAATAGAGTTATCATTCACAGGTCACTGTTGTTAATGCTGCTTGTGTTTTTGGCCTCTGTCAGATCCCACCCACATATCATTATTGTTGAATGGTAAATGAATAGTGTGTTTAGGTAAAATAATATTTTTTGTCTCATTCTGTGACCTACTAACAATATTACTCCAAAATTTAAAATAAAAATATTGTTTTTATTTGCATTTATTTGCAGAAAATGAAAACTGGAGAACAGGTCAAAACAACAGAAAAGCTCTATTTTTTAAACTTCAAATACTGCAAAGAAAACAAGTTCATATTCACTATTAAGCAATACAACAGTAATATTTGTAAATGTATTCACAATTTTCAGGTATCCTGTCATGCTGTTAGTTTTTCACATTGCTGTTTTCAATTTTTTTTTAATTCAACAGATACTGGACTGGAATCGCACAATACATCTAGAAATGCTGAAGGACAATTTGATTTGTTGCTTTCCACAGCTATATATACCATATATATAGAGAAAAATTGTTAGTGTGGCTTGTGTTTTCCACTGTAAATTGATTGGATCTAAAAAAAGCAGGCGTTTCATTTCGAAATGGAACTGACAGACTGCAACCAAGGGGTTAATTGATATTCTGCCCAAGCCATCTAACTGACATCATCAGAGAAGGATAGCCACTAGGTGGCGGAAGTGCATTTTCAGATTTTGATAAAAGACTATGAAGCAGATGAACAACAAAAAAGATTGACACACGGATAAATCATTAATAATAAAAACTTCCATTAAAAAATAAATAAGAATTGTTATTTGTGATTTCATCGTGACTTACTGGTGTCCCATTCTGCGGGTCATCTAGGTACTTTGATTAATATTAACAGTCATTTTTCCCTCCATTTATTCCAGTAAAAAAAGCTGCTGTTCCCCGAGCTTGCGTGAGACTCTGCTCCATCTTTCCAGCCTTGTTCAATTATTCAAACTAACATTTTTTCAGACCACAGTGAACCAAGACCCCAGTGTTCCAGCAAGCTTCAGCCTTCCATTATTACGCCTCACTGGACTAAAGGTAACAGCCATCCCGTGTGTGAAAGAGGAAGCTCACTGCTAAAAGTCCATCCCTTCAACTGAAAAATGTTTGTGTGGGAGTCTAGCAGAACATACAGTTGTCCATGTAATGGTTGTTTATAGCTTTGTCAAGTGATGCTGTGCGTTGGTCAGGCAAGCAAAAACTGAACATAATGAGGCTTGTGACAGCATATTTGCATTTTAAAGTGAATCAATAGCGGTGTTTCAGTATTAAATATGTGTTGGAGTAATGGATTATCTTTCCCCTGTTTTGTGGGAGGGATGTAAATAATACATTTGCTTTGCCTGATGTTAAATATGAATAGGTCCAGTCTTGCTCTTAAAGGGTCACTGGACACCCCTGGATTAAGCGATAGAAATATAGAATAAGAAACTAGACAGGAACATTCCTAAAAGAGAAAGATATGTCTTTATGTTCTTCAAGGCTTGTTTTTATTCTTCTTTTTATTTTCATGGCTAGTTTTCCTACTAAACATCGCAAAATGGTTTCACATCCCAAAAAGAACAGAACTGTTATCAGAACAGAATTTATTTTGGTTGAAAAATATTTTGATATTCTCTCAAATACCTCAAACACATGAGCACATTTACATTTATGCATTTGGCAGACACTGTACACTGCATTATACTATACATTCCTTTCTAGATATGTGCAATCCCTAGGATCGAACCCATGACCTTGGCGTTGCTAGCACCGTGCTCTACCCACTGAGCTACAGGAAAGCTAATGCTAATGCACTCTTTGTAAGTTGGACTGGATAAGAACATCTTCTAAACACTTTAAATACTGTATAAACGTAAAGAACCATTTGTTTATGTTTCAGGTTATTCAGGACAGCGCAGCATAAGTGATTTATATAGACGCAATGAATTATGCATATGTGGTTAAAAGTAGAATCTATTTGTCATCTTAACATGTCAAGTTGAATCCACAAACACCACAACTCGCTCGTAACTCGTCGTGTAGACATTAAACGACACTATTTAGACACATTTATGTCTATTTTTACTGAAATAATATAGTCAAAATACTTTTTACATATTGTAGTCAGCGTACTACACAATTTAAATATTGAGTGTTATCACCCATTCACTACAGTTTCAATTTGCAATGTTTTTTCCACTGTCTCTTTTTCTCACATTCTCTCCATCTCGATCCCTCTCCTCCCCTGAGAAGATGCAATGGGACACACCCATTTCCAGGAATGAATTCGAGAGAAAAAAATAGGCCATCAAGTGAGAAATTGCTACAGTTACTTTATATCTCTATTCATAGATACATAGGTGTTTTGAGACTCTCTTTTAGGCTCTGCACTACAGCATAGTGCAATGTAAGACAGGCCAGTATTTGATTGGTAAATGAAAACACTATTGAATAATGAATGCTAGTCTGACAGCTATTACACACTGTCACTTCTGCTCTTGCCCTGCAGCAGGTCTTCATTACAAGACATGTACATGCATAATGCAGAAAAGATACTGCAAACCCCCCACGTTTATTTCGTAGAAAGGACATCCCACATATGTTTCAAATGGCTTTATGTAATAAAATCTAAATTTAAGAAAATAGATCCTTACTAGAATAGTTCACCCAAAAACGATTGTGTCATCCACTTCATATGTTTTGGCTGTTCTTTTACACAACAATTCTGTTTTGGAGGCCTAAAAAACAGAAATGTTTGAAAACGGGTTGAAAAGCTTCTGTTTCCATGTGAACCACATCACACAATTTTTTGTTAAATGTAAATTATGTGGCATGTGTGAATATAACCAAAACAAAAATAGCAAGACTGGGTTTGTGCTTCTTAACATGTTTACTCAGCGGTTTGACAACGTTGCTATGTGTATGTGACACTTTTCTTTTCTTTCCATTTTTACTACTCAGTCACCGTTTACTGTCATTATAAACGATTTATTGGCACGGTGCACCTGATTCTGGCTAGACATACTTTTAACTTGCTAGTTAATGTTATTTATTTTGCTGTTATCAAAAATAATCAGCAGGGACTCTATTTTTTGCGGATGTGTACCGGAAGTTAAGTTTGGGTCACAAAAGCGCACATGCACAGTAACATTTGTTTATGCTGTTGCTTTAAAACCGTCTAAGAGAAAAAAAATGCATTCCTCAAAATTTCTCATCTTGTTTTTTACAGAGAAATTAAATCCTAGTTTTAATACAACATGAGGTTGGGTAAATGATTTCCCTTACCAGCAATCTAATATACTTTCATAAATAAACATCATAACCATTTTAGCACACATAGAGAGCCAAAACCAGTTTAAGCACATCACATCCTGATACCAAAGAGCAGGATTAAGAGCAAGCTTACAATTTAATGCTGACAATGTAAAACACTTTTCATTTGAAATTTTACTGTCAGTGCTTTTTCCCCGCACCCCATGCACACTAATGCTGATGGTAAGATTAAAGTTAACTAATGATTAAGGTGAAGACAGAGTGCTAGTGCATAACCGGTTATGAAAGTTATATTTCATGTAAATCCACAAAAATGTGGGTTGTTTTGCAGACGTCACAAGTAAAACAGTAAAGGATTATATTAAACTGAATACAAGCATACTTTCAACTCAAATGTAATTCTTTTATATACAGATGTGTTGCAAGAACATGTATCGGTGGGTCACTCGTGTTTAGTAAAATCTTTTTGAGCTGCTGAGAGCCACACCCTGCCAACCCAGCAGGAGATCTCAGCTCACAGGAGGGAGGGGGGCGATGTTCGCCCTGACAAGGGAATTGTGATACTCACAGCAACACAAGGGAGGTTCCAAACAAAGACAACATAAAAATTACCTAAACACTAGTATTATACTGACTGACACAACAAGAGCACACAGAGAGTACCCAAACACAGTTCCTTTAACACATCTATCCACGCATATATATATGTATATATGTATATATGCTAAATGTGAGACCTGTAATAAAAATTGGTTGTGTTTTACATTTTTTTACAAACAAGGCAATCTGGATTTCAGTGATTACGTTTACAATAACATAAGAAACAAGCATATTGAACAGCACGAAAGGGTTCTACAAGCACTCACAGATGCTGCATGACAAAATTCATGCATGACCACACCCTGATGTCAGACTGCAACATTTATACCCTCGTTCTCTCTCACATTCAGCACTGCAGTTATTATGTAACACACCTTCAGTGAATGACTCTCTCATGTCTTATATGTGACTTATAGCACATTCAACTCAGGCATCCTTTACTGTTTACAGTCAACCAACTATTCAGCAATCATCTCATTCTCATCAAATTTTGGTACATCACTTATCAATAAATCAAGCATTGCTAGTGATCTTTGTGTCTGATCAGAATTAATGTGGTAAATACAGGATTCTGTAAGGGCATGTTTCTTTACACAAAATCATTTACATTATGAATAAAGAATAAGGTGTAAAGAAAAATTCCCCCTGTTGTGGTCACATTTGTAAATAGACTGTTACATAAAGAGAGAGTTCACCCAAAAACGAAAATTCTGTCAGAATTTATGTAATTTCTCATGTAATTTCATACCTGTATAAATGAACACAGAGAAAGATATTTGGTAGAGTGTTAGTAATTTTTTAGTTCCGGGACTGTTTTTTATATATAAATTCTTCAAAATATCTCATCTTGTGTTCCAACAGATAAAAAAAACCCTATATTGCTAACATCTTTTGTTGTGTTCATTGGAACAAAGAAATACAGATCTGAAACAACCTGAGGGTTGTAAATGAAGAAAGAATTTTTGGGTGAACTGTCTCTCTGGTGCTCATATTACAGTAATCTGGTGTTCAGATTATTAAACCAAATATCCAAATAATAAAAAAAAATTAAACTACATTTGTAATGTCATAATAAAAATCTTTCATGCTTTTATCTCCTTTGATTAGTGCACTGGACACTTTTTGTCCTGGGGTCATGTTCATTGCCCTTTTTTTTGTAAAAGTTGAACTACTACACCATCTACTGATCAGAAAAAAAATGTAAAAGCATCAGGATGGCCTGTATAGTCAGATGACTTGCCATGTATTTTCAAATCTCAAATAGACCTTAAAATAAAAGACACTGAGCTGTTTTATGCAAATGAATGTTGCAGAAAATATTGATTACAAGGATGCCAATAATTGTATTACAGAAAAACAATGTGATATTCCCCCGCTTACATTTTTTTAATCTTAATAAAATGTTGGAATGTTGTAGATTTTTTTTAATAAATAATCAAAAGGCAAAACCATGCATATGTAATTTAACAGTGTTTTTAACTCTTAACCAAGGGTCCCAATATTTATATCCATAAGTAAATACTGTATATAACTCTGTTATTGTTTACCTCGATGCTAGATAATGTTTACCCCATTTTCACCAGGTAAAAATATTTAAGCGACACATTAAAGGAACTAGCCATGAAAAAAGAGATCATTTCCAAATCTAATCAGCATTTCTAGACATACTGTGGCCAATGAAAAATGTGAAAGACTGACAGCATGACAAGACACATGCAAATTGTGATAAATACCGAGGTTAAAAAAAAAAAAGTGTAACTTTCCTAAATACATGTACAAATATTACTGTTCTATTGCTTAAAATTAGTTTAAAAACTTGTTTTTTTTTTGCAGAATTTGAGGATCTTTTGTTATTTTGAGTCAACCTGTTTCTCCAGCTTTCCTTTACTGCAAATAAATGCAAATAGAAACTATATGTTTATTTGAAATTTGGGAGAAATATTGTTAGTAGTTCACAGAACAAAAAAAATATCAATTTACCTAAACACATACCTATAAATAGAACATTTAGAAAAACTGAAAATGGTGCTTTGAAATGATCTTTTATTTTTTTCCACAGCTGCTGAACATATCAACTGCAAGACAATGACAACAAAGTTGGTCGTGATAAGTTGTAGTCTGATCAGACTTGTTAACACTGGTGCTGTTTTAATTAGCTTCTAATATATAAATGTTTTTGTGTGTAAATGACAATCTGCTGGTCAGGATGCAACAAACGGGAAGTGATATTGAGGCACGGTGGAATACTAAAAGAGCTGACACCTAATAAATAATGGTCATGCTTAGATTTAGCAACAAGCCTGAAGAAACCTTTATAATATTGTTATTTAATTCATTATTGTTTATTTTAAACAAAACATGATTTAAAAAATATATATTTAAATGGTCGCATGAATGAAAAAATGAACAGAATATTAAGGTTCCAATAAATAACAGAAGAACATTATTAACTTTTCTGATATTGTTTGAAGTTTGTTTGTGTGTCACAGATGGCATGGAAGTAACAATAAGTTGTCTCGTTGATTAAGTCTGGGAAATAAAGTCTAGTTCTAATTGAATACATTTTCTCTGAAAATCTGTAATGAGTTGAATGCCTCATCATAGACATTATGGTCAATATTGCAATAGTATTATGGGTTTGCTTCCACTCAAACGCTCCTCAGGCAAACGCAAAACTTGGAAATATGTAATGACATTAATATCCACCAGATGTCAGCAGAGTGATTAAATCCAAACAGCATGAATCTTGTGTCAGTACAAATAGCCTATTCTGAAAATGTAAAAGCTAAGACACAGTCTTTTCGGAAATATGAGCAAAGAAAGCTTAAAAAAATATCTTTTGGTAATAGCTTCTCATCATAGAACACTAACAGCTGGCTTAAGGTACTGACCCACCAAAGACTGCCCGGTTAAGGCTGTAAAAATAAATCTGCAGTGTCTCGTTTTGATATTTTATTTAAAAAAATTTTTTAAATTCCTACAAAATGTTTTTCTCTAATACACCCTGCCACAATTATTGGCACCCTTGTATTTATTACACTCTGCAACCTCGATTTTTATCCTCGTCTTTCCTTTTCAGTATGATGAGGTTTGAGAATACATTGAGAGTCATCCGAGTCCATTCCTCCATAAATAATTTTTCCAGATTCTTCAAATGTTGGTGCTCCCTCTCTTTGTGTTTTGTGAAATTTTCAGTGTTCAGATCAAGGAACTGCATGGCTATGGCAGGATCTTGATTTTGTGTTTAGTGACCCAATTTTTGTCGATTTGGACGTTTGTTTTGAACCAATGTGCTGATGGAAGGTCTAACCACGACCCATTATAATATTTTTAGCAGAGCAAGTCAGGTTTCGATTTTTCATATCCGTTGGTATCTGATATAATCCATAATGTCATGATGTCCAGAACCTCTGGTATAAATGTAAATCCACAACAATGAAGATCTGGTGATATATTTAACTGTGGACATGGGGCACTTTTTTATCCCTGTGTGCACCAAACCCATCTTGTGTTCTTGCTGCCAAAAAAAACTCTCTTTCATTTCATATGGCCATAGACTCCATGGAGGTGCAGTTTTCTTGTATTTTTATTTTATTTTTCCTGACACAAAAATTGTACTAATTTGTGCAATTCTCCATCTGTGATCTTTGAAAAGTCTTTGACCACTCAAAATATTATCTTTGCTGCATTAAGACAATAGACACTCTTTCAGGCAGATTAACATCTCCAGTCCAATAAAACTATTTGATCATTGCCAGCTGATGTTGGAAATATGATTTTTTTGTATTGTTTCATTTCCTTTGAAATCCACTTTCTATTTTGTGTAGCTCAACAACCTTTTGCTGCACATCAGAACTATATTCTTTGGTTTTACTCATTGTGATGAATGATTAGGGATTTGTGTTACTTAATATTATTCAATGCAAGTCATGACTGGACAACATCATGTTTCTAGTCACCTTGGTGTGCTCAGAAAATGTAAATATCAATGGGAATATACTTGGGAGATATTTTACTCATAAGAATTTCTAGGGGTGCCAATAATTGTGACTATATAGGGTGTGTTAGAGTAAAACATTTTTTCACAATGTTATATTCCCCCCACTTAAAATTGTTTTATTTGAATCAAATTTTGAATTTTGGAGGTGTTTTTAATAAAACAATGCAGATTTATTTTTACAGCCTTCTTTGCTCATATTTACCAAGGGTGCCAATATTAGTGGAGGGCACTGTATATGTAACCCTGGACAACAAAACCAGTCTTAAGGGTCACTTTTTCCAAGTTGAGATTTTTACATCATCTGAAAGCTGAAAAAAAAAGGCTTTCTATTAATGTATGGTTTGTTAGGATAGGACCATATTTGGAAATAACTAAATCTCAGGAATCTGAGGGTGCAAAAAAAATCTAAATATTGAGAAAATCACATTTAAAGTGGTTAATCCGAGGCGCTAGCAGGCCACTGCAAAGAAGAAACAGGTTTGTTTTAACTCTCTTTATTGGTTTACTGCTGTGATGACGTTGTGGAGAATAGATGAACCTGAAAGCTGAAATTCTAAGCTTTACATAGATACCAAACTTCAGTGGTTTATTCCTAAAGAGCAGGCAGCAGTGAGTGAAGTTTGTACGCATGCTTCCCGGTATTTTTGTTAGTGATTTTGCTACATCCACTCACAAAAATAATGTTTGATAAATTTACGCTAGGAAATTTACAAAGTATCTTCATGGAACATGATCTTCACTTAATATCCTATTTTTGACTATTGAAATGAACTCCTCACTGGCCTTCCCAAAAAGACCATTACACAGCTGCAACCCATGAAAACTGCTTCCAGGATTCTGACCAGAAACAAAAAACACAAGCATACTTTAAGACTCTAGTCCTCAGGCCTTTATACTGTCTTTCTTTTACCTATAAATCAATCAGCAGCCTAGAAACTAAACAGATTGCATATTGAATCTAAACCTAATAGAATTCGCAGTTCATTAGTATTAATACCAATGGTTCACTGAAAACAATGCCGCCCGCAGTTAGAACCAGCTTTCAGAGCAAGTCAGATGTGCTTCAACAGGGGCCACATTCAAATCCACTTTTTAGCTGTGCATTTACCTCGAGATTGGGTTAAAACTTTTTTATTTTTGCCATAAATAATTTTTATTAGCCACCCTTTATGTTTGACACACATGTTTGCTAAATCAAACCAATAAAAAGTATTAAAAAGTGCTTGTCAACGTTGACAACCCAGAATACATTCGGTCAAAAAGTGATTGTGTTTTTTATATTTCCAGAAAAACAGCAAATTTGGACATACAAGGTTTCAGAATGACAGCAACAATATATTTTAATTTCCTTGATTATAAATGATACATACAAACGTACACAACCACATACATAGATACTTAAGAATTAGCATGAATTTATAACAAGATACATTTAGATATTATGAAATGCATTTCATCCAGGGAAAATATGCTTATTTTGACTTGCCTAACCTGTCCGATCTTGATCAAGTTGGTATGATTGCTTAGGGTCTTCATAAAATGTCTGTAACAATGTAAATACTCATTTTTTTATTAAAATGTATATTAATAAATAATATTAAATATTATTCATATAATGACTTCTGCATTTCATATTGGGGGAGGTGCCATTGTGTAGTTTGTGTAAAAAGAAAGGCTCACGGTCATAAAATTTGAAAAGCCCTGAAATTACAGCTACCCGTTTCTTTCTATGCTCTTTTTGAATGATAATAAGCTATTGCTCACTCCACCCCAGGTTTATACACAGTTTTTTTATTTCGAATGTATATAGTCAATACCAGTGTTGATCTATTAAGGTACACAAGTATTCCTTTAACACTTTTTGTAAAATTTTAATGTAAATAAGCTTAAATAAGAGCAGATTAGACCAGCATGAATCAGAATGGTTTATACGACCATGCTGACAGGCTAAACTGATCAAAGGCAGAAAATTCAATTCAAAGAATTCCATTTCCTTCTAATAATCAACGACACATTATAATGAACTATTATAATATAATAAAATCTAATATTTGAAATACATATGTTACTTGCTAAATTCTGCTCGGTCAGAATATACTGCTTTTATTTCAATGGCCAAGAATGGGAAAAGGTTTTTGTGGCAAGAATGTTGTTACTGTAGGCCTGAGCCCATTTAATTTAATGCAGATTGATTGCTCATTGGTTAATATGACTCATTTTCATTCACATGTGCACATTTTCACACATGCATTTTAGTTTTCCCACAACAACACAATAAAAAGTTATTTGCAGGCATATTAACAGGTTGTTTCCTTACACTGAGGAAAACGCAAGACTGACCTACCTCATTCTCTCCTACCAAGCCCAAATAAACAGCGAGGATCCCCCTGTACGTCTCTTTACGAGCAGGGCTACCCAACAGCCAAAAAAGGGGGTATGGGAAACACCGTTCAGTGACGCTGCAGGAGACCAGAAGACCCCACAGCAGTTTGTTCATAGCTGTGCACTGACACTCCCTCCACACACACACACACACCACAGCTTCTCTATCCTGCTGAAAAGCACATACTTGTATACACACTTACATAGTTTCACAACGGTGTAAGGAAACCATTAAAGAGGTCACAGACAGTTATTTTTATGTGCAAATAACACAAAAAGGAGAACCGAGTGACGTCTCACCTCCTAAAGGTTATGGTGTGTGGCTCGACCACCTGGAGCATTCCATTCAGAGAATACTACACTGTCAGAAAAAAGGTACAAAACTATACCATCTCTGTGTGTTCAATCTATATGGCCTCGGTCTCTGAATACAAATTTTGAGTCACAGTCTCACGCAGCATGAGAGCAGTTATCAGCTGTTGATAATTACCACAGGCCTGATGTCAGCTCAGCCTGCTGAAGGAAGCCATTTTGATTCACCTGTAAAAAAAATAAAAAAACACAATAAATTGCTGACAGCACAGCTGCCACAACACCAGGAAACTTTGCTACTTCATAAAAGCCAGTAGGGAGGAGGACTCATTAACGCCCTTGTGAAGCTAAATTCATTATACCGGCTCGCATGACAGAGTGAAACAAGCACATCATTTCGTTCAACATTTCCAACACGTCATATTTTCTCCATTCCTTGGGCGACGGATCGGAGCCATAACGTTTAGAGATACCTTGTGGTGTATGTTAGCGGTCGTTTTAAACATCCCGCATATAAAACTGTTGTTGTTCTCGGCTACCACTGAAATCTTTTTAATAGTTGTGGGGTTCCCTGGATGCTTCCTGCTCCAGATGGGTTCAGCTTTGGCCAACAATGCGGCAGGGTTTCTGTCGGACACAAGCACAGCTGCGTTTTAACACCGCAGATGAGACGGAGTGGAAAATGTGTGCATTGGATGGCATTTTGGCTCACAAAAGGCGCTGAGACTTTAACAGCCCTGGTAAAATGATCCTACCATAGTTTAAAGTTTGAGTGAGTTAACAAGTCAAGGGCAAATAGGCCTAATCTGTCTTTCATTCATGACAAGTCAAGTCAAATAAACGAAAATATTTCTGCTTTAACAAATTCAATAGCTATCTCGTCTGCTTGTCACCAAAAGATGGCAGCAGTTACAAGTGTCTATTAAATTAATGGGGTTTAATAGTTTGACAGACTCAAAGACACAAATTGAATCAACAAATTTTTAAGCCAATAACAGCCATTTATATGGCAGACGTGTTATTTAGAAAGTCAAATTTATACTGCTTCTTTAAACACTCAATGTTCGTACCAGACAGTGTCGAACCGTGAACAGTGCACAGAGAACAAGGCTTCGCCACATAATCGTGTACGATATCTTCTGCTGCTGCTGCTGTGTGCTCCCGGTGCACCTGATCCCGCGAATCTCACGGGCCAATAGCAGCCCGCGTCTCTCTGCAGGCAACGCCCACACGCGCTCCATGAACTTTCATTATTTGCATCAAGCGCTCGCACGTTCAGTTTTACTTTGACGCGCTTCAGCAGACGTTTCAATAGAGCACCTGCAGTTCGCCAACATGCGCGGCGCGTTTACAGGTCTATGCGTTGGGATTACACTGTTATTGAACAGCGGATTTGTTGTCTTGAAGCGGCAGGACTCGTCCTCAGCTCTTGGCAGTATTTTCCGTACGAGGTGCGCCGCCAGGTGCCTGAGCCTTCACAGCACGCGCATCACGCTCTCCACAAGACATTTCCAGGTAAAGTGAAATTAAGTTGACAAGTAAATGTTATTGTGTTGTATTAAATGTCCTGGATAAGAAACTCGTTTCTACCAATTTTACACCTTAAGCAAATATAATAATGTTATGGTCAGATATGTTAAAGCCCTTGATGCAATTTGTAAACTCCAAAAAGACCAGCTAGTGTTTCATGATGCCTGTGTGTGTGTGTGTGTGTGTGTGTGTGTGTGTGTGTGTGTGTGTGTGTGTGTAAATGTAACATCACTCTACACTTTATCATAAAGCCACTTTTCAGTAATGTGACACTGTTATTTGTAGAGCTGCAGATCTACAGCAACAAATGAATACAGGTAAAGTCACTCATCAGCTCATCCATTAGAAGTCTATCCATTACCCAGTGGAATTCTGTGTATAACCAAACATATGTGTAGAATTAAAGAACTACAGAGAAAACAAATCTTTGCCAGTCTGAATATCATCGCTGTGGTTTTCATTAGAAGTTTAAAGTTACTTGCAACTGTGTTTATGTTGGTTATGACAGACTGTGGAGGGGTGTGGGTTCAGTGGAAGAGGAGTGTGGGAGTGTGTATTAGAGACTTCCTGTGTGTGTGCGTCTTATATTTATGTGGGTTTGTGTTGTGTGCGTGTGTGTGTGATGTGGGGGTTGTCTTCTTCCCTTGTTACTGTGATTAAATTCATCCTCATGTCCTGCCTGATCTTTATCCTGAGTTTTTGTAATGACATCTGACCCAAGAACAGACAACTGGATGGCTGCATTCATTTACTTTTCCTCCAAAGTGTAATGAAATTTGCTATAAGTAGTACTAAGAAGATTATTTCATTAATATTCAGCAAGCCTTTCTCTGAAGTAATTTTTTAATGGTTATATACAATAATGCAATGTTTCTACATGACTGAAGCCATGCCTGAAATTACACTGACCTTTAAGAGTCAGCACCCCACCCCCCAAAAAACAGCAAAACATCCACATCCATGCATACATCCATTCAAATTAAGTCTTGTATCTGCAAATGCCTTGTCTGCTCATCACACTGACAGTCTTGTGGTTTATCTGGGCCAGGCATCAGTGCAGAGGGAAGCAATGCACATCAGTCTCTGTTATCAAATGCTTTATTCTATGACAAGCTGTCCATCTGGAGATGTTATCAAATTAGACATTGGTCTAGAAGCTCCTCATTGTCTCAACGCCGATTCCACAATGCGTTCAAAGCGTTCCAGAGCTCTCGGACTCAAACAGCAGCTAGTGTTCTCGAACAGCTGCCTTCATTCTGCTGTCCGAGCAGGAGCTGAACTAAAATGAATGCCTTTGGTATCTGATGATCATTGTCTTCGTGTTCACATCCCTAAGGCCCACTTATGCTTTCTCCCAAGGGGGGGAAGCCATTTTGGCAATTACCATTTTTCGTCTAGTATCAAATGGAGACTGGGGTCATGGGTTAATTTGAACAGCCAGAGCAGAATGTCAAGTTATACTGTGGGGTGGCATAAAATCGACTTTTTAGGAGCTATCACAGGTGATTAATGTATATGGGATCAGAGCATTTAATGTGGTTCAGAAAATAGTGGTTTAGTAAATGCATATATGCAAGGGTTTCAGTTGAATCCTGTCTCACGGAAACATACAGAGTCTGTGATAATAATAGTTGCAAATATCTTTCACACATACATTTGTAATTGTGTAGTTTCAGTGTGAGCATGTGTGTAATGTGCTCGTTGCCTTATCGTGCTCCAGACTTGATCCACTGATTCCACCACAGGCTAAAATGGATCTGTTTAGCCCTATTCCATAGTGGCTATAGCTGCACAATCTGGCCGAGATAATAGCGTGGTTTTCTCAGTGTTCACACCATGTGCAATAAAACATACAGCCTTTTGTTATTGTATTGTTATTCAATACCCATTATTCTGAACACAATAGATATCCTGTGGCATGCCAACCAAATATGCTTCAAATAAGCTTAACTGCTAGAGGAGCAAAAGGCTTTGACAGCTCCTGACATGCTACAGTATAGAACATTTCTGCTATGATCTGCTATGCAAACGTGTGATTGTAGGTGCTGATGAGAGATTTCTGAGGTTTAAGTGCTGAGGGTTAACCGTCTTTGATAGGAAAGGGGATTTAGAATGACTGTTCTGATTTATGTGCAATTTTACGAATGTTGCTTTAGTTAGGCTATATGTTTTAAATAAGGACAATGGCTGAATAATAGGAAATATCTGTTAAAAGGCTCTCTGCTCAGCAGGGACATATTAAAATGAGCCTGCCTGATGTGACGGGTGATCACAGAATTCTGACACGCATTTCCATCTGCCTCTTCTGTCCACAGAGTAACGGATCTTTCGGATGGTGTCAGAGCCATAAACAGTGCGCAAAGGTAATTTCTGTCAATATTACACAGCATTTCACAGCAGCTTGACATAAAAGCCAACACAGATCTGTCAGTTTAAAACATTGCTATGCCTGTATACCTCCCGTAATGACATCATACATCATCGTAAAAGCTACTGTATCAGCTATTGCCTTGGACTATTATATCTAGCCAGCAGGTTGTCATACAGAAATGAGATTATGATTCACTGGCAATGCTAGAGGTCACGTCGGTAATGAGACTGATACAAATGGAGTTGAAAGACTGTGCTTTTTGATTCATATTATATATACAGCCAGTGTTTTCTACTTTTTTTCTGCGAGGCAATATGCTAATTTCTGTGAAGAACTCAACCCACTTTTTCTAATGAGTACATTAACATGCTCTAGCAGCCCAGTCATTAAATAACAATAATATGCCGGTAGCACGAGGGGAATAGAACTGACATATTGCCAATGCAGATTTTCCACACATTTCACTGTGGTATTATGTAAAGCTCCCTTTGATGTATTGTTCAAGATGAGGGCTGTTCCATCAATGCGCCATGCCTGCATTCCTTTACATAAGCAACAATCCGCACAATGCCTCCCAATGAATGTACATCTGGACGTTTGGAAATCTTTTAAAAACAGTTCATGATTGTGCATGTACGGTTAAGCGCCTAAGCAGACTTTTCATAGCTTGAGGGGCGGCTTAAGGATTTGAGATCTTTTATGCATTGATGTATGTGCACATATGGTTGGAGAGAGCAAAGCACGTGTATTCATATCACCCCCGGGGTAAGTTCAGTGGAACAGCCAGAGTTCTGACCTCTCTTCTACGATCCATGAAAACATTTGGCCAACTGGTTCATAGATTTTTACTGCATTCTCCAGAGAGTTTTCTCTATTGGCTTCGAATAAGGACAATGCTTTTTAAACATTTTCTGGTCATTATACAGAATCCACATTCAGTTAGAAGTCAGAAAGCTTCAGCACAATGTGCCTTTATGATGCTATGTAATATAATATTAAACCTGTTTTTTCATTATGCAGACACATCTACATATATGGAAAGGAGTATTAAAAAGCACTTAGGATCTTCATGTCCTGTGAAAATATTCAGTTGTCTTCTCAATTTAGACATTGTTTCTAATTATATGTTAGTCACTCAAAGTACACAGATATGTGTACTTAGTATTTCCCATTAGTATATGACTTGTTATGATCAAGATTCTCACATAACTGGTGGTTTGACACACGGCATTCACACCTGTTGGCTCTCAAATTGCATTCAGGTGAATCAGCTTCAAAAAATCACTAATTCTGTTTTGTGACAATCCCACAACAAAGTGTGCATGTCTGATTAAAGAGCTGTATCATCACAGACTGCATACATACACAAAGCAGACAGCAGCCATTGTTCTTTTAACCTTGCATCTCGTAACTGACATTTGCATTCATCTCATGTCATCTTAATTGCAGCGGAAGGTTTACAAACTATAGATTCATGTAAAAAAAACACACCAAATGTTGACATCTGTGCAGTAAAACTTTTGATAAAATGTTAAATTTTTCATCTTAAGGTTGACATTTGCATGGAATTGCCTTGGAAGTTACCCAGAGACTGTTGATACCCGTGGCCTCAAATTGACAGTTAGGCCAAAGGCCTCCTCTTGAGTCTCACAAAGACTCATTCTGAATCATAATAACCATACTCCGACAGCACTTGACAAGCTCTTCACCTAAAGAACGCTTCAGATTAGCATGCTATAACTACATACAGCAATTTCTCTTTTTCAAGGGACACTACACATGTTAAAGTAAGCAGGCAGCCCACTAACTAATTGAAAGATCTGCTTTTGAATATGATTTAACACGTAGCCTTTTTAACATTCAAATGCCATTGAAATAATGAGCGTGCCATGGAAATTCTCCTCATCGCTGTTTTAAAGTATTAGCGCAGTGGGGCACTGCAAGCGCGAAATCGAGAGAGAAAGCAGTTTTAATGACATGAACAATATTTCAGTTACAGCCACTATAAATAAATCACTGAGGCTGATGGATACCCGTGTCTCAGTGCTAGACTAAACAAGGGAAATACAATTTGTCTGAACATCAGCCACAGACATGGGTGGGATTCTTGCTTATAACACAGTATCTTGGTTTTCAACACGTATGAGATGTCTCTGTTCTGCACCCAAAGAAAGCATTATGCATGGCCACAACATGTCATTCAGGTCATCCCAAAACAATTCTGTTACTCACATGTCGCTCTTACATAGCTTAAGATTTAGTGCTGTTCTGAATGTGGCTCATATGGTTCTAAATACACACAATAGAACAACTGTTGACATACATTAAATGTAATGTTAGATCATTCAGACTTGGGCAAGCTCACTAAAACGGATCTTATTTTTCTGCAATGCTAAGTGCAGAACATGCATAGCCAAACCTTTGGCTTGTGTGGTTTCCTCAGATGTGTGACATTAACGCATCTTAGCTGAACTAGAGCTACATCAACAGCTCAATCTCCACGTCCGCAGCTCTCAAAAAAAACGTTTTTCCTAGGCTTGATGGAAATGCTTGATTTGAGCCTGAAATGGGGCAGAAAACTAACTGGCACTCGTGTACAATAAAGACACTGGAAGCGAGAGTTTTCATGGAAATTACAGGTGCTTCTTAGCGGACGGGTGAATAGTGTGGGTTGACTTTAGAAAGGTGATCCTTTTTGCAAAAAGAGGCAGCAGTTTAAACCCACTATCCCAGGACTGGAATACTTTACGTGATATATAGCTTATCCAGGGCTGTGCTTTTGTCACTACCATGCAATGTATCATATAGGGCTGTTACACAAAGAGAGTGGGCCATTGTGTGGTGTAGTTGAGAGACTGATAAATGGGGCTGGAGTTTTGAATGTGGCATACTTCAGAACAAGCTTTTGTTTACAATGGTAGAGGTTAAATGAGATTGTAGCTTATAAAGAGGGTAATGAATCTACTGTGTCATATAAGGTATTAATTATTTCTGATAAATTATAAAGCCAGTGGATGTTTTTTGCATCGTGTAATTATTTACAGAATATAGAATGTGGAGACGGGAGTACATCAAAAGACTGCACCATATATTACATGTCACTTTATAGTCTACGTTAAAATAATTCATGATATTTACACCTGTAAATGTAAAAGTAAATAAATAATGTGAAACCAAATTAGTTTACAATATAAATAATTCATGTGTAACTATTAATTAATGCACCAGATGATTTCATTGGGGACACACCTTGTGTTTGATGACCGGCCTAGCTAGTGGCTAATAATTGACCTATTTTGAATTAATTTAATTTAAATGAATGAGCGCAGTAATGTTGCTTTAAAAACTGTCAATAGTGAACTTGTCAATGTCAGTATTGTCAGTAATTTATTCTTCAATTATCAAACGCTTGAAATGCCATTATTGTTGTTATTTAAAAAAAGTAGTTCACAAAAAATGGACATCTATTTACCCCAAAGCTTGAGAAACCTGCTGCTTGTTTGACTTTCTTTTATCTGCGCAAGGCCTTATTTTAAGCACATTATCCAAGCATAATATTTTAAAAAGATTTTTCATAAATGAAAGTAAATGTCCACAGCTGTCAAGTAAAAGGTTCCTCAGCTACACTTTTTGTACATAAAACAGCATCTTCGACAGTTTGAGAAACGTTCAATCTCCTCACAGCAGAGAAGAAAGTCATGGTGTAAATGAAGACTGGATTTTCGTTTTTGAGTGAACTTTCCCTTTAATGTGGTGTTTGCACGATGACTTGGTAGCTGATTTCATTTGTACGGGAAATGGGCAGACAAACCATATTATTCTCTCAACTGCACTCTCAAGCAACTCGGAGACAGTGTTTTGTGTGGTTAGAGCACTCAAGCTCCAGGCGATCACAGCAGGGCTCTGGCCGCTCTGAGCTCCATAAAACTGCCTACTCTCCCACCTCTAACTGCCCCTGTGCCTCTCCCATTATTCATAGTTTCCGACAACTGCACCACCCTGAGCCTATGCTGTCTTTAAAAGGTGTGCATTTTTACTGCCCTCCTGGTTAAATGTGTTTCCCACTCTCATTTTCACTTCGAAACATTGCCCCAGGATAACCTCAGTCCTCCATGATTTAGTCCCACAAACACACATATATTAACAATTCACACACACTCCTCACCGACGGAAATATGCCCCCAACTCATTCTGAGCAGTTTCCTCATATTAAATCCTTGGATTAATATTTTAATGCAAAACTTTGAAAAGAAACAGACACGTGCAGAATTTCTCCTTCGGAAGGAAGTTTTGCAATGGTGGTAAAGGTTGACCATTCATGCCGATCTAAAATGTGAACTTTAGAATAAAGACAGCTCCTAGATCAGCATAATGTATAGTGTTCACAATCTCTCACCCAGCAGACTCTCGAAGTGCAGTATTTAGCCCCAGCACCACAGTGACCGCTGTGTCTCATCGTGGCATGAAATTGGAAATGTGAATTCCCCAGAGGCAGCCATGCTCAGTCATGCAGGAAGTGAAGTGTCAATTTTAAGGAAAAGAGAATAGAAGATGAGCGAGGGAGTGGAGGACAATGAGATCGAGAGAGTCAGGTGTAGACAATGAAACGAGAGACTTTTGGCATGTGTGCAAAGAGCGGCATAGCTTGAAATATTGCAATGCTGAATCCAAATGTCAGTGATCACAAAACGTTCCAGGTTGCAGAAATCTCTCCACTGGCATTTCCAGGAAAAGGCGTGTATCATCAAACATCAAACACCTTTCACACATGATCAGATACAACTAATATATGAACCCGATGAATGATTTGAGCTCTAGATTGGTTGAAAATCACTCTTCAGGATGAGACTACCAACTTGAGTGTTTTTTTTTGCTTTAACATACTATTGACTGTGTCTGTATGTAAAAGAAGAGATCCTTATAACAATGTCATTTGAGACTGCTGGATTCTCAGACCTCTCCTGTCTGTTCACAGTGCCTGGAGCCATGCAAAGACTCCTGGGAGTTGAAAGACGGACCTTGTCAAGATTTATGTGAGGTACAGACTGCAGCATTCTTAACAGATCTATAGTAGTTTCTGGGGTGTGAGGGAAAAATTTGATCCAAAATGGAAGAACTTGCTGTTCTGGTTTTCCAAATATTAATCCCTCATTGTCTTTTTTGACAGACTTTGCTACCATTTACAATAGCAGCTGGCATATGGTTGCCAATTTCGTTATTCAAGATTATAAACTTCTTTTTAAAAATTCAGAGAATCTCATTTTATTTTTGTCGTGTCCTGTAATTGTGGCAGAATCATGGCTTTTAATACATTTTAAACTCTTTGCCAAGTAACATCTAGCTGTTCTTCTTTAGAACAATGGGGTCATAAAGCAATGACTATTAGTTTGATCATCTCCCAGCACTGATTGAAAACTTCATCTGTCATTTCAGATGTTTGTGTTCACAAATTTAAATGAGTAGTTCATTAACAACACATGTATTACACACATTACATCTTATAAGGAACATAGTTTTACAACCAAGAGTTAGAGATTTGTATGTTTATTGTAATGCTAAGAACCAGTACTGATAAAGGTTCTGTACTGAAAAGAGACTTTATAGTCTTAATAAAGTAATAATTAAGTAATAATCGATATGCCATTAAATAGCATATGAATTGATTGCCTTAAAAGTGTTAAAAAGGTCTTTATTGTCCTCAGCACGCGTTTCCCAAACGTCATGGGGAATGTGTTACCAGCTGTGAGTTTCTGCGATCAGTGATGGTGGTAAAACAGGGCGACTGCCCAGCGCCAGAGAGAGCCAGCGGGTTTGCAGCTGCCTGTGTGGAGGGATGTGAAGAAGACGGAGAGTGTTCATCCCAGAAAAAGTGCTGCCCGAACGGTTGCGGACACACTTGTCAGTCCCCAAAGAATCTTTACAGGGGTAAGACCTCATGCGGAACCTGATGATAAACAGCTGGCTTAACCACAGTTACAGTTGGTATCGATAGGTTCAAACTGTTTTTCAGTAGTACTAGAAAATAGGAATGCACTTATAGAGAATTTTCAGGTCAACAGCTTGTGACTGATATGACAATTTATCGTTTTGAAAAATAGAATATAAATTCAGCATTTTCCCGTTATCAGTAAATAATATGTCAGCCACCGATATATTTATATATATCATACATATGCACCACATGCACCTCTGCTGGTTGAAGATGGAAGGCATGTCCATGTGATCTTTGGAGTTAACATTTTCTTCTCATTTTGCTATGATCCCCAGGTGCTCCTCTCAAACCCAGAAAGGAGCTGGTCTTTGAGGAACTAGAGTCTGGTGCACTGGAGGTGCGTTGGTCCTCGAAGTTCAACGTGTCAGCAGAGCCCGTGTTGAACGTTCTGCAGAGAAGATGGAACTACGGCATCCACCCCAGTGAAGACGGAGCTACCGAGTGGCAGGTGGTGGCACGGGTAAGTCTAAACGTGTTTCATGGGTTTAGTAAATTCTTTTTTTTTTTTAAGTACTTTTCAACCATTTTATACTTACACATTATATATTTATAGACATCAGAGGAGCGTGTGTGGTTGACAGACATTCGGCCCGGTCGCTGGTACCAGTTCAGGGTGGCAGCAGTCAATGTGCATGGAACTAGAGGATATACCACTCCCAGCAGACACTTCAGATCTTCTAAAGGTGTGAGTGTGTTAAATTGTATTGCATAAAATAAAATATTTTATGCAATTGTTGGTTCAGGTCTTTGGGTGGTAAAGCATGAAGGAGAAATTTAACAACACTAGGACATTTCTCATTTTTTTTTTGTATTACTCAGCAATATTACTCCACATCACTAGGCAACGGTTGAATGTTTCTTTTGAACAACCGCCAATTTTATTAGGAACAAAACAAATTGTTGCATATGTAAAAGTATTAAAAATGGTAAAAGTTAGTCAGTATAAATATTTGTCTTTGCTATTGCTTCTATATTAATATAGTATAGTAACTTTCTTATGCTATTTATTATAGACATAAGGACCTTCATTGTTTGTACTGTTGTAACTTTACTAAGTATGTAACTGACATATGACAACCCCCCTCTCAGATCCTGCCCCTCCTCCGGCGCCCTCTGACCTCCATGTCAGTGACATGACCTCTGGTGCAGATCGCTCTGTGTCTGTCCGCCTCAGCTGGATCATGACTGGAGACCTGGACATCCCTGTCAATCACTTTAAACTATCCTGGAGCTATTCCGACCACACCGTGCTGCCCAAACTCAAAAGGAGACAGACAGTCAATGGGGTAATTCATATCATCATCCTGCACGCTCCACTTCTCTGACCACCCTCTCTCTCTCTTTCTCTCTCTCTCTCATCTTCTTTCACCTTTTCATATACTGGATTGTTCCCAAAACCCCTTGAGTGTTAAGCTCCAGCCTGATTCTCTCTGCAAGCCACAACAAATTAGATATCTCAGTGCAAATGGTGCAAGATAAACAACTGGAGATTGGGCCTTTGATCACACCAAGCCCTAAATCCGAAAGCTTCAGATGTCGAACTGGAGTGGTACGGCATTGCATCACCCTTCTTGGCAAAAGCAAACATTTCTGGGCGCCATGTGATATGCAGCCAAAAACAACATATCCATTCTAGTTCTGTTTGAGAAAGGGAAATCTCTCAATAAGAGCTGAATTGTTTATCTTTGAGTGAGATCATTTTGAAGAGTTTATTTTTCACCCCTATAGGTATCCAAGAGATGGCTGTTGTGCTGCTTCATATTTACATGTTTTAGTTTTGAAGGCTTTGACAACTGAGGGACATGGAAATTTATGCTGAAAAATAAAGAAGCACTGAGTGCATTCAACCCTTCAGATTTCTGGCTTATATTAAAATCATTAGAAAAATGTATGTGTTGCAAGTAGATTTTATTATTCAGAAAATCTAGTGCATAATGAATAATGTCTTTATACAAATTATTCTTAATAATAGTAATTTGCTTTTACTTATGATTTATATGATTAGTGTAAGATCCCATTTTATAGGATTATAGGGTGGTTGACATTTATACATGATGGGACGGTCATTTTCATTCACATATGGAAGACATTTTTTTTATTGAATTAATGCAAGCTATTGTGTGTGTGTGTGTGTGTGTTTGTATTTCTGTAGGACTCTACCTATGCTGAGCTGGATGACTTAAGAGAGAACAGGAGTTATGTAGTGGAGCTGCAGGCAGTTTCATACTGGGGTCAGGTCCCCCTCAAGGGCTCCAAGGCCATACTTCAGTTTACTACAAACCAGAGACAATCCAGTATGAAACTATTCTTATAATTGCTGGACATTTTTTGCTTAGTACATAATAGCACTCATTTGGGTGTTGTGAAATACAGTGAAAAACAGCTGTAAATGTTTTCCATTTGTAACGTTATACTTTTTCCCCATGTTTGATGTAACACAGATTTGGAACCCACAGTCAGCCCAGTTTTCGTGAAGCCCCAGTCAGATCTGTTAGACGTGGGCACACCGTTCTATCAAGATGGACAGCTTCAGGTCCGGGTTTACTGGAAAAAGGGAGGTATGACAGAGGCAATACATCATGTCTTTAATCTAGGAAAAAAAATGTACTTCTGTATTACTGCATTGAATGTCTTGCTTAGAGCTATGCTTTGCAGTTATGTATACAAACTGTTCATTGAAGATTTGATTTTGTGTAAGTAAATAAAGAACAATAGCTTCTTGTATGGAAAGTTATAAGAACAACTTTTTGAAATAAGTGCAGACCTGCTTTTGTGCTGATGAACTGATGAGGCATGTCTTGGCCTAGCTTTACATTCGTCAGCCTACCATTCAATAGTTTCATTCTGTTCTTGAGTGATGAGTTGATCGTTCATTAAACTTCAAAATAAAAGCTGCCATAGAAATGAAAGCTTATCACTTCATACAGCACATGCCAAATCTCGTAAGATGGTGCATATACAAATGCACATTTTACTCTGCAAGGATGCCACACATCTAATCCCTAATTTAGGTTTATTTTCAACTGATCTATTTACGTACATGCTTTGCACACTTTACTTTGTTTTGCATTGCATTTGCATAGCTTGAGTTTTTTCACCGTACAGTATATAATAAGCAATGTTTACTTTATTGAACATGACATGTTCACTGCAGTATTTGGACTCACATACAGTGTAGTATAAATATAGGGTAGAGTGTTCACTCGTGTAGAAAGAGTCTTTAATAATTCTTTCATTTCAGATCCCACTGTGAATCGGTACCGTGTGCAGTGGTCTCCAGAGTTTTGCAGTCACAATGGATCCAGAACCCAGGAAAAGCTCATCACCCAGGTAACCAGTCAAGAACATTTCTTCCATCCTCCCTACTGGTGTTTGAGGCCACATTCTGACAGCTCATACACAAGATGGATTTCCAGAGAGAGGATTCATGTGTTGTTCATTGATCATTCATGGTGCATGACTCAACCATGTGCGGGAATCTTATGCACCCATTCAAGAAAGCTATCTTTTTTAAAGTTCAGAGAAACATACGAGGACATTTTCTTGTAGGATTTTCATCTGTGTATTAACAAATAAGGTGTTAAACTTTATGATGCATTAAAAATGGAAAATTAGTGTATTTATCAGCATAGAAACAGTGAAATCTCTTCTTGCTGTTTGCAAGGCATGAAGTGTAGATTTTATCCGAGTGCAGCTCAATTGTGGCCAACAGCCAGGCTAGATGTGGTAATAGGTGTTTAGTCATCATATTTCTTTCTTTTCGCTGAGCAGGAGAATTTCGCCAGCCTTCCTGGTCTTCAGTTCTCTTGCAAATACAAGGTGATCATCCAGCCTGTAGGATCAAAGGGTCGAGCACAGGCTGAGAGCACAACCTTCTACACGCCGTCCTGTGCAACCATTCAAAGCAAGAGTCCCAAACCCATTCCTTGCTCCACTGTTTCAGGTTATTCAGATTTAATAGAACAAAATGACTGTACTGCTAACATCTATTACTGTCATCTACAAAACCATTCTTTTCAGGAGATTAAATTTGTGTTTTTATAATGAATGTTCCCAAATGTGCCTTCAAGCTAACAAATTCAATATGCTGTCTTGCGTGTTTCTTATGTGATTCTATGTGTTCTCTTAATTCAGCGGTTCCTCAGAAGGTCCTGATCAAGGCAGAGAACCTGACAGCAGCGTTTTCTGTCTACATGGGGAATGTGACGGGCCTGTTCTCATGGGTGGTGGCAATGCCTCAACCCCCACAGCAGGTCACTGGGTACCAGGTCACATGGGCGGAGGTCATCACAGAGAGCCGCAGAAATAATCTGCCCAACAGTCTCATATCCCAGTCTCAAATCCTGCCTCCTGTAAGTCAAGACGGTAAAGATTGTTGGTCACAAATGTTTTAGATAATGCTACCTAGCATAGGATGCTGGTCTGTTAGAATAAGTTGGGATTTGGACACTGTTGTGCTGATTTACCAGTAAGACCAGCTTTAAATCAGCATAAACCAGCTCTTCTAAACCAAACCATATAGTTTCTTTGTGTTACCATAGAAACTACTACATTTAATAACCAATTCTCTGTTTTATTTTATTGAAGTTTGTACCCATTTTTAACATGTGCTCCAAAGTTCCTAGACAGTGTAATTGGATTTTTAAAACTTCACAGACATTGTGATTTGATTTTCAAATATTTCACAGACTCGAATAATCTAACTTGTCTAACTTTCTCCCTGTGCCTGCATTTAGGAGCGTAACATCCTGGTTGTTTCCGGTCTTCAGCTGGCGTCTCTCTACAGGCTTGAGGTCCAGGTTATCACTACAGGAGGACAAGGCCCAGTAACTTTCAGAACCTTCCAGACACCAGCTCAAGGCAGACCAGTCCTGCATTACAGTAAGCATTTTAAATAGTTACACCATACATCTCATGATTCATATGAGCACATATCTACTTTTAAACGTTGGTACTCATTACACTTACTTAATTCAAAATGTATATGACAAGCTTGTAGCCAAAATTTTAAATCTAAAATGACAATGTCTTGTTTAACAAACTAAATTCTTTATAGAAGATGAATTGCTCTCTCTTGACTTTTAAGTGTCACTTTACTCTACCCCGTAGAACCTCGGATTAAGAAACACCATTTAAGGTCAGTGATAGAACTGCACTGAAGACCACATTGCAACAAATCATCTACAACCAGATCCGACTCCTCAGGACGACAGAAAACCTGGAGAACCAAAGAACGACTAATCGCGTTTCAACCTGAGCCAGTCAACTGCCTCAGAACATAACATGGGGACATGCTGTAATGAGAAGATCATACTGATGTGATTGATGTTATGAAATCTGAGGGCCCTGTAATTCCCTGTGGGGCTTCCACAAATGAATTAGAATCAAATATGCAACAAAGATCTGGGCATCAATAGCAAAAGCCATATGATAAAAAAAGATGGAGAAATTGAATGGATTTCAAACTGTTACCTTGTGGTTATATGTCTAAAAGATTCTTTGAATCGCACCTTCTCAAAATGACCCTAAGCACTGCAAACAGAGCCTCTTTAATCCAATATTGCATGCAATGACTAATTTGGTTTGACTTGTAAATAAGCCTGACACAATACTGTTTGTGGTTTTGCATGTGTTTGTAAAGCATGGATTTTTTCTGCTTGTTTGTGTCAATAGCAGCAAATGAGGTATCAATGAAAAATGAACTGCAGTTCTGGTAAAGGAAAATGCCATTGAGTTTTATGAGGGTGTCATGTGGTGTGTGCTCAATATTCTGTGGATATGTTTGTTTGCATTCATGTAATTCCTGTATATATTATATGTTTTTTATTTATTTATGTATGCAATACAAATGTGTTACGTGGATTTGTAACTTTCTGTGCGTGTGAAGATGTACAGTATGTCTGTGCATGAATGTTTGTGTTCTTGTGTGCGGGTTCCCCAGCATTGTTCGCAAACAAACCCTTGCAAGGAGAATTTGTATAAATATATTTGTAAATTCCCATGGATAGTACAAATTAATGTACATATTTTATATGATTAAATCTGTTAAACCTTGTTTTCCCTTTACAATACTGGTCGTGTGATTTGTTACAATGCTGCCTGGGTGAATTTAAAAATTGCATGTGAATCTACACTGCGGGCAACATGGCAGTCAAATCTTCACCATTAAAAATGCATTAAGAACATCCATATAAAAGCATAAATTCCATCCAACGTTGACACGTTTTGCTAGTAAAACACTTCCAGTTGGTACAAAACAATCAGATTCTCTCCTGTACTGGCAAGCAACTTCCAGCCTATAGCAATAACAGTATACAAAGATAATTGTGTTTATTTTTCAATGGAAAGAGACTGTTCTGTTGATGCAGCTAGACAGGGTTTTGCTTCTATTTCTGTGGTTCTGTGTGTGTGCAAACAAAGCATTCGCAAAGCTCTAAGCTCAAGGGACAAGTGTGTTGTTACTCAAACATACACATATCTATGCAGTCAGCTCTTGTGGCTCTCTAGTCACTTTCATTGGAATTCAACTCCACATCTGGCCCTTATGTCACATGCAAGCGTGTGTACGCTTGCTTGTTTGTAATATAGTGTATTGATATGTCCTGTTGTCATTACTCTTTAAAATAATGCTATAGCAGAGGGATGGGAGACAGTATAGATGGCATATACAGCATACATTAGTTTCCTCAGTGAGCTTTGCTATATTGGTGATGCATTAGTCTGCAGATGTTTCTTAACATAATTCACATCTACACATGTTCAGACTGTATCATGGGATGGATATTACATGCGACTTGTTTGGATAGTCTAGTATGACTTCCATATGTTGTACCTCACATGTGATTTTCGTGTATATGCGCGTTAGTGCTTTGGTTTAAGCTGATGCACTGATTTATTATTTTCTTTATGGGTAGCCTTTATAAGAAAATGAAATATGTCTCTTATCCCACTCCCTTAGGGTGCATCTGCACTGGAACAATCTTTTTCATAATCTTTTTTGGTATTGTTTTCCAGTAACAATATTTAAACATACAAAGCACTAAATAAACTACTTAAATAGAAAAAAATGGCATACGATGTTATGAATTGTTTTCAGAAATATATCTTGATAACTTGCATATATAGACGTTTCATTAGATGCACACGCCTGGCCAAAGTTAACTTCCGGTCTGTTTATGTTGGTCGGTCTGGCTAGTGGCTAAAAATATAACTATAATATTTATACTTTATTTTAGTTATATTAATATTAATTAATATTAATATTGTGTTATTATATTGTAATATTAATATTTAATTGTTTTAAAAAATGTCCTTACAGTCTTGCAACTATGCCATCATAATAGTTTATTGTGATGTAATGGTCAATTATGATGTCATATTTGTTTTCTCTTAAAAAATAAGAGAAAATATTTTTTTCATATTTGACTATTACGTCACAATAAAAAATTATCTTCAAAAAAAAGAAGAGAAAAAAATGTTAGATCTTCTTGTTTCAATAATTATTTTTGAAGAATTCTGTTTTGGAAGAGAACCTTTTTGTTTGACAAAATGTAGGCTAGAAGGAAATGTAAGAAAAAAAAATTCTTCACCAAGACTTTTTTACATATAATAACTGTATTAAATAAACAATTTATTGAGTTTTATTGTATATTAATTTTACTTAATAAACAATTTGTTAAATGGGTCGTGTAACTTCGACACATTTAAGTTTAGTCAAGTAACGGTTTTAACTAGACATACTTTTAACTTGCTAGCTAATGTCATTTACTTGTTTTTTATTTTGCTTGTTATCAAAAATAATTCGCAGAGACTCTATTCTTTGAGGATGTGTACCGGAAGTTACGTTTGGGCCACAAAAAAATGCATGTGCAGTAATGTTTGTTAGTGTTGTTTCTTTGAAACCATCTAAAAAAAACTGGGAAATAAGATTATAGTTAAACAAGAAAAATCTATGTGCAAATTGGGTGAGAAAGTATGTTACTTAAGTTCCAACATCTCCAAAATGTTTCTTTAACTGAGTTTTCAGTTTATTCCAGAGATTTATAGAGGCATCAGTATCAACCTTGTAATAAAACTCTGTAAAACCTCAAAGTAATGCTTATCTTGTCAATGACGTCTCAGTGGAATCAAATAAGTAGAACATTTTCTAATGTGAGTTAAATCCTGGCCTAATGTTGGTATAAATGATACAGCAAGTGTCTCAGTAAATCAGTGGAGCTCTTCATGTTGCACCTGGAGTTGAACTGTTTCACTGAAAGCATTAGAAAACAAAATGGTCTGCTTGGAAGTGTCTTCTAGTTTCCCTGCTGAAGTGTTGAACTGTGCCTTAGGATTTATGAGAGCTCCTGGACTCTGGTGACCCACAGACAGGGATTTAGAAGAGAAAAAGAAAATGAAAAAGTGGGGGCTGGGGAGTTTGGGAAGACTCGATCCGCTTGCAACACATTTATGATGCTCCAGAGACTGGCCGGAAAATGATACCGAAAAGTGTGAGAGAAAGGGAGAGGAAGGGAAAAGGCATCAGGAAAAAAGGAAATCTTACGGCTAGAGAGAGGCAAAAGATCGAGGGATGTCAAGGAAATGAGAGGATAGATGACTTTAGGGACTGAACGTGTGAGTAGATGAAATATGTATCAAAATAGTTCACACTTTGAAAAGCCAGAGGGAGATGTGATATTTCCTCTTCCCACTTTCCCATGGGTCACCTCACAACCGGCCAATCCCATTAGAGACATTTAAAAAAAATGTCTGCACTTTGGCCTAAACTCTCACTTAAAGCTTCAGTTGTTTAACAGACATCCATCAAGAAGTGCCAACTAATGAGGACACTTGTTTTAATTTTTACTGTTTTCCAGAAACTCTACAGCAGACTTTTTCTGGATATCTTTAACACAAAGATCCAAACACGGAAGACTTACTTGGATGGAGTTGGTTTATTTGATCCAGCTTCTTTTCATTAGCAGCTTGTGTGAATGCATTTCTCTACAAACCTACAAAGCTCTGAGCTCATAGCGTTTGTTCATAAAACACTGCTTTGAATACATTATTTATTATTTGATTACAACATTTATTACATTCTGAACATTTCTGGGAAGAAGACCCTCGAGTAGCATGGAGCTGAACTCTTTGCAAGAACAATTACACTGTACTTAAAACAAGTCAAATATAACTTACAGCTTAACAAATGAGTTCCCTCCCTGCCTTGAAATTCGCTGTTCACGAGTTCAAAATTCACAAGAAATGTGGCCGTACCACAACAAACCAAAAATTGGGTTTGATAGCTTAATGTGTTTTGTTTATTTTATTCATTTTGGCAACACTTCAAAGTGCAACATGTTTTAAGGTGCAATGTGTTCTTGCAAATGTTGCAATGTGGCCTGCGCATATCCCGAGCCACTTTAGAAGATTACACGGATGAGTGCTGCCAGAATAAATCATTACAAAAATATGTGGTTCAAAGGATAATAGCTTCCTGTATTTTCAGCGTTGTCTGACTGAAATGAAAATCAGCGTTCTGCATTGAATACACTTTTGTAATGACCTTTAAATGCGATCTTTAAATAAGAATTGCTTGGAAGATAATGAAGTCAACATCTATGAGATGTAATGTGATTTTCCAGTTTAATCTAATAGAATGTGCTCTGGATTGTAAAGTGGGCCTTGCCGTACTCCAGGGAGAGACCTTTGGCTATTACTGCAAGCCTGTTGTTGTCTTCTTGCAAGGGACGTATCTGAGGGAACCAATAAGAAAGCGGGACACAGACAAATAAGACGATCGCTTAGTTAGAGAAAGCGTGTGTGCATATAGGCATTTATTACAGCGTATACATATGCTTGCTACATTCTGGTAAGTGCCCATTTGGATTTTAAAATGTGTGTGTGCGCGCACAAGAACACGTGTATGTATTATAGTTCCTCGGAGTATGTGTCCATGAGAGCAGATGTGCAGTTATTACTCTCAGTTTTATGGCACAGCGCTGATGCTGTTTTCTCCCATCAGCACCCAGCACAGGGAGACGTTATTGTAGCACTGTATATTTGATGCTATCCAATATAAGCAATATATATTTTTTATGAAGAAACACTTCGCCATTAAATTACATCTACTAAAAGGAGCGGTGATGTGGTGATGTTATGAGGCAATGTTCGAGAAAAGCTCCTGAGATAAGGAGATTATGGTTCAATATAGACATCTGGGGTCCTTGATTTCTTCTACCATGAGGATTAATGTTTTGAAACTTTGTTTTTGTGGAACACAGCACAGCACAGCACCACATCCACATTGCTTTTGTTTGTCAGGCTCCGTGGAGGCTTTTTCTTTCTTGTCTAAATCCTGTTTAATATGGATTATGCATGTTGTCTGTGCTGGGATTACTGGCGATGTATTCCATAACAAAATAGCAGCAAAACAATTTTTGTCTGCTGCATTGTGAGCACTGCGAGAAGCCTATATGTCAATGAAATGGCTGATTTGCAGTATAAAAAATTGTAGCTGACTGGACTAGCGCTAGCAGAGCTGACAGCAAAGGCGCATAATTTTTTTAACAATGCAGTTGTAGCCTTGTGACGGCCTCGGGTGAAAATTCAGCTGACTGAGTGAATTTCCACACTCATTTAGAAGATCCGCTATGACAAAGTACCAGATTAATGCTTGTGTTTCTCTACATCTCTTTAAGGATTAACTCATCACGCCAAATTAACATGGAATGTTTTCATTCACATTCTGAATTATTTATTTTTCCAAGCCAGTTGCCATGGCAACACCTTGTTGTATTCCACTGGTGATACATTAATCATCTCTAATGCCGCTTACATGATTTGTAATATTTTTGTTGAGCAAATAAATAAAATACAACAGTAACCATGGAAGACTGCTAACAAGTGCAGTGTTGTCCGGGACCGGCGCTGTGGATGATTGAGTCATTTAAACAGCAACGACAGCGCTGTCTGTCTGCGTGATCCTACATGAGACCAGGACAGAGTCCATGCCAGACAGCCTTTCCCTTTGTTTTGAACATGGTGTCAACAACAATCAGCTCTTTAATTCACCCTCCGCTCTAGGTCTGGACTCCCTCAAATGATGGCCAACCTCACTCACAGCCAAGAGAGAGATATATTACCTCAGTGGGCATATCTGTGTGTGCACAAGAGCAAAAGTGAACACGGTTGTTTGGGTGTGTGGGTGTTGCTGACAGCCGCAGAGATGGCTGTTCTGATAGTGCTGATGAGGCACACATCGGTGCTTAATCAAAAGCAGAGCCTGTGGAATCACACTTCAGAGATGGGAGCCATAAATTTACAGCAAACGCAGAGTGCTGCTTACAGTACGGCTCGCAGCATTAAAAGCATAGCAAAGGGCTCCTTGCACTGCCTTTATAGCACGTGGGTCTGGAGTGCACTTTGTAGAACACTTACCACTCTATTTATTATGAAATTAATATGTATTTTACAATAGTCTAGTAGACCATATCAGTCAAATTGTCATGAAAGAGAGCCTAAATGTATTCTAAATGTACAAAACCAGTCATAAGTAGCACAGGTATATTTGTAGCAATAGCCAACAATACATGGTATGGGTCATAATGATAGATTTTTCATTTATGTCAAAAATCATTAAGATATTAAGTAAAGATCATGTTCTATGAAGATATTTCCTACTGTAAATATATCAAAACTTTTTATTGTGAGTGGATGAAGCAAAATCGCTAACAAAAATGGCCAGAAACACGTCTACAAACTTTACTCGCTGCTGCTTGTTTTTTGGGAATTATCCACTCAAATTTGGTATCTATTTAAGCTTAGAATTTCAGCTTTCGGGTTAATCTATTCCCCACAATGTCATTAAGCTAAAACGTTAAAACAAACGTTCTCTATTGTTTTTTCTTTCTACAGTGCCTCTAACGGACAACTTTGAAGCCGATTTTCGCAGTGTTTCGATTTTTTGGCACCCTCAGATTCCAGATATTAAAAAAGCTGTATCTTGGTCAAATATTTTCCTATCCTAACAAACCATACATCAATTGAAAGCTTATATATTCAGTGTCTGGTTTTGTGGTCCATTTTCACATTTATTTCATATTTTAGGACGATTAACTTTTCCACAGAAAGTGGGACAGGTATTTTCTCTAGAGATAAGTTTGGCTGAAATGCTTATGGTTGTAATTAAGACCCCATTAGTTAAATTGTTGACTATTTGACTTTTAATACTTCATAATGAAAGAAAATTTAAACTAAAAATTAATTGAAAATAGGAATCAAAAAAGCTGACCCTGATTGGTGCATACAAAGTGCTGAAGTGCAAATGGAACCTTAAAAAAGTGAAAGTGACCTATTTGTCAGATATGGTGACCCATACCCAAAATGTGACCTCTGCATTTAACCCAACCAGTGAATAGTGAACACACACACTTCAAGTCATGAACACACATACACCGGGAGTAGTGGGCAGCTATCACTGCAGCGACCGGGGAGCAAACGGGGGTAAGGTGCCTTGCTCAAGGGCACGTCAGTTGTTACACTGACGGTACTGAGAATCGAACCGGCAACCTTCTGGTTACGAGTCCGACTTTCTAACCATTAGGCCACAACTGCCCCCGTTACAGCACCATGTTAGAACCTTTTAGTTTTCTAAAAAAGTTCCAAAATGTAAATAACTACATAATGTAAATAAGTTACATTACACACAATATGAATATGTGAATAACAAATTTTGACAAAAATGTCAGATAGAACCTTATAATTCTAAGGCGACCAAATGTTTTATGTTTTTGGCACTCTGCTTTATATACATACAGAAACCTGAACATTGCCATGTGCAATATTTATAGCCTGCATTAGCATTTTACATAATAATGCAAATGCAATGCACCCTGGTTTCATAAATAGACATCTGCACTCTGTGAATAAGCACAATAATGATTCTTGAACTCTAAGATTGAAGTCGTGTTGAAATCATACCAATAATGTTTAAATGACCCAGATTCAGAATAATTTCATCAAATGTTGCTAAACAGACGCAGGTTTTGAGGATCGTTGGCGTGAACTAGGACTGTGATTGACAATCTAGATGAGTCTCATTACAAAGAGCTTGAACGTCTGCAGAAAATCAATATTTAATCAAGGGCACTTTCCACCAGAACATAGACTCATATCAGGTGTATCTTATAAAAAACTCAGTTAATCTGTTTCCTTTGTAACATTTACTTCATAATGTTTACAATCAACTGTTTAATAGCTTTAAGTAGATAAATATACAATCATCTGATTTTATTGGTCTGAGAAAAGTATGAAAGTATGTTATATTGAGACATACTCAACAAACATAAATACCTTTTATGAATGGAGATTTTCTCAGATAATGTCAGTTAATGGAACATGGAGTTTGGACCAACCTTGAAAGCATTGATCCATCATCCAATTTATTTTACAACCAGCAAACAAGGCTGCAAATCAATTTTCAAACCAAATGATATTAGGGTTAGTATTGATCTGTGGAGGTGTTGGCAGAGAGTGAAGCACAGTCTTGGGCAGCACAGCTTGTGCGTTTGTGTGTGTGTTTCCATAGAAATTGAAAAGCTGATGGATATATATGTACAATAAGCTGGAGTTATTTTATCCCTTGTAAACCTAATAAACTCAGTTATCATCAAATCTTAAACCTTTTCCCACTGTGATGCTGTCATTTCATGATTTCCTGAGCTTACTCAAAAGATATTATTAGTTCAAGTCTCTTTAATACAAAGAATTTAGACTGTTGATTCAGATTTAACAGCCTTCGAAGGATGAACATTCTTGATCATGTCAATTTGATCTTCTGAAAAGTTGACCAGTGTTATGAACATCTGATCCTCACATCGATGTTAATCATAATAAATAGTTGCAATATTCTTTTATGTATTCCCAGACTGTTATTCAGTTACACTGCAGTTTTTATTATTTTACACACACACACACGCACGCCCGCACGCACGCACACACACACACCCACACCCACACGTTGGGTTTCCAACGTTTGTAAATGTTTTATGGGGACATTCCATAGACGTAATGGGTTTTATACTGTACAAACTGTATAATCTATCCCCTACCCCTAACCCTAAACCTAAGAATCACATAAAACTTTCTGCACTTTTAGATTTTCAACAAACATCATTCTGTATGATTTATAGGCTTTTTTCCTCATGGGGACAAAAAAATGTCCCCACAAGAACAACGATTTTGGATATTGCCATCTTTGTGGGGACCACACACACACACACACACACACACACACACACACACACACACACACACACACACCATCTGACACTCAATCCATCTTCCCCAAGCTGCTCTGGATTTTATCAAGAACACTGCAGCAGATGGGCTGTGAACAGGAACAGAGTGCTATGTGTTAAAGCGCACACAGACGCACATGCACTTTCATGAATATTGCGTGCTTTGACTCATCAGAGACCGCTGGCTCCTTTGAAATAAGTCGGAGACTTTGGCAACCACCTAGATACTCATCCAGACTTCATGGCAAACCTGAAAGAACTGCTCCTGGGAAATCCAGCTTCAGACTCGGTACAAGCGAGGGAG
The DNA here is from genome assembly GCA_026939265.1 of Oreonectes daqikongensis. Lineage (NCBI taxonomy): Eukaryota > Metazoa > Chordata > Actinopteri > Cypriniformes > Nemacheilidae > Oreonectes > Oreonectes daqikongensis. The sequence goes on along the minus strand of JAOTQM010000033.1, from coordinate 4,418,963 downwards.
AAACTCTGCATGGAGACATCTACCTCCAAAGTCCAGGAAAATGAAGAGTGCTAAAATGAACTTATGAGACACTAAGGGAGCATCTCGATTTCACCACTGCAATTGACATCTGACACTACGTTGGAAGTTTGACACCACTGTGATTTAAATTTATTTTTTAAAAATGTTGAAGAATGTTATAGCTTTTGCAGTTGTACGTACCAAATGTAAAGGTTATTTAAAGTGATAGTTCAAGTGCTAGTTTTTTCAGTGAGATTGAGAAAATTCCACAAATTAAGTAAGTCCAGTCTAATTTTGCAGCTCTTGTCTCATTTATCTCCTCACAAGACTGCACAGTTCTCACAATATTGATATTGTGTACACCAAACAGTCACAGTTCACAAGTGTGACATTTCCAGACGGTGATGAGAGCAAAGATCAAATTTATGTTGGCTTATCATCATTCACTCAGGGCTGCTGCCGCTGTCAAATTCTTTATGATTAATGTTTCTATGATTTTACTCTCTCGTTCTCTTTCCTGTATGATAATGATGTGGTTTAATGTTCCAGTTCTTTTCAAAAGATTTCTTTTTGACATCCATCCAGGTTGACCTTATTTCTTTCATCCCGTATTTAAAATACCGGTTAAACTGGTTAATATTGCCATTTTAGAAAACAGCTGAAAATATTTACAGTTTTGTGGTTTTTGTTTTATGTGCTAATGCCATCAGTCATATGCAAATTCATTTATAAGCTCTCGTGTTTTTTTGTGCTTAAAAAATTTAAGTAATCATGACTTGTTTGTGTTTTAGACCCATAAATTAAAAATCTTACAAAATCCACACACTTTCATACAAATATATACACTTAAAAATGTATGTATAAAGCAGTGAGTTATACCCATAAGCCTCTGCGCCTGAATGTTTTGATTATTTATGTTATTATTCTGTCATTATTCGTAAAATGTAATAATTTAAACTAATGTTAGTATTGTTCATTGTTTCGCAATAAAAAAATGTTTGTAAAGTGCAGCTTGGTGATTTGTATTTGTTTTGGTAAACATGGATACATCATTTCTTTCCACAATGGGGTTGTCACAATATCATAAACATATATTACGATGCTATACCAGCTAAAGTGTCACGATGCCAAGTAGTGTTACAATACTGTGACATGTAGCAGAGACTGAATACCTAAATTTGTACTATAGTAAGAATCTATAAACACTATTGTCTAGGAATTATAGTAAAGTTTACTATAGTAAATACTAATAAGTACATTTGAAATTTTTTCATGTGGGAACTAATTCAAATGTGCAACACATTTTATTTAATGAGCAATGTTTATAAACGGAAATGTTAGGCTTGCTTTACATGTGAAACTGAAAGTATTTTTTATTAGTCAGTGAATCATTCAACCAATTCGCTCAAAATGGCTGATTTATTCAAGAACCAAGCAAGTATTGATGAATGGCTCACTGAATCATTATCTTGTCTGAGTCGTTCAAAACATGAATTAATTTAGGAGTGAAACATTTCAAACATGCACCGAAAAAATGAAACTTATGACCAACTTAAAAAAAATAATTTAACTTTGGACAACTTAAAAAAATTACTTGTTACAAGCCATTTTATTTGTTTTTCTCTAATTATATTTATGACTTGGTTCAAACTTCATATCAAAATGTATATGTGGCAAGGGGGCGTGGCCACGCTCCGTCTGAGAAGGAGGAGCTTCAGCATGGAGCACGGAGGGCGGTGAGTAGGTCAGGTGTGTCTTCTAACCTGCTATCTCTCGTTCCAGTGATTGGTGAGAGGAGCTATAAAAGACTCCGCCAAGGTCTGCTGGGTAACATCATGCATTGCAGTTGATTTTGTTTATCTCAAAAAGTTTGATGATTGTCACCATTGCTGAGGTTTGTATGATGAGTGTTGATGTCTAAGTGTGTCAAGACAATTGTCTGTTTATTTTGTCACAGCATCTTTGCATTTGTGAACCAGAACATTCAAATCAGTCATGAAAGATCAGCTTCAACATTATTTAGTGTCACTTTTCATCTTTATCACAGCTTGAAACACAGCACAAAAACTTTACTTTAAAACATATATTTTTCCTTGGTGTTCTTATTGAAACACTATTGTAAACACGTAAAGAAAAAGAGATTTAATTTAATCAAAGTCAGGGATCGAGAGCCCAACTAAAGCAAACACTGATCACAATAATGGTGGATTTTTGATTTGAACTACTAAATTATATAAATATAATTTGAGAAAAACTAATAAAATTGCTAAAATTGCTGGTCTTGAGGTCGATAAGTTCTGTGAAGAAGAACTTCAAAACCCTTGACTGACTGTTAGCATCCTAATAATCAGTAGCACATTGTTTAGAATGACAAAAAGCTGCTTAGTAGTCAGATTCCACAAGGTTTACATAAAAAGCAGATGTAAAAACAAAGCTAGACTTAAAAGCATTATTAAATAAATTAAAAGAGAAGAATTCGAGATGGTTAAACGAATAATGATTTTCCGGGGTGTTGTTCCTGTGCAAAATGGACTTGACAGTCAAAGCTACTGCCAAAATTGACCTCACAACAAATATCAGATCAGCTTTAAATGAGGAACAGCTCTCTAAAAACATCAAAGCATATACACCTGATAGATCTGATGACAAGATGTGTAGATGGTGATGGGCACCTGGTTCTTTCCACACCTGTATGATTGTTTATAGAATTGCTGAACCTGTGAGAAGACAGAGGTTTGAGGTGATGAAAACATAATGCTAGTACGTCAACATGTGTGCCAGTCACCACTCAAAACTGGCATACTCTGCATGCTGTTCCAGTCAGCATTGCTGAAGGCAAAAATGCGGTGGAAATGAAGCTTGGGAATTTAGAAATTTAGGAGATTAGACAAGCTACATTAGAGGAATGAGTCTCGGCTCTAAACTTCTTAAAGTAGAGCAGTCGGGGGAGAAAATAAGACAATGTAGTGTCAACATTGTCACTGAAAATAATAATAAAAGTATTATATTTGTTAATCTTTACAGACCAAATGGATTATATGGCAATGTTCTTGGTGGAAACATTTTTGGGGACAGCGTTGTACAGCAGTATAGAAGAGGGGTGCAGTCAAAACAACCCAAAGCTAAACAAACTCGAATGACTGGAGTAACCCTTCAGAACAGCACTGTGCCAGAACCTGGGCACTACAATCTCTAACAACCTGAAGTCCACTTTGACAAAAACATAGTGATGGATGGACACACATTTTATGGAGACTTTCCACAGACGTAATGATTTTTATACAGTTCAAACTGTACTTTCTATCCTCTAAGCATAACCCTATCTTTAACCTTACCATTACAGAAAACATTCTGCTTTTTGACATTTTCAAATAAACAACATTTAGTTGGATTCATACGATGTTAGATGCATTACCATCTTTGTGGGGACAGTTGGTCCCAACACTGTAGGGTTTACCAGGATCCCCACACTCAAAACATATTAGCCCTCTAGCAAGCATCAGAACCTCTACTCTTAAAAAAAATACTTTCACAAAATACAACTTTCACACCTCCAGCAAAACACACTGACAATTAGAGCATTTATGTAAAAGTAACAAAGAGCCCATTGAGCTTGGAAGACCTCATCTGCAGTTTTCATTGGATCAATTCACATGTGTCTTTAAGAAACATTAAAGTTGTCAGTATGAGCTACACAGTGCAGAGATCCTCTGATCACCTCTGGCTCTGTCACTTGTATAGCTACACCTCTGTTCCACCTCAGCTCGGAGAGAAGATGAACTAATGAAAGAATGAATGGATCATTAACTTCCTGGATGAAAGGACATCCTTATATATGATAAAACCCAGTAGGCTTTCGTTTCAAAAAGAAGAAAATCCAAGGCTAGACTAATTACAAAAGATATCTTCTCACAAGTCACAATGTAAAGGTATGAAAAAGAATATAGACTTTACCAGCGGCACAACACAACAAAACACTTTTTTGGCCCGAACTTAACATCCGGTAGATTGTAGGAAATAGGAATTCACACGAATGAGCCACCTTGTAAAATAGGTATGAATTCCATCAGATTGCGTTGATATATATTTACACATTACACAAAGGTATCGCGTATTAATGCATTAGATTGAATGTCGTGCTGACTGACACAAATAAATTGGGAAATTCGTGTTCACCAACACGAAACAATAGATTCAATTTTGTGACAATCTCACAAATTCTTATGAGACTGTGTTGGATAAAACCATCTATGCAAGTAAAAAATCTAAATTGCATGACATGTGCTAATGGTCTCACTTTCAAGTGCTAAGATTGTGGCATGGCCCTGTGGAGAGGAAATGTGGGGGACAAAACCACTTGTTTTCAAAGGGATATCCAGAAATGTCTCCTCAAGTCAAGTGGTTTGCTTTGGCTAATGTTGGATGTGTGCCGGAAACATAGTTGCATTGATCTTAAGACTCGTGCTATGTTTCAAGAGCACTGTCCAACAGCCTCCTATACTGCTGGTGGCTGACTGACACTCACAGAACACACACATGCTGACATGCTGCAGGTCAATCCTAATTACAAACAACAACAAAAATGCTACATGTATTTATTTATTTAATTTTTTGTAAACAAATAGGCTATCTATAAAAAAAGTCTATGATAGATGATAAAATATAATAAATACAAATTTCCCAGGATGAAAAACTATTTATTGCATCATTTTTAGTAAACACTGAAAATGGTCCCAGAGATCATGCAATATGTCAAATATAAAATGATTTCATGGGCTATAAAACCCAGAAATCATTTTATATTTGCCATATTGACTCTGCTGCCATATTTCTTTGATTACGTGTCACACACTTGTCCAGTTATGTTGTCCTGCATTAACACTGCAATCATCTTCTCAATAAGGTCAAACTGAAGGAAAGCTATGGTTTAATAAAAAAAATAAAAAAAATTCTGTTACACTTTATTTTATGGTGTCCGTGTTACACTGTACTTATACATTTAAGTACTGAGTAATAATTAATCACATGTACTTACTATAGGGTTAGAATGAGGGTGTGGTTTTAGGTTAGTTGCATGTAATTATGCATAATTTATAATAAATATTATAGTAAGTACATGTAACATGTGTAACAAGGGCACCGTAAAATAAAGTATACCCAAATTTCTTTCTATGTATAGTATACCCAAATTTCTTTCTCAACAACATAAACGTTGAGCATGCATGCTTTTGTGGCCCAAACTAAACTTCCAGTACACATCCACAAAGAAAAGAGTTACTTCAGAGTATTTCTGATAACAAGCAAAAGAAATAACAAGTAAATGACATTAGCTAGCAAGTTAAAAGTATGTCTAGTCAGTATTATTTTGGGTTAAAAGAACCGTTACTTGGATAAACTTAAATGCCAAAGTTACACGAGCTAATATACACTAAAATTCAACAATTTGTGTATTTAATACAATTTTTGTACAATTGTACAATACAATATTCATATAAATTAATAATAATATACATTAAATTAAATGTAAATAGTTATATTATTAGCCACTAACCAGACCGATCAACAAACACTTTAAGTTACTTGTAAACACTTGTAAGTTACTTTGGGCCAGGCATGTTCATAGATGACATAATAAAATAAAGTTGTATCTGTTACATTTGGTCACATGATTTTATTTTATTCTACACAACTACTACTATCACATGTTTTCAAAAGACTTGTCTCATGGTTTCTAGAGCAGTAAAGGTGAAAACTAAGGATTACCTGGACATGATGTCATTGACAGGTGACTCAATGAGAAGAAACATTACACTGGTTAAAAGAGTGTTTGGACTTATGGTGGAAACACCCAGAAACAAGTGAAACAAATGCTTTCGATGTTGCAAAAGCCTTACATATTGTGCCATGCTTTTTGTTATTTTTAAAGGACACTGTGGGATAATATTATCTTCAGAAGTGGAAGTGAGAAACAACTAAATATAAAGAGAAAGCAGCAAAGGGAGAGTTCATCCCAAGCAGTACAAACAAGAAGTGACAAGTGATGACATGACATCTAATAGAAACAGAAAGGCTTGTCTGTTTCTCCCTTATTCTTTGTGCAACTGCAATGAGAGAAAACCACTGTGCTTGCTTTAGTATTTCTCTGTTAGGTTTCTAATTCACAAGATGCTTTATCTAAAAGATAGTGTACCTTTCTGTGACTATTCATTTGATTCCAGGGCACATTGTTACACAAATGAACTCCTCGAGTAAGTGTTCTATCAGTCATATAAACATAATAAATAGTCTCATTAAAACGCTTGTCCAAAGAACTTTAACATGTACACTTGAAATAACTTAATGACGTTGTCAGGTAAGGAATCACATTGATTATCTGCACAAGTTTGAGCAGTTAAGATGATCAATCACCTATAATGGCCCATGTTTGCTTACCCTACAAATGCATAAATTACAGTAGGATTGCATTTCTGAGATGTTTACAGAAACAATACAGGCAAAACAGTCAAACAGTTTCTGGTTTGAGTCAAAAATAACAAAGTTCCCAGCTCATCAAGTGAATTGACATGTTTGACATCTGTTGTTTAAATCCAGAAATGTGTGAAACCACTTGAAAACACTTAATGGAGTATGTTCCTGTTTCAGGTCACAGCTTGACAGCCATGTATATAAACAGGAATGCCGTGTTTAATGGGACACAGCTATGGATGCAAGCCAGTATTGTGCCTATACTGGTCACAAAGGCCCGTACAAAACAAATGACTCTTTTTCCCATGAAAGCCACAAAACCATTGTATGCACAATTTATTTTATTAGAACAAACTATTCATTTTGGGAAATATGTCAAACGTAACAAACACATGTGCCAATAAAAGCTTGCCAAAGACAATTACATCCAAAACATTTTATTTAGCAATTTACTTGTTTATTATAAAGCTTTTAAACGGCATTTTGTTAGTGCAAATTGTTTAGCTGTTTTTCCCAAGTAGAGGTTTTGCTTTTTTATTTCACATTAATCCCAAATGTGAGATAAAACAGCACATAAAACAGTTCAAAATTCTATTCAAAATAAGATTTTCTCTTTAAAAAAGTACCAAAGTCATTATGCAACACTGACGGGAATCACAGGAAAATTGTTTAAAACCCCTCAAAGGAAGAAAACATGTGTCATTGTCTTTCAATTGAAAGAGCACTGACTGTATTTTGATTAAAGATGTTTTAAACAGATGTTCAAACATTGCCAGTACTAAAGAGGATCAATGTCATTGTACAAAGTTCTCTATAGAACATACAACAAAACAGTATAATAAGGACATGTTACTACAAGATGACAGAGTAAACCATCTGACCATTTTAAAAAGCCTTTTTTCTGTGGCACATTGTGAGGGCTCCTGTTTTTAGATGCTTTGTTTTTTATCTCTACCTTTTTATCTCCCCTAAAGCATTCACTTATGTTTGACAAATTGCTTTTATTCAGTCAGTGCATAGGAGTGTGGGGATGTGGGCCCCAAGCAATATGCTGGCGTCTGCTTAAACCGAGTTGTGAAGAAACAGGAAAAACAAAGCATGTTTTTCTGTTCAGTTAATGGAAAATCTTGAGAAAACACAACCTAACTGATTATTTAAACACAATTTCTTGAACTAAATTAAATTTCCTTAAACATAAGCAATTGTAAACTAATAACCTGTTGTACTGTATATGTTTAACAATTTCCTGTTATCATTCAAGGCCTTCAGGTGCAGGTGTGCAGTCTTTCACAGCCTTTTTGTGATAAGATCGACTGCCAAGCATGAAAGGTGGGTCAGGACCCTAACATGATATAGAATGGTTTCTTGCATCTGGGTGGGCTGGCTGTACTACGTAAAAACACCAGCTAGAGGGGTCTACACATTATGTGCTGAGATTGAAGCTTTCTAGAGGAAAGCTTAGTGACATGACCCTTACTCGAGAAGGTAAATGAACTGCCAAGGATTATCAACATTATTTTTTATTTATTTGAGCATTTATTATTATTATTTATATATATCATATTTATTTATTTTGAGCAGGCACAGATACTTAACACAGAGATTCACAGTTAAAACATATTTATCATTATTTGGAAAATAATTTTTTTTATCCAGCTTATTGGTTTTAAATTTCCTGAAACGTAATGCTCATCAGGTAGGCTTACTTTTGAATAAGATGTGTTGTGTTATTATTGGATCAATGCACATTTTTTGAAATACTACATTCATTTGAGTTTTTACAAATAGTAAAGCAGAGTGATTCTGCTACCTTACTCACTTTCAGTGGTCCATGGCTATAACACACTTTAATTTGTCAGGAACAGTCATACAGGTTTAAGGGTAATGAAAAAACACATAGTAAATACTTGAAATAGCAAATACAGAATGGCTAGCACACTGACTTTTCAGTCCATGTCAAAGCTGATACTGCCATCGACTGGTCAACTTTGAGTGTTTGAAAGAAAATGTTTTGAAATTTGGACCATTATGTTCAAACTCCACTCAAAACTCAAAATTATATTATTTTATTGTTTTAACGCATACAGTAGATGTGTTTAATGCAAGACAGAAATCCCAAAAGCCTGCCGATCAAGCAAAAAACAAACTTAATTTTGCACATATGCATTGCTGTCCTTGTGTTGTTCTAATTGCTTCTTTTGTTTACCTCATTTGTAAGTCGCTTTGGATAAAAGCGTCTGCTAAATGTAAATAATAATATAGATGTTTGCCGTAAAACAACCTGGAATTGTAAAACAGCTCGGCACCATCCCCTGCTGGCCAGCAGCCCATAATGCATTCAGAGCACTCGAGCGTGAATATTAACAATGACCCCTGGATGCCTCTGTGGCTTCAGATCTTAGCAGAGGTGTAATACATTTAATAAGAGTAGATCCATCCTGCGGAATAAATGCTTGGCGGCACATTCGGCATGCTGGGATTCAACTGAGATGTGTGGGTGGTAATTGACCACCGAAGGCTTAAATGGACGTGATTTCAGAGTTGCTATTGCGAGTGAAGTGTTTGGAGCAAAACACTTCGACATTGAAAAGACAGAAACACAACTGCCGCATTCTGTTATCTGATTCATTTCCCAAATATTTTAGTAAGATATAGCCTACATTAAAGTCATTTTACTAAAAAAATGCAATACATTATATATTTTGCAAAAAGAATAAAAAAAACATTTAAAAACTATAAAAATTGGTAATTGTCAAACGTGTAAATGTTTCCTCTACTGGTAAGAAAACTGACGAAAGCCAACATTTCTTCAAAATGGCTTAAACAAGATTAAACAACTACTTCATCCACACTGTCAGTGTATCTTTGCGCAATACAAGATATAAATATTAGACCTATGTCAAAAGTACATGAGACTACAATGGAAACTTTTCAATCTTGTCATGTCATTATCTTTTCCTGTCTTGAAACAAGCACAGAATCCTAAAGTCAGGTGTGATTTTCTTTTAGGCCTATACCAAAAACATACAAGAGGTGGCGATGTTTGTCTGTCTGTGTGTGTGTGTGTGCTAAAACACGTCTTCGAAATGTAGCCTATAGCAGCGCAGCTGTAGCCTACATTCACTATAGTTTAAACGCAATGTCAAAGAAAACAGTAATTCGATAGAGAGGTTATAATCAAGCTCTTGATTTCATACTGCCCACATAGACGACTACTGATGTTCATTTAAGTTAATCTTTAACCATTCAAACGCGTGACCTGTGCCTTACTTCCTTTGCTTTTAAAGCGGAGCATGTTGTTGTAGCTACACACAAGCGTCGAGTATCTACAGCAGTCAGCGGTTGGATGATTTCTCTCTTGTCCCGGGTGCAGCAGGTAGGGAGGCACACATGCCGTTTTTAGGAAAATAGTGCATCTTGAAAACGCAATGAATGCTTCAACCTTTCCAAAGTTAAGAATGCATGAAATTGGATTATATATAAATGGGGTGCACGCGCGGCCAATGCACTTTAGTGGGTAAAGTGAAATATGATATAACCCACTCTAACTGAGTTCATGACTTCCATTGCACACGTTCTCGTTTTTCACAGCTTCTGGTGCGTTCTCTTACCGATCAAGCTCTTTGGCCTTGCACTCTAGATCCCCAAATCTTGTTTATTGTTTGCATGCATTTCTAAACATGGTTCCTTTCTCTTTCAGGACGTACGATGAAGTCCTTCACATGGATACTATGCACTATTGGTTTGATTCTCTGTTCAGCTGATCCAGACAGAGCCACCAAACCTAATTTTGTCTTAATGATGGTGGATGATTTAGGAATTGGAGACCTTGGTTGCTATGGGAACACAACCCTTAGGTTTATTTATATAATTCTTTTTTATTACACATTGTTGCAATTTCCCATTAGCTTGTTATGTTAACGTCTTTGTGTTTGCGTTTTGTGGCACTTGAGCAAAATGTTTCTCATTATTCAAAAATACATTTGATCTGAGGTGTTTGCTTAAACATCTGAAATTAGTTTAGTAGACAGAAATATAATTTTCCAAACATACATGTTTTTTCATGACAAAACTAACATTTTATTTAATAAAACATGGCTTTTAAATGGATAACTTTGACTGAATAATGAAGAAAGAACAGCCAATAAGAGCACAGAATAGATATAAAAACACCTTTAATATTGTTTAAAAAGCATCTCAGAGTGAGAACTCAAGAAGTTGCTTGATAAAACATTTCTGCAAATTTTAGTGGAAAGCTGACTACACTGAAGACGATAAAACATGTTTTTCTTTTTTTCTAATTACAGCATAATTCACATAGTTCCCTTTTGTTTTATTTCATTATTTTGATGAGTTTATTATTATAAAATGTGGAAAAAAATATGTGTCCCAAAACTTTTGACTGCTAGTGTACAATGGAGATCATCAAGGCAATTCTGTTAGATTTAAATAATGCTGCTTTGATATGATCAAGGTGAGAGACTTCCCTATTAGATGGTTTTATAACCTCATAAACAAAAAAAAATGGCTTAATAGTTATTTTTGACAATTTAATCAAGTTGTTGTTCTGCATCCCACTGGCATCTCAAATAATTATGAGATTGTATTGTTTTGTGGTTGTGTTGGCCTGCAGCACGCCTCATATTGACAGACTGGCCCAGGAAGGAGTAAAACTGACCCACCATATAGCTGCGGCTCCACTCTGCACCCCCAGCAGGGCAGCCTTCCTTACAGGCAGATACCCCATCCGATCAGGTCAGACCTGGAGCTTCTGCTCATGAAATTCTACTGAAATTTGCTGTTTTTGAAACACAGCTGAACAAATGCTTTTAAAACACTTTTTTAAAACGATTAATAATACTGCAAAATATCAGGAAAACTAACTACAAAGTAACTGCTGTAACTACTACTAATAATAATGACATTAAAGATAATGCCATAGAATACAATGCAGTCAAAATTGATCATACTCATTGTACTCAATGTAAGACAGTGGTACCTATCTTACATGCTAGGCTGACACTTTTATCCAAAGTGACTTACATTGCATTGTACATTTTGTTTCTGAGTATGTGCAATCCCTGGGATCTAACCCATGACCTTGGTGTTGCTAGCCCAATGCTCTAATCACTGAGCTACAGGAAAGCACCACTGAGCTACAGGAAATCTTATGAGATCTTTATAGTAATGTTGGTGTAAGTGTTTCAGGGAATATACAGTGATTTTTGTTTCTGTATTTTCTGTCGGGAGTGCAGGTATGGTTGGGCATGGTCGCATGGGTGTGTATCTCTTTTCTGCATCATCAGGAGGTCTTCCACGGGATGAAATCACCTTTGCCAGGGTTGCTAAAGAGCAAGGCTATGCTACAGCTTTAATAGGTAAGCTGAGGTTTTCTAACATCAAAAGAGGGCTTTGAGAAACATATTTCCAATGTGATGACTGTGATTACTTTAAGATATAATTATCCACATATTAACGTACACTACCGTTTACTGGTTTAGGGTCACTCACTTTTTTCACATCTAATAATAACTCCGACATTTATGTTGTGAATGAAGAAAGTTCTGGGTTTTTTTGGTTTCTTTAGCATATACACCCTTTGCCAAGAACTTGAAGACTGTTTTCTTGGCATTTTATCAGCCGTCTTTTTAAGGTCTCACCCTGAGATTCTTTTTAAACAGTATTATAGGAGTTCTGGACTCTTATTGGCAGTTTGTCTTTATTATTTAGTCATAGTCAAAATACATTTCAGAAATGTTTTTAATTACATTTGATCTGTCTGAGGAAAGAAAGTAATATATTTTTACTATTGTACAGCCGCATAAAAAATTAAGAGACCATTCCAAATCTGGCCATTCCAGTCCAGTGTCTGTTGAATTCCAACAAAATCAAACTTCACGAGTAAGACAAAGTCATCCAACAGTTAATAAAAAAGGTTATCACACCAAAAATTATTTTCGAAATTTTCTTAAATACATGTACAAATATTACTGTTGTATTGCGTAAGTGAATATATACTTTTTTTTTTTTTTTTAGCAGTATTTGAGGTCTGAAAATATACAGAGCATCTTTTCTGTTATTTTGATCTGTTTCTCCAGGTCTCATTTTCTGCAAAATGCAAATAGAAACACTGTTTTTATTCAACATTTGGTAGAAATGTTGTTAGAAGCTCACAGAATAAAACAAAAATGATCATTTTATCTAAACACATATATATAAATAGTACATTTTAAAATCAGAAAAAATGATTTTGAAATGGTCTTTTTCCACGGCTGTATGTTTAATGAAAAAAAATCAAATGCATATGCATATGCCTTCAGATTAACCTATTTCAACATAAGAAACATTTCAGTTCAGTGACCTGAACGTTTGACCTGTAGTTTAAACCTAGATATACAGCAGTATATGTGGTTGCAGATGGCAGTTAGGTTATTTACCTTAGTTTTCAAATAAAAGTGTAAGATATCTTACTGTGTTAAATGCCTCTGAAGTAACTAAAGTTTACAGTTTTTTATTGGGAAGTTTAATCAGCAATAAGACATGCTTTGAATGGATGGTCTGTTTATGTGCCAATAATTGTTGACCCTACTTAGTGGGTGTATACTGTGGCAATCTACAATAGAGTATATTGTAGATTGGTTTAAGCCAAGAATATAATACCATTTTACTATCATGGCATCACCCATGACCCTGTGTTTATTGCTTGACGACCACTGTTTGTACAGCAAAGACCAGGAAGCACCGCCCTTTGCTATAAGTCACTGCCACCTATCCCTGTGTTATTCGCAATATATACATTCCGCAATAAAACTTAATATCTCATGAATGTGTGTGCCGCTGTCTGCTAGGATACACCATTTTGAGTGAATGGTTCCATAAAGTACATATGAAGAACCTTACTGCTTAGCAATATGTTCTTTGTAGTGTAAAATGGTACTTTAGATTATAAATAAATGGTTCTTGGTAAATTCAAGTGTTTTAAAAAATGTTCTTTTTATAATTTTAAGAGTTGTGAAAGATGTTTTTGATCATGATTTATTTTTTTAATCGACATCATTTTCAGTAAAACAATTGAAATTGTTTTAAGATTAAGTTTCTTTTTTAATATTAAAACCTTTACTATTTAATATTGTTTGTCACGGTTTAATATGTTTGACCAATCAAAAACACAAACTATGATCCAAGAATAATATGGACTCCCTTGGGCTGTATTTTGTTCCAAGGCAGAATTAAGTGAGGGATGAAAAGCCAGCAGTTCTATAGACCATCAGCTAAATGTGTTGTTCACCATAGGAATGAATGGGACTTAAGGGACACCTTGAAAATAAAACCGTAAAACACATGCAATAGGGCTGGAATGGCATTGACAGGGTGTTTAGCTCGCTGATTCGCTTCGCAAGCAAAACATGTGGTAAAGTCGTCTTAAGGGAAAGAAGCTTTAAATCAATGCTTTTCTTATGTTCATATGGGGACTGAGAGAGCATGTAGTCTCAAGGACAATTTTAACAATGTCTTTACTAACTTTCTGTGCTTTGAGGGTATAATGCGTTGCTCTTTATGGGAGGTCAGAAAGCTCTTAGATTTAATCAAAAATATCTTAATTTGTGTTTCAAAGATGAATGAAGGTCTTATGGTTGTGGAAATAATGTGTAATAAATATTTCGTCAATTAATTTACAATATGCCCACATTCCCTTTTCAAAGGGACTGTTCACCCAACAAAAAAAATTCTGTCTTCATTTACTCAACCTTTTCCAAATCTGTATACATTTTTTTGTTCTGATGAACACAGAGAAAGATATTTTGAAGAATGTATGAAAGCAAACAGTTCTGGGGCACTTTTGACTACCATTGTCATTTTCCCCACTATAGTAGTCAATGGTGGCCAAGAACTGTTTGGTTACAAGCACTCTTCCAAATATCTTTCTCTGTTTTCAGTAAAACTAAGAAATGTATACAGATTACAAACAATTTGAGGGTGAGTAAATGTGAACTGTTCATTTAACTAAATGCTAAACACTCCACTTTTAACGTTAGACATTCACAGTTAGATTTTTTTTTAAGTTTCCGCTCTTAGAAATCAGTAAAGGTTCTGGGAATTGTGAATAATAAAAACAGAAAAATAGTTGGAAAGTTTGCACCCCTAAATTTTATTGTCGGTTTAACCTTTACGTTTTATTGGTAAATATTGCATGTTTGGGTGCTGACATCTTGCCTTGAACCCTAACTTTTAAACTAATCTTTAACTATTTTACTATTGAAGTGACCTTTGTCATCTTTGCATCTGGATTGGTTTATAAGCCAGGTAGAAATGACACATGCCTTATATAGGATGGATGCATGGAGGCTGCTTTCTTTCTAGACAACTTCTAAGACTTCTAGGCCAGAGATCTCAACATTAAAAGCATGAAAGTGTCCATGGCAACATCATAACGGTTCCTTCCTCTGCAGTCACAGCATGACAACTAAAGGAAAAAGTTGAAAATAATTAATAAAATACAGTTAAGAATGACATATTATCACACAACTGATGTACACAACTGATGACGTGTTGCATTGTTGGAAAACCTACAAAGTCATTGTCAGCTGCTATCACCTTGCCTTATCCATGTTCTTGACTGCTCCTCTGTCACGCTTAAAGCATGAGAAATGTCTTACTGAACAATAAACTGTGTTGAATATCGGGATTAAAACACCTAGTCCTATTAAGTGAATCTGCCTGTGGTCTTCCAGTGCTTTATACAAAATGTATAACATTTCAAATAATAACCAAATCAGGTGAGCTCACTACTTCAGTTTTTGGAATGATGGAAAGGATTGATTGGAGGACACAAAGGATTCACCTCATGCATCCTTCAAAAGATGCCGATTGAAGGACGTAAAACTGAGGCTACCCTCCAATGAGCCTTCAGATTGAGATGACATTGATGTTGATGACGTGCTAGTCGAAATAAGCATCCTTTTGGTTGAGAAGCACCCATCAAATGACAAATAAATGTGTGCTATCCCAGTGTCACTGAACCAAAGCAACATGATAAGTTCTCTGCAATACAGACCTTGATGTCAGAAGAGACTCTGACCTTATCTAGAAAATGTTGCAGAAAACACAGGACATCCATCACAGATCATTGAAATGAAACCGTATTTGTCCAACACTGTTCGTTGCACCACATGGGTCAGGGTCAAAATTAGTCTCCGCCTCAGAGATCATGTCCATGATCCAGAGCTTTGTGGAATAGTTTTGGAAAACATGACCAAAAAAAACTTAGTGACAACTGTTTCAACTGCCACAAAAAGAAAGAAAAAGCATTTCTTTTGATTTGCAACATTGCCATGATGTCAATTTTTTTTGTCCCTTCAGGTGGACAATCCAAAATTTCAAAATTAATTCAGTGAATATTTGCGCGAATAAGAGTAAACGTGATATTTTGTATACCTCAGGCTTAACAAATGGTTATTAACTGTTATTGTGGTTATTTTAACTATCAGCCTGACTATTCTCTTCTGCCATCAACAAGGCATTTTTTTAATTTTTTTACCCTTTTCTATAAAGATTGTCAGTTTTAAAACCAGCCTGTTGGCATCAACAACCAAAAATGACATGTTGATTATAGATAGAAGTGGAAACAGGAAATAAAAATGACTCCAAATAAAGTAAACAAAATATAGATTGGAGCAAGACTCCCCCTTGTGTGTATTTACAAAAAAAAATCATATAAAGCAAAAGCGGCATTCATTTAGACAGTTTCATCGGACAGACGCGTCAGGCCCGAAGTTAACTTCCAGTCTGTTTTTGTCAATCAGTTTGACTAGTGGCTATTTATGGGTGTCAGAATTGTCACTTCTTGCGTATAAGTCGAATTGCACGCATGTATGTGCATGCGTTTATGTGGGGATGACACCAGGTAGTTAACAAGGGTACAGCGCAAAAACATTCAAACGTGAATTTACAGAATTAGTTTAGAACATAATAGCCTACCTTTATAATAAATTAAAATAAAAAAGAATAAGTCCCAATGTGCAAAATAAATCTGTTTAGGCAAAATGTTGGAAATGCAGGGCAACATACATTTAAAACACAAGACACAAATAGTAAAATTAAGGGACATTGTCAACGCTATTTTTCATTTTACAAACGGGAATACAGCACATCTATTACCAATTAACTACAAATAAAGTTACTTTATTTACCGCATGTAAAGAAGGAATGCAATAAAGCATCTTACCATTTAAACAGTAAAAAGTCCCTTTTCACCTTATTTTCAAAAGAAAGTTCTGATAAATTAATTTCTAAAGTTGTTGTTAATACGTCATACTGTAGGTCAAAGAGCATACGGGTCACATGGCCAATGAAGTATGTCCCAGATGTATTAATACTACTCCCAAAAGAACTTAATGTTTTAAGCATTGAGGTACTGTCACAGTATGCGATTTCGGATGCAGCTAACGTATACATACAAGTAAGTAAACAAGAATGACAATAGGTGTCAGTGACATATCGTAACAGGGAGGCATGGCGTAATGCGAGGTGGTGGCTTAATTGTTTCCATGGTTACTGCTGAAGCATTTCACATAGTGAGAACAATGAATGGTTAACTGAGAACTGTGCTGTTGTATAGTTATTGAAGTTATTTTACCAACCATCACTAATTTTTGTAAATAAAATTCTAGGAAAATGGCACCTGGGTCTTAACTGTGAAGACAGCGCCGACCACTGCCACCATCCCACCTCTCATGGTTTTGACCACTTCTACGGTACTATAATGACGAACCTTCGGGACTGCCAGCCTGGACATGGCTCAGTCTTCCATCATGCTCATGCTCACATTCCCTACAAGGCCATTAGTATTGGTTTAGCCTCCCTGGCTTTACTCCATTTTAAAGGGGTGATAACTGTGCCCAGGAAGGTAGTTTTTGCTTTTCTAATCCTGATAGGGATGGCGATCGGTCTCTTTCAACTGATGTTGTACACATTCCCAAATTTAAACTGCTTTCTCATGAGGGGGGCAGAAATTGTGGAGCAACCATTTAGATCAGAGAACCTCACACAGAGGATGACCAGTGAGGCGATAGAGTTTCTGGAAAGGTATGTGTCCACCTTTTTAAATGATTGTTTTCATGTATGTTCAATGTACAGTAGGCTACTCTGAAAAAGTCTTAGGCACGTTAGTATTTTCTCTCCAGTTAAATGGATTTAAGCTAGTTTTTACATCACTTGCTGTAGTAGAAAATATCAGTTTACATTTTTTTTACATGCCTTTGGATTATTTGTATTAATACAAGATTTTTGTATGCATAAGGAGTCTGACAGCAGCCTGTGCTCCACGTAGAGATCTGGTCTCGCCATCATCAAGTCCATTTCTTTAGAGAAAACTGAGACAAACTAAATACGGAAGAAATGTGGCAGTTTCTCCAAGAAGCTTAGTCACCTACCTGCAAAGTTGCAGTACTGAGAAAGTTTTAGGCACTTGTGTAAAAAGTCTGTGAAGTGGAGATGATTTGAAAAATAATGTCATAAATAGATTTTCTTTATCAATTCTTTTCTATTAACTAAATGAAATCAACATTTGGTGTGACTGTCCTTTGCATTTAAAGCAGCTTTTGAAAAACTGAAAAACTAGGTGCAAGTGCATTGAGGAGTAATAATAGACAAGACTTGATGATGATGAGATCAGATCTCTGTGTGTAGCAATGGCTGTTGTGCATACAAAAACCTCACTGTATTATTACGAATAATGACAAAATGAATGTTTGGAAATGTAAACTGAAAATTCCTACTGGCACAATACAGCAAAGGAAAACCTTAACTGGCTTAAAACCTCTGTTTGGGGGTAAAAATATTAGTATGCCGAAGACTTTTGCACAGTACTGTATATGAAATGTTTCTCATGATCTTAAAAATCAGAAGATGCATGTTTAAATGTTTGAAATCTAATTCAATTTATTTCACATTTATTTGTGTTATTTGTAATTATGTGCTTGTTTCTGCAATAGCCTTCACTCATGCCCAAAGCAGCTGCGGCATAGCACATCTAGTCCACCAAGACAAAGCCCATGTACATTCCATTCTTATCAATGAAATGCAGTACATTCCGAGAGTTCGCATGATTGAAATTTTGCCTGTGCAGTACAATATGGTATGCTTTGTAAGGCACTGTAATATAACCCATACTGTAGTATGGCCTCTACTTAGCCTTGTCAAAACAATCATGAAAACAAATCTCTGTCAGCCTGACACTGATCTCTGATATCTAGTGGGATAAATAACTTTGAAATGATGTGCTTCATGTTTGTCTGACTCTAATGTAAAGATACAGTCTTCTGTACATTTTTACAGGAATTCAGAAAGGCCTTTCTTGCTCTTCTTCTCATTCATCCAAGTCCACACTGCACTTTTTGCATCCTCTCGCTTCAGAGGCCGAAGCCAGCATGGTCTCTATGGTGATGCTGTCATGGAAGTAGACTGGAGCGTAGGTACTAAATGACCTGACTTGACTGGCTTTTTTCTTTACTGTATCGGTATACCCTGAGATAGTTGAATTGAGAAAGAATTTGCCACAAATCACTGAACATCAAAGTCAAAAGTCAAAGTCAGCTTTATTGTCAATTCTGCCACATGTACAGTACATACAAGTGGAGGATTGAAATTGCGTTACTCTCAGACCCTATAGGTGCATACAGATAACATAGAATAACATATATCAAAAAAAATATATCAAATTACAAATAAATACAAAATCTATATATGTACACAAAACAACTTTACAAGCAAGGGATATGTAACCGAAATAATTGTGCAAACCAAAGAAATAATCAACAGTGCAGATGAGATAAACAGCAGTGCAGATTAAATAAACAGCAGCGTAGATAAAATAAACAACCGTGCCGATGAAATAAACAGCAGTGCAGATGAAATAATCAAATCAAATGGTGCAGATGAAATAAACAACAGTGTAGATGAAAATATCAACAGTGCAAATGTAATGTAGTGCAAAACTTATCAGTCTGTATTAAAGTGTCAGTAGAGCAGGCTTGTTTTAACTGACTTAGAGGTAGTTAGTTGAGGAGGCTCAGACCACTACTGAAAAGGGGTTGAGCAGTCCAATGTTCCATAAAGTGACAAGTGCGGGACAGAGATGCGTGTGGCAAGGGAGGGGAGGGAGGGGAGGGTCGGAAGGGAGTTTACCTTCCTGACTGCCTGGTGTATGAAGCTCTCCTTCAGTCTGCTGGTCCTGGCCTGGAGACTCCGAAGCCTCCTCCCTGATGGCAGCAGACTGAAGAAGCTGTGTGATGGGTGGGTGGGATCACCTGCAATGCAGAGGGCTTTGCGGGTGAGACGGGTACCAAAAATGTCCTGGAGGGAGGGGAGAGAGACACCAACGATCTTCTCAGCTGCTCTCACTATGCGTTGGAGAGTCTTGCGGCACGATGCGTTGCAGGCGCCATACCACACAGTGATGCAGCTGGTCATATCCTTTAAAATACAAGAAATAGATTCCAAAATGTCTGTAAATGGGAATAGTTATGAAAAATAAAAAATAAAATGTATATACTGTAGGACAGAATAGGAACTAAAGAAAACTGTGCTTTCCTGTCAAATTATTTTTCTTAGAGGGATAATTTGACAGAAAAGGACAATTTTCTTTAGTCATACTTGAGTGTACAGTAGAACAGGCACAGGAAATGAATTCAATTTGGCACTGTCTGTTGTAAGCAAATTATTTCAGAGTTATTTGCAATCTTGATTCAGAATATGTAGAACTTCTGTTCGTAGTTCGTCACTTTAGAATTATATGGTTCTGACATTTTGGTCAAAATTTAGTTATTCACATATTCTTATTCTGTGACTTATTTACATTATGCCATGTTTGTTTTTTAAAAGCTATACAATTTAGGATTTTTTTTAAGAAAACAAAAATGCTCTATCTACAAAATTGCTCAAGATGATTTTTTGTATTTCAGTTTTAACAAATGTAAAAAAAGTTTTTACTGTTCCCAGGTCAGATCATGCATACTCTTGAGCGCTTACAACTAAAGGAAAACACACTAGTGTACGTGACCTCAGATCAGGGGCCACACCTGGAAGAGATTTCCATCCATGGAGAGGTGCACAGGGGTTGTAGTGGCATATACAGAGGTATTACATATATCATGTCCAAAGACGTACTGTAAACTGTAGCTTGAGGGCTAATGTACATCATAGGAGCTTATACTCCAACCCTAGTGAACAAAACATTATGTTAAAGCCTCATTATTTTCTGTTTCATATCTGAGGTGATCAAGAAAACTATGTCAAATCTTCCATCCCTCGGTTCTCTTGAACAGCTGGCAAATCAACCAATTGGGAAGGTGGGATTCGAGTACCTGGGATTCTTTATTGGCCTGGTGTCGTACCTGCAGGGAAGGTCATTGATGAGCCCACTAGCAACATGGATCTTTTCCCCACGGTACTGAATTTAGCTGGTGCTTCTCTACCCAATGACAGGTAAGCATGTGTCACCTAGCAACAAGATCTGCCACTCAAGGCTTTGGGAAATCTTGATTACTGTTTCTGGTAAAAACAAATGACAGATACAGTAGATGCTACTACAGTAAATGAAATGTACTGTAGTAAGAGATAAAGTATGTAGGTACATAAAACCGCCCCTGTTGTGCAGATTTATGAACAGTTCTATAATATACAAGTTAGTAAGTATACTTCTATACTTAATAAATAGTATCCTAGTTGCGAAGTCTGTTTGTCAGTTGACGTTAGGATATATTGTCTGTATTACAGAGACATCGATGGCCATGATCTTCTGCCCCTGTTGGAAGGGAAAGTGAAACGCTCTGAACATGAATTTATGTTCCATTACTGCAACGCCAACCTGAACGCTGTGAGATGGCACCCATCCGACAGTGAGTTTTAACTCTCTCAGTTACACAAACAAACACAAATTTGCTACTCTCCTGTACTATAGAATGTTTTTACCAAACAAAAAGATGCCAATAGTATTTTGTAGGGATGTCTAAAATACCTTTACTTTAGAGTCCCAATAACTCTTGGTAGTATCTGTGGCTCCAAGTACCAACTCAAACTACATGCTGACTGACTGAAAAATTGTTGCTTTGGAATTACAAGGTTATATGTGCATTCTGAGCAGTTTTAAAATAACAAGTGCCAACATTTTTGCTTTCCATTTCACTTTGTTGATAAAACACAATGTTAAGAAAAAACATCACATAATGTAAATAAGTTGTCACAGAATAAGAATAGAGTAAATACAGTAAATAACTCAATTTTGACAAAAATGTCACGTAGAGCTTTATAATTTCAAGGCGAACAGATGCTCGCAGTAATGCAGATGTATGCATGAATTAAAGGAGCTATGTTGAGATGTCAGTGGCATCTAGCGGTGAGGTTGTGAATTGCAACCAACTGCTCACTCCACCACTCCCCTCTACCTTTCGAAGCACTTTTCGCTTCTTTGAATATAACGCATTTACGAAACGTGCTTGTCTGTTTATGGATACTGTAGAAACAACATCGCAGTGTATGTAGATAGAAATAGCTCATTCTAAGTTAATAAAAACATAACGGTTCATTATATACCTCTGAAGACATAGTTATATATATATATTATATTGCATTTCTGTCATTAAATCCTCCTTAATATTGACTGACAGAATTATGTTATTACATTGTAGTTATTACAAACATTACAATTTGCAAATTTCAAAACACACATGTGATTTTTCAATAATATTGATATAATGAGCAGTCCTGAAAACTAGAAATGATGTAGGGAAAATAGACATTATAAATTGTGACCCTGTTTTTCCAGGTACTGCAGTTTGGAAGGCATTATACTTTACACCTAACTTCTACCCAGAGAACAGCTCCGTCTGCTTTCACACTCATATCTGCTTCTGCGTTGAGCCTTTCATCACGCACCACAATCCTCCGCTGCTTTTCGACCTGTCAAGCGATCCGTCAGAGAGCACCCCCCTGACTCCAGACACAGAGCCTAAATTCTACTCCGTTCTAGAGGCTATGACGGCAGCGGTAAGCCGTCACGAGCAGAGTCTTAAGCCTGTCCCAATGCAGTTTTCCCATTGGAACCTGATTTGGAAACCGTGGCTCCAGCCTTGCTGCTCCTCTGTAAGTCAGTTTTGCAGTTGTGAACGAGATTTTCAAACAGGGAAGAGTCATGAGATCCAAAAGGAATAAACCTGAATTCATTCATATCAGCTTCATTCAAATGAATAAAAGTTGATATTGGATTTCATATTGTTGTGAAAAACATTCCATGTAACATCGCCCAATTATCTGATCTTCATCACTTTGTATTAAATAAAAGGGTACATTTGTATCAAATTTTGGGTGGGAAGCAAGCAAGCAAGTTCACAGAGTTCTGTATTCCTCCTAGTTTGGAGACCTGGTACGATCCTGAATATAGCACTGGAAAGTCAAGGGTTTTGTAAGGCAGTAATTACTGCCTCTTTACTCACAAGCTTTGATCTATAGCCTGCAACCAGTAACAACTTAATGCCCATAATACTCTTACAGGCTTTGGTGCCTCTAGGTTTTTAATGGGTTATTTTTTGTATCCAATCTGGTTTGCTTATTTTTGCTTGTGACTAATCAAGCTGCACTGAATGATTTACAGTTTTTGCCAACCATAAGAGGCTCTCCAAGCTGTCAACATCATGATCATTTGCATTAATCTCGTCACATTTAAAATGGTCTGTTTAATAAAATAAAAAGATGTTTGCCTATTTTTCAAGGTGCAGATTTTTGCTATTATGCTTTTCTGGAACATATTGACTAATCATATGATCAGTATAGTGTTTTAAATCATTGAGCTTTTGAGCCAGTTAACTATCTGATGATGTATGATACATAATTTCTGTTCATTCAGGGCTGCAGATAATTGTAAAAGACTTAAGAAATCAAAATACTTGACTTGCAGATATGATCAAATATTGAATCTAAATGAAAATTGCATTACTTGTTCAGTCAGAATTTTTTGAATTAAATCATATGCAATAAAATGCATAATGTCTATGTGAGTGTACTATTGACTATTACAAATTCTGCAGAATGGCAGTAGAGCCTTGAATGTGATAGGGCTTCTTGCACCAAAAAAAAAAGATTAGGACTGTCAAAATGGAGAACTTCAATCATACTGATTTTTCACTTTTGCAGTGTAGCAAGATCAGTCAATTGCAATCTGGGTAGATGGCTTGGCTTAAGTGATCAAAAGAAAATGATCAGAGCCCTGCTTAAAGACAAGTTTCTAAAACCTTTAGAAACCTTATGGCTTTTTTGATAGAAGACTTAAATCATTTTAAAGCTGCTGTGTTATTTGTTATTTAACTCCTGTGGCTCAGTGGTTAGAGCATGGCGATAGCAAGGCCAATGTCATGGGTTCGATCCCAGGGATTGTACATACAGTCAGCTCCATAAGTATTGGAACAAAGGCACATTATTTTTTATTTTAGCTGTTAACCAAAATGTATTCATGTTACAGTTATATAATAAATATTGGCTTAAAGGGCACACTCTTAGCTTTATTTAGAGTGTATTCACATCCAAATTGGCTGAAGGGTTTAGGAATTACAGCCCTTTAACATGTAGGTCCCCCTTTTCAAATGATCAAAAGTAATGGAACAGTTGAATCAAAAGCTGTTTTTGGACAAGTTTGGGCTTTTCATTAAATAATTTCTTCATAAATGAAACATGTTAAAGGTCTGAAGTTGATTTTAAGTGTGGTGTCGTCATGAGGAAGCTGATGCTGTGAACCCACACATGCAATTCGGGAAGATCTCAATGCAAGTGATTCAGACCATAGTTAAGTTTCAAAAATAAAACAAATCCATCAGGCAGATACATGAACATGAAGAGTGGCTGTTAGATATTTTGTGCACATAAACAGTCTTCTACAACCAAGTCGATCTGCAGCAATCCCTTTCTTTTTACGGCGCCGGGAGAACCAAATAAGTGACACACACTCAAGGGTATATCTCAGTTGATTCTCATTTAATATTACATAAACAGAGGCTTTTATTCAACAATGCATCCTTGAGAAATGGTGCGAGGAGTTTAATCAAAGCACAGACCGTTTGTCTCATCCGTTATCAGAATGGAAAGTACAGGCCCTCAGACGACAGAGACAAAAACATGTACAAAGTTCATTATAGGCAAATAACAATTCAGAACCTCAATCATAAGAGCCATTTATATTTAACAGTGGCCAAACCAACAATTTGGTATAAACAACACAATGCGTGCTGTGCTCAGCAAGAAAAAAAATCCTGCTGTCCATATAAGATAAAAGTGGTGGATGATGGCATTATCTTCTACATGATAAAGAAAAAACCCTTCCTTTTTTTCTCCCTTACTTTGTCATAGTATTACGAAATCCTTTAAATAGGAATTAAACAGCTACCTAAGGGAGAAACTAGTTTACTTATATAATACAAGAACAGAGTTACCTGATAATAATGCAAGGACAAATAATAATAAAGTTGATTATTATTGATAATATTATTAATAGTAATACAATATATATTACACCTCCTCATTTATCCAAATTCCATTTCTCTGACCTTTTGTTTCTGGCCGATGTGAGTCTCAGCTGCTGTGTACACTGCCAATGTGTATGACTCAAAGTGCCCAGACACAGCCATGACTCTCTTTTTTATCAGAGGAGTGAAGGAGATACAGGCAGCTTTTTGTCCTCAGCTTTGACTTAAATTGCAGTTAATTTGAGTCTGGCTTTGGCGGGGCTCCTGTGTTTTATGTGTTTTTCCTCTAACTACTTTCAGCTTCAGACAGTTTAGCACAAAACGATCATTAACTCAGCACTGACAAGGCCAGTCCCCACAGTGACCATAAAGAGACATCTCATTCACTGTGTCTGGCACCACAGTAACACATTTCAGGTACGTTGTTGTCACATAGGGACCACGAATTAGACTAGCCGATTATGGATGCTGTGAGTCCAAGCAAACAGGTAAAACTTTGCTTATAGCAAGCTGATGAATGTAATACTAGCAGTGCATCATTAAATTATGAATTTGAAAACCCCCACTCATAAGCTTGAATAAGGGAGTATGATCTGGTATGGATACCAAGCGTTGCTTTAACAAGATTCTGCTGCACACAGCTCTATGGACATATACATTAATCAGGCACTTGGCACATTCTTCATCACATAGCCCCATTAGCTCTGCGTGCTGAAAACTTGCTCTTATCCATAAGCCAATTAATGAGAGTGATGGAGATTGTTACGTCGCTGAATGACATTAAGTGAGATTTCTTTTGTAAATGGCTCTATTTGCCACTCGGCACATAATTCGCTTGCAATGTTTTATTTTACCTTTTTCCATGTAATTAACAATTAAGGGGTGGCTCTGCCAGATTTTTGATTGCAAATTTGTTGTACCTGCAGCCGAATGAACTGCCAGTGTAATTAACCTGAATGAGTGCTAATTTAATGTGTCTGAAAATATTCAATATTTTTAATCAAAGTGCAATGGTTTGTCTTGTCTGTTAGTTTGTGTAGATGTCCTAACAAGCAAAATTTTGTTGATGGTTCATTTTTTAACATTTTGTTATTTTATTTGTCCAACATCTTTTACATTGTCTTTTCTATGCATGTTGCCTGCAATATTTACTGGGTATGGGTATGTGTTTAGGTAAATGTATTTATTTATTTTATTCTGTGAACGGCTAACGATATTTCTCCAAAATTTTAAATACAAATATTGTTTCTATTTGCATTTGCTTTGTGTTTCTTCAGACCTTAAATACTGCAAATAAAACAAGTTCATATTTACTTTTAAGCAATACAACACTAATACTTGTACATGTATTTATGAAAAGTAAAAATATATTTTTTTATTGTGATTTTTATCAGTTTTTGTTTTGTCATGCTGTCAGTGTTTAACATTGGGTGGATTTATGTCACCCCTGAGGTTTTGTTTTGTTGAAATTCAACAGACACTGGACTGGAACGGCCACAAAACATCTATGATGATTCAATGAAAATTTGTAATGGTCTCTCATTTTTTTTTTGCAGCCGTTTCCAATTACTAATATTGCCACTGGTACGTTTTCAAAGAAATTTAAACCATAATACCATGATTTTGTCAAAACTTTAATCTCCAGATGAATTATACAGACATGCATTCAATCTATTATATAAATAATCCATAATCTTAATATCAAGGATTCTATAAATAGGTCCAGTATAGCAAGTCTGTGTCGAATTCAAATGATATTATTATACCATCCATTCAAAGTCACATCTAGCTGGAGTTGAACTGCATAATTACATTCATACACTGACACTTGGGAGTAGAAGTATCCAATGTGCATTACTATGCTCTATTACACTTTTTCTGTCCCTGTTTGTTTATCACTTTGTATAAAAGCAAATTGCATTATTATAATATTCTTACATTACCCAGAGAAACTCCTAATTTGCAAATATGATTGAACACCAAATCAAACACCTCTTTGCATGAAAACCCAATTGCTTTTATTTATTCTGGACAAATCTTTCACACTACAACGCTCTGTTCTTATTTATCAGTCTAAAGAGCTACAAATCTGAACATGTATATAAATAAGATGTTCTTTATCGGCCTTTATAATGTTCAAAGATTGACCCTAAACAACATGAAAATCCTCATCATACATTTTAAGATGTGGAAGTTGCCACTGAGCTACAATGTATCATGCACAATCCATCACGCTAATGGTGCTCTGTTTATAATATACTTTCTTCTAATAAAGGATAATTTAGAAGTGACAGATTATATCACATAGGTTGCATAAGAATATCTTTTTGCTCACTAACAACAGATTAATCAATAAAATGGTTAATAGAAGAAATAGCAGCAAATCTGTTCCATATAAATCTGCTCCACAAAAAAAAACAGCAATAAAATTTTTTGAATCCTCTCCTAGCTCTTTCCGCATTGCCACATCACAAATGCACAACCCTTTGCTAATCCCCAAACTTCCCCCAGGGAGACAGGCAGAAAAATGATCATAATGCTCTAGCAGAATCAAGTGCAAGTAAAGCGATTGTTCTGAGAGGTGAGGATACTCGCGGAGTTCAAACAACCTCTCTTGTGGTTTTACTTCAAAGGCTTCTTCTCCGTGGTTGTCCTCAATGACCTGCTGAAACGCTGCATTGATATATGCAGCAAGTGTTAGCTAATAGGGTGAGTTGTTGGACTAGAGGTTGACAGGCTTAAAAGCCATTACGAACAGATTTCAACAAAAAAGGATGTTGGAAATATATTTCACGTGCCCCTAGGGCTCTGAGTCGGACTGACAGACGTCTTAAAGCTGCACAATAAAAATGATGTTTACGAAATCATTTTTTGAAATTCATGATACAGTTTACAGTGCTTATCTTGAGGATAAGGTAGACATTGCAGACGTATTATTGTGGCACAGAACCATGGAAATAAAAATTCAGCCCTACTTTGGCACACAAATTTTTGTGAAAAATATGGGACAATGTGGATGTTATGATGTTAAGAACAGCTAAAACAACTACTGCATCCATTTTTCCTTTTTTAGAAAGCGAACAGCATCCTGGTATCCCTCTTGTTCCAGTTCTTTGAGTCTGGATAATGAGGGTGGAAACAGGGCCTGGTTCAGCCTTATGATATTGTCCTTTGAGAACTGTGGGTAGAACATAACAGCTGATGTTAACTCTCTCATCCTATGACATAAAAGCACTTTTAGTTTTTTTTAAGTTTCTTCAAGTTGAAAGTTTAAATAGTTTTACTGTGCTCATTGTGTAGATGAAAAAGATGTATATAAAATGTATATTTTGAAAGTTCTGTACACTAGGTGTTTTAAATAAAGGGATGCATAAACATCATATAAATGCATGTGCTAAATACTTACCAGAACACTCATGTTGGCTAGTCTCATGTGAAGATTACTTCTCCCCTTATGAACTGGGCAAATATTCTGTCGGCCGCTAAATGGTGACACTGTGATTGTGCGTCCAACAGGAAGAACAGGAAGACTGTTTGTAAATCCCCCATCTATCCATTTCTAAGGAAAAATGACATTCTTACAGAACATGCATGTCTTTGGTATGGCCCAAATCTGTGTTTCTTTCATCAGTGTAAAAGCCTGTGTTTAAGTCTCTGTGAAATCAAAATTGAAGTTTTGTTGCCTTTAGTTTGAGTATGTTAACCTTAATAAAAACCCCTGTGGTGAAAAGTTTTTTTTATTTTGTCTATATGTTTATGTGGTGTTTCCATTTTCCATTGTCCAATCGAATGAATGGAGATGCAGGGCTTCCGTTGTGGTGATGGAAATTTACAGTTGCTTAAAATGTTTGGAGAGTGCAATAATGGAGAGAAACTTGTGGTGGATGTCACGGGTTAAGTGAGCAAGGTCAGAGCAAACACCCTCTGTTTGTACTCGTCTAAAGTTTCTGCTAATATGACAGTTAACAGCAACTAGAGAGCTTATGATATAATCCTGGACTGACAGCACAGAGATTTTGAAGCTGCAAAAAGCACAACCATCTATCATATCTATATATCTATATATCTATATATAGATATATAGATATATATATATATGACATAGTAAGTGTCTTCTAATGCCAAACGATATGTTTGTGAGGGAAACAAGTATTATTTTGAGCTTATTCAGTGATTGTTACAGTATGTCTGGTATGTAATGTAAACACAGCCCAGCACACTAAGTTATGGCAGCATGGTAAATCTCACTGTTTTTTGCGTGTCTCATGACTAGTCATCATATCGTCGCTGTGCTTCTAAAACCTGCTGTTTTTCAGGAAATGTAAAAAACTGTACTCTTTAAATGATTACATACTGTGTTGTCAAAGTTATATTAATACTTTATATTGGTGAGATATTTGCAAAACCCAGTGACAAACATAAAGGGATAATATCATAATAATGATAATTTATGGAGATACAAGGTTTCAGAAGGACAACAGTGATATGCATTGTGACAAAACACTCACATGGCAACAAGATACACGAGTTTCAAAGAGTGATTTTCCACCATCATGCTGAAGCATTCTAAGCACGGTCTGGAATGGTTAAGATTATGTTTCCATGTGAGCCTGGCTCGGCACAGCACGATTACACGTTCTTGTCCCGGAATTTTAGACAACAGTGCTGAATCGTGCTGATAGAATGCATATAGTGGCATCGCCACTCAGGATTGGTCACTCGTCGGTTGCCAGGATACCAGTTCTCTCTTTGGCCAAAATAGTGCGTCATTGAAGAAGGAAATATAGTTAATTTAACTGGTTAACAGCTGGATCTGGAGGGTATCAAGAAAAACTCAAAAAGCCATAGTTTAGTGTCTTGCGTTACCAAGGCAGCGAGTGACACGTTTGTGTTTACATTCTAAAGAATTACGTTATTTGCCCCGCAGTGAAAAATGAAACCAAAACCATACCGGCTGTCCTGAATCGGTACGGCGTGGAACAGTTAAGCAATTAAGCAATTTGTCAATTAACTCCCATTTATCGCAAAAAAGCTTTTACGCTCGCATGAGGTGGTTATACAGGCAATTTGAAAAAGGAATATTTAACAAAACTGCAATGGAAACGTTTTTTCTCTCACATTTACAGGTCACATGGTGTACGTAAACAGTCACATGATCATTATTTAAAGATATGATGAGACTGAGTTCGCCATGATTTTTGGAATGAATTATCGCGAGAGGATAATTCATTTCGCAATGGTTTTTTAATATTTACAACGTTTTGCGAAAATCTGTAATGGAAACGCGGCTATTGATGTGCCGCCATACTTAACATATATTTTAAACATGACACACTGCACGCTCAAAATATTAATCTTTTAGTCTTGGGGCCCTATCGTACAACCGGCGCAATGCGGTGCAACTGTTTTTGCTAGTTTCAGCCCGACGCAGTTCTCATTTTCCCATCCAGCACCGCGTTGTTTAAATAGCAAATGCATTTGTGCCTATTTGTGTGCCCATAGGCGTCCTGGTCTAAAAAAGAGGTGTGTTCAGGCGCTTTGTTGGCGCATTGCTATTTTTAAAAACTGTAAATAGACTGCGCCATGAACCAACTCAAACCTGGTCAATGGCGCAATATTTTTTGTTATTTAAAGAGCACGTTAGTAGAGAATGCGCCTCTGGGCGGGTCCATAACGCGCGTTCACTTTGCTTATTACACAGAGGGAAGCGCAGCAGCACACAAACGTTCTTAAAATGAAACAATAAAAGATTATTATTGTGTACATAAATATAAAAATGCCTACATGTCATAATGGATAGTCATTGCATGTATCAGAATTAGTCTACCTATTTACTGTTCAGTCTACTGATAATGATGAATCAAATTGGCAAAATCAGTTTCTAACAAACTCCGCCATCTATATAGTGCAATAAACCAAACAGAGTGTCATCTCCCATTCCCTTTAAGAGGCAGTTGACACTCTGATTGGTTTATTGCACGTTACGCCCAAAAAACACCCATTAGTCATTAAGAAATTCGGGGCAACCCTTTAGACCATGCGCCTGGGCACGCCGACCGTTTTCATTACATTACATTACATTTATGCATTTGGCAGACCCTTTTATCTAAAGCGACTTACATTGCATTGTCGTTAAACTAGCAAAATGGGATTCGGACATGCGCTAAGATCGTTAAAATAGGGCCCTTGAACTTTACCAAATTACTTTACAATAGCTGAATATTCCACAGCATAGAATCACTAATGTACTGTAGCTCTGTAAGACTTCATCTGTCAGTGGACGGGGTGATAGGAAGGGTTTGCTCATTTACCTAAACAAATCTAAAGCAGTTCTCAGCAGCAAAATGGACTATGAACCATTCATCGTGTAGAGACGGTACTGAAGCCAAGAGATCTGGTTGCATAAGACACAATTACCTGCCCTTGGAACTCCACTGGCTTCATTCCAGCATAGACGGGCACAAAACAGCTGGCCAAGAGCACCTTTAGCAAAAACACAGTCATAACATATGAACAGAACATATAGTACAGATAGGAAGCTAAAGAGAAAGTTATATAGGCGAGTGTAAAAGAACAAAAACAAATGCAGTTTGCTGTTTGCTATGAACATGTCAGCATGAAGAACCACTGCAATTTGTTCTTTATTTCATACAGGAAATGAATTAACCAACCTTAACAGCAGCATTCATTTACTCTAGTGAGTTACTGAGTATAGTGAAAGCATTTATGATGTGGATAATTAAATAGGTCAAATTTTTTTGACTTTGGACATCAGTCCTGTAATTGAAAGATTATCTGTAGTTGAAAGCAATTGCTTGTTGACCTGCTGGCTTGAATACCTGAACAAGGTCTTCCTTTGAGCTGAAGCTGGAAACCATACAGTTCTTGCGCGTCTTTGAGTTTGTTACTGAAATGTGGAGTCGTTCATTGGCTAATTGGTGGGCATCGGGCGGGAGAATCTCTTCAATGCCTCCCCTAGAGAAAAACCAAAGGACAGATGCTCATTTATCGTGTTTGCATAATTAACAACCTGAGTGAAAACTGTTTTCCCCAACATCATATTGTAATTACACAATCTGCTGGCCAAACCGCTGAGGTAAGGCAGGAGAAATAAAGGAAGAAACATCCACTCAGTGTTCCATGCCGAAGATATTTCATCAAAATGAATAAAGTGTACTATTTATTCCAAGATTATCATAAGCCCTCAGAGGTTTTTGAACATCACAGATGTTATTTTCTTCCATGGAAAAAGAAAAATGCCAGCCATTTCATTTAATGCCAGCAGTATCAGCGATTTCACGAATAGCATTGAGGTGACGACACATTTGAACATCAAAATAGGACTATCTTCAGACCGTTCAAACCTCGCTCTAGCAGAGCCAGGAACTGTTTTTTAAGATCTCGTCAGCTGTGTCGGGATGAATATAGCTGCTGTAAAACATATGCAACTGGGATACAAAAATAAAAAAAGATCAAAGATTTTCCATATTCAAGAAACAAAAAACTCCAAGGTCAAGGTGTTTCCTCAATTCTCTTATGCTCAGTCTCTCACTTTGTTTTACACGTCCTCACACAAAACACACTCTGTAACATCGCCCTCTATGTTAGCATTGAAAGAGTGCTTAATAGTCACAGTGGCCAACCCGTCATCCCATTATATTTCAAACTCTCCCATGAAAATGACTGCAATAAAGAATGAAATTATCAATGGAGTTTGTGCTTCAATGCACAGACTTATTAAAAAAGAGATTGTACTCATTGATTATTCTACATTTCATTCATTCAACAGTGGCCCTGGAACAGTTTTACATATGTTTGGTACTATCCTTATCACAGTTTTCTGAATGTGTGTTTCTAATTGTCTGATTAGACCCGCCTGTGGTATCCATTCATGATTTTGCCTTTTAAATGGTAATTTCTCTTTTCTCCCTAAATAAACACTGGAACCATTTGCTGGTTGTCATGTGAATTTCAATATCTACTGTTTCGTTGCTTTCAGCTTTGCTTTCAAACTGTGAATCATTGGTGAACCAGTGAGACAGGAAAGGGAATGGCCTAGTGCAGAAGAGGCCATTGCTATGATCACCAAAAACTGGCAACTGTTTATCTAGCAATATTATTTTTATGTACCAAATTTTTTTTAACCTTCCTTCTGTCCCTCTTTCTAGAAGAAAAATCTTCTATTATGCTAAATGGAACTCTAAGAAATTGGACACCTACAAAAAACAGTTGGAGCTTTTGTTGAATTACAAGATTAACTTACAAACACATTCTATTTTAAAACCACTGCAAAGGCAGAAGGGAAAACATAAAAACAGCAAATTAAGTGAGCCCATTGCTTTGTTATTAACTTCCAGGGCTATACAAAACTCTGAATTTCAGCACGTTTTTTTCCTTACGTAAGCTATTTCAGACAAAATACAGGCAGACAATTTATTGCAGTAGATGGTTGTTTTGACCCCATCTTTGTAAAATTATAATATTCTATTGCAATTCAATACAATTTAAAATGAGGTGAAAATAAATAACTGAATAGGACATCCAGTGCCTAAACAGTCCTACAGATTATAGACGGTTTAATCAGACATATGCACCTGGCCCGAAGATAACTTCCGGTCTGTGTTTGTTGATCGGTCTGGCTAGTGGCTATATTTATATTTTACTTAATTTATATTATTATACATGTATACTGATGTTTTATTGTATAATATTAGTATTACATAAACAATTTGTTGAACTTTATTGTGCATTAATTTTATTAATTAGGTCATGTAACTTTGTTACATTTAAATTCAGCAAAATAATGCAAAATAATACTGACTTAGACATACTTTTAACTTGCTAGCTAATGTCATTTACTTGTCAATTCCTTTGCTTGTTATCAGAAATAATCTGTGTACTGGAAGTTACGCTTGGACCACAAAAGCGTGCATGTGCAGTAACGTTTCTTATGTTGTTGCTTTAAAAGCATCTATAATTCAATATGGGAATATAAAGTTTGTGGGATTATTTTAACATTAGATAATACAACATTCAAACAACATCTTAAAACACATCTCTTCTGTGAATACTTGATAAGTAAAAAAAACCACTAACCCTCTCCTGGGGGGATTTGTCTTTGCAACTATAAAATATGTTTTATATATATATATATATATGCTCTCTGCTATGAACAATAAAATGCTGTTCAAAATAATTCTAGATACCCCAAGCTACATATACATGAAATACAGAAGAATCCTATTGGATAAACGAGGTTATGCTCGCGTTGGGTCAGTGCACACGCACCGCGGGTTTGCACGCTGGTGCGGAACAGATCGAGAGAAAAAAGGGGACCCGCAGCCTATGTGCCTCAGCTTCAGCACCGGACGGCCCCGGCCCAATTTAACCACTGCCTGTATGACATATCGCTTTATTGCTTGCTAATCTCTCTGTAAGTCGCTTTGGATAAACGCGTCTGCTAAATGACTAAATGTAAATAATTATTTTTTTGAAATAATTTTTTGAAATTAACTTTACCACAGTTCAAGCATGAAGTCATATCCTGGTGTCACTGCTCCAAAACTTTGACTTCTTACATTACTGGCAAACTTGTAGGTGAAATCTTTGCAGTGCTGTAACACACACGCACAGGACAGCAGATATTTAATGATACATTATTGGTCATGTGTTTTGGTGTATAAAATGTTTCTGCTGAGCAGGGATGAATATGGTTTCACCTGTAGTTTATCAGGAGCAGTGATCATCACAGTGGCCGCTAAAGCACCAGCTGATGCCCCTGCACAGGCTTTTAAAGAGGGAAGTAGTTTATATCCATGTTTCAGTATTGCTTCAATGACTCCTAAATGATAAACTCCTAAAAACCCAGCCGCAGCGAATGACATATTAACCACCGTGACCTGCATCCTGAAAACAACGTTTTATTTTAGAAATATGTTCCGAAATAAGGCCGTTACTACGCAGTAAACCAGCATTCTGTATATTTTACATAACTGACTCCATAAAGTTTGACAACATCAAACACGTGTAGAGCAGTCTTCCGTATTCATATATTTCAAAATAAAAGTCATTGCTACAGGGATGTTATCAAAAATACACGCACGTAAAAAATAAATAAAAGAAATACACGCACGCCTCATTTAACGCATACCATTTAGACAAATTAATTTCAAACCAATTAGCAAGGTTATTTTAGTTTTTAAAAGCGTTTTTATTTATTAAAATCAAATAAAATATTGGCCTAAAAATTATTGGAAAAAATAACTAACACAAAATTGAAATGTTGCCTCAGAAATAAACTGAAGTAAGTTTAAAGCACTAAAACTATAATAATAATAATAAATAAAACTAATACAACATTTAAACTAAAATTTATTCTTATATAGCAACATAAAAATAAACAAATAGCCTAAATAATAAAATGACAAAAGCATATAACAAAGTTGCTAAAAATGTATCTAAGATTAATTTAGATTAAAAATCTAAAAATTAAAGATAATTTATAATGTTAATATAAAGAAAATAAAACTATAAAATCAAAACTATAATAACTCTGACAACTACAATGTACGTATTTTTTTTAAGTATTTATTTTCAAAATAAACACAATGTTACATTAAAAAACAAAAGTGTAGCCTATGTTTTGTTTAAAATAAAGACATAAAATTCTTGGACACTTTCAGTCTGTCAGCTTAGTAGACTTGCTATGTCCACTACATACCAGCTGAATAAACACCAATGGCATTTAAAAATGATATCTTATTCATAATCTTTTTTAAGGTAATGATAAAATAAAATCAGAGAGTCGGTTTTTTTTATTGTGTAACAAATATTTACTCATCTCCTTGTGTATTTAGACATGCCAGCTTAAAGGATGATCTTAAGACATATTAATGTTCTAAATGGTAGACAAGTGTGGAATTTTACAAAACAACCATTACAGTGATCACCTACACTGCAGAGAAGTTTAATTTAAAGTGACTTGCCTTAATTCATGATTTTAAATTACTGCAGTGTCTCTCCCGGCCTTGCAATAAACAGATGTAGTGCCTCTGAGCAAAGACAACTCATTTGTTATTTAGAAGAATAACCTTGGCTGTAACTGAGAGCGCTTTTGTGGTTTAATTGTTGTGCCTATTCATTGCTCAAAATCACTGCTCAAGGCAAGCATGCCTGGGTGTGAGAGTCTGAGCTTTGGCTATATGTTTTTTTCTACCCATGTATACAATCTCATGAGCCCTGTCTTGTCCCAAATAGGGCCCTTGATGTGGACTTACAGTCTTGTGCCCTTCGCTTACATGTCTGTGAAGTCATCAAGACCCACCAATCCAATCTGAAACAGGGTTAGAAAGGGTAAGCTCTTCATAGCTCTACAGCCAGACCACTATGCCAAAATGGTGTTGCATTTATAGTTTCAACTGAAGCGCATCATTAGTCTTCAGTTGGTATTTCAGTTTAGTTTATATTAGTTTACAGTGACAATAGAATACAACCACTCATTTAAACACTACTACATGAAGTGATGAAGTAACAAATGTGCTCTTAAGTAATGGTGTCGGCTCTAGGGCCCAGTAACAGGTTTAAGCAATCTGTATTTCTGTGTTTTAGCACATAGGGCAAGTTTTTAAGGGACCAATTAAATTGTGTTCTAAGTATAAACACTATTACAGTCTTTTTCAAGTTTTATTCCTCAAATCTGTTATTAAATGTGTATTTAAGATTGAGTCAAACACATATTTTTGATAAATGCTCGTGGGCATTGCCCCTGTATATAACCGGATTGCTTTTGTCTTTTATGTTGAGTCCCTGGGGTGTAATTCTTCCAGTACATTCTAAAGTCAGCACTTATTTCTTATGGACCCAAAACAAAGCTCATTCTGCCATCGCCCTGGCTGCTTATTGGGGTGTCAGCACAAATTTCCTGCTCCTTTACTTCTGTTTATGGTTACATATAATGGCGTGAAGACAAGTTATGGCTCAGAAGAGATTCATAAAGCTTGTGCATCTCTGCGTATGTTCTCCAGGTGTCAAGTAGAGATTGGGCATGAATGTGATAGTGACAACAGACAAATAATGTCAAACATATCTTGGCGTTGTCATCTAATAATGTGCATAAAGTAAAAACGAAAATTCTGTCATAATTTACTCATCCTCTTGTCATTTCAAACATGTATGACTTTCTTGATTCCCCATAACACAAAAGAAGCTATTTTGAAAAAGGTTGATAACCAAACAGCAGCAGCACTCTTTGTATGGACACAAAACCAGTGCGAGTGAATGGGTGCCAGTTAACAACATTCTTCAAAATATATATTTTTTTGTGTTCTATGGAAGAAAGTCATACAGGTTTAAAACAACGGTAAGTAAATGAAAACAATTTTTTTTTCATTAACCTGAAATGGCATGTTCTCACATTTATTTTTGGTTGTAAATATTTAAAATAGAAATAGTAAACTACAATAACTGTATAAGTTTTACTAAATAGATCACCATAGATATTCAAATGTAGTGAATATTTTATTACCAAAGTTATTGTAATCAAATTTGGAATTATGTATTATACAGCATTTTGTGGTAATAGGATTTTGATGATACAATCTCAGACCCATCTTTTATTTTTGCCAAGGATAATTTCTGCAGCTAGCATTTCTAAATATATACAATAAATAATGCTTAATTATAGGAATGGGCCAAATACCGGTGTCAAGGTATATATTTTCCTTATATATATATATATATACACATCAATAAGGGATGTTTGAAAAAGCCACGGTTTTAAAACCACTAAAATTTTCTGTAATACCGTTCCAAAGGTACGGTATGAGCTGTTTGTATGTTTTATCAAAGACAGAAATTTCAGGAATCCACCAGGTTCTGAGCTATTTTTTGTTTACGCTTAATTTATTGTTTGCTCATCTGCATTGAGTTTATTTATATGTGTATGTATGCATGCAAGTTTAATTACTAGAAATGCATGTAAAAAAATACTAGAAAGGGATGCCATGCTTTTTAAAAAGTTTGTGAACCACTGATTTAACCTTGTTTACTACTGTTCCAAATATTTTGTGTTGCTTAAATACTGTGTTCAATGGAAAAAAGCTCTTTTTTACCCAGACATTTTAAACACCACATTGTAAAGCGGTAATCGAATACCGTCACACAGTGAAACCATAAGATATCATCGCAAGGTTATCATACCGTCAAAATCTCATACCGGCCCATGGCTATATGCTTCATATTGCTTCACTCAATAATACAACTTCATTGCAAATTTTACATGTTTCATACAGTATTTCAGACCAGACTTGTTCTTTGTTAAATATAATAAGGGAAGGTACAGTGAAATGCATATGACATTTATTATAACCTACATTTTACAAAATGGAAACATTGTAATTATGTTTATGACACACTGACTTCAATGAACATCATAGTAAGTCTGTAAAGGTGCGCATCATCCTCACTGTGATCTAACATATTTTCGAGTCATCCTCAAAGGCAATACTCAGTATCTTTTTTCCAAGTTAATAAGCACAAATCTTTAATCACAAAAACTTCTCAGGGAAATATTTCAGAATGATGATTCAGAAAATGAGCTGCCTGTGCCTTGCTTTAGAATAAAAATGTTACTTTGTATATACTTAGTGTCACAGCTAATTAAACTTTCCTAAAGCTTTTACCTGCCAGAGGGGGATTATTTCTTGTCCAGAAGAAGGATAAACTGTGTTGTGAGGTGGGTGTTTCCACACACAGTTAGGCAAAGTCAGGGCAAGGTCACATGTATAGTGAAAATCTGCCCCCAAGATCAAATGGCCCCTTCAGATGGAGACGAAAGCCTGCTCAAGGGGCAGCGAGGATGAAAGGAAATATGAGAGAGATGTATACACAGGGGAGATAGAAGGAAGACACAGCTTCACGGTGAAGAAAGAAATGATAGTGTGTGACAGGGACACAATGATGATAAGGTGATGCTTTGAGTTTAATATTTCTAAAGTGTAATAGCACTGATATACACTACCATAATAAAGGAAAATCACAGATGAGATCTCTTTAATATCTGCATTATTTCTCCTAAACATTAACAACATTAAAAAGTGTATAAGTTATTGATGTTATCAAATTCTATGTAAAATGAGCTGTAAAAAAGCAAACTCTGGGCTAATCTGTTCACTATGAGTGGCAGACAAGTTATAGTGGCCAAAAACGATGTCCAACTTTTGAAAATCGGCATTCTCATTTTATTCAGATATATTATTTAAGATAAAAAATGGCATGCATGTTGCATGATTGTGCTTGGATTGTAAACTTTAAGCAGAATTAACACGATAGGGTTGGCAAAACAAAAAGGAAACATGTACAAAGGCCAGAAGAAAGGTAAAAATAGCAATAGTAAAAAATACTACAAAGGATCAACATATAATAATAACAGATAAAATTACAGTCAATGTATGATTTATTTCCTAGGAGCCATATGTTTTTTCCATATTTTTTCCAAAAATCCATATTAGTATACTGTACAGTAGCTTAGCGTTTTTTCCATTTTGTACCATATTTTGATGGTTTAACTAAGGGGGTTTAACAAACATAGTAAAACAAAATAATCAAAATGAATGTGCCATCTAAAATCAAAACGATTTTTGAAGAATTCAAAGGTCTGATAAATAGTAACTTAACAAAAACAAGGAATTCTGTAGATCTGATTCTAGTTGAGAGGTGCTACAATATGTCATCACATTCACAAGCACAGACATGGATGCACAGACATTAGATACAGTGGTACTGGGGGCTTCCACCCATCTCTGAAATCTATGTGTGTCCCACAAGATAAAGCGAGAAATAGCCATTAAAGAGAGGAAAATTGGATATCTTCTAGAAGTGGGAACGAAAGAAAGAGGAAGGGAGAGATTGTAATTGGGAGTCTCATAGCGAATGCCACAGACTGTGGGAAGGAATCAGTATCACATTTAAACCTGGGACAAGGCTAAACTCAATCTTTGTCTGGGAAAAGAGAAAGCCTAGAAAAAAATGGATCTGTGTTCTCAGACTTAACATGTACCTTGACCTCAGCTTGTGTGCCATATGTATAGCTTTTAAAAAAGCTTTACATAGCAAGTGTAGTCAAATATAAGTATATGTTATACAGTAAGAAGATGTCCACTGCAAAAACTGGGAATGAAAAGTGAATTCCTTTCTCTGCCAGAATGGGTTTGACAATTGTTTTATGTACTGTGTATTGAGGACTCCAACATTGGCATAAATTACCACATTCATCTGCAATGGTGTTTGAATAACTCATTCATTCAGTCCATCAGCGGCGATCCAGCAAGGCATTGACAAAATGGAAATCAGTGTTGCAAATGTGAATTTGGTAAAGAACAGCTGTATATCCATTACTAAAGCACAATGGAAGCAAAATGCAGTATTACATATTTTCGAAGTCTGTGCTGTTTTACTTTTGCAATTGAGTAGCTATTTTTGAACATTCATTCTATCACATCAAACTAGTCTGTACTATAGTTCCAGTCTCTCTTTTGTAATGTGTATCTAAATGCAGTACGTGTCCCCATTTCTTCAATCTTCTTTTCAGCTGGACAACATTACATGTCATGGGCTTGAGTATCGACATTATTGCTTGCACATGTGCATGATTTATTTTAACCCTTCTGTCCCTCTCTTGGAACCAGTCACATTCGTGAGGTGCCATCAGCTTATCATTGTTGTCCTGATGTCCTGTGGCTTCATAGTTACTAGTCATTGATTTAAAGTGATTTCAAACTCAGAAAGATCTGCAGTTTTATGAGATGGTATAAAGATGGTATATTTTACATTGTGTACTACAAGGGCTACATCTGCTAGTCATGCAACTTCATCTAAAACAAATGTGAATGCTACAATAATTTATAGGTGTTTTAGATGTGTAAACTAATAATAATAACTAATAATAAACTTTATTTAGGGACAGATTTACGCACACCTCGTTTGGCGTTAAAAACTACTGTAGGGTTTTCCCTGTAGCTCAGTTGGTAGAGTATTGTGTTAGCAATGCAAAAAAATCATGGGTTTGATGCAGGAAATGCAACATTTGACAAAAAATGTATAGGTTGAATGCACTGTAATTTGCTA
This sequence comes from Oreonectes daqikongensis, assembly GCA_026939265.1. Taxonomy (NCBI): domain Eukaryota; kingdom Metazoa; phylum Chordata; class Actinopteri; order Cypriniformes; family Nemacheilidae; genus Oreonectes; species Oreonectes daqikongensis. Next base: position 4,377,867 of record JAOTQM010000033.1, on the reverse strand, counting down.
TAGATAAAAACATCTGCCAAATGTAAAACCGTCATTTCTTTCATGGCAGTATTCAGCTTTGTATCCTTCAATATCTAATCGCACTATACATATGAGTAAAATTGATCCATGATATCTGCATTTTCAAGAATGCCTAGACTGGCCCTGAGTAAAGGTATATATGGTGATGATGTACAGTATGCGATGATGTGCAAGACAACGTTATTTGAACATTTGACAAATAATTACTTTAATAGCTCTGTTTCTGTGCAAAAAAACAAAATAAAAATATAACTGTATCACTACTGTATACTTTTTGATATTGTGTAAATTGTCAGTAAGATCTAAAAACTGATGTGACATCAGAATAACCTCATGGAAAGTGATCATAGATTCACCCTTAAGGGAGCAGAAATAGTCATGTTTGTCAGTAATTCAAAACAGTCATTTTTGGGACATGAACATTCAGAAACAACAATCATATTTCCCTGGCGATCATGTCGGTCATATAATCAGGCATAGTTAGCACTGACTTCTCACGTCATATTTACAGTAGTTTTCATAAAACAGAACGCACAGCACACATTAAACATCTCTGTTTACTTTATGCCCTCCCTCATGCCTTCATAAATGAGAACCGAAAACAATGAATTATGCATAACCCAAACACTGAGCTCCGTTGCATATTTCTGTTGTCTTGTCTGAAGTATTTGACCTGATCAAATATTAATCTTTGATTCCAAAAATAAACCGGAATGCATTTCATATGATCTGTTTTCGGTTGTGCTAGTCAGACAGGGCCCATCTGCTGAGCAGGATGGCTATAGCTCAATGAATCCCTGCAAATTAGCAATGGTAAATAAATATGGATGAAAGCTGCCAAGATATCTTAAACTATTAGAACTGTCCACATTCGTTCCACTAAGCAGGTATTAGCTGTAAATGACTTAAGCACTAAATTATATTATCACAGTGAAATGCAGTGTTTTTATAAACTCAGCTTGGATTGATTGTATAAAGGTTCAGATAATTTAGGATGGGTAGGTAAAACTACACCATAAAAAGACTGCAATGTTACAGTTTTAATGTAAAGAATTTTCAGACATTTTCAAAATGCTGTAATTTTTTTTAAATGTATATTTCATTATTTGTAAATGTTATTTAAAAAAGAAATTCTACACTCTTAAAAATAAAGGTGCTTAAAAGGTTGATCACAGTGATGCCATAGAAGAACCATTTTTGGTTCCACAAAGAAACATTCAGTCAAAGGTTCTTTAAAGAACCATCTCTTTCTTACATTTTTATAATTTGAAGAACTTTATTTGGCCATAAAGAACATTTTGTGAGACAGAAAGGTTCTTGAGGTGTTAAAGGTTCTTTATGGAACCATTTAAAAAAGGTTCTTCTATGGCATCATGAAGCACCTTTATTTTTAAGAGTGTCCCAGAATATTAACATTTTCTATATGTTTACTTTTTTCACAGTGTTTTAATGACACATTTTAAATCCCACAGGCACATTTGAGAGCAGAATCAAATTTGTAATAAACAACAAAAGAAAAAGCTTTTCATTTAGAAAAGCATGACAAAAAAATAAAAATAAATGATGTGACAAACCACAAAGGTCTGAAAAATACCTCAGATATAGAGTTCTTTTGTGCCTAAAGGTACAGCATTTGCTGGTGTCCATAAATCAATCTTATAGTGCTATTGTATCTCATTCTTGCTATACTTGAGCTACAGTCTATTTTGAAATATATCTGGATCTCAGCATTCTTTGATTTCAGTGTGTAAGTTAGTGCTCTGCAACACTTCAGACATATAGAAAGAGAGAATTGTCATCTATGGGTTTTTTGTCTTCCAAGTATTTACTATAAAAAAAAAGCTGGGTTACTTTCAACCCAGTGTTGGGTAAAAATAGATAAACTCATTCACCGGGTTAAATTAACCCAGGACCCAATAATGAATTAAAGGGGTCATACTTAATATAAAAAAAATAAATGTGCTTAAAAAGTTCTTCACAGCGATGCCATAGAAGAACCTTTTTTGGTTCCACAAAGAACCATTCAGCCTAAGGTCTTTAAAGAACCATCTCTTTCTTACTTTTTTTATAATCTGAAGTACATTTTTTCATCACAAAGAACCTTTTGTGAAACAGAAAGGTTCTTCAGATGTTAAAGGTTCTTTATAGAACCAAAAGGTTCTTCTATGGCATCAAAGAAACTTTTGAAGCACCTTTATTTTTAAGAGTGTAGGAACAAAGTTCTGGAATGAGTAAAGAACCCTGTCATTTGTAAACAACACAAAGTTTTCCCTCAGGCCATTTCCCCAATCACATTTGCATCGGCAAAAGGAACTATTTAGGGATGTAAGCCAGTCGACAGCAATGTCATAAGCGCCTCTGTTGAACAACTACATACAACCAACAACAGAAGTTTGGCCAATCAGCGTTTGCTTATGTCACGGATCGTTCCTGGATCGTTCCTAGCTGGTTCCTGCGGTGCACACACACACACACACACACACACACACACACACACACACACACACACACACACACAGAACAGTGGACAGCCATTTTTGCTGCTGCGCCCGGGGAGCCGTTGTTGTTGTCCATTGTTTACCACCTGTGGACAGATTTGCCACATCCTTTGGTGAACGTTGTCCTACACTGACAAGCAGCACACCGGGTCATCTTTATCAGCTCTAAGTCTATGAGGCCCCCTGTCAGTTGGGCATACCAAGATGGTGGCGCAATCACTTCAGGTGACTTAGCGTTCTATGAGCAATCCAGTCAGTATATAGATCAGTGGTTTCAATGCTATTTACGTATTTGTTGGAGTAGGTAGGAACACAGATCCGCGATTCACAAATTTCGGAATTACACTGAAGTTCGTACGCCCCCGACAACTCCTGATTGGTCAGATGCCATGGTGTCACTGTTTGCGAGGTAGACTGATATCCATTGATTGGCTGGGAGAAATCACTGTGTTTACATGAGCTCACAGAGAGGCCGATTAAGTTTGAAACTTACAATTTTGCAATTGTGTTCAATACAGTATATGCAACAACAAAAAAAGGAAACAAAAAATTCACATCATATGACCCCTTTAAAAATGCAGCATTTTGGGTTGAAACAACCCAGCATTTATCTACATCCTTTAACACTCTCGTCCTGCCCTGTGTGTTTTTCTGTGTTTTCCAGACCTTTAATTTTCTAAAGACTACATTACCCAGAACCCTCTGCACCTCACCTCCGCCATCATGATTATGTTCAGCACCTGTTCCTTGTTGTGTTTGCACCTGTTTCATGTTTGAGAGTGTATTTAAGTTGCCCCTTGTTTTCAGTTCTTTGATTTAGTTTCATGTCAGTTCCGCACAAGCTGTGGCTGTGTTAGTTGCACTTGATATTGAGAATATACTTGCCCGTATTGTTTACCTGTTATTTGGAATATACTAAACTATGGATTTACCTGTTTTTGCCCGGACTTTTGTACCTGTCATTTGGAACTATCACCATTAAAACATCCATATCTCACTAACCCTGTGGTGTACTCTTCTACCAGTGACCTGCATTTTGTTACAGAAGACCAGACCTACCTCAATGACCGCACCACAGGGATTCACCACCATCACTCCTCCAGAGTCGACTCTCCTTTACATCTGGCAAGACGGCAGGTCTCTGGAGGACTATGCGGAGGAATACTTAGAGGCATGTGAGCGGGTGACGTGGGACGACAGCTCCCTCAACCACGCATTTCTGATCAGTTTGGATGATGATCCTCAACCCTCCTTTTGCTCCCTGATGTGGTTGAGTCCCGGCTGGAGGACTTTATTATTCGGGTCCTCCAAGCTGCGGGCTCTCCCTACCACGTCGGGGAGACTGGTAGAGGTGCGGGGGATGGTCATCCAATACCGATCAGATGCAGAGGGGTCGTTCTCACTCATCCAAGCTCCATGCCTCAGTCCTCCGCAAGACCCTGTCGCCATAAGAAATGGCGTTCGCCACGCCGCTCACCCGAGCCTGCGTCTAGTTGCTCTCCAGAGCCTGCGCCTCGACGCTGTGGAGGTATAGAAGGCCAAAAGGGCAAAAACCTCCTGTCCCTCAGCCAGCCTGAGCCCGTCAGTATCTTGTCTCCCGAGCACCCCCTGGCCATGCAGCTGCTGCTGGACCCCTTATTTTGCCCCGGACCTGTACCCCTGGATTCTGTTCCTGAGTTTGTGCCCCTAGTCTCTGTTCCAGAGTGGGTGCTCCCAGATTCCGTTTCAGAGTTGGTGCCCCTGGATTCGGCTCCAGATGAGCCCGTCTCCAAGTCTTCAGATACCACTGCAGTGGCAGTGATGGCAGTGATGGCACTGACGATGATTTGCGCCTGGGCGGCCTTCACCTCCTGTTGCCCCGCTGACTCCTGCCCAGAACTCCCACCCACCTTCCCTCTTCTAATTCCTCATCCCAAGCCTCCTTCACCACTGCCGCTGCTGCGTCCGGTCTGCCACTCTGCTCACCCTCAGCTTGCCATCGGTGCTGTGGGCTTGCCGCTGGGCTGTCAGTTTTCATCAGCTCCGTGCTTGGAGGATCCCTCGACTCCTGCCTCTGAGTCCCGGACTCCGCCTCAGCCCATCGACCCTGTGGCTACACCTCAGCTCCTAGCTCCCTTGCCTCCATCGTCGCCCGGTCGTTCACCAGCTCGTCCATACTCGTCCCTCCGGCTCCACCTTGGTCGGTAGTCGACCCGCCATTGCCTCTGCACTTCACTCCTCTGGCTGTGCCTCATCGCTCTGTCCCACCAGCTCAGTTGGGATCCTTCCTCCCTCCGGCTATGCCTCTTTCCTGGGGCGCTCTGGCTTCGCAGCGGACTCCCGGATCTCCGCCTACGTCTCGCTCGCCTGAGCTATCGGCTCCACCCCTGCCCTCTGGATCCTCACCGTCACCCTTGCTCATCGGCTCTCTGCCTCCATGTCAGCCCCAAGGAGTCGTCAACCGCTCCGCCTCCATGGCTCCTCCCTCCATTGGCTCCACCGTGTCTCCTCCCCCTTCATCTCCACCCTGGTCCATCTGCCCGTTGGCGCGAGGACGTGCCTCGGGGAGGGGGGCCTTACTGTAACACTCTTGTCCTGCCCTGTGTGTTTTTCTGTGTTTTCCGGACCTTTAATTTTCAAAGTCTACATTACCCAAAACCCTTTGCACCTCACCTCTGCCATCATGATTATGTTCAGCACCTGTTCCTCATTGTGTTTGCACCTGCTTCATGTTTGAGAGTGTATTTAGGTTGCCCCTTGTTTGCAGTTCTTTGTCCTGTCTTGATGTAGTTTCATGTCAGTTCCGCACCGTCTGTTGTCGCTAGTGGTATCCGATATTGAGAATATACTTACCGGTTGTTGCCCGTATTGTTTACCTGTTATTTGGAATGATCACCATTAAAACATCCATATCTCACTAACCCTGTGGTGTGCTCTTCTGCCAGTGACCTGCCTTTTGTTACACATCCCTTTCTGACCCAAAGCTGAAAATAACCCAGCATTTTTTATAGTGTGTATATTTTGTTTTGTTTTGCTTTTTTCTGTGTATTATACCCACTCACCTCTTTTGCAATTTCTGTTTATATCAAATGAATATGGCTATTTAAGTTTTCATCTATAAATATGTCAAATGTCCCATTGTTCATTTTCAGAGTGCTTTATTTTTCCATACTGTTTATATAGTGGATTATTTCCAGTGTGTTAGGCATCAAACTACTTTCACGTTTAACAGATTTAAATGATTTGGTTTTGGGATTAAGCAATTGATGTATTATATGGAAACATCAGAGTAGAAGAGGTCAAAGGAAAATCAATCAGGCAGTGTGTTTGGGAAAAGGAATCAGTTTCATTCTCATGAGGATAACTCACCTTTCGTCTCATTACACGGACAAAGTTGTAAATATATTTCAGATCTTTTTACCTTTATCCACATCCCATGTTGTGTATTATGAATAAACTTTGCATGATCATTTTTAATTGATAATTTTTATTACTGAAAAACAGCACATCCCTGTTTATGTAAATATTCAGTTTAGTTTATATTATAGACCATATATTATCTTTATTATTTACATTTTGTTTAGTATTTTATAATAATTATAATCTTCGGAGCTGATCTGACTTACATTTCACTACTGGATGTATATCCTCTATATATGTGACAAATAAAAAATCTTGAATCTTGAAACATTTACTTTTTTTGTCTGCCTGTACATTAAAAAAACCCAGTAAAAGTTCAGATGATGTAAAAACAATGGCTCGGACATAAAGCTGGTGACATTATGTATTAACCAAGGCTAATTCACACAGCAAGTTTAATATATCCATTGATCTATAAATGGTAAAAATACACTGATCCAATGACACACACAACATGTTTTCGCTTTAAAAGACCTAAGAATCCAATGCTATTCTTCAACCTAATGCTAAACATATTTAAAAACCTGTATCTAACCCAAACATCTCCTTACTGTAAACTTATCTTAACCAAGCCTTATCTGAAACATTTTAACTTATAACTTTAAAATCTTATTCTCTCTCTCTAAATGTCCACTGAGACTTATTGCACATAACCATATACAACCCTGACATTTCACTATAATTTTTACAGATTACTGTTGGCATTTCATCACCATTTACATGACATGACATTACATGACTAGCTAGGTATCATTTTTCATCAACTTTTTTATTTTGAAGTATTGCGTCAGAAACGACTGATGTAAATGCAAAATAATTAAAAAAAATGTTGTGTTTCGTACAAAAATGTACGATTACTAGAAAAAAGCAATGCAGAAGCCCCACCCCTGACCCTAACATCACTGGTGCAAAAGCAATTCATACTAAACAATGTACAAATGAAATTAGCCAGAATTAGCCACATCGTAAAATAGATTTAAAAATATGTTTTTGCTGTGAGATTGTGTTGGTCCATATCTGGACCATGTTCTATGCTTACCTTGTTTTATTCACTTTCGTTTTTTTGCGAACTTTGAAAATTCGCTTCACATTTGTTGGATGGAAACCCAGCTATTGATATGTGATTTTCCTGACAAATTTTATTTAATACAATTTGAGCTTTAGGTTGAATCATCACATGTCCCTAACTGTAAAAATCACAAACATCTATTCTGTATGTTCTATATGACATTATATGAACATATCAGACAGCAACCATTTGCTTTTAATTTCTTTAATTAAAATGGTTAAAAATAATGATAAAATCGAATAAAATGAAGGTTTGTAGCACAGCATTTGATTCTGAGTCTACATCATTTTATAAATGAACATGCTGAACGGGGGCAGGAGAAGAACTAAGAAAGAAAGAAAGGGAGAAAGAAAACGTGCACAGTACAGTACAGCATCCTAATGTTTCATCTAGAAAACAGGAAGAGTAACTGTGTCGCTCAAATCAATGTCCTCTAAGGTATCCAGCACAAGTGGCTATCAGAATTCACAACCCAGATTTGGCGCTCCTTGAGCTGGATTTTGTGAAATGATCTGTTCATAAAAACTCTTTCTATGGCTGACCTCCACACTTGGAAGACACTGTCCCTACACTTGAAAATAAGTCAGGTGTGTTATGGCAGGAAACGAACTTTGCACAATTTCTGAAAATATTGTAAAAAAAGTAAATGAAACAAACACTTTAGTTCTCTGTTATCAATAAATTAAGCAAAATACATAATTTTTTGTTGTCGCATGCTAAAACATTCCTAAATCTAAATAACTATTCAGTACACTGACTAAGTCCAATTGTATATCGCACAGGCTTTGACTACCCCATGTCATAATGAAGGTCATTTCTGAATACTGTGTAAATGAGTATTTTACTTGATGTCACCACCATATTTTGGTGAGATTCTTTGCACCTGATCACACATCAGTCCAAGTGCTGGCCAGTACAGTCAGAACATGAGGAAGAGGAGACCCCCACCGTCTTCTGGATGAAAGGGTAATTCTCACCTGCAAAAATCTCTGTCCTTCTACTGATACTGTAAAAAGTTTCAGTACACTTTAAGCAAAGTCAACAAAGTGGCATTGAAATGCAAGGAACTTTCTTCCTGCAGGTGTACCTTTTTGTGTAGTTTGTAGTCCTATAATGTCCTTGTGGACACATATCTGATTTTTTACAATCATCAGTCAACTTATTTTTTGACTGGCAAAAGTATCTTGCAATGATAAAAATTGGTTACTTGCAAATAATATCCTTAAATGACCATTAAATGAATATAGAGTGATATTCACCATTCACGTTCATTCAATCTTCATCCCCTATACTTTTCAAAGAAATTGGATGGTGACTTTCAGTCTTCAATATTCTTCCTTTTGTATTTTAATGTAAAGGACATTTACAAATGAATGGTGACCGAGGCAGTAAATCTCCTACCTAACATCTCCTTTCGTGATCTACAAAATAGCAGGTAGCAGCATTTACAAGTGCAAGCTAGCTTTACTGTGATGCACAGAAAAGCTTTTAGCCTAGAGCTATATTTCTTATCCAGTTTTCTATTGTTTATTCAGTTAAATCTCCAGATGATGACATCATATAAGTTTTTGGATGGACTATCCCTTTAAGGATATATTTCTGTTGGATCAGCCCCCTGAAAATTCCTGATCCATCGAATTCAACATAATAAATAATCTGACATTATAAAATAAAAAATAAATTGACTCTACTAAAAAAGGTTAATTTAGAAAGTGGTTAATTTAGGCTGTAAATATGACAGGTGTCACATTCTCATGTGCTTATGAGGTAGAAGTTGCTAGCTGTAACCATGTGGGGGAGCAGTGGTTCTACACCACCGTCTCTTCCCTTGGTGCACATATAAAAAGAATGAGGTCCTTTGCGATTTGTGTATATCAGAGAACATCGATCTGAGCAGAGAATGACATGACTAGGTCCCCTCAGTTGGCAAAACTGCTAAAGTGTACATCTTTTTGACTGTCTGGGCTATTAAAAATAAACATTAAATCATCAGTCGTCTGTTATTCAGTTTAATGTCTCTGCAGATCGTGTTTGACATTGTGTAGGATAACAGTGAATGACTTTATTAATGGATTGATCTGTATCATGAGGTAAGACAGAAATTAGACAATTATTCTGGTAATTGTTGAGAGATCACAGTGGAGAGAGAAAAGGAAATTATTTGGGGGGTAGGGAGGGGCTGGGACATGTCGCAGGTCAGATTCAAAATTGCATCAGCCATGTACAGTAAGCAGCACTGGTCCGAATACTGTGCTGATGCTATACACAAGCATTTGTTTGATTGAGCTGGGGGTAAATATTAACACTAATATAATCAGTTATTTCTATAAAACAATGTTTCAAATTGTTAATAAGAGTAAATCTGGTGGTCTGCAGTGAATTATTGGTGGAGATTTAAAACCAATCAGTAAACTGGAGAAATAATGAGAGGATGGTATACTTCAGCAATTCTAGAACATCATTCGCCCAGAATGGCTAATTTTGTTGACTTATTTTATCATTTACATAAGAGAAGATATTTTGAAGAACGCCTTTAACATCCATAGTATGGCCCAAAACTCACAATTATGAATATCTTCTCTTGTATTACCAGTCATTTACTCTACATGTAGTACTAGTATTGTAGTACTCAACCATTTTTTGATGGTCTCGACTATCTTTAGTCTCGGTCTCGACTACAACACTAGCAGGTACTTCCTGATACTTTCACACTCTGACTGCAGTCTATATCTGTAACTAGCATGTACCGTTGGTCCAGTGGACTGTGCACTGACATATTTCGTAAAGTTGGTTAGAATCCTTTCCCAGCACCTGTACCCCTTCTCTCATCCCATGATTTAGTGTTTCTCTACACTGTATGCAAAAAATAATTCGCGATTGCAACATTTTTACAGTGTGGTGTACCCTACAAATCTTTTGCACTGAAATGGTTGAAAAACATAGACATTAGTGGACTGTGCTAAAGACAAAATCACTGTAGCCTTTCCAATGTCACCAATATTTAGATTTGCTTAAAGCGCTGTAATAGGTTTTGATTTAAACAGCAGCGAATTTCAGGGGTATCTTAATTGTGTCAAGAGCATGTGCTGCATGCTGCCCCATCTCTAATTAGGTAACAAGTCCCAAATAGCTTGTACCTTAATGGCTTGTTATGAAATCCCATATCAAAAGTGATGTATGAAAGATTTTAATTGATAATAATAAACTTTCTGTATGCACCTGGTACTGTATGTATGCACCTGTGCGTAGGCGCTTGCTGTGTGTGTTTCTGTAAAGAATGCTGGAGCTGTCTCCCTTGATAAATACTCCTGTCTCTTACTTCGTACTGTCAAAGAGGAAAACCGCACTACATTTCTCTCTCATAACCAGCTGTGAATCAGCCTTGCGTGAACACACACACCAATTCCAGTATGTTTATTTGCTGTGCACTGTAGTGTGAAACAAGCTCTCACACCTGTCGAAACTTTTAACCCCTCCTCTTTTCTGCTGCCTCTCTTGGTGGTATAAGATATGGTACAGCAGTTACAAAAATCCCCCCTCTTGCACATAATCATTTAGAGCTCTTCTGAACTGAGCTGCAGATTATATCTTAACGTTCGTGGTTCTTTAATATTTTCCAAAACATCTGAAAACCTTGGAGCTCCAAGGTTATTCCATAAATAGCAGGTAACTACAGAAATGTCCACTTTTGGTATGGCAAAATGTCCTAAAATGTATTCTTTTTCTAACATTTAAACTTAGACCACATTATTAGATTACCCTTTGACTTTATGAATACCCATCAATGACAGCTTAATGATGGCTTTTGGTCTTTTTTTGTGCATTTATTTAAAGAACTAAATCTGAATGGAGCCAAAACTGTAAATGGTCGTCACTGGTGTTACTGAGTGACAGAAACACTAGTGACAATTTCCTGGAAAAATGCATAAAAAAATAACTGCTGAAATGTATCAAACCACATATTGTCAATCTTTGTATACTCACTAAATTATTGTAGTTTCCCTAACAATAAAGTAGGTCAGAACAGTGAGTTATGAAATCATGTGATAGGCTTAATGAGAATGTTTCTGCTAACTGGAAGGAGACAATGGACTAACCATGAGACTTTCTTCATAGATATTCTAGAAATAGGAAGTCAAGTAATGTCATCTGTGTGATTTTTATTTGAAAAAAAAGATTTTGGTAACACTTTAGAATATGAATCCATTATTAATGAATAACTACACAGGAACAAATGAGTAATTCACTATAAAGAATCTATAGTAACTACTGCTAATTAACTTTGATTAACAAACTAGTAAGTAATAGCACACATAGCGCTATTGCACTACTACAATAAAACATAACTACGATGATGATGCCATACTTCATCTCATCATCACACAAATCAATTAGTAATTTCTTTAGAAGAATGTAGTAACACTTAAGTCATTACTAGTGGGTTACCATGATCTTCACTTTAAAATACTGATCCAAATCATTAGTAATACCTTTAGAAGAGTATAATAACACTTGAGTCATTACTAGTGGGTTACCATGATTCATATAGTAGTTTGTTAATTAGAGTTTCTTGTTAATTAACGGTAGTTACTAGATTCTTGATAGTGAATTACTCATTTGTTCCTGTGTAGTTATTCACTAATAATGGATTCGTATTCTAAAGTGTTACCGAGATTTTTATAATACCAGTAACACCAGTGATACAACTTCAGGAGACAACTATACTTTCTGTATGTATTGTATAATATTTATTCAGCATTTTGTTGTTTTTTGGTCATTTACATCATATATTTGTCATATATGCATCATTGATTTTGAAATGGTAGAAAAACCTGTTTTTGATCTTAAAATACAGCACTTTCCATTTGTGCATGACTGTGGGGACGAGCACTTCTGTGGTACTTGGAATTCTATATAATTTATTAACATACAAATATTGTCACATTGATGGCTCAAGAAGTTAACATTGTTCAAATGACATTGTTTCATTTTTAAATATAAAGACATTGTAACCCTAAAATGTTTTTCAGGTCTAATATTACTGTATAAAGGCTAGGGACAGAAAAATTGACATTTCCATAGAATGACCCAGCTATGCTTTAGTATTTTTGATGAATGCACGATTTTATCAGACAAATAATATATTATACAATAATATATTGATCTTACTACCCTATCATGCCATTGGTAGGGCCAAAGAGACATCTCCCCAAACTAATGCCATTGGTTAAGCCTATACACGTATGTTGCGTGGTTAGGAAAAATGCATGTTGCTTGTATTTTATGTGGTAATCAACCAACAAAGGGCTTACTTAATAGATGTCCCTGCATATTAAGTTGTGCTAAGTATTTTAACATGAAAATAAATTCCCCACTTCAGCTTTGAATCTGAACGTTAAAATTACATGCCACAGTCACAACAGCAGCAAGAGCGAAATGCGAATATTTCACGCCTTGCTGAGTTCAGCAAGCTTCTCGAACAAACCCCAAAGGAACATTCTCTTACTCTCAAGCTCCCAGCAGTTCTCTCCTCCTTCATTTTCTTCCCCCTCTTCCTTCCTTCGGCTTCTTCCATCCATCGCTCTTCACAGTGCATGAGGAACAGGCTAGGCAAGTAATGAGGCACATTAGCGCTCGCTCCAGATAAAAGCAGAACACTGGTGAAGTGTTTAAGATCCCTATCGCACACAGAGAGGAAAGGAGTTTTAGAGGACTGGACACATCAGGGGAGATCACAGATAGAATAAGACACTTTGAACACAGATCCAGGGTCAGTGGTAAACTATACTATAGATGCTTTAGCTTAGAGCCAGAGAACAAGACATTGAACAGAATGCTAAGAAGAATTCTTTTAAAATTCAGCTATTGGGTAAACATTAGAAAGGTGTGTATGTGTGTCAAAGGGCTTGGAAGTATTGAAAGTCTTCCACAATGAAACTGAAGGAATGTGAAAAGTCTCTTCAAAACTTAGATTTCTTACCCATTTTCTAAAGGGCAGGTGCTAGTGCTGATTTTCAAAAGCTTTTGGATCATTGCCATCCAACAATAACTGGCAAATGAAAGGGATCAATTCTTCAAGCACATCCCCAGGTTAGAAAAACATCCAGATGCTATATAAGTCAATCCTCACAGAGGCTTTTAGAAACATGGGTTTAGGTTAATCCAGTGTAAATGTTTGGTTGGGGAGATTCAATGCAGTGTGAAAGTGAGGTTAAAGACCTGCAATTTAACCATCTTGGGGGACACCGGTTTATTTTAGAGAGGCTTTCAGGCAGTATGTTTTTTCATTATTCATGTGTGGTCATTAATTTTCCAAAATTCATGTGCCCTCATAATCTTTAATCAAAACGCTGACCCCCCCCCCAAAAAATGACTTTTCCTTTTCCCTTACTTCCTGTGATGAGGAATGGTGCAAGGGCAGAGCTTTATTCATCAGAGGGTGCCGATGGTGAGTCCATTGGGGAATAGTCTTGCGTAACTTTGGCTGCTTTCATTGGCAAAGGCCTGCCCAAGATTTCATATTACTGACAGGTAAAGCAACCAATCATGTTTCGTTTTGTGCCGCGTCATGTTCAGAGGCATGGAAATGTCCCCACAGTAACAAATCGGTATACATTCACAAATGTGTCAAAAGTTAATAGAAACAACATTTATGAGTATATGCCGTGAACCTCACATACTTTTACGAATTTAGCGTTTAGTCGATCGTGATGAATTCTTATTGCAACACAACAGCTTACTTCTTCGATTAGATGGCTTCATGTTGTTTCCAGGCGGACTGTTAAAGAAAGCCCCGGAAATCCTTTGGAATTCAATCAATCAGCTGACGACTTTGAACTCGCGGAAGTGTTTCCAAGAGAGTGTGCCTTATGCATCAGACGTGTGACGTTTGAGGCTGAGACTAGGTGGGGAACAATCCTCCACGATGCAAACTCGCATTCAAATCTGCAGATCTGATTTCAGAAGTCGTTTCACCCGGACGTAGGTCACGATATGGAAAAGAATATGATAGTTACTTTCGTTTCATGCCGACTTTAAGCGCTTTATGATTCCATGTGGTAAGAATTTGATGCTTTTATGTCATGTCCTTAATAATATTAATATAATATCTAATATAATAGATTACCTTGAACATCTCTGTCTTTTATCTTTAAATTTAAATAATTTTCTCACCACGCTGAAATAACTAATACAATAGTTTAAGAGGTTTTTGATGGACATATTATTTTCCTTGCATAATGTTCTCTCACACTGTAATTGTTGCATTTAATAGCTGTATTAAACAAGGCTGCTGCACTACACCCACACACAATACATATGGACACACGCACACTCATCATTGACAGGGAATGGGAAACAGGATTAGTAGTGAACTGTTGAGCTCTATCTCTGCACTTGAACATACAGCATTATTGATGGATCATTGTTGAAACTAAAATGTGCTACTAAGGACTTTTTCCCATCTATTAGCACAAATAAGACTAAGGTGATCGAAGTGCAAATGAATGCTCAAGCAAATAACACACATTCATTACCCTTGATTTGCATGTTAGCACTGTCCAACTTTGTTTATTTGTCTCTTCTCTGTAAATCTTGAGATGAGCTTTTAGGATCTACTGCATACAGGCCATTTTACATGGCTGTGTTGTGGGAAGAGGCTGAACCTTATGCGCTTGGTCCACTGTGCTCATGTGATGAGTTGACCTGAAACTGTCTCCATATTGCCAGTTGAAGTTGAAAAAAACATGCTATGACCTGCACCCTGATCTTTCGGAAGCAGGTCACGATAAAACAAAACAAAGTGGAAGAGGAAAAACTAAAACTTAAAATTGCAATAACTTATGAAGCTTAGGGTTTTCGAGGTGCTATACCCACTAGAGAGCTACATACAGCTCAGCTCATAACAAATAGAGCTTCAATAAGGACTATGAACAAACAGAATAAAATATGAATCAAAACAATGTCTGTTATTCAGGCGAACAGTCTTTCCAGTGCAATCTCTCTAACGTCTATACTGAATGTACATCGCTGCTTAATAAAATGCATAGCTGGCATATGTTGTGCTTAAAATGATAGTGTACTAAACAGGGATCCAAATTAGCTCAACCAGCAAAATCTTCATAGTCAATCGGCTCCAAGAGAAAGCACATGCTGGTTAATCGAGTTTACAACATGTCAAATACATTCATATGATGAACATGGACATAACTGATTTACAACTTACCAAAACTGAACCCTTCAATAAAATATATTTTAAGCAACACTGTTAGAAAAAATATTTTAAAAAAGGACCCAAGCTGTCACTGGGGCAATAAATCCATTTTTTATTTTTTTCAAAATTCATGTTTTTTATTATGTTATCATGTTTTTATTGTGTTTTATTGTGTTAGTTAGCTGTATTTTTTTAGTTATTATGGCATAAATCAAAACTTAACAACTGCAGTTTGATTGATATTAATTGGAACGCACAATCAAAAACATGATTTTTTAAATTTTTTGAAAAAGGATTTATAGCGTTTTGAAACCAAACTCTTCAGATACAGCAGCAGAAAGAAAAAAAAGAGACCACTCTAACTTTTAATTTTAAGCCAACATTTCTAGATTTGTGGTCATTCCAGTCTAGTGTCTGTTGAATTTCAACAAAATCAAACCTCAGGAGTGACATCCAACAGCAATGTGAAAGACTGACAGCATGAGACAGCAGTAAACAGGTTATCATATAAAAAATATTTTAAAACTTTTCCTAAATACATGTATATGACTGTTGTGTTGCTTAAAAGTGAATATGAGCTTAGTATTTGAGGTCTGAAAAAATACAGAGCATCTTTTCTGTTATTTTGACCTGTTTCTCCAGGTCTCATTTTCTGCAAATAAATGCAAATTTGAGAGAAATGAGGTCAGTAGTTCACAGAATGAAACAAGAATGATAATTTTACCTAAAGACCTACCTAGTAATTTCAGAAAAACTGAAATGATGCTTTAAAACAGTCTCTTAATTATTAATTACACATATATAATATAGGGTTGTCAAAATACTATAAACATATGTTACGATACTATACCAGCTGAAGAATCACTAAATCAAAAATTATCCTAATGCTGTGCCATGTTCATAATTCAAATGTCCTACACATAGATCTAGATGAAAACATTTTGTATTTATTATGGTAAACTGTATTATACTGTATATATATATATATATATACAGTATTACCACACTTACACTACAATATTATTAACTATATTAATTGGATAAATGGTAAATACTGTAGTATACGTATGGTAAGAATCAAAACACTAGGAATTTTAGTAATGTTTACTCTAATGTAAACATTCATAATGTTTATTTTATTCATAATGCGTATATGCAACATTACTTGCGAAACTATATACTACTGTTTAAAAAATACAAAATCACAAGTATTTTGATGCTTTAGCATCGCAATGCTACTGTAGCACCGGTACACTGTGCAACCCTACACTGTTAAAAAAAATCTGTAGAAATTACAGTATTACTGGCAGAGGTTTGCCAGTAACTTACTGTAGATATATATCTATCTAATTTATTGGCAACAGTTTGTTTAAAGATTAATGAACATTAACAAGTCTTTATAATTACAGAAAAACTATAAAATAAAATCCTCATGCAAGCATTTTTGGGAACCAAAAATCAAAAAAAAAAAACAGAAAAAGGTTGATGAGAAATTTTGGTTCCCAGAATGCTTTTGCAGTTTTTTCCCCCAAAGACCCAATTACTCAAAGGTTCTACTAAGAACCACTTCTTTATTTATAATCTAAAGAAAAAAATCCACTACAAAGAACTTTTTGTAAAAAATTTCCAATGTAAAGAATTATTTGTAGAACCATTCAGGCAAAAATGTTTCCTTTATGGCACCATGAAGCACTTTTTTTAAGATGTAATATGGCACAGTACTGAATAATGAATAATATGCCAAAGGCTTATTGAGTTGACAATACTGTTTAGTTTTTCTGTGCCGCTTCTGACAGCAAAGTCTTGCATTGCGGAAACTAATTTTGTTTCTTGACGCTAAATAACTGAATGATATGGATCCTCGTCCTGCTTCACCGCTGCCTTTATTTATTTTGACACCTACACGCTTCTCTGGAGTGGCTTTGCTTCCTTTTGCATGATGCCTCCGAATAAACTACAGGAGAGACGATGACATTTTTGAAATCTGACAGCGGAAGCTGAAACGTAGACAGGTTCACTGTGGCATATTTCTTGGCTTAACAGGTAAACAATGAATAAACTTGAAGGCATCTGTATTAAAGCTGGGCAGAACACTCTATAGTTGGTTATAAATATAGAAAAAATACAGATAGACCTGAAATGACAGTCACCACAAAAGGGTAATATTAAAAGGCCAGGAAAGCATGACGGACTCCAACCATCCAAACACAGGGGGTCACCCTCAGTTAATGTGATGCATACTGCTGGTGACAAGATCTCAAAGGTGGTTTTAGAGGAGTTGAGACATTTATTACAGCCTAGTAGGTAATGTATGGTGTATAATTAAATCATATGAGAACTAAGTGAGAAAAGTCTCTTGTGAGGAATTGAGCCCTTACAACTTGTACTTTATATAGTGATGAGTAATGCTGATGATAATGAGAACAGCAGCTAAAAATATTTATTGTAACTAAATGATTATTACAGCAGGTATTTTAACAACTGTATTAAAATATTTGTATTCTTTAGTGTACAAGTCATCATAACACAGTGTGGAACTGTCACGAGCTAATACAAATAGGAAAAGCATGAAAAACAGTACCCTTGTATATCTATATAAAAGTAGGGTCACTATGACTAAACTCCACTTAACCATAAAGATAATTTTAAGTAACATTTTATCGAGATTGAAAGAGTTTGTGTGTGACAGAGAGAGATTCAAAATAACATGTTAATGATGCCTCAAACCATCTGTTTAATAATAAAGGAATCCTCTGTACTTTCTCTCTATCTCTCTCTCTCTCTCTCTGCAAAACTTGTGTGTATAAGTCCATATGGAGCTAATGTAGCATGAGACACTGGCATCTTAAGTGGTTTTTAATCACAATACTGACATTCACTCAGTAAATAGTTACAGGTTGCAAGCAGAAAGCATGTAGAAAGAATGATGATAGGGAAAAGATTTATGAGAAAAAATGATGGTGGGGTTTTAGTTTCAGGGTAAATACCCTGAATGTAACTTAAATATAAAAAATCTTTAACCCCTCCCCCTATGCATTCTTTTTCTTATTACATGGTGCTCTGGAATACTTGATTCTGATTGGCCAATCGCTACATTCCAAGATATTTCCAGATAACAACCACTCAAAACTAATAACACATGGTAACCCGGATGCTTTATTACACAAAAATTAAATACAAATATGTCATAAAATAACTTATATGACATTATATTTACAAATGATTACACCAAATTGCGTGTTCCTGGCATTTGAACGTCATGTCTTACCTTAAAACTGAAAGTAAACACGTTTTTCGCACCGAAGGTCTACATTCGTTAAAAATGAGCTAATAGAAAAAATGATATGCTACAAATGAATAAACATTGTAACGGTTACAAACTTGTTACCATGTTTTGATGGTTTTTTTTCTGTTGTAATTTCACTACATACTATGAGGGGGCAGTAGCCAGCTATACTCTCCGTTTGAAAAGGGGTAGTGGGAGTAGAGTAAGTCAGCATTGCAATGGAGGAAGTCAGCATGGCCGATGGCTCCAAACAACCATTTGTCCTGATTGGGAAACCTTGTGTTTGATGCTAAATCTTAAGTAAGCAATGATTATTTCTTATATAAATCACCACACCTTCCGATTATATGTATATTTAGTTTCTTAATGTGATTTATTTTGATTTCATTTATAGAAGGACTATATTCTTTTTTGTTTTGTAGGCCTATGTTTTAATCTATGTCAGTAAAGCTGATGTAAAGGGTTTAAAGGCTGTGAATTATGAACACTTCTGAAACCGTGATTACGAACTGCCAGTCTTGCTAACCATGTGTCTGGAACTACGCTAAGGAACACAGCTACACTGGGAATGTTTTTGGATTACTTACTCAGCTTGTGGGATTTTTATGAACTTTGACTCATCTACCGCTGTAAATGGATAATGGTCAGTGTTACACTCTTCAACATTAATCATCCTCATGGACAATCAGATTAGGGTTTTTCTAAATTCTAATGGTGATGATTTGTATTGTTTGTAATGTTGTGTATGTTTGTTATACTTATGCCAACGGTGTCGCAGATAAAAACAGACTCCTCTGAAAGAGAGATGCTTGTTTAATGACAGAATGTAATTATTAAAAGGTTTAGTGAATGCTTGCCCATCTGGTTTACTGATCCTGTTTATGCTGTAACACCAACATTGGTTAGTGATCCCTCCCTAAAAACAGATATATAAGCAAAGCTCTATATGAAGAGAGTGGCGGTTATAGAAATGGTGCCCGAACAGGGACATTTAACGTTTTGTTTGTAAAGCTAAATAGTTTTAATTTCATTATGGCAAGTCAGACAGCTCATTGAGTGACCAAGAAATTCTAGCATCTCTTAACATTGTGCTGAAGGATACTGCTAAAGACTGGTGGCAAGCTGAAAGAAGGAAAGTAAAAAGTTGGAGGAAGTTTAAAGATGTTTTTTTAAGATCATTTCTAAGTGAAGATTATGAGGAGGTGGCATCAAGACGACTAGTGGAGAGAAAGCAAGGACCTAAGGAGAGCATAAGAGATTTTGCATTTCACTATCATGCTCTGTGTCTGAGATGGAGGAAGAATATGTCAGAGAAAGATATTGTTCTGGCTATATTACGTAACTGCAATCCCCATCTGGCAAGTTTGCTAAGAGGTATAGTGACAAATGTTGGTGAGCTGGTTAGGATCGGAACACAAATTGAACATGACTTTGATGAAGCTAAAAAGTATTGGAGTCAGGTCAATTCGGAAGAGCAAAGGAAGAAACACCTACCAGCAAGTACCAGAGTTGTGCAGTCGGTTGAGATGCCACGCCAAAGTGTAACCAAGACTGTCAATGTGTCAATAGTTTTGCGTGATAGGTTTTTCCTAGCCATGGTAGATACCGGGAGTTCCTTTTCACTAATTCAAGAGTCAGTCTGGAAGAAATTGAACAAGGGAGAACCGAGTCAGCCAAGTAAGGGACAAACATTTGTGTTAGCCAACGGGCAAAAGCAAGCAGCTACTGGAAAGGTGACATGGCAATGTACAGTGCAAGGCCAACAATATACTCTGTTCATTTTGAAAGACAGAGACTTAACAGTACCCGTTATTTTAGGAATGGATATTTTGTCACAGTATGGCATTGTGTTGGACTTTGGTAAGGCCCAATATGGATTACAGTCCGCAAGCAACAAGGATACTATCCAGTTTTTTCCTTTTTTGACAAGATGTTATTCCTTTAGTCTATTTCTACTTGGCCATACCCACACCTGACATTGATGAGGCAGTGCGTGAGTCCATTCAAAGGTTAACAGGTAAAGCAGAGACTACCTCACTATTTAAAGAGAAATTGGAAAATCTGTTGGTTGACTGGCCTACGGTTTGCTCTAAAGAAGTTGGCCATTCTAATGTAGTCAAGCATCGAATTATAACTACTGATGAACTCCTGGTAAGGAAAAGAGCATATAAACTCTCCTTTGACAAACAGAAATGTGTGGACAATGAAATTCAAGACTTGCTGGACAAAAAGATCATTCAACCATCTGTTTCACCATGGGCATCCCCTGTTGTTGTTGTCCCCAAGAAGGATGGAAGTTTTAGATTGTGCATTGATTACAGAGGGTTAAATGCCAGAACACATCTTGATGCATACCCCATGCCACAAATCCAAGAAATACTGGAGTCATTTTATGGTGCGGAAGAGGATAGTGTACCGAAAATGGCATTTGTGACGTCTGCAGGCTTGTTTGAATTCCTGCGTTTGCCATTTGGCCTCAAAAACTCAGCGGCCTCATTTCAGAGACTTATGGAGACTGTATTGAGAGATCTCAAAGGCAAGTGTTGTTTGGTGTATATAGATGATGTAGTCGTGTACTCCAAAAATGAAGAGGAACACATTTACAATCTCACTCAAGTATGCCAATGTTTGCATAATGCGGGACTTGCCCTTAACCTTGGGAAATGTAGCTTCATGCAGCGTAATATTGCTTACCTAGGCCACATTATCTCAGCAGAAGGAGTCAAGATAGATCCTAGTAAGGTATCGGCCATCAACAATTTTCCTATTCCACAGTCTCTTAAAGATGTGCAGAGATTCCTGGAACTATCATCGATTCATCCCACATTTCTCAACAAAGGCAGCACCTTTACATGCCCTCAAACAGAAAAAGTCTACGTGGATGTGGAAAGAAGAGTGTCAACAAGCTTTCAATGTCATAAAACAAGATTTCACTAAAGCACCAGTTCTCTTACCTCCAGATTTTAGTAAGGCATTTCGGGTGCAAACGGTGAGGCAGGATTGGGTGCAGTACTTACTCAAGAAATGGAAGGTGAAGAAAGAGTAATTTCATATGCATCCAAACTACTCAGAGGAGCAGAGAAGGTGTACTCGGTATCTGAGAAGGAGTGTTTAGCAGGGGGCAGTTGAAAAGTGGAGGCCATATCTGGAAGGTAGAACATTTGAGGTCAATACCGATCACTCTGCACTTACCTGGGTATTTCAACATCCCAAACTGTCATCACGGCTTACACGCTGGACGATATGAGTGCAAAGATACGATTTTACAGTCAAATATCGTAAAGGCCAATGCAATGTAGTACCTGATGTTTTATCCAGAGCACCAGAACAACTGACATCAGATTTTATTGCAGTAGTAAGCACTTCAAAATCCAGCAAACTACCTACCAACTTACCAGTGGAGATAGCATATGTCTTTGCAGCACAGCAAAAGGACCCAGAGATCCAAGAGCTGATCTTAAAAGTAAAATCACAGATGTCTCAAGACATAGCTCATGTACATTACATGATAGAGAATGGTCTTTTGTTCAGGAGTGTACCAGACAAACAGATGGGACAGAAACTGCAACTGGTTATCCCTTCAGATCTAGGAAAGAGTTTTTACATTATGCACATGACAATCTGTTGAGTGGACATTTAAGAAGGCTTAAAACACTGCTTAGATTACTGGACATGGTATATTGGCCAAATGTAAGAACGGATGTATGGAAACATTGCAAAGATTGTATTACTTGCCAAAAGTACAAACCATCATTAAGTTATCCGGGCATCTTCAGTCTACACCGATTGTCGAACCAGGTCATATGATTGGAGTAGATTTCATAGGACAGTTTCCAAAGAGCGTTCGGCAAAATGAGCATCTTTTGGTTGTGGTGGATTATTGTTCCAAGTGGGTGGAATTGATCATTGGTTAGTGATCCCTCCCTAAAACAGATATATAAGCAAAGCTCTATATAAAGAGAGTGGCGGTTATAACATGAACAAGAATGAACAATTTGTGTGATAATATTTTTTAATATTTGGGTGAACTATCCCTTTAAGTTGCTTCTTCATTTTGTGTAAATATTCTTTCCTTTGGATTCTCTTTTGGGAAATGTATTTTCTGTATCTCGACATTCGCCTGACCTTCTGAGAATAGAGTCTTTTCATCATGCATTCAAACTCAAATTCACAGTTCATTGTGACCTCTTGCACAAGTGCTAATTGAACTAGCAGCAGAGTGTCTTTCACCTCCTGCTTCAAGACTGTTCTTGAGATCAAAGATAAGAAGGAATGAAAGAATTTGCTTCACTGCTTCATGCACAATTCTGATGAGAATTTGTTATTACTGTTTTTCCACAGGAAGCAGGAGTCCCCTGTGAGATTATCTGCTCCCTGATTGGAGCAACAGTAAGATGTCATATTTATGTAACATATCAAGCATAAAACATATGCCCTAACACACACAGAGCTTTCAGATCCATTAAGACCCGACAAATTAAATGAAGACCTCTGCAAACATTAAAAACAACAGGCTAATCAACAAAAAGGGACTCTATTTCCATATGCTGGATGGAATTGTTTTGAAAATCTAATAAAATTAAAATAATATAATGTGCCTTTAAAAATATCTTAAAATATTTATCCACTCATTTCTTTTCTGTTTGTCTACTGATTAATAATTCAGATTGTGATGGTTATTGGTGACTAAGGGGTGACTAAGAACACCAGTAAGCATGCCATGTCTGTATCATGAATCCTTATTTCAGTGTTTACATGACAACAGCCTACTCTGCCATTTGGAAATGGTTGTAAAAAACAAGTTTAATAGCACACTCATTTGGTTTTAATATCAAATATTGTCTTAGTGCAGTCCATTTAGCATACTCAACAATATAGGATTGCTCTAAAGTAACAATGAAGACAATAAACAATTAATGAAATTTCACCGCTAACTCTCAAATGGACTATTGTTCCTAAGATTCTGCCATGTCTATGGCTGGCACCTGTAAAGGGATTTGATTTTCCAACATATGATGCTTATTGACAATGACTTATTGCATGTGTGTAATCACATTTGTATCTGTACATTTTTGTCCTTAGATCTACCCATTGGACAATGGGATCATTATTAATGATCATATCTGCTATTAGCCTATATGAGCATTTAACTGAGTGCTTAGAAGGTTTGTCTTCAAACACATTAAATTAAAAGTTTTCCAAATCTTGTTCACTCCTCAAGTTTTTTTGGGGGGTGGGAAAGTATTCTTCCAGTTTTGCATATAGTGTTTGTATACGGAATGCTTTAGGCTAAAATGTTGTAATTTATCCTCCATTATGTAAGAAATTCAGATACTTGGGACATGGGACTCTTGAGATACTGTAGAATTCAGCCTACAACAGCTGAAAAGAAAAGTGCATTCTTTATGTTCTCTCCATGAAAACGGCCAAAAAATCCCTGCTGTGCAGTTTTGAATTCAAGCCATCTAGTACTTCAGCAAAAGCTTGAATTTAAAGTTTAAAATATTCTTTTCAAGGTGGATTTTAAACAGGTTTGCTGGCTCTCCCAAGCTATATTTAAGAATTCACTCTTCACAGCTCTGTTCCCTATTTTATAAAGGTTATAAGTCATGTATCTAATTTAATTTCAATACTAAACATAAATAAATACGTAAATAAAGTAAAAGTAAGGCATAACATCCTGATCAGGGCTTGCCATTACACCTTCCAAAATGTCAAATGCGAATAGATTTCTGCAGTGACTTCCAGTAGCCACTTGGGTTAAATTGTATATTTTGCTGTGTTAAACTTCATGCGTGCTGTGTTGACCGTGTGTACCACGAGAGCAATTTGAGAGCTGCTCCGCATTCTTGCGAATCGTTCTCATGGTATTTTGTTGCAATTCTCCGGCAGGTCTGTCCAGTGCCGCATGAAGTTAAACACACCTTGCAGCCGCCTTAAAAGACATCTCAAAAGAATTGCCTTGACACAACACAACACTACTACACCCATAGGCAAAAATACATCAAAATTTATTTTAAAATAATATACCAAATACCTTATTTTTAACTGTTTTAAAAAAAATACAAACTATTTTTTTAAATACTAAAAAATACCTTTACAAGCGAGCATGAAATTTCTTAGCAAACCCTCCATCAATTGGCCTATTTGATCTATCCCTTCACCATTACACTTACTCAGTTGATTAAGTAAACAATGTTTGATAGCAACAGCTTTTCTCTGTCCAAGTCATGCAATAAATCTGACATATGCAACCAGTTAACAGATATTCAAATTTTCACATATGCCTGTTATCTCCCAGATGAGGGTTAGTTAGTAACAAAGGGCCTTTTTTGCACCAACACTCAATGACAAACAAGTCATTCATAAGAAGACAACTGATGGCACTTGTATTCATAGCAACTAGTTTCTAACTAATTAATAATTTGTTGTTAATCATAATCATGTGACAATCGTGACAATCATGTTAATCATGGTATGCAAAATCATGGATCTAATAAACAGCTCCTTGAATTAAGGTACAATATTCAGCAATCAAATATTGATTTATCAATATTTATCAAGCTAAAAAAAAAAACATTTTAGCATTTTAAAATACATTTTCAAAAAGTAGCTACAGAACTTGTCAAGAAGTATCAGAGCAGGTATTGCATGCAAAACATTCAACAAAAGCAGTCAAACGTATAGCATTTAGGCATCTTCGATGAGGCTGATTTTAGGGGCTTTTTCATGCCTTTGGTTTATGAAAGTGGAGAGTAGACAGGAAAGTGTTGGGCGCTACATGCCAGCGCACTAACCATAAGGCTATTGGCACCAACATAAACGCTCTATATTTATCCTAGGCTTATGCAAAAATATATGGGAATCTTGCAGCCTGCATGTTTCTTAACTTTACCACCTTCATCCATATATTTCAATTTTCTGTTCTGCTCTCAACAAGTCTGGGCAAACCACAGAGTAGGCACCAGACAGAGGCCACATTTTTATGATGTCATTACATAGACTTCTTACAAAGTAACCATTTTATCAACCCTATCAAATACAAATTATAAAATACTATTTTGTATTTGAAATACATGTATCATAAATACTGCCATCCCTGACTACACGAAGAAGTCCTTGTGGCGAAGTGAACCTGAGAAGATATGTGACAACACATACAAACACATTAATGGGATGATGATGATGGAAGATTATAGTAGAATATCATTGCATTTCAGACTGAATGCCATAATTTAAACGAATATTTTATGTCCTGTAATATTTTATTTATGTCCTGTGCCTTCCAAAGAAGATATATTACATAAATATATTTTGACCACTTTACTTAGCGAGTGCTAATTTAGCCTTTTGCACTTTGGTTTGGTGTCTAATATGACATGACAAACAATAGCCTAAAATATTTTTGTTGTCATTATTATGCATTGCTCAACTTAAATAGCTATACACTTACGCTTGCATGAAATGACAAGCTACTCCTTTTGTGTCTTGCAGACTGCATGTTTTCATAAAATACAGCTCAATAATAACATAAAATTATTGTAACGTGCTTGTGTATGTTGCTGGAGCAGACACGACAATGAGAGTTTCCAAGAAACGGGATATACTGAACAGAGAACAACCATACGCACAAAATTACATTCAAGACTAGACAATTAAGGCTCAAAGGAACAGGCATGGAATATATACAGAGTCCGTGATGGGGGTAATGGCTGACAGGTAGTGTTGCTTTCGTCAACGAAAATTATGAGTAAATATCATCGTCAACGAACCTTTAATCACGTGACGAAAACGAGACGAGACGCAACGTATACATGCTGGTCATGTGCAATATTGTTGACGAATAAAAACGAGACTAAATGTGGTTTACAAAATAAAAACTATGCTAAAATGTCTCTTCATTTTCGTTGACCAAAACGAGACGAAACGAAATGCGCGTTGGCAGAGCGTTTCCTGCGCGCAGCCATTGTGCTTTTATACTGGAAGCGTAAACAGCGCGCACCGCGCTGCCTGGGTAGTACTACAACAATGCAAAATCTGTCAATACCCCATTACATTTTGCGACCGCGTCGCTACCTATTTGAGCGCGGTTGCCGCGCGTCTACATTTAGAATAATGAATATGCTTGCACAAAAGACACGAAATGTTGGCTTTAAACGTTAGCCACTGGAGCTGAAAACGACGGAGACAAACGTGTTACTAGCGCGCGAGAGAGAGAGAGAGAGAGATCTGATTGTAACAGAACGACTAGGAATTTTACATTTACACATTTAGCAGACGCTTTTATCCAAAGCGACTTACATTGCATTGCATTGTATTGTATTATACATTTTGTATAGTAAGCAAATGAGGGTTAGGTGCCTTGTTCAAGGGTACTTTAGCCATTACCTGCCAGCCCTGAGAATTGAATCAGCAACCTTCTGGTCATGAATCCAACTCTCTAACCACTGGGCCACAACTGCCCCTAGGCAGACAGATGGTTAGTTCAACAACATCAAATTCAATATCAGATGGAACATATACTGTCCTGGATGGTCTGGAGATTGCAGACGCTCGGTGATGGTGGTGGAGAGTGCTGGTGTGATGAGGGTGGGTGATACGATGAACACTGAAGACACGAGGAACTTTGAATACACTCACGACGATGGAGACTTGGAAACACAGAAGACTTGGAATCACAGAAATTTTGCTATAACAACAGACTGGACGTGCATTAGTCCTTACTTATGTACTTTATGTACTGGGATATTTCAAGATGATGGAGAAAAGTGCATAATTTTACCTTTTTGAAAACAAAAGCAATCCAATAAGAGCACCTCTCAGTAATGCTTTAACTAAGCTTGACTCACTCTTGATCACAAACGCATTCACAGTTTTACCTAAAAAGAGAGAAAAAAAGAGTGGCATGGTGACAGTGGTCGATAAAATCGCTTCTCTCTTGAGTCCTCAGTAAGTGAGTTGGCTCTTTACCACTGCTCTGATGGCCAATCTTGGTGAAGAAGTACCCAAATGTATGTGATTCTGAATGTTGTCCATTTAAGAACCTTTAGAACTGTGTGACCAGCAGTAGCTTCAATACCCCCCACACACAAATATCCTTACACATCAGTACTCATCCTGTCTGTTGCTACCAAGGAGCAATTTTATGCTGTTTTATCGAACTTTAAACTTTTTCCATTTACACCTCGCTTTCCTTTTATCAGAGAGTTTGGTTGGCCACCTCACTATACATTTGAGAAGCACTGCTTAAAGTAGTTGTTTGTCAGTTCTGGAGATTGCTTCTGTCTCCTTTTTTAATATGCCATTGGCTCCGCGCTCTTAAATCCTCGGTCCACAGTATCTCTGAACTTTTTCTTGAATTCTCACCTAGTTTTGTACAAATGGGAACTACAGTTACCTGCCATTCTCTGGAGGGAACAGCACAGACTCAGCAGTACGGTCATTCATCACAGAAATTAATGAAATCTGACTGTCCATTTCACATCCTTACTAAAAGCTTTAACACTTGATCAAGTTAAAGTCTTCGAGCAAAAGCTTTCAGCACAGTCACACAGCAGTGTAATGTTAATCGCTTAATATTAATACTCCTGCACCAGTTGCCCATTGACAAGGAGAAATTATGCACCCTCATGATTCAACCACAAAGAATGTCAGAAAATAAACCATTTTACCTAAATATTAACAATGGGTCACAATTTTGCAAAACCTGCAAGTGTTATTTTCACACAGAAATTCTGGTGTGTATCTATACAGTGTGTGACCTGTACTTGCACTTTACGTGATAAGCGATCACAGCGGATCAAAATATTTCAGTAAATATAAAAATATGAAACATAAAAAACATAATCGTACTGTCTCAAAAGTGGGTAATGTGTTCAAAGTCTCACTTCCCAAGAACTTTAAGATAAGATAATAATTAGCAGCCCACCCAGTTCTTATCTGTTTCTCTCATTACGATAACAGACTGATGTTTTTAAGGATCCCCAACCTGATATAACAGGAATTTGTATCTGTGAGGTTTCTAATGTTTGAATTTGTATGATGTGAAATGTACAAAAACATATGATTATTAAAAACAATACTGAAGCCCCTCCCCAAAGCCCACTGTTAACCCTAACATCACTGGTGCATGAGCAAATCATACACAAATAAGACTAGTGGCTCTTAACTCCAGTCATGTGGACCCACTTTTTTGTCCATTATGTACTTTTCCCAAGATATTCTGTACATGCATTATTTCGATGAACTATAACTAAACTTTAAAGTTGCAAAAACGAGTTAAAAATCTTGCGTTCTCTTGCTGAAGAGAAACTGTGACAAAATATTCCCCATCCATTAAAGAAATGCAATCTCATGTACAAACTGACATTATAAACTGGAGAAAACAAAACAAGCATTTTACATGGCAAAAAATGCGAAAACAGCCCTTAAATTTATCCAAAAATAAACTGTGTTCAAAATGTCAACAATAAAAGCTGTCTCGATGTGGAGAGAAATGAAAAACATATTAGTGTGGACAAGGCTTTGTCACATGGTATAACTTAAAATTATCCTAAAACGTTTTTTCTGTGACTTTAAATGTTTGAATTCTAGCATTGAGGCCATATGTTAGTGTACAAAATGAATTTATAGCGGATATACGCTTTAAGAATTGCCATGTACTTCTTCTAAAAACAAATTGAAAATATTGATGACACATCTACACATCAACTACAAATATTTATCCAATAAAATGGTCTGCACACCAAGCATACTCTTAATGTCTTTATTTGACTAGCAAAAGCATACAGATAATGGTTCATGGCTGGTCAAAAGCACACGCACTTTGATATGTCTGCGAGAACTCCCTGTTTCTATAGAAAATATGTCAATGCAGGAAAGAATGAGAACACCCATATATTACAATGATGCTCATGAGTTTCGATCTCCAAGCAGCCTGCAGGTAATAAACAGGAATTCTGAAGCCAAATCAAATACATAAAATAATCATCAAATGAGGTTGTGTTGGTTGAGTTGGTTTTATACTATGAATGCCTACTGAGAACTGACCTGTGAAGCAAGTGATCTGCACAGTCCAAGCTGTTATTCATGATGTAACACACACACACGCATTCAAAGAGAAACTGTAACGCAAGAGCAACACCATAAGACTTTTACTCATAAGACTCTCTTAAAGACATAGATTTGCTCAGTAGACAACAGCTAACAAATGGATGTTTGATTTTTGCCATTGCACATTTTAAAGTGTCAATATGAGTGCAGACTCATACATACACTGTGTGTGTGTGTGTGTGTGTGTGTGTGTGTGTGTGTGTGTGTGTGTGTGTGTGTGTGTGTGTGTGTGTGTGTGTGTGCGCGCGCACATTTATCTGTTTAAGAAGCCTCAGGGGACCAGTTGAAGGAAAGCAACACAAATCATTAGCATTCTCAGAGGGATATAAAGCTGCAAAAAATCTGGATTAACTGAAGTGCTGACATGCTCCACTTCTGTCAACATGTTATAAAGACACAGCAGATATTACATAAATCACTGCTGCACCGGTACTTAGACCAATAAATGCATTTGCATAAATTAGCTTATTCATAATTCACGTGCCTGATGCATGTTGTCATCATATTAATGGTTATTAGGTTCAGTTACGTAGAACACAGGGATCAGCTTTCATTCTGACTAAATCATTCATGTTCTTTTTTCTTGCTGGTCTATCCATCCATTCATCCATCAACCTCACCCCCCACCTTCATGGAAAATGATTATCAGCATGACCATTTTAGTGAAATCTTGCTGGTGAATCATCATGAGGACTAAATTTTAGCTGGCCTGCAGTAAGCGAAGCAGAAAATCGTATTTCAGTTCAATCTAAAGTTCCTCCCATGCATAGTTAATGAAACGCTGCAATCAGAAGGCTCTGCTTGGATATTTGATGACAGAGAATGCATAGATCTAAGAGATGCAATCAGCCAGCAGGACTCCATTAAGAGTGAAATTTCATTTGAAAATCCCATAATAAAATCCAATCTTGTACTGACAAGTTACACATTCAAAAATGACACTGTTTGAGATATGTCTTTAAATATTCAACAGAATGTGCGTTTTTGTTATGGAATATGTGGAGGTGGAAGGTTTGTTGAGATAAGTGAGTTAAAGGTGCGCTTAGTGAGTTTTACATCAACAATGGATGCTTTCTCTTTTCTAAGAATAAGTAAGTCAGGCTGACTGTGAACAGAGCATTTCTACACTGATATCAATAACTATGTTTACATGCGCACCAATAATGCGAGTAATTCCAATAATCAGTAATCACAGTAAAATGTTTACATGACATGAGAACACCTCTTTGCTCCTGTTTACATGAGTTTTATTAGTTTGATTATTTGCTATAATACACAGTACAAACCGTGATCTCATACAGTAGGTGTGTGTTACTGGCTATCGTTTTGAATGTATTCGCGTCCAATGCAAAACACGGTTATGTGGACGTATTTTATGGTTATTTGGCGCTGTGATGAATGCTATAGAAATATGCAACAGTGGTGTACGCTGTCACCATGTTCGCATTGTTTGTGTTGATGGTAGAACTTCAGACTGTCATGTTTACCATGAATTTGGGCTTAAGATGTGTGACAAAAGCACATGCGCACCTTGCAGCATAAATGCGATTGAAACCGGCGTACGCCACATATTTTACTTTGATTATGCTTACTGCGATTATTTAGATTATTTTAGATCGAATTATTGCATTTACATGAGGTCAAGTCACAAGTGTAATCACAGTATTGCCAAAATCCTATTATAATCGCATTATGAGGGAGCATGTTAACGTAGCCATTGATATGTTCTACTGCATTTACAACGGCTACTTAATAAATCCGAGATGGCTACCTTATTGACTGAAGCAACGATAAACACTGGGTGCACTTTTACGTTGTGTATTGTTTACTTTGCTTTGTCAAAAAAAATGCATATATACCACAGACATAAATATGTATAATGCGTTCCCATTCACTTTCTCTGCGCAAAAATCCCTTTTCGTTTACATGAAGAGGGCGGGGTTCTGACCTATACTGCAGCCAGCCACCAGGGGGCAATCAAATTGCTTTGGCTTTACTTTTCAGAACATTACATTACATTACATTTATGCATTTGGCAGACGCTTTTATCCAAAGCGGCTAACATTGCATTATACAATAAAATTGTATGTGCCTGGGATCGAACCCATGACCTTGGCATTGCTAGTGCCATGCTTTACCCACTGAGCTACAGGAAAGATACGTGTGCAGCACAGGATGTATGTGGCATGCCTGATCTACTGTATACTGATGTCTTTTTGTTGTCAATAATTGTATTGTGCGTTGTGAATTGTTTAACAAGACCCTTGATTGAGTTACAAATAAAGTTGGAAAAGAAACTGGCCACTGGCCCTAACTTAAGAACAGACACACACCTACACACACTAGCACAGGTCAATCCAACAGCAGACTGCCAAAACAAGAAAAGACACCCTCTTTACTGTAGAGGCCAAGGAGACCCATGTATATTGGTGTTGATGCAAAAGCAACAAACCAGTGAGAGAGTGAGCGGAGTGCTTATTATCAGCTCGAAATTACTCTAATGAAGGGAAAGTGGTTTCCAAGTGATGCTGTCCTCTCCTGCAAAGGTTAAACAGATGATGAAGGCCTTCCACTGCACAGTAGTATTACTTCCACTGTACATTGGGTTTGTTTGGGAATCCATTTGCTTTTCCAGTGCCTGCAGTTGTATTAATTCAGTAACTTAATAAGTCACTCAGGGTCACTGAACTTGGCTATATTTACATCTTACAAATGGTAGGACACAACAAGATTACTACAAAATTAGCACAGGTAGATGACTGAGGCTGCGTTTAGCAGAGATGAGCACTCGAGTTGGTGACTCAGACTCGCACTTGAGTTGAATTTTAATAGAATTGACTTCAGACTTGTGAACCACCGTAGTGCTTCGAAAGGGGGTGGGGGAGCGGTGGAGTGAGCCCTTGGTTGCAACGTCACTGCTAAATGCCATTAAAATCTTGACTGACTCGACCCTTGACTCTAGACTAGACTCAAATTCCAGCATAAAGACTTCAGACTTGACTCAAAATTGCTTCAAAATGAAAGACTTCTGAACATCGCTGGTGTCTAGATCAGTGTTTCTCAACAGGGGGCCCAAGGCCCAAAAGGGGGCCCCAGATGACTTTCAGGGGGGCCTCAGGATGACTAATAACTAAAAATGAGACAAAATGAGCATTACAATTTAAAAACCAAGATATTTCATATTATTTTTTCCAATTTCATATTGAGTAAACAATTTTCCAATTAATGTCAAGCTCTAAAATATTTTATTTGGGTAGAAATTTTGAATTTTTGTGAGTGGGAGGGGGGCCTTTGAATATTGTTGAATAGAGAGGGGGGCCTAGGAGTCACAAAAGTTGAGAACTCCTGATCTAGATCAAGGTTGTACATGCAAATATGTAGCCTACTCTGTGAAACGTGTTAGATCTACATTTTTGCAAAGGTAAACAACATAAAAGAGGTTTTAAAAGTACCTGACATGCAATGTGATTGACAGGAACCTGTCACGATAACCCATGTATTAGCATAAGGCTAATGCTAAATTATAAGCTCAGAAAAACAGAATGTTTCATAGCCTCTATTAGCATGATACCAGTGCTGTGTTACAGATCTCAACTTTAGCCTATGATCTCCTAGAACCTTTATCATGCTGATCTTGCACTAGAATCTCTTACTGTGATAAGACTGTAAGAGATTTCTGACTAAGATAAAAGAAGAGACACTTATACTATATATGCTGAAATCCGATTGTCTATGACCAGCAGAAAAGCTAAATCACCTCTCTTCACATTGCATTCAGGCTTAATTGGGCAGTTAAACTGCTCTTTTGAACTAGCGCTACAAACTAATTAGGCTGACCTTAGGAGTGAGCTACCTGATAAGTGTGTGGAAAGAGCTGTTTCTTCCGAAAAACACATAATTTCATGTTAATCACTGGTAACGTTATTTAGCACCAGGCTGATTGGCATGCAGCTGATTTATGAGATTACAAATAGTGACAAGCATTTAGTATATACTTTGGTAATGTTGGAAGATTCATTGATCTTAGATGTACATTTGTAGCATTTGTATGGCTTATAAATAGTACTTTCTTGATCAATAGTGAAACAATAGTGTGCAATAATACAGCCACAGATTTTAAATAGCCTACTTTACACATGCGTACACACACCTTATCTCCCTTCAGGGCCACATCAAAAAAGCAAAAGTCATAGCAAGAGACTGTTGATGAATGGGCAAGATGGTGTGTACCTTCTTGTGTATTGCATAAGATTTTTTCACTTCCCAACCCCTTTCCCTTCCTCATTCAGTCCCAGAAGCATATTAATCACCCTCATTTTCCATCATTGCTGCCTCTCACTGCCTCTAAAATGCTATTAGTGCTGCCTGTCCTTCCTCACCAGTTTGTGCGCTCATGTGATTGTGTAATCTCTACATGTCATAAATGGCGACAGGAAATCTTGCCAGGCATATAACATGGTAAATGGAAGGTGACAGGTGTCAAAACATTTGACTGACGTTTATTTTGCTTTTGTGTGTATGTGTGTGGTAAAATGATGTCAGTTGATGAACATAGTTTTTTTCCTGTGTTTTATTTATATATTTCTTACATCACACAAAGGAAAAAGTACAAAATATTTTTTGTCAAAGCGTATAGCCTTGTGGGCAAGTGATCCGACATGTGGTGTGGTTGCGCTTCAAACGACCTGAGTTTGAATCCCGACTTATGGTCCTTACCCGATCCTGCCACCCCTTCTCTCTCCCACTTGCCTTCCTGTTCTCTCTCCCAGTGGACCATCTAAACAAAGAAAAATAAATCTGAAAATATATATTTTTAATGTTTTAAAAAAATTATAAATAAAAAAGACCCATAGAGACTAATAAATGAATATAAAATAGGTATAAACATTTTAACATTATAAGAAACTGCCTTTTAGTCGGCACCAATGGCCCTGTGGTTGGTGCGCCGACATATAGTGCCCGACCTGAGTTCAATTCCTGTCTCATTTATCCTTTTTCCAGTCCCACTCCCCGTCTCTATCCAACACTTTCCTGTCTGTTCTCCACTGTTCTTTCAAATTAAACGGCAAAAAAACTCTAAAATATATCTTAAAAAAAGAAACTGCCCTTTAGATAAAGTCATGATAATGCTATAATGCATTCGCCCCATAATTTAATTCGATCGGACAAATCTATAGTGAAAGATATGTAATACATTCATATATATATTCACATTTTTTTTAAAGATAAGATTTGCAAAAAGTGACCAAGGTCAACGTTGAGGAGTGCCAGAATATGTCCTCAAACCACACATGGACTAAAAGACAAAAAAACTATTCATGTTATATTGTAAAACCAAGTTCATTTCACATCCTATATACAGTTATTTTTACAAGATCAACAAGACCACTTTCTAAGAGATGTAATGTTTATAATAACACATATCCAACTGTAACTTTGTGAAATTGTGTACTACATAATTATCATGTAATCCCATATATTTCATAACAAATTATTTGTAAGATCTTTTGTTGCCTTTGCACAACTTTACAAGTAATTAATTTAGCGTAAAAGTTAAAGCACTCCACAATGGTTTTGCTGACTGCACAATAATTAATTTGTTTTTTCTTCCCCATGTTCTCTGACATTTTCTTGTGCTTCAACTCAGCCAATTAAATTATTTACTGAAGAAAAGACAATTATGCTGACTGATGGAATATGTGCATGCAAATTCCTAATTACTACAGTGTGTACATAAAATTCACCATTTAGGATGGATTAAAAATAGGATAAAAACTGGAATAGAAGATGTGCAGGTGTGCACTTGGCATTACTTTCAAATAAACAAATACATATTAGTGAGCTAAAACACTCATCTGGTGTGTGATCAATATGACAATATTCTGGTCTATGGGATTAGTGGTCACTCAATAAACAACATCTTGATCCATACTTGCATTTGCTCTTTGGCCTATTTCTGAACAACCATTCCAAGCCACTTTTTCCTTTCAGTCTTGTTTGAAAATGACATTAGAGATTATAGCCTCGGGCTCTTTAAAAGCTCTTTTTTCTTCACCAAGTGCAATTAGAAGCGAGAAATTCTACCCTCACCTCACGGAGTCCGATTTACACACATAATTACATTGTGTTAGCAGACCCTCGGGTATGGCAATATTCCAGCTTAACCACAGTCACCTCGGGCCGCTGCTGTTGCATGAGCAAATCAAGACCTGTATTTTTTTATTTGGGTAGGATGCATTTACTGTAAATAAGAAACAGGAAAAATCAGAGAGATGGAAACCTTGGGTCAGAGCATGGCATCCTTGGCACAGGATAATAAATCAAAGGGAATATCAAGCAGTTGGTTGGTTGTAATGAATACTGATTGGAAGAGGTCATGCTTACCCATATGGAGAGGTTAAAATCTAAATGGGTTATAACTTATAACTTAAAAGCTACTACTGCAAATACATTTTTAGGTCCATGTTCTAAAAGTAATACAGACTGTGAAGTTTGTGGAATTTTCAAGAAACACGTTATTCCTATATACTGTGTTAAAACTGATAAAGATCAGAGCTACACATGTTAGACCTCCGGGACAAACGAATGTTTTGTTTTTTTAAATGAGATTTTTGTTACACATACACATTTGAAGATACATTTTGAACCATATTTTTTAAATAAGACAGATTTGAAAAAAGTGTAATGCTAATAAATGCTTAAAAAATATTCCTTCCATAACATTTCATTCTGGGGTTGAAATCGCTCAACTAGGGAGACTCTCCTTCAGTCAGCAAATATGAAGACTTAATATATAGAATTACTTTAACACAGAATAAAGTAAAAGCATCCATGTAATGTGATTCAAGACATTTTACTTGTAGAGGCAAAGATATTAAGTCTTTTACATAAATATTGTTTAATATACTGTAAAGTACACTTCGTCCACAGTCTATTCTGATTTAGGTTACAGGTTGTCCTTTATACACCTAACTATGTCATTACTTAAAAATACATCTATGTAACTTGTTGAAACATATTCTGATGTTGATGATCTTTGTTCTTTTTGTAAGTGTGACTGAGAGATATTGACACATTTGTTTTTTGATTGTAAAATTGTCCAAACATTTTGGTTGGATTTAGCTGAATTTATTTTCAATGTGGTTAATATTAAATATATATTTACGTTAAAATATATATTTATATACTATGAAAACAAGGATCTCAAATGTTTGGAATACACTGTTAATTTATTTTTACTAATGGCTAAATTTTATATTCATAAACAAAAATGTCTACACTCTTCCTCTGTTCTAAAGATGTTTGTAACTGAATTTGATTTCTTCTTATTCTCTTTGAAGTTGTTAAAAAACAAAAAAGCATTGACATGTTTAAAATACTATAATAATGTATTTTAATCTCCTGACCTCAGTT
Organism: Oreonectes daqikongensis; assembly: GCA_026939265.1. Classification (NCBI taxonomy): domain Eukaryota; kingdom Metazoa; phylum Chordata; class Actinopteri; order Cypriniformes; family Nemacheilidae; genus Oreonectes; species Oreonectes daqikongensis. The sequence goes on along the minus strand of JAOTQM010000033.1, from coordinate 4,340,857 downwards.
AATGTACTGGTTTATTGTACTGATATATGCTATGCTATGTAAATAAGTCAGCAATAAAAAATAATAAAAAAACTTGTTGAAACATAATACATTTTTTTTCCAAGAATATTTGTCTGTATAGAATATTAAATAAAAAAAATATATATTTAGATACAAAATTTATCTCTAAATATCACTAAAACCTAGATATCTGGAAATCATATACACAACAGCTACATTTTCTACCAGGCGCAGACTAAATGATGAAGCAAGATGATGAGGATTACTATAGTCTGGAACTGGAGACAAGGAATGATGGTAATAGCACATGAGCATATTGCATGGAGCTGAATCCTTTTGTGATTTTCCAATATTAGTGTTTTCTAATAAGTTCTTTCTTACACTGGTCACTCCAACTGAAACTTTTCTTGGAATGGTGACAGCTTTATTTTCCAATTGACTTTTTTTGTTTGAAGTTTTGTAAATGCCTGTTGCCACAAGTAATACATTTATTTAACCTCAAATGAGCCAACTAAAATATGTAGATTTATTTGTAAATATAATTTTTAGTATTATACAGTGTTTGAATATACACTCTAAAAAAATTCCGTACAAATAGGGCACAATATACTGTATTAATATGAAGGAATTTTCTGTATTCATTTTTTACAGTTGTTTTACCTGTAATTTACATTTTTCACTACACTAAATTACATTTTAGGATTAACGGAAATATCCGTAAAATAAAGGAATATGTACTGGTAATTTTCTGCCAGTACTTTATCCGTTTTTTTATGGAATTGTTTTTTACAGTGTAGAGTATAGAAACAATCTATTTAAAATAAAATGATGTAAAATGACTGCAGTCAATGAAGCCAAACTACTTTGTGTCAGTATTGCTTCATGCAAACAATGTATATCTTTACCCAAACTGATATCTTTACACATGACCACCCCTTAAGCAGTATAAGACTGAATGCCAACTGACACTTGCTGGCTGTTTTAATTAATGTTGTTGATTAGTTCAGCAGGGTTGATAGGAAGAAGACTAGACGTAATGAATGATGGAATTGGCCATATGGTATTTTCTAAGGTGAGAAAAATTAAATTTTGCCATTTTAATTGAGTTCTCCTTAATTTAAAACTGATCGATGTTGCGTATCAAAATATGAATCTGTAACATTCCACTCCATTTATGTAATTCATTTTTTTTAAAGTCCATGTGAAGTAGTTACAAAAAAGTACGTATTAAAGTAACACTTACACTGTAATAATGTGCATCATCACATCTTGAAAATAAGTTTCTTAACCACATTAACCAGCAAGTCAACCTTATTCATCTGCAAGATTTCACATTATATATCTTTAACCAAACCATTGTTTATTGCTCTTATTTACAAATGTATGAAGTTATTATTATTTATTGGACAAATACAGCACACATGATATTTTATAACTTTATTATGTGACCATTGAGGTGGTTTATTATGTGTGGTCTGTTGCTAAACAACTGTACTTGTTTTTTATTGTATACTTTTGGCTTTGCCTGGCCTTGCACTGCCAAAGAAGTAACACATGTTTGAAAGTGGTGCTAACCTTTTTCTTATTTAAGCATGAAACGTTGCTTAACCAGTAATTAAAACAGCCAAGTTAAAAGAAACACTTAAGTGGAGATACTGTACATAAATAAATGCCACATTTATTTAGCTCAGAAACAAGAGTTTTCCATTTCACAATATGCTGCATTCTTTTTTATTTTGTTACTGTATTTAAGTACACTTTTCTGTACATCTGTACATTTTTCCACATGAATTATGAGAAGCTTCATTTGACATTTTAGTAAATTAAAGTTAAATGTTTTGATAATGGCTCACGTTTTTGGTAATAAGATAAAATGCTTGCTTATTTGCAGATCAATGTAGTGTGTATTAAGTGTCTAATCTTCCCTAACATGACAATTTATAATAATGTCAGACTGACCTCTAACCTAAGCTCTAGCCCTGCTTGAATGGAGTAAACAAAACTTCAGATAAATAAATATGGTAGATAAATAAATATGGTAAATAATAAATAAATATATCAAAAAAGTCGGCTACTTTCAAAAGTAGTTTGAAACTTTTCACTGGTGTATCCATTTGTAGGGTGGATTGACTTGGATGGACTTACTCCACCACTAATATACTGCCGTAACTAAACCTGGACAATTTTTGGTCTCATACAGATCCCACAATCTGCTAAGGATGAGAAAGAGAGACTCGAGAGTAGGGCTATACATCCGTGACAGTGGGAAGGAGCTGAGCTAAGCAAATGCTGATGCCACACATCATGCGCGGAGATGTTCACAGGGATAACACTGTCCTCAGCTAAACGTATACAGTGTGTGAAAACATCATTAAACTCTTTCCCTCTGTCCCTCCACAGCCTCCAGGCCTGATTTCTAGATGATTTGGTGCAGGAAGAGTGTACACAGTAGGTACTAGGCTGATCTCCTAAATGAAAAATCAATGGAACAGACAGCGTATGGGAGAGGAGAGATGGCATTTATCAGTGGCATGTTAAGCAAAAGAGTGGTGATGTTGCGGAGATGCTTTAAAGCAAATGCTTTTGTAGTAATGAATATAAATCTCTACCTCAACTACACACTCCACCTCATTGAGAAAAGGACGGATTGTGTGTCGAGAATGCCAATGTTTATTTTTCTTGAGTCCACAAGAATGGGCTGAACTATACATGCAAAGGAGAGCTACATCCATTTCCTCTCTGTTCCTCTCTCAGTATTTGCCTTGTTTTGCTCCCTACCAAGGCAAAAGCGTTTTAATTTGCAGATTGCATTAATATGGTAATGTATTAATCATCATATTTAATTAGAATCCTGTTTACAAAAAGATTGAAGATCACTGTCTGCTTACTGAGACCTAGAACTCCGGAAAGTAAACATACAGATCGCTTTCAAGCTGTGTTAAAGGGATTAAAATACTTCTAGAAAAAATGTTCAATGAAAAACAGAAAGGCTCCATTTTGGGGAGTCAGAGAGGCAGCAACATTTGAAACATTATTGCTTGTTTCCTACAACAAGAATTTGTAACTTTTTAATTGTTAAAATTATTAAAACATTTCGATTTTTATTTTTAGCACATCAAGCTGAGATACGAGAGTCTGATATTAAATAAATACTTTAAATGACTGCAGCTTAAAGAATTATAAGAGCAGAAAAGAAACTTTCTTTAACTATTTGCATTATCCATTAAATCATGAAGACCAAAAGAAAGTTCTGACTGACTTTTCCAAAGAAATCTTTGTAGTTTAATGATTAAAAAACGCAAATGAACATTACTGCGCATGCAAATTAATGTGTATTGGAGGGACTTTAAAGGAGCTGCGTTTCCCTATTTGCAAGGCACCCTGTTGCTTTCTGCACCGTTTTCTGGGCACTTCAGTCCTCTGATTTTGCTGTTTATTAATGACAGCATGTTTATCGCTGTGGTTACTGCCGCCCCATGAATAAACTGAAAAGAAGTGTGTATGTGTCCAAACTCATTAATGTTGGCCTTTTGCATCTAAAATTATTAAAGATAGATTTGTTTTGGGGTAAAAGGTCATGTGGAAAAAGGAGAAGAGCAATACCCAAATTGATATAAGTTGAAGTGAAATACATTATGTCTATATCAATCAGATGTCACAATCATCATATCTTTCCCCCATGTTCTTCCATGACAGTACAGCCTATTTTCATGACTTATTATGGAAATACACGGGGGACACTGACACTGTTGAATTAGAAAGCATTACCCAAATCCAATCCCATAGGCATCCCCTCTGCACGACCACCCTTAGAGCTCTGATGGAGAGCACACATCCACAGTCAATGCAAACATGATCAATCAAATCCAGAAAACAAAGGCTAAAATGCATTGATCCATAGCACGGCATCTCCAACCAGCATAAATTAATAGAGCTTCATGAGTAAATGGAGCTCAAGTCAATTAATGTTATAGCTTCGCTGATGACTTACGCTGTTAAAACATGATGTGTGGGTGCCGTTAGGAGCTGCTCATACTGTTGCATTTCTGCTTTGATGCACATGTCACATTGAGATTGTGACAGCTCAGGCTCTGCTTGTTAAGAACTAATCTACAGTGACAAGTTAGTCAGTGATTTTATTGATAATGATGTTATAGAAAGAAAACGGTATGATGAGCCAATTGTTCAATTAAAAAGAAGAACGTCCAGTAAATGTAAAGAATCTAAAGCTGGAGCTGTGTGCTAGACTAGTGTTCCTGTTGTTCATTGTCATGTAAGCTGACATCATGGAGATACAGTTTAAAATTGTATATCCTTGCACTCTGATTGCTTTAGATAAGAATGTCTGGCAAATACACACAAGTAATGTAAAGATGCTGAGATGCTGGCATTACAAGGTATACATTTTAATCAGTATTTTGTGTGATTGATCCAACAACCTTTGTGTTGCTTGTGCAATGCTCTACCAATTGAGCTATACTGGAACAGTAATCCTTTCATCTGTGAGTTATGAATTCCAGGACAGACCCCCTGGTGTGAGTTTTTATCGAGCAAGTTGGAAGCGGGAACAGTGTGCTAATGTATAGGCAGCTGAAAACTGAGCACTAGAACAGAGGTTCCCAAACGTTTTCATTCCAGGATCCACCTCAACAACACACGAACAGAGTTGTATCTTTGTACTAATAAAATAATTATTATATTTATAATAATTATAGATGACAAAAATATTAAGATATCAAAACCATTGTCATTACTAAGTATTGTCATCGCTCGGCCCTCCCTTTCAAAGCACTAATGTGGCTGACCAGCCCGATCTCATGAAATGCGTATAAATAACACGAAGGTGCAAAACCGTAAAATAAGTACGCCAAATTGCAATTTTGCGTGCATATGATAGGCCAATTTTAGCGTGCATGCATATTTGTCTTATTAACCTGCCCTAACCCAAAACCTAAACCTAATATTAGCGTACGCGCATATTATAACCTTTCCCCTAACCCAAAGCCTAAACCTAATGTTATTACTTGAATTATTTCAGTGTTTCCTCTTTATGCATGTTTCAAAATGGCGGCTCTCCGCCGAGGGCGTATCATTTCCATGCAGATTGGTGTAGATATACACGCAAAATTGCAATTTGGCGTACTTATTTTACGATTTTGCATCTTTGTGTTATTTATACGCATTTCATGAGATCGGGTTGGGCTGACACAGGACAAAGATGTTGTCACGTTTTCCCTTCTTTAGGAGATAACATGCTTACGAAATGCGCTCTGTAGAACAGTTTGTCCATTCGGGGCTAATGTAGCAACAACATGTAAGGGGACTCGTGGTGTACAGTATGTAGATCGAGTATCAGTGAAATCCTGAATGACTGATCACCATCCACACCATTATCTCACCGTTCTGAAGTCTTATTCAGATGCCTGGGCAGAAGCATATGTGTACTGTGTGTGTGCACCTGTGAGAGCATGCGGATTTAATTGGGCTGAGGCGAAAGCAACGGAGACCAATTACCCATACTCCTCTGGTGCTCCAGAGGCCTGTCAAACCTTTTGTCTACCGTGTTTTACGGTTTGCTGAGGCCAGTGCTGCTCTTTTGTGCATTGTCACAATCTGCTTCTGAATGACTTTGCATTTAAATGAAGGCATCTCTGAGCTCTACGCAAAAGTAATCTGGCGTGAGGTATCAGAGGGTGAAGGATGTGTTATTAATCAGTTCAGTTTCATATGGAAGAAAGAAAGAATATTTTCTTGCCACTATAACCAACTGAGGAAATACAAGAAAATCTATTATAGTAAATTAGAATTTGTAGAGCATTTGAATATGTTTGGAAATGTGAGTCTTCCGTGAGCAGTGTGCGGAATGGGTACAGTTCATATGGACATGACTAATCAGACTAGAGTTTTTAACAAATCTTACAGTTTGGCAGACTGAAAGGCAAAATCCAAAATATGATAGCATTACATAACAAAATCAAAAAGGGACATTCATTTAAATAAAAGATACACTTGACTGATTGAATGTTTGATACTTCATTGTCGGATTTCTTTAATGTTTTATGGGGACTTTCCAAAGACATAATATTTCTTACAAACTGTATATTTTGTCCCCGAACCCCCATCCAATCCTCACACAAACTTTTCTGCATTTAAAAAAAAAAGTCCTAACAATGTCCCCACAGGGTTAAAAAAAAAAACTGGTATTACCACCTTTGTGGGGGAATTTGGTCCTAGAAGTATAGGGTTTACCAGGAACACAATTTTTTTGTTTTAATACTGATTTTCCATGTGTAGTTTATCTTTACAAGTGTAGTTTATGGCAATTCCAAAAATTACTTTAAAGGTGCAATGTGTAATATTAAGGAATTATCTTATAACATAACTTTGTCTTCAAAGGTGTATAAAGACCTTACATAATGAAGCGTTATGGTTTTTATTACTATTTCTATACTTACACCGCAGATCCCCTTACATGGAATTCACCATGTTGTTTCCACAGTAGCCCTAAATGAACAAACTGCTCCACAGAGCGTGTTTCATAAATATGTTATCTCCTTCTGCAAAGAAGCGAAAACAACACAACATATTTGTACTGTAAACGCTGATGTTTTTAACAGTTTACTTTGTAACTCAACTGATAGTCTGAAGTCTGGAGTGAGACAAACATTTTTTTAAAAAGGATTTGACAAGATTTGGAGAATGTAATGTAATGTAATAAAATTAAAGTAAAAATTTTATTTTTGTTTTGCAAATTTGCATTTCAGTTTGCTGCAACAGGAAACACAAACATTACAGAACAATGTTTTCCTTCGATGTAGGGTTAGGGTTAACAAAATTATGTTCTACAGCCACTGCGATAACCAGGAAGACAGAATTTCAACAGTGATAAACTTTATGTTCAGATACTACACTGAAAGCTGAATCTACATGCATCATATAACTTGACCTTGAATGAATACTCAGTAGGATGTCCATTATGTTTGGTTGTGTTATAGTGTAGTCTGACACCATAATGACTGCAGTCCAGATTGTGGTTCGTCATGGGCTCGCTTACAGTAACCTCTGTTGTGTCTCTATTCCCTATTAAAGTCCATACTGAGGAAACCGGATCCCGTGTCGAAAGTGAGCTCTTTATCTCTCTTCTCAAGGTTGTGAGGCTTTTAAAAACATTTAATGTGAAATGCATGCAGTTCAACGAGTTTGTAAGGATGTAAGTTAAGAAAGACACAGCTTAGGGAAAAAACACATCAATTTCACATTTACGTGTGATTTTGGCTTGGGAATTGTCTTTGGAAATATGCTCCTGTTGATGCACATTGATCATATGTGATTTCAGACATGCACATTTTAGACTAAACGCTTTTAGGATTACATACGATAAAAAAAACACATGCATTTAACATGCACTTGATGTGGATTTAGTATCATTTGATGTTACACAGATGAACACAAAGAAAGATATTTGAAAGAATGCTTGCCAAACAGTTCTTGGCCACTATATTGACTACCATGAAAAATGGTAGTCGAAAAATCCCCATAACTGTTTGCTTTCATTCTTCCAAATATCTTTTTTTGTGTTCGATAGAGCAGAGACATTTCTAAAGCATTTTTTCCTACTATGGTAGTCAATGGTGGCCAAGAACTGTTTGGTTACAAGCATTCTTCCACAGATCTTTCTCAGAACAAATAAATGTATACAGATTTGGAAACTTGAGGGGGAGTAAATAAAGACAGAATTTTTGTGTGAACTGTTCTTTTAAAGCTTAACTTATATTTTTAACCTATATAACTTAGTATTTTAGTTTTAAAATACCATGTCATAATCCTCTATGCCACCAGAACCAACAATACAATTTCGAGTAGTGTTTTCTGTTTGTTCCACCAATGTAAGATGTAAAAAGAATCATTATTATATTGCACGTCTGCTTGGTGATGCTGAAATACACACTTCATTTTTAAAAGAGAGTAAGTAAGCAAATGCCTTTAAGTTTTCATACTTGTGCATGTGCACATTCTCTCTCTAAAACATATGCAGTTATGTGAGAGAGGGTATGTGTTCTGTAACATGCCCTCACAGATCCCAGTACCTCAGACAACACCACAGTGCTGTATGTAACACAGTCACATTCTGCCTCACCCCCTCTGTGTTGTTTAAGCAGGAAGAGAGTCTGTAATTAAAAATCAAGAGAAGCCACAGTCGAGATTCATAATCACCATTATTATCATTAGTGTAGAGATGAAAGTACTCTTAAATTTCGAGTGCTGCAGACCTCCGTCTGCTAAATTAGTCTCAAAGAGTCGGTGTGCGTGCATGTGTGCGCTCGTGTGTTTGCAAATGTACGTGCATGTGTAAGATTTGGAGGAAGTAGACGTGATCCTTAAAATCCAACCTCATCTTTTCAATCTGCGTGTGTGTGTGTGTGTGTGTGTGCAAACCGTGCAAAAAGCCCTTCTCCTAGAACATCCTACCGCATCTCTAATCTGTCGCAGTGAGAGACGAAATGCACCACCAATTTTTGATATGTGTAGGTCATGTGTCATCTGTCCTTTGTTCTCTCACATGTTGAATTAAGGCCTTACAGTGCTCATCTTTATGATGTCACTCTATTCTGGATGGGGTATAAGGCGTATCTGACATGTCTGTGATTTCCCATGTGCCCAATGACTGTTTGTTTCCTGTCACACTCCCATTCTGCTTATCGGTCCCCATGAAATGGTGGGTTTTGAGGAACTGTATTAAAGCGAGAGGTTATGGGGGTGAAAATCTGATCAGCTGAAAGAAGAAATCAGGAGATAGTTTAAAAAGAAAAATTATACCATATTTGTGAAAATTGTAAACCTTTCTTATGTTAAAGTACGTTCCTTGAAATGCCTTTGCTCTCTAGTTATTTATTAGCGATGACAAACACAGTCATGTCTTTATTTGAGAAAATGAAAGGAATGTAATATTTATTTAAAAAGGTGTTGGACTAAAATTTAATAAAAAAACAACCCTGCATACTTTCATTTCATGCATTTCTCCACAGTTTATGATAAAGTTTCTAAAAGGCAAGTCTTTCTCTGCAGTGTCGAGCTAAAACCTTGGTTTGTTAAATATGTTTGCATCATCGATGGATTTCAATGTTGAATGTTTCTGCCTAGCTTCTGCCATTTAATGAAAGAAAGACCTTAAAAACCTCAGATCCTATAATTGGGAATCTTCTTAGACCATTCAACCTCAGTTGACTCTTACCTTTGAAGGAGTCTAATAGGAAGACAGGCTTCCTTATCAGGTATGTAGTGGTCACGACAGCGATTACAGAACCAGAGCTTATTGAAAATCAGAGCTTGTACATTTGTATGGAAACATGCTGAAAAAAGTACTTCATGGTCTGTCTGACCCATTTTGCTCAGTCCATTTTTGAGTAATCAGAATCTCAGAAACTAAATATTAAAGTGCTTAGCCAGAATCATATGTGAAATAAGTAAAAATGTTTTAGTTAAATTTAAGTAAAAACAAGTACAGTAAGCCCTCGTCTAGCGATCCCAATGCTCTAAATAGTAAATAAAATGAAAATGATCTTTATTTGGACATTTTCTGAGAAGTGCACCTTTCTTAGTCTTTCCTAATACAAAGGATATGTCCATCAGAAGCAAAGCACTTGCGCATTTCAGTTTTAAAGTATGCAGGGATAAGAAGTGTGGGACTTGCTTGATGTCAAAAGAGTTATAAAGAGTGATATGTTGTGTACGCATTTAATGTGAATGGGTTGGTATGCATCATACATTTTTTGTCACAGACACAGAAGCGCACGCGCACGCACACACACACAAACACAAACACACACACGTTTGTTTTTGTATTCTAGTGGGGACATTCCATAGACTTCTATTGATTTTATATCAGGATTATGATATATTCTATCCCCTAACCCTACACCTAAACCTAAACCTAATAATCACACAAACATGTGCAAGACATTAGATTTACAGAAAAGCACTTTTTGACCGAATTATGAGCCTTTTTATTTAGTGGGGACCAGTAAAATGTCACCACAAGTGGGTTGTAATGATAATTCACTGTATAACTGAGGACATTTGGCCCTCACTAATATAGCTAAACCTACACATGCATGCACGCACGCACGCACACACACACACACACACGCACACACACACACACACAGGAATATCATTTAGGGCAGTGATTGCAATGTTTTTTGCCTGACTTGTGTTTTTCATATTGATTGTATCTGTTGGATTAACATTTGACCTCACTTTTTCTCTTCTGAGGCTATGGTTGCCTATACCTCTACGAGGTTTAAAAACAACTGCTGAAGTAGCGATACCAATCAGCAACTCAATTTAATGATCAGAAACTCAAATTAATGAGCGCATCTACATTATGTAAATAGTTCAGATGTTAATTGCCTTCTGTTATATGAAAAATTAAATGCAAGTGAGAATATCTGCTCCACATTATAGAATCAGGGAGAGTGGGATTTTTTTATGCTGTTGTCATATATACCCATTTCACACAATACATACTAATTACATATTTTTCGAGCGAGGTCAGCTCGAAAGGTCATCTACAGTACAGTATGCAAATTGACTTGGATTCATTTCATCAAACCCATCTAAAAAATTTGTTTAATCAGTTTGCCAAATAGGCTGTAGTCTTTAATTTATTAATATCCAAGAACATCCAAATCTTCATACATGATTTGACTTAACCACACAATCTCATCATTCAAACATTAAACCGAACTAATTAAACTGACCTTAAACTGAACTGATGTTTACAGAATTGTTTTCAGTGATGTTGGACCTGCCATTGCCTCATAGATTGAAAGTTTAAATTAAGAAAATACTGAGACTGGTCTGAGTTGAAAGTATGAAACTTGAGAAGGTGACACAGCCACAGAGAGGAGAAGCAGTTTATAAATAGTGCGTGTGTGTGTGTGTGTGTGCGTGCGTGTGTGTGTGTGTGTGTGCGCAAATAGGTGTCAAAACAACACTAAATCAGGCAGACTGATCTTTATTGTACACTTAATTATATATTATATTACAGTAATTTATTATTACCTCTTAAACTACCCTCAAATATCTTGCAAAATATATTATTGTAATAGATACACAATATTGTACAGTTTTATACACTCTGATACGAATTCCTAATAAAGCCTTTCAACACAACTGTCTGCAATGAATAATGCACATTAATGACAGGATAATATTTAGTTAAATATGTCAAAGAGGGGTTGTAATGCATCGCTTAGGGAAAGTAGTTACTGCTGCTGTTTTTATTTTATTTCATTAAATCTACATTGTTAAACAAATAACTGCTGTGGATCATTTGGTGGAAAATTGCAGTTTTTAAACATTTTAGCCATTTTCTGTACATTTCAGCAGCAGTATATAAAGTTTTTGACTCCCATTGTATCCAGTTTGCAACTGTATTTTGCTTTTGAGTATCCTAAGTCTTTAGTGTAGCCATACAGTGCCCCAGGAACAGACAAAGGTTAAGTGCTTTACTTTACACTTGACATCATTTGTAGATAGTGGAATAGCCCCGAGGAGAATTTGATAGTTCTTGGAGTGCAGCACAGTCATTGTTGAGGTTATACACAGATGGCTAGAACCCATGTGTCACGGTTTGTCTGTCATGTGTGAAAGTGTGTGTGTGTGTGTGTGTGTGTGTGTAATACATCAGTGACCAGAACAGGTTAACACACTAATGCACATCAATGTTTAGTTGGTAGTCAAGACAGCATATACAACAAGTAATACAATATACAATGATTTACATGCACAACAAATGGCCACATTTGAGGAGTTATATTTGCATTTAAATGGTTCAATTTGAGTATAGAACAGGAGTCACTGCATGTGATGCCAGACAGTGTAAACACATTTTGGGTTCTTGAATTTTTATAAATGCAGTTGTCACTACCTGCAATTTTTGGATGTTAACTTGGTTGCAGAATGTGCCTCTCATCCCCATAAATTACTGAACTTTGTGTGACAGGATTAAGCACTAAATGGTGAAGTGACAAACAAATTTAGCTGCCGTGTGATTGTGGCATTTAATGCAGTTGTTTCATTAAGGGAAGCACAAGGAATGGAAAGCAGCTCCTTTGATGCCATGATATGACCCACATATTTCTTTTTCTGTTGGTGCATTGATAATGAAACAGTGAAGAATCATGAATCTTTATTTTAGTCATCTCTAACTAACTCATTAAGCCGTTTACCTGAAAACCTGTGTTTTGAATTACTTACCTGAAAAACCCGTTCTTGGAATTACTCACCTAAAATAGCATTGGGACACTTGAGCAATTTTTGTTCTCATTATTTAAAAAAAACTATTCATCTGAGTTTGCTTAAATATCTAAAATTAGTTTAGTAATGTATAATTTTCCAAACATACTTGTTTTTTCATCACAAAAACTTTAAATGGATAACTTTGACTGAATAATTAAGAAAGAACACAGAGCACAGAATAGATAAAACTCCTTTAATATTGTTTAAAAAGCATTTCAGAGTGAGACCTCAAGAAGTTGCTTGATAAAATTACATGAAAACATTTCTGCAAATTCTAGTCAAAAGGTGACTATGAAGACGATAAAACATAACATGTTCTAATTTGTTTAATTTAATTACAATATAATTCCCATAGTTCCCTTTGTTTTGTTTCATAATTGTGATGAGTTTATTATTACTATTATAAATTGTGGAAAAAATATGAACACATAAGTGAGTAATTAGTGTCCCAAAACTTTTGACCGCTAGTGTACTGTAGCATCTTCAAAGTACTAACCCTTTGCCTGTAGAATTTGCAAAATCATACACTTGACATTTTATCATCCAGCTTCTTGAGATCTCAACCTGGAAAGCTTCTTAAACAGTATTGAAGCAATTTCCCCTTCGGTACACGGCGGCCTACAACCCTGACTCTCCCATCTCCACCATCACTGCCACAACGGTGCTCCAGCCTCCCAGTTTCTAACATCACAGCCACGGTGGCCGTCTGGTTCCCCTGGCTCCCGGATCCTTGCAGGTCCCCTGAAGGGCCAGCGCCACTGTGGCCACCCGAGCCCCTGGATCCTCCCAGGACCTCTGAACCGCCAGCGCCACCGTGGCCACCTGAGTTTCTGGCACCTCCATGGACCCCCTGAACCCCAGTGCTGGTAGCACCGTCCAGGAGCCCCTCCCCAGTTGTTTCGTAGGCGCGAGGACGTGTTCTGTATTGGCCCCCTCTATTGTCCTGTCTGTTTCCCGTGTTTCCCCCCGGACTTCACCTCCTAGCATTCTCCACGCTCCCTCACCTGTCCCGTGTTTGTTTTCACCACACCTGCCAGTGATTCCCTTATTACCTTGACTATGTATATATCCATTGTGTTCCTTTGTTCATTGTTCGGTCTCATATGTTTATCCCTGTGTCTCCATGTTCCTTCCTTGTGTGATTATTAAAAGATATTTGTGATTGAAGTACTTTGTCTGTTTCGTGACTACAGCATCCCCAGAGGTACATGGTGTAAACAAAAACAATTTTTTAAATGCAATTTAATTTAGTAAGAAACTAAAACTGTATGTTTGCACAATTATATTTTGTTTATATATATTTTATATTTATTTTTATATTTCTAATTTTTAGGCATACACGTTCAGATTAAAATATTTTTAAGAACATTTTAGTGACCCAATTCTTTTGCACAATATATATATGAAGAGTTTGGTTCCAAAACGCTATAAATCCATTTTCAAAAATGTTCAAAAATCATGTTTTTTGATTGTGCATTCCAATTAATATCAATGAAACTGCAGTTGGTAAATTTTGATTTAAGCCAAAATAACTAAAAAAAGATACTGCTAACTAACACAATAAAACACAATAAAAACATTATAACATAATAAAAACATGAATTTTGAAAAAAATGTAAAAATGGATTTATAGCGTTTTGGAACCAAACTCTTCATATATATATATATATATATATATATATATTTAGTTGAATGATGGACAGGGGCATGTCTGTTTTGACCTTTATAGACAAATACTCATTATAGCACCAGAGTTTGATATGTCAGAAGAAGACAGTTATATAAAAGTTTACCTTAAAGGTCAATTATTTATAATTCTCACAAACATAGAATATGCATGAAAAATAAGCACAACTGTGTTAATGGTAAAGAGCAGTATGTCATGTCAGGGGAATTCAAATAAAAATAGAATTGAGTAACTGCATAGTTTTTCAAGTAATTTGAAACAATAAGGTTTTTTATGTTGAAATATGTTTTCTATTTAAAATTACTATTGTAAATTTTATTATGCTAACACAAAAATTAGGACTGCAATACATCTGTCATAAAAGTTATTAATAAATGTCAAACAACATATTAAAAACAATTTGAAACAATTAACAATTCCTATGCAACTGGATAGGAAAAAGCACTATATACCCAATCCTTTTTTTTAAAGGGCACACTGTGTTTGGTTGTGTATACAGTGAGACAGTGGCACAACAGGCAGCCGGTACAATAGACCAGAGCCAAGTCAGGGTTGAAAGTGGGGCTACTTTCTTGCTACACCCAATTAGATGTGGAATCCATAGCCTCATTAGCTGCCCCATGCTGAAGGCCCCCTCACTCCCCAAACATGCCTCTACTCCTAATGAGACACTCTCACTTTACATTGTGCATCCAATTACCTCATGAAATGTGGCTGGAGGGCAAGCCTGGCGGGTGTGTCTATAGGTCCTGTATCAGTAAGTGATAACCCTCAAAAATACTGGTGAGTTGTAGAATTCAGCCAGAGCCATGATGTGACCTGAATATAAATGACTGTCAAGAATAAAGACTTTAGAGAAATAGTGTTCGGAAGGTAACATAACACAAACAGTCAAACAAGGAATTCAATAATAATAATATTATTAATAATAATAAGAAGAAGAAGAAGAGTAGAATTTTTGGCAATGCTTAATATGAGCAAAACATCTGCATTGTTTACACTTTTTATCTTTTATTTAAAAATCACAAAAATCTAATGTCTCATTTAAGTAGAATCAAAAGTGATGGGAAAGTCACATTATGATGCTACAGCAAAACAACCTTTGGCAATAAACATGCAAGATGCTACACAAAAGTAAGTAGGCTACACCATGTCCATGTTTAAATATAATTTTCTCACCTTGGAAGTATAAGGTTCAATCTGAATTTTATTGTCAGAATATGTCAGAATATTCCCATATTCTATGTAAAACTACATTTACATTATGTGATGTTCATTCTTTACATTGTAAATAATCTTGTTCAAATTAATAAATTAATAAAAGAAAAAAAACTTTCTTTTAATAAAAGGGTGCCAGTAGCCTAATTGTGGCCAAAATGTGACTTTCCCCTCACTTTAATGTCAATAAAATATTCCTTTGGTAAGTTGCCTTTAGTAATGCCTAACCAGTGAAATAGACACTGAAGCCTTTGCACAATGTTCAGAAAAATACAGCCATATACTTGAAAATGTCTTGTAATCAAAAAGGTGAAAATAACATACTGCGTGGCACAAGCAACTGCGTTTAATTTATAGGCTACAAAAAACATTTAACATGATAACAGCAATTACCACTGTCCAGCTGACCACACTTCGTCTTTAGTCCATATCCCTGCGATTTGAAGGAGGTATATTACTAGCTGATGCTGTTGACGATGCTTCTTTGACGTGATGTGCACACTAAACATTTTCTAACAGAACAAATTAGACAAATATATAGGCTAAATTTAACTGAGACAACATTCTATTTTTAACTATATAATTTATGTAAACTTTATATGCCATTTATGTGTGTATTTGTTTATTTGTATTTTAGTGTATTCATTTATTTATCTTTATTCTTTCCCCTCAGTCGAACTTTCTCCAGTGCCGACTGTGAGATGCTTTAGTTTAGAGCTACAAAAAAAACTTCATTTCCCATAAGCCTTTGCTACAAAAATGTCGAGTTATAAGTTGTCCTGAGTTGAATCCCACAAGTTTCTCTCTTATTTAGAAATACGATAGTATATTGTATATTCAAATCACAAATATACATATTGTAACTATAATTTAGCAATTGGGAATAAAAAATCAATCGTCTCCGCTTTCAAATTTAACGTGGTGACATATTTTTATTTTGAACGTCGTTTGTCCAGCAGTTTCCGCGTCGCTGTCTGTTTTCTTTTTCAATGAGTCAATTGAGGTTTCGTGCTGTCAAGAAGTAGCCTAACACACGTCGCTTTAAACATGTCTTATAAACCTGTAACACACGTGCTTTTTGATATGGACGGCTTGCTGTTGGGTGGGTGAAAACGTTAAAACGAACGCTTTTAAATCAGCTCTCATCATTTTCTTTAGCTGACTTTTCCTTCTGAATCAGAAATGCAAAGACCTTATTTTATGAGTCTGTTTTCATAGAACCGACTACGTTATCATAAAGTTTAAAGACACACAGCATATTGGCTTTTTTTGTTCTTTGCAGTATTGCATGTTTTTCATTTAAACATCTGTTGCAGACACAGAGAGGCTGTACACGGTCTCGTTTCAGGACATATGTGACAGGTTCAATAAGAAGTACACCTGGGAGGTGAAGTCCTCTGTGATGGGCAAGAAGGCTTTGGATGCTGCCAGAATGATTAGAGACAAACTGGAACTCCCAATGACACCCGATGAGCTCCTGGAGGAGAGCAGGAAAATACAGGAGAGATTATTCCCCACTGCCTCTCTGATGCCAGGTAATGACCCTGTAGGATTTAAAGTGCAAGATGTGTTTAAAGCAGAATGTAACAGAGGTATTTAAACTGCATAATAATTAGCCTCCAAGCAATCTTCATAGAAAATAAATTGGATGATTATCTTTGCATTTCAAATAGACTGAATTTATTTTTTAGGCATAGAGAAGCTTGTCCATCATCTCCAAAAGCATGGCATTCCTATTGCTGTGGCCACAAGTTCAGCAGGCTTGACTTTTGAAATGAAGACCAGCCGTCATAAAGAGTTCTTCAGCCTCTTTACTCACATTGTACTTGGAGATGATCCAGAAGTAATGAATGGCAAACCACAACCTGACATCTTTTTGGTGTGTGCCAGGAGATTCAGTCCATCAGCAAACCCAGAACAGGTAGGGGTATGACTTCTATTCTATTCTATTCTATTCTATTCTATTCTATTCTATTCTATTCTATTCTACATGCACAGGCATTTAGCAGAGTGGAGCATCCAACGAGTTAAGGCTGGAATACACTACAAGACAGATCTGAACAGATTTTTAAAAACTAGGCATCATACACTTGTAGGGCTGGGAATCGATTCCAAAAAGAATCGATTCCTTGATTCCAAGGCGTTGGGAATCGAGAGTCGATTCCAAAGGCTGGAATCGATTCCATTAAAGGAATCGACTCCTCTTTAAGAGGAACAAGCCCCCCCCTTTAGCTGATGTCATTTTTTGTCAAAACCAGTACAGACTTCAGAAAAAAACTGATGGATGAAGTCTAGAGCTGTGGAATGACATGAAAAAGCTGGACAGAACTTTTTCAACACCTGTCTGCACTATAGCATACTTTCATTTAACATTATATAACAAAATATTTTTGTGTACACTGCTGAATAACTTGAAAAAATAGTTATTCATGTAATTTGACCTGTGCTTTATTTTGAATAAAGTAAATAAAAACAGAGAAAGATTAATAATGGTATTATTAATGATACATTGGAATGGTTTTTGTTATAGAAACAATAAACAATTAAAGACACAATTAAATGTGAACATTTAAAGCTTATTTAATTGTATTGCATTAAAAAAAAATATATTTTTAAATAACATATTAAACCCTGTAGTAAACCAAAGAAATCAAATGGGAATCGAAATAGCAGCTAAGAATCGATTCTTGGAATCGACTCTTTCGATTCCAAAACCAGGAGTTGTGGTTGGAATCTTACAGCCCTATACACTTGCCGACTTGGTAAACGGTTAATTGCTAAATACACTACACGACTGGTATCATACACTAGCAGAGTTTCCAAACACAACAAACATCAACAAACTTCGTTGCTAGGAGACGCATGACCAACATGGGAGTGCACAAGATAAGTAGTTATTGTATAGGCGCAGTAGTTATTGTTGCCGCTCTATGTGCGGAATCTCAAAATAAAAAAAAGATGCAAGCACATTTGGATGTACATTTGTTCTTTTTATACAAGGTTATTGTTTTCCGTTGCCGTTTTTTGTAA
Organism: Oreonectes daqikongensis; assembly: GCA_026939265.1. Classification (NCBI taxonomy): domain Eukaryota; kingdom Metazoa; phylum Chordata; class Actinopteri; order Cypriniformes; family Nemacheilidae; genus Oreonectes; species Oreonectes daqikongensis. The sequence goes on along the minus strand of JAOTQM010000033.1, from coordinate 4,322,619 downwards.
AATCTGGCAAGTAACAGCTTGCAGCCCTCCTGTGATTTCTCACACTGCACATACAGAGAGACGTCTCTGATGCACGTTTAAATGCGGTACTATGTAGATAGATGCGGTTTGTGTTATAAAATCTGCTCAAAATATCAAACATGTTTTGATATCCTCCGACTGGAGTCTGCAGATAAAAAAATCAAGTCTGTACCCATCATCAACTAAACGACTTTCTGAGAAAAAATTCTGCGCCGACTGCCCACAATCGGCAGACTTTCTTCAACAACTGCCGACTAACCCAGACTGGAAATCGAGGCAAAAAGCTGCATAAAAGTTGTGTAGTGTATTCCAGCCATTCGGGGCTGTGTCCACCAATGCGTTTATGCCGGTGTATTGCGTGTTTTTTCAATTGTGTCCAACGGAAGTGCCGTGTTTTTTGAAAACTTTTTTCGCACTCAGCGCCGGCGCTCTGCGTTTTTCCATGCTCAACACAGGCATTCGACTGGGCGCCCAGAGTTGAAAACTGCTTAACTTGAGGCAGAACGGCCTTTCAAGTTTTTAATGGCCTTTCACTTTCACCTTTCACTCCGCTTCTTGGGAAATACAGTATACTTCCTGCCAATAATAATGATATGAAAGTTTGTCACACTCACACACATTTATTTGAATAGTTATGTTATATTATTCTCTTATTTTTGATGTTTGAAACTTGGATATGACTTTATATTTAAGTAGTCATATTCTATGGGCTTTGTTTGACATCTCCCTAAGCTGTTTAAACATACAGTTGGCTTATTGCTAACAAAAGGGTGATTGCTGCATTGTGTTTACAATTCCAGTTGTCTATTTCCAGCGGTTGAAGCTCTTCCTCTAATCTTTTAATATCTTCTGTAAGTCAGCTACTAATTGCATATAAGACTTTAAACCTGACTGTGAGATGAGAGAATTAGCAAAGCATCGCACCCCCTCATTTTTTCCTCAAACCTACAGAGTGAACACTATGAAAATGAATGATTTCCTGTCTTGTATGCGTCTTAGTTGCCAGTGTTAAAATGCAAATGATATTGCCATTATTTAGTTTTGAAATGTTTAACTGTTTAAAGCTGCTTGTCTCTTCGCTAAGTGTTAAGCTGCTAATTTTCTTCTTTAATTTCCTCTCATGACGGTCGCTAACAAAGTCTAGCAGGAAATAATCAATGGCAAATACGGATCAGTTTGATGCATGTTTCATTTTATACCACCATAAAACCAGTTTAAGCTTTGAAAGGAGGAAATAAAAGAGATACAGGACTATAAATTGACTTGTTTCTTTTGTCCTTGAGGGATTGATACTTGTCCCTTTACTCTGGATGGAGGTATTTATTTTGTTTTAGGATCAGCTTCCTCCACCACAGTAATACAAGGCAGACAATGAGGACAAAATGGAAAATATAGAGGGCATGTTTAAAGACTAGTTATGTCTTACATCTTCCTGTATATATTATATACAGCAAAGGTATTCAGTAATTTGTTCTTTGTGATATTTGAGTTTCAGAGCTTTGCAGCACTAAAGTAACTTTATTATGACATTGATTTATGTTGGAAATTATATTCTTAGAAAAAGTATTTCACATTTACTTTTTTGTAGAGCTAACTTTTGCAGCGATTCAGGCAGCTTTAAGATGCTTCTCACACCAAGCACCCCTTTCATCACTCTGACCTATCATTCAGAAAATAAGGGTCAATAATAACCGCATACCCAGTATTTGTTTTTGTGAAGTTTTTCTTTCTTTCTTTTTTTCAGAATTAAGTGACTTTCAGTGAGTTGTAAATTCAGGATTTTTCTGCATACTCCTTAGCTATTTAAATTGCTTCAAAACCGCATATGCTTTATGTAAACCAAGGAGATTGTTTTACTGTAGTGCCTGTTTTCCGTCAACAACTATCATTCCAAATGAGATATATTGTCCTTCGAATGGGAACTTGCGGGAAGGGGACACCCCACAAAACGCTGCTCCAAATAAAGAGAAAATTACATTGTTTATATTGCTCTTTTTGCCAAGTAAATTTTTAACAGACACATAAGGAGATAAAATTGTGTTGTTCCCTCTTGAGTTTACACATCAAGAGCTTTACTCTTCAAAGGCAGTAGGGCATAGGGATGATCACTTTGGAATAGAATGCAGCGAAAGCTTGGCACTGACTGTCATCCCAAAGACCAAGGACATGTTGATCCCAACCTGTTTAAAACAGAAGAATGTTAAAAACATCAACTCACTATACATGCACAATGCAAGATTCTATACAAAATTAAACATTATTATTTTATGTATCATATAGTCTGACGTTCTACATTAATTTGCATAATTCGTCCATATGATCCATATATCCTTTGTTGTAACCTCCTTGTCTTTTCCCATGTTTGCTTAGCAACGGTAGACACCAGGAGAGCACAAGCTCCTGGGCGCTTTGGAGAAAGGAGAAACCAGCACGATATACAGTATTTATGAAAATATAATGGATTAGCTGAATAGATACTATTTGGGCCACCATCACAGTTGCCGACGTGACACACTTGAGTATTGACTATCGACCTTAAACTAATATAAAGATGCATATAGCGAACTAAATGACTCACATAAGCCACAAATTTTAGAGGAAATGTTGACCAAAAGAGATGTTTTAAATATTCAAAAGGCAGGAAGAAGCTGTATCATAACATGGGTATACAGACTAGCAAACCAAAGTTACAAAGCTGGTACTTTTCAAAACTGGTAATGTCACGTGAACTGCCCAATTTTGCATACTTTTCATTTTCTGGTGTACAGTAATAGTTTTATAGATTAAAAACTCTTAAACATACCTTTTGTTTTCGAATAAAAGCTTGTTCCTGTCTAAGGCGATTCAAAATGCCCGCGAGTTTGTCGGAGGCGTCAATGGGGGGGAGGGGTTTACTCTCTCAACTGTCACTCAACTTGAACCAACTGCTAACCCAGCGATCGTGTTACACAAAAAACTACCCAGCACTGAGAAAATAACCCAACAAAATGACTCAACAGGCTCAACCCAGCAATTGGGTTAAAAAATAGCCCAACATTTTATGAGAGTTTATGATTTAGGTTTTTTTTTCAACCCAGCGTTGGCTCAAGAAGAGACACCCAGTCATTGGGTAAATTTAACCCAGCAAGTGTTTTTTATTTGACCCAACAAAGGGTTAAAACAACCCAGTGATTAAGGGTAGCATGGAACAGTTTGTTTTTGAGAAATTATTAAGACACAATTCCCAACCGTCATTATTTCTACAATAAATACTTCCTTAAATTTATGAATATGACAAGCTAAGGTTTGAGTCTATCTAACTTACTCTCCCCATTGATTTTTGAAAATTCTGTCCAATGAAAGGGATTGTCATTTCCACACATTTACAGTAATTTCCAATTATATGCAAAGCTTTATAGTGAGTGTTACAGCAACAACCAGCAACTGTGGCAAAGATAATATTAAAGCACATGAAAAAAGGAAGAGGACATTGTAAAAGTGATGGCCGCCATTAAGATACCGCATACATACCGATACTATTGTGATGTGTGAAAAGGAATAACCAGCTGTGACCGAGATCGCGCCTTTCCAAGCTAAATTTCTAAAACATACGCAGTCGTGCAGGGATGACACGACACAAGAAATGAAGTCTGTATTGACAGTGGACCTCCTATCTCAGGACATCAGTCCACAGTATTCTGCGTAAGGTAAGATATAATTCTAAAGTTGTAAATGCAGCTGAGCCTCCGCATACACACAGTTTCATTTAATATGTCTATAGCACTGCTGGCCTTTCTAACAGCATAACACTGTTTTGATTTCTGAACATGATAATAAGTATCTATAGGGAATCTGTGTTGTAAAGTGCTTTCTGGAAAATGAGGAAATATGTATATCTTCACTAAACTTGGAGGTGTGGTTTCCTATAAGCCTAGTCCTAGACTGAAATAAATGTTAGTGCTGTCCAAACTGAAAACAGTTGACACTACCTGTATATTTTAAAGCAAATCAGTGTCATTGTTTTGTCTCAGAATGTTTTTTGTAAATCATAGTTTGGTAGATTTACTGTAGCACAGTGTTGGAATGCCTGTAATGCATCGCAGCAAAAATATGTACTCAGTAACGATGAGTAAAAATAAATATCAAACAAGACTGTAGTTCCCAAAACATAAAAATAAAACTTGTTTTCACAAATGTCCACAGCTTACTATTTATTTATTTTTTCCAGGTGAAACATGTCCTTCCAGCAATATGAAAGCCATGGATTTGCTTTTCGGCAGCAGCTTTGAGCAGGTGCAAAAGAGTCTGGTCACCAGAGACGTTATGCTGAAATACAGATCCAAGGCTCTGCTGCCATTGACTGAAAGTGCAATTGACTGGTTGGGATCTCATGAGACAGAACAAGTTCCCTTTAAATCCATGAAAAGGATATTTTTGCATTACTTTTGCCAGTGTAACCTTTGAAAGAATTTTCACATTCTTTTAAAATAGCATATGTCTTGTAATCATTCATCATTTATATCCACATCTTACCTTGTACCCATTGCTATAGCTTACAGTGTATGTTGAGGAAAGAGGAGCCAATGGAAGTTTTTTCTTTTTCTTGTTGAACGTATAGGGAAGTCCTAGTGCATTCAGTTACTGAATTAAACCACTGCTGCTTGTATAGGATCGAATCGAATCCTTCTGAATTTGTAAAATTCTGATTTGTATTGAATAAATGAACCAATGAATCATGTACTGAATTGATTTTCTGTCAAAGCAAAGCTTCACACCCATACTACTTAGGATACATTGTTAGTGCTTACCAGGCTTTTTACAGTAACATAATGACAACACTTTTGCCAGCTTTAGGTCTTGAGGTCTCGTTGTTTTGTTTAAAGTCACCATTTATTATGGAGATCAGTGTTTCTTTTACTTAGGTACTTTTCTTATTACTTATAATTTGATTCTTTTCTCCCAGCAGCAATTGCAGTAGTGTTTCATAATGCACACTTGTGTGTTGATACTAAAAGAGAAAATAACCCTTTATGCACTTCTGATGAATGATGTTAAGTCAGAAAGTAGTTCATTTGAATATTACTGTAACATTAATGATTTGTAGAAATGGTTGGTAAAGGAATTACAGCTGTTGTGATGGACAGATCTTTGTAAATATATTTTTCTGGCTATTGAAACACACTTGACATAGAAACCTAATCAATGGTGACAAATAATCATGGATGAGTTTTGTATGATGCACCCAGCATGCATTGCATCATGAAGCTTTTCAGTTTATTGTCACCATTGTTGAGTCATATGCTAATTCTTGATGTCTCTGGGTCTGACTGATGCAGTACTTAACATTTTTATCATACCTTGTTCCAGCACTGTAGTATTAGAAAGCTGATAGAACAACATAAACTATTAATTCTACAAACACAAGCATTATCATTGATTGGTTTCCTTAGCCACAATAAAACATGAATGTTTACAAAAACATTATTTAAAAAAAGCCTGATAAGATCTAATTTTGTTGTTCTTGATACTTTAACATTGCACTTAATCATTCTCAATTGAATTAATATTAGAGGTCCAATGAAGGGCAGTGACATTTTTGTTTTTGGTCTTCCCCTTATTGCTGAAAGATGAATCTTCAGATATGTTGCAGTGTATAATATCCTTGTACTTGTTACCATGCAATTCTTTCTCGTTAAAAAGATGATCTATGTCTTCTGATTAAAAGTTGCCTTATAGCACAAGCTTCTACATAACACTGTAGGAATAGTGTTTACTGAGATGTGGCCGGATCACTCCAGCGGTGGTTCTTTTTTAGTGAATCGGAGTGTAACGTGTCAATAATTTCCAGAGCTCTCATTATATTTGACTTTGTTTACAAAAAATAATTCACACATAATAATGGCCAACTTATACACGCACGCACGCACAGCAATCCTTATTACTGATGTTTGTAAGTAAGGTATGTTCTGTATGGATAACTCTGTGTTCTGGATTATTATAGTTATTACATATATTACATGCAGAGTTTCACTAACTGTGATCGAAATGTTGTCTGTTTCAACTGCGATATTATACCTTCCTCCTGTGCAACGATGAGAACTAAATCACAATTCCTCAAGGGTTCTTGAGAAATCAGAGTCAATTGAGTACTTAAGATCTTAGAATCATCAAATATCCCATCTTTTGTGTCTCTGTTAGAAGAGCATCATCAGTCTCAGATCAGCTTAGCTGCAGGATTTATATCAACAGCTATAGCCTACAGGTCATTGTGTGATTTTTTTTGAGTATGTGAAGTTAAAAAAGCTCGTGCAGTGTTTGCTGAGGAACATCTTATGTGCACTCCTTTCTTCAGGATGTTTTACGAAAGGTCCACAGAACAGGCTTGGTCTTAAATGCCGCGATTATAACCTGCATCTCCCCTGATAAGATATGAAAGCAGCGCTGAGAGGGAATCTAGTGATCAAGGGAATAGCAAATGTTGCCGGGTCACACGCCGCCTTAAAGCGATCCATGTGCTTCAACATTTGGCCTGTGTGTGTGTATATGAAAGAGCAACAGGATATAAACGACAGTGGCACAGTGGCATTCAGACTAAGGGGAAATCCACAAGAGAAATGGAAGGAGGATATGGGATGAAGCTTGTGTTTTCTTTCATAGAAACTTGTGATTCTGTCAAACAAGCTGTGTTTCTTTCAAACACAAAACTCGTGTTTCTTTCATATCGTCATCATTTTAATTTAAAAGAATGATTCAGCCAAAAATGAAAATTCTGTCATTGTGTTCTTGCCTTTCTGTTAGCCACTTTGCTAAAAGACTTCCATATGTTGTGTTTTTGATGGTGGTTCCCATGAGTTGGGTTTTTACTGAACAGCCACAGAAAAAAATAAAAGATACCATTTCAAAAACCATTTTGAGTTATTTTTATAGTAGGTAGTAATGATTGTTTTTGTTTCATTCTGTAAACTACTAACAATATTTCTCCCAAATAAAAAAAAATCTATTTCTAGAAAAAACAGATCAAAGTAACAGAAAAGATGCTCTGTTTTTCCTCAGACCTCAAATACTGCCTTTTTTTTTAGTTGAACCAACATTTATTTTTTACAGTGAATTCTTGAGGTTTGATTTTGCTGAAATTCAGCAGACACTGGACTGGAATGCCCACAAAATATGCATAAAATGCAGATTAAAATTTAGAATGGTCTCATAAATTTTTTCACTGTTGTATAATATGAAACCATATAAATGCTGAAATAATTTCACCAGACCAGCTATGCTGGTTGAATTGAGCTTGATAACTGCCAAACCAGCATAAACCAGCTTAGACCAGGGGTGTGTTTCCTGAACAATGACGTAATGCTCTGCTTAACCATCATGTTATGATGCATTGTTGGAGATTGTTGAACTTGCGACCATAGCTAGGTAATGATGCTTTTAGGAAACGCACCCCAGAATGTTCATGCTTTTTTTTCATGCAGTATTAGACTGATATGCTTCAAAAATGACCAGTAAACTACTAGAAAAGTCCACAAATTCTGAAGTAAAATTAAATAGCTTTGTGTGAGGAACACACTAACATTTAGCAGGTTTTTCATGTTATTCCTTCTGTAAAGTTTCTGAAGTTACTCCTGCTGTGCTACAATATCAGTATCAAGACATTTATGCTAGTTTGGAATGATGTTAATATTAATTTATGAGAAAAAGAGTGGCACGCTGCAGGTGCAAATGTAGCTGTTGCTTTACGAGGTCAGCAGTTATGGGGTTGCCCTTGAATTTTCTTTAAGCTTCCTAGACCTTAAAATTAAAAACTTCATCATTACTTGTGCCATCATCTTACGTGGACACGTAAAGGTGAAACCCATCTGAAATGTGGCGCTGATCATATCTCTGATCAAAGCACAAGGGCGTAGGAGGTAAAGAAAGTTGGATATTATGTTTTTCACAGTGCCAGACCAGAACCAAATCATTCATGTAATTTTAGAACACTGACATCTAAGAAAAATATTCTAAGCATGGATGTCTGTCTGTCTGTAATATTAGACGGTTCATCAGCCTGCACCAGAATACTCTCAATAATATATGTGGGTTCTTGCTCTTCAAAGGGAACCTCAGATCAAAAATTAATCCCTTTCCATTGTGCATGCGTCGGCCTTAGACATGGTCAATACATAGTTTCCCTTTGAAAAAAAGCATTCGTTTTGCTTTCGCGTTTAGATCTTTTTCAGGATCGATAAGTCTCAAGCATGTATCGAGAAAATTGGACCAAACAATCACCATGCAGAAAAGCCATTAATCGTTGGATCAGAAACGGAACCTTTTAAGTTCATACTAGCTAGACCAGCGTTAGAGGGTGACTTTAAAGAGGATTTTCTGGTCTCCCTTCATCGCATGCACGTGGTGATGTGAGTAGGCTAGCATGACGTGAATACTGAGTAGTCACTCCAGAGGCATGGAAGCCCTCTCATGCATGTGAGTAATGTATGTATGCCCAGTCATCTGTCTCTATTGTGACCAGGGGCAAGGAAGTGGACCACCTCTTTCTAGAAGAGGCAGACATTTCATAGCCTTCAATGCTGAGCAGTGCCCTGAAGGAAGTGGAGGCTTACAAAAGGTGGTTTCAGTCCTGTGGCATATATTAGTGAAACAGAGGAAGAGAAGTTCATGTTCTTGTATGGACACGGTGGAAGTCACATTAATGCGTTGTCCAGCATAATGACACAGTAAAAAGTGGATTGATTTGGCACATTCGAGAGAGACCAGGACAGAAGATGAGTGAATGTGGTTTTAAAGGGTTATGAAATCCCCCCTCTTTCAGCTCTAGTAAACATCAGAATCATAAAAAGGCCAATATACATTGATCCAACCAAAATATTGTAGTAAACTAAAGCGCTGAGTTACCTTTATAAAGAATGAAAACATTAAAAAAATATTTAGTGTGTTGATGACACTCATTGTGAAATATTGGTATGATAAGGCATTTGTTTTACTTGTCTTTCTGAAAATGCATAAATCCTGTTCTGTATCTCATGAATGTCATCATAAAAAAGCGATATGTAGGCGACTTTTTCCTGGTGTGTAAACATTTATTTTTGATTTATAGAATAGATATTAATATCAATATTGAAAAGACAACTGTATTTAAATATGTTTAAAATGTATTCTTGTAACGTCTATCACAGTGTGTATATTTGTTAGCATTTGTTGGTGCACAGTGACAGTTTTGGGATACAGAATGGGATTATGTATTTTCTGTTTGAGGGGGATGAGTAAGTGCAAAACCTGAGGTGCAGTGTCTTCATACTGTATAATGTTCTTCTACGCAAACTGTTGAATTGAACTCTAACATTTTTTTATGTTTGACTATAGTCGGCTAATAAAAAACAATGCCAAGAAACGCCAACAGTGGTTTCACATTGATCTGACAAATGAGTTTGTTGGCATTTGTTGCTGTTAGTTTGATCAATATGATTTAAATGTGCATGGACAACTGCAAGAAAGAGAAAAGGAGTGGGTGGATGACCAGTTGGTATCTGTCAGTGACCCTTGCTGGCACTAACTAAATATCAATCATAAAGTGTAAAGAATTGTATGATTTTATTATAGGAAAAGTTCAACGAGTACCCACCCACAAGTACCACTAGTATAGTGTCTGTTGCTCGATTACCTCATCGGGTAAGAACATGCAATCTCATGAATAATTGATACACTGATAAAGGGCTCGCCACATTTCAAAATCACTAGTTGCCCAAGATCAAAGCTGGAACGCTTCTCTAGTGAGGAAAGGGCCACATTATTATTGTTTACATAAAGATAAAAATCCAACGTGTCCTGTAGATGGTCTGCTCACACTTTTTACTCGCGCACGAGCAGACCATCTACAGGACAATCTATTTTTATCAGATTTTTATGTACACAATAATAATCTTTACATTGTACATTTACCCTCTGTGTTTAATAAGCAGAGCGTGTGCGCATTCTATTACTAACACGCTCTTTAAATAACCCAAAAAAAAATATTGCACCTTTGACTTTAGACCAGGTTTCAGACTATAAGAGGACAAGATATTGTAGTGTTAATGATGCTGTGTGTAATGTTTAGGAGTATCTATTGACAGAAATACATATAATATGCATAACTATGTCTTCACAGGTGTATAAAGACCATACATAATAAACCGTAATGTTTTTATTACCTTAGATATTTCTCTCTACGTACACAGTGGGTCCTCTTACATGGAATTCTCCATGTTTTTCTACAAAAGCCCCCAAACGGACAAACTGCTCTACAGAATGTGTTTAATAAATATGTTATATCCTTCGGCAAAGAAAAACGTGACGACATCTTAGTTCTGTGTCAGCCACAGTAGTGCTTTGAAAGGGAGGGTGGGAGCGGTGGAGTAAAGAGTGCAAATTTTATATCGGACTTGGCAGTGATAGATTATTAGCCAGACTGGAGGGCATACAGTAATAGCCTTCGGACCGATGTTGCAAGCCCTGCGATACATCAACCTGTACTAGGAAGTTTTTCTCCATGTCACAACTTTTGACGTTGACAATGCAGATTTTAAATCCCGAAGTGGAAAACAACACAGTTTTCTCCTACAATTATAATTACCGAATGTCTTCTGTGATGTGCAACAAATACACCTGTTTTAAAATCTTAAAAATTCAGCTTAGAGTTTCATGATGCTTGAAGAAACCACATGGTTGTAAATGTCAGTGTGCTGGGCTGATACTGGGATCTGTCTTAACCAGGCAGTTCTTCACAATCCCCTTGGCACTTTATCAGCCCACAGCTTTGCGCAGACCATGCCGAGTTCAAGACCTCATGAAGAGTGTGAGTGGGCTGAAGAAGTGAAGTATGTGAGTTTATTGAGGATCTTTGCTGTATCGATCACCCACCAAAGTCCCTCTGAAGAACATCCCAACTGAGTGTTAGGAAATGCAATTTAAGATTAGGCAAAATATATTATCACACAATGGCCCCAGTTTGATTTCTTAAAATATGTCTGTATAGGAATAAATTAAAGTCCTTTTCTGAGAGGACTTTATCATCAATCACAAAACTTGTGAAAAATGTTTTAAGTGTCATCTATAAAAACTAAATATTCTGACCAAGATGGTTTTCAACCTTTGTAGCCCCCCTTTAACCAGATTTTTTTTATTTCATTGAACAGGTCATATCAGGCCAAGGTGATATTGGGTGAAGAATGCATTCATCCATTGAGTGATGTTTAAGTGTTATAATACAATCGTCCTTGGGTGTTTTGTCACTAAAATGTTCTGTGTGTGGGTTGATCTGTTTGATCTGAAACTATTACCCATCATCGCTGGTCAGGCCAGCTATTGGCCCACTGATTCTGTTAGCAATCTGTCAGAAGAATTATCAACAGAAAGGTTTTAACATTATACCCATACACAGACCCATACATGCAGTCATGTGACATACGTACAGTCACTTGTGTGACTCACATGTTTACCCATTTGATGAGCGCCGACGCCTCTCGCTTCTTGTTGTTGTCATCTCTGTTTTGTCATGTCTGCGTTCTGGCTGCTTATTGGAGCAGATGGACCACAGCCTTATGAAACCAATGCGGGGTCATTGATTTGTGGTTGCATGTCACAGGCTTTTTCAGCATGACTGTCAACTCTCATGAATGAACTCTGTAGGCACTTTTTTGTGTGGTAACATTAATAGGTTGCTTATTGCTGGATCTAATCTCCACCTAGCTATATAGCTAGAATGTTTTATAAGACTCCAGAGAAACAGCAAAGGTTTCCCCAGTCAGTTATTAACCGACTTGCAGGGACTTGAAATGAAACAAGATATTCCTGCAGGGCTGCATCATGCACATACTAAAACGTGTGCTGGGTTTCATAGGCATACTAGTTTCTTTTGGACTCTGATAATTTAAGATTTTTTACTCATGTTTTGGAGTGTTTCTTTTCAGGACAGCTTTGTGTGTTACCTTGCGTGCATGCAAAACACATCGGTGATGTGTCTTCCCTGTATAACACGTGATGTTAGTCACTCTGATGTAGCCTAGATGGTCATCTGGCCCCTGACATTTCCCAGAGCGCTGGACTCCACTGTGTCAGGTCATCTCTGCATCATCCTAAAATTCATGTTGTTAAGTGTGGCACGTTTGTGTGTCCCTGCCAGTTAATATATAAATATTTGATTAATACTTGTTGGGGGCTCTATGAATCTGTAAAAATATGGCATACGTTCTGTTGTATTTTCCCCCTAAAAAAAAAAATACTTCAGTATAGACTGTCATGTCTAGTGGCAGGATCATGACAGACCCCATGTGTTTTGTGTGGAGACGCGTGGCTAGGGCGGGGTTCGCCTACGTCACGCGCTCTCCCGTCTTACGTTTTGACCACGCCCCCCGGATACTTCCGCAATCCTGTCCTCCTTGTCTATGCCTTGCATTTGTGATCTAGTGGGCAGGATTGCGTCAGTATCTTGTCTTTGTGTTCATGTTCTGTGCGGAGACACACGGCTCTAAGCACGTCTAAGCCCTGCCCCCTCGTTCTCCGGTAATCTCTCCCGCAAATGTTTCTGATGATTCACACCTGTCCCCGTGTCTATCCCTTGTTTGTTTCCCTATTTAAAGCCCTTGTGTTCGCTGTCTCGTGTCGGTGCATTGTATGTTCCTGTGTTAAAAGTCTCGTTAGTCTCGTGTTTCCCTGAGTGGTTTTGCCTCGTCCTGCCTGTCTGCATTGCTCTTGTTTTTAGTTATCTGTTTTTCCCAGTCGTATGGGGTTGTTCGTTTTACAGTTTTGCAAGTGTGTTTTAGTTCCTGTCCTTTGATTTCTGTTTTATCCCCATCTTGGGTTTTTGTTTCCTGTTTCGTGTTTTTGTTAATAAAAGTCTTTTTGTTTAAATCCGCTGTCCTGCAATTGGGTCTCTGTCCCTCATCATGACAATAGACCACTTCGCAATGTGTGAACACTGTCCCAAAAGCACCAGTTTATTAAATACTTATTATTATTGTTTAATGTTACATACATAATTAAATCTTCAAGATATTTGTTACATTTTAAATCGGTTAAAAAAATCTGTTCTTGTATATTGTTTAAACGTTTGTGTAGTGAAGCAGGAAGTTCTTTAGGAGCAGTGTTAAACCAACATTGATACATCATCCAAAGTGGTCTATACTATAGTATTTACTCATGAAGTATAGATTAATGCCTGGTCACTACAGTGTTTTTGTAATAATTTAAAACCAATTTAATATAAACCAATATCTTAACATTACATTTTCTTTTATATATTTTTTTTATTTTTGTTTTGTTTTAGTATTTCACTAGCACATTTACTTCAATTTACTGAAATAAATAAAATGGTATACTGCAGGGTTTTTTTTCCACTTGGGTATGTTGTTATAAATTGTTTAAGTAAACCAGACTTTTATTTTGACAGGTTGTCACAATCATCTTTTCAGTGCTTGTTTGGCAGTAGCTTTTTTACAAATTAAACAATGAAATGCTTGTGAAGTAAACTTTCAGAGCAGAGCCCTGGAGAATATGCAGTTCATGTGTATTCTAGAGCCTGATATTTCTAGAAATATGTACTTTTGTTTTAGAAATAACCAAACATTAAGAAATATCAATAACACTTTATTTTACAGGGCCGTTGTTACATATGTTACATATATTTAATATTGTATTTTACTATGAATTATGCACAATTACATATAACTAACCCTAAACCACATCCTAACCCTAACCCTATAGTAAGTACAAGTACAAGTAGTTCATTATTATTACTTAGTACTTAAATATATATACACTGTTACAAGGGCCCTGTAAAATAAAGTGTAACTGAAATATCTAAACCTTTAGTTTTAGATAATTTTAATACTTAGTGTATTTTAATTCATCTAAGCAGATAGTGGGTGAACAGAGTGAATTTTAAATGGGAGAAAAAAACTGTCCTGTGACAGACATAAAATCCTATATCCTGTATTAATGTTTTAAAAAGGAGAAATTACAAGAAAAAGAACAATTTCTTTAGTTGTACAAGGCAAATGTGTTAAAAACTTCGAATCGAACAGAATTGCGTTTAAAATGGCTTTTTTTGTGTAATTTGACGAACTTCTGGTGTAGACCCCGCCCCCTTCCGGTTCCATCTGAATAAAGATACAGATACAAATAATTTTGAGATTGTTACAAATACAGATATACAGATATTTTTTCATGGCACTGCAGATTTAGCAGTTGCACAGCAGTGCAGGAAACAGATTGCAGACAGATTTGTTGAAGGTATGACTGAAGGAATATATATATATGACTGTTTTATGGATGGCCACTTACTTTTATCTTCTGCATCTGTGTTGTGATGTATATTTTACACTATTTGCATAATTGCAAACAAAAAGCCCGTTTGCTTTGGCTTTATTAATCTTTATTCTGTTCTCCTGATGCCTAGAAATATATGCCTAGACATGGGCTTTTAATAAATTATGGCCTTTCAAACTAACTTTGTCCATGTTCTGAAGTGTGAAGCAAATCGGACTGTAAAACGCTGATTCACGTCTTAATTGGAGGTGTTTTAGACTATCGTCTCACCCTCTCATCCCCAGCTGTCTGCGCAAGTGACGTGTGAATCTTAAGCCCTCTCATATGCCAGCTATGACTAATTACTGAATCTCTCTTGTGTTAGATGTCCTGGACCGTTTCTAATCCAACAAGATGCTCCACTTCAAATTGCTGACAGTGAAAAAGCACACAATTGGCTGCTGTGCTGAGCTTATGTCCTCCAGCCTTTTTATTTCCTTTCTTTTCACAAAAATGCATGCTTTAGTAATTATGGGTCATTTGCCGGCCTTTATGCGTAATTAGAAGTTGTAATTGTGCCCCCAGTATAAGGGAATTAGCTAAGCTTTCCTCTCCAAAGGGAGCTCAGTGCTTCCGCTGGTCTTTGTGAGGTGCTTCCACTCGTGGTAAAACTGGCTTAGTGACTTCAGTCAATTAGCGCCATTCATGGAAACTCAAGTGCCTTTTTGTTATTTGTTCCTGTATGTGATGAGAGGAACAGAATGTTCTTGTCTTCTAATAAAACATGTTGACTCTCTGATATCTTTTATCCTGACTAAAATAGTGGCTAGGCTCATTATTCTACGGATAGTTGTCTAATTGGTGATTTACAGAAGTGAAATTCCCCCTGGAGTCAGTTAAACTAAACAGTTTTTATACTGAAAGCGATGTCAATGGATTTTCTGGTTTAACGTATTTTTGTGAATACTGTCTATTTACTAAGTGTTTATTACATTTCATTTTAAATTGGATTAAATATTTTATTGGTTGTATGGATTGTGTTATCTTTAAATTGGTTTACGTGTATTGGCATTATATTGGCTATCAGTCATCTTGATCCCCAGATATCAATGTCAGCATAGGAAAGCTATTTTTAGCATATGCAACCCAGTCTCACAAATTCATAATTTATTGATTCGTGTTCATGGAAATTAATTTCTCATTTTTTTGTGTCTCTCAGCACAACTTTCAATATACATATCGCTTGAATATATACATATATATATATATATATATATATATATATATATATTCAAGCGATATGTATATTGATATTAATAAGTAATATATTAATAATAATATTTATTGTTATTTAATAATAATATTTATTGTTATATATATATAACAATAAATATTATTATTAATATATTACGAGGTGGCTATATGATAAAGGCCGACCCCTAACCCCAAACCTTAACATCACAAAGAGAAATCATACTAAAACATACAAATTCATAAGAATTAGCCATCTTGTAAAATATGTTTGATTTCTAGTGAGATTGTTTTGATACATACATACATATAAAAGATACTTTCTGTTAAAATGCAATTAATAATTGTATTAAATAAACAATTTGTTGATTTTTATTGTATATTATTGTAATTAATAAACAATTTGTTGAATGGGTCGTGTAACTTTGTCGCATTTAAGTTTAGCCGAGTAGCGGTTCTTCTACTGGTGACTCAAAATAATACTGGCTAGACTTACTTTTAACTCGCTTGCTAATGTAATTTACTTGATTTTTTTGCTTGTTATCAGAATATATAATCTATTCTTTGCTGATGTGTACCGGAAGTTAAGTTTGTGCCACAAAAGCCCATATGCGCAATAACGTTTTTGTTGTTGCTTTGAAACCGTCTATACTTTTTATCATCTCTTCCTTTTATATCTATATATTCCCAGACAAAACAATTGCTAAATTTGTCTTAACATGGTGAACATCTGGGTATTCAAATGCATCAATAGAATAGTTACTTCTGGTTCTGCCTCCACAGTGTCTGGTGTTTGAAGATGCTCCAAATGGTGTAAAGGCAGGCCTGGCAGCTGGGATGCAGGTGGTGATGATCCCAGATGATAATCTGGACCGCAGCCTTACGCAGGAGGCCACCTTGGTACTCAGAAGCATGGAAGATTTCAAACCGGAGCTCTTTGGACTCCCGGCCTACTAATGACAGTAAGAAGTGATTTGAATACTGCTGCATTATATCTCATCAGTTAATGAAAAATGAAATCATACTGCAGTGTGGCTCATGCAGTTACAAAAAAAAAAAAAAACGAGAAACTAATCTCTATTTCTGTCAGCTGTGGATTTGTCATCCAGGTGCATAAAAGAATGACTTTTCTTGTCGTCATCATTTTAGACAGTTACAATGTTGAATCTCCTTCCTGAATGATCACCCGAGTGACACCCAAAGTAATTTTGATTATTTGCTCCATTAACCTCAGTTAAGTCGTATTGACATTTTGCATTTGAACAAATTACAGTGGGATTTATTTAATTGTTTTTAACCAATTTGTATTTGTACCATCGCATGCTTTTGTGTTCTTTCTACATGTGTCTATAGGTGTATAAATCTTTATTTCAGTACAGCTTTCAACATGCTCACAACTTTGCTTTCATGGTTCTTATTTACGCTTGACAATCCCACTCAACCATATGTGAGTTCTATTACCGTTACCTTTACTCCTAGGAAAGCTTTAATAAAATCCCAAAGAGATTTTTGAGTTCCAACTACGTGGCGTAATCCAATAACAGGGCTCCGTCTTCTTTCATCTTCTGACCGTGTCCGCCTTCAGAGAGCTGGAGTTAGCATGTTCACTCTCCCCTCTTCAGTGCTGTTCAACATCTCAGAGAACTCAAGCCCATCTCCTTCAGCTTTCCCTTCCAGTAGCAAGAAAAGGTTTTTTGCTGGCATCCACTTTCTCTGCCATGTCCTTTCATCCTTAAAGATGGGGTATTCTGGGAAGCTTTTCTTTCTGTAGGACTTTCCGTTCCAAGAAGGCCTTTTACATGTCATTTCACATTTAACTATTAACTACGACTTTTGCCTCAGTAAACGCCTAATTGTTGCTTTTAAGGTAGTTGTTAGGTTTTGATATTGGGTTAAAGGATGTAGAATAGGGTCAGGCAGAATAAGGCATTAATATGTGCTTTATATGTACTAATAAACAGCCAATAAGCATGCTAATAAGGACCCTAATCTAAAGTGTTGCCAATCACTAATTTGTTGATTTTATTGTTTGACAAAAAATAAGAGACCCGTGAAGCATCACGATATTGGTAAAAAACTTGTGTGCACATAAGAGCACACTGTTTATATGTTTATGTGTATTATAATGGGCCGCTAATGAAAAACATACTTGAATGAACAACCTGAATGAAGCAAACATTTGGGATTTTACTATCGTCTGGCTGTACGAATTGAATGAACACCTGTTTATCATTAACCTCTTTTATGTGATAAATGTTTGACTCAGGAATGTTTAAGTATGACATTTACTCTAATAAATATGATATTTCAAAAAAATTGTTGTGCTCTCTTTAACACAACATTTATACAAAGACTTTTCTTTGAAGAGATGGCCTCTCAAACGGAAACTATTTCATTGGACGTACGTGCCTGGCCAGAAGTTAACTTCTGGTCTGTGTCGGTTGATCGGTCTGGCTAGTGGCTAATAATACTAACTATATTTTATTTAATGTATATTAATATTTTATTGTAATGTATCTGTGTTAAGTAAATTATTTGTTGCATTTTATATTATATTCATTTTATTAAATAAACAATTTGTTGAATAGGTCATGTAACTTTTAAGTTTAGCCAAGTAATGGTTCTTCTACTGGTAAGTTACCCAAAATAATACTGACTACACATACATTTAACTTGCTAGCTAAGATTATTTACTTGTTAATTATTTTGCTTGTTATCAGAAATAATCTGCAGGAACTCTATTCTTTGTGGACGTGTACTGAAAGTTAAGTTTGGGCGACAAAGGCGTGAAAGCGCAGTAATGTTTGTTTATGTTGTTGCTTTGAAACCGTCTATAAAAATTACCGTATTACACGGCTCTCTGGAATACTTGATTCTGATTGGTCAGTTCCAGTAAGGTCAGTTCCCCCATAACAACTAGTAAAACTCCAGGTCATCTTGACTGGTACTTCTATACTATAACACCAGATTTTAACTAGTTGACATACGAGACGTCACTTATGTGTGATATAATAGGAATGAATGGAGTGTACGGCCTTCCTCACATGACTTAAGTTTCTTGCTCTTGTTATCATTAAGTATTGTTATCATCATCATGGGTTTTGACAACCACAACATTACACAAACTCTGACATCAGCTTTGCACTGGCCAAGCCCAACCAAATTTGGTTGAAAAGCCAGGTGTCTCTCTGAGCGTTTCCATGCTGACACATGCAAACACCTTGTTAGGATTGATTTTGCATGTATGATTTTTAGTTTACAATTTAGCATTTTAGATTATATCGGAAAGGTCTTACATTTTTAAAATTCAAAATATTAAAACATTACATAACAGTAAAATAGATTGTATGTGTGTATCGGTAATAGTGTCTGTTGCTTTTGCTTATTCACGGCGAGACAGACGGAGAGGAAATGCCTAAGGCTGCCCACCGGCCATGTCCACAGTTTACGTAAAAATGAGTCACCCCTGCCTGACCAGAGCACAGAAAGCCCATCCTGGGAACAATTTGATTGGTCAGGTACAGGACTGTCACCTGACTGCCAGCAGGCAGTGTATAATATGCAGGTCTGTAGGGAGATGAGCTTGCTTTATTTAAGGGCATTTTAAAAGACTATGGAGACAAGCAGGGAAAGAGTGGTATTAAAGATATGAAGCTTAAAGAGAGGACAGTGATAAGGAAAGGAGACAATGAAGGTTTAGAAAGGAATGTGGCAGTGATATATATAAAACAGAGTGAGCTGAATCCAGGAGAGATGTCGCTTTTCACATATTCTGTACCTCTTTTCACTGCAATGCCGGAGGGGCAGTGTGTGTGGACTACATTTATCCACAATGTCAGGATTTTATCAACACTCAGGGAACCTGCCCTTACCCAGGCCAACAGAACACACTTGTCGAAGAGACTCTTGGTATGGATGACCTCATTCAAACATAAAAGCTTTTATATCCTCTTAGAAACTGTCAAGCCCTGCTGGCCTTTCAGTTAAAAAAATCTGATAAGACAGACACATACTTTAAAATCTCCATTTAGACATATTGTATTATTACATAAAAGCTAGAGACCATTTGTATTTTGCTCCATTACTGAAAACACAATTTTGTGTATTGCTTTATAAATAAGCACCATTACCTATACTGAAACAAAAAGAAAGCAAATACAGTTCACCAATGTTCTTTCATTGCACCATCGTTTTGCCGAATATGACATATTTCTGGATCACAATGTGTATTTTATACAGAATATATTTCTACATACAGTATAAACAGGAAGTAATCAGGAAAGAATGAGGGCAAATATACAGTACAACACCTGATGAGCAGACAGTTGTATGAAATATCAGAATGCAACAGCAGATCATATATTTTGTCCCGCAACATTGTGTCTCAAGTGGAAAGCATCTTGCACTCTATAATAAAGGAGGAAAACATTCAGACTCTTGCTTTTGAATGATCCATCTTTGTTTACAAAGAAAAATAAGGATATTGCCCTGCAATTTTCTGTAAGTAAAAAGCAGGTGAAATCAGACATAAGGTTACTGCATCCTTTATTCATACATGCTTGATGAGACATTGCATTTTATTTTAAATTCTATTATGGCAGCAGGGGGGTTAGCAGAAATAGTGGGACAAAAAGAGAAAGACAAATAAATAAATAAATACACAGCTAAACACACTTAGATATGTGGGATGTCTGATAAAGATTAAACTCTGATTTTAACATAAAGCACTGCTAAATATAATGCCATTCGAATGGAAAGATCATTAAGTTATGAAATATGTGACTTGATTACATTAGTTAAAAAAGTTAATTTTGTGTATTCTATCATAAAGTGTGCACATCTTTGTTTTTGTTCAACTTTGGCACCCACTACTTTTCCATATCTGCTAGTTTTTTGATAGTGTTTTTACGTCCACAGTGGTTCTCTGTTTTTAAAAAAAAAAAAATATTTTGTTTTATATGTCACTGTCTGCAGTGGTGTCGTTTTTGGAAGACAGTTACTGTAGCATTGCACTGTTCTTTTTGTTCAACTTTTAGTATTGCAAGGTATTCTATGGCATTTAAGTGGAGGACATAATGTAAATAATTAGTGTAAATGTGCTTTTGTGCCTGACATGAATTATTTGTTGTGTTTTATTGTACTGGATATTTTATAGAATAGAGCAAAACGCAGTTGAATGTTTTCCCATTTGGTTGAGGATGTTTTTACTGGCAGTATCTCTTACTCACACATGCATGCACACCTTTATCTCTCTTCCACTACATGACAACACAAATAACTACATTTTTATCAGCAAAAAGCATGTGACACACTTGCAGCAATGAAATCCAATGAGATAAAAATGCTCAGCCAGCAAGAGATCCAGTGCTGCTTTTAAAGTTCAGAGGGTTCCCTGAAAAGCTCTTCTCTACTGTACATCAGGGCCACTGAACCTAACTTTATTATACTGTTTGTGTGAACAGGTCAGAACCCTGTATGAAAGCTCTTATGATTCAACCCTCGCACATTAAACTCTCTCAGGATTTATCAATCTGAGAACCCAAAGCTAGTCCTTTGGAAAATAACTTGGAAACGTGATGTCAGAACAGCAAAGAACAGTTTGTTTGATCTGCTTTCTGATGTTCTTTTTCAAATGCACCAGATTACTAGCTTACTTAAATATTCTACCTGTCTTATTCATGCACTGTAAAGCCTGAAATGTTAAGAGAACTGAAATTTTAGGAAACCGATTTCTTTAAACTTTTTAACTTTTATAACCAGTAAGTATTTTGCTCTTATGGCTTCTGAAACCAGTAACCAATCCAGCTGCATTATTTATGCTGCAGTTCATGCTGGGTACAGCATAAAAATGTAATTCCATCATAAATCTAATTATTTTTGTTCATTCTCACCACTGTTGAGTTTCAAGTGCTGGTTGTTTGAATGTTTAAATTTTCCTACCACCATATGGTAACTTCAAACTGAACTCAGTAAAACATCAATCAATAAAGCTAAACCTCTGTTAATTCTTAACTACATTAGGGTTATGGTTATGCTAGGTAATGCATGTATGAAAAAAGTCAGATAAGTGATAAATACGTTTTTCTTAAAGCAGCAATCCGTAACAATTTTTGAGTAAAAATAATCAGAAATTAATTATTTAGTAAATACATAGACAGATCAGTGTTTAAAACGATTGTCGTATCTTACCCTGATTCACAACAGTAAGCTTATAATAATGATTTAGAATTTGCGCTCTCGGGTCGTGTTTGTCCGGAAATCCTTATTTGGTGTCTTTGGTCTATGCGTCATTTCGTCACATTCGTAAACAGAACGAAGAGGATCCGGCTGCTAGCCCGCGTGTGGATGCAGCGGGTGACAGGTGGTGAGCGTGGTTTTATTGTAAACTTTCATTTATGGTCAGGGCTGACATCTGGGGATTCATCAGTTGTGAAAACCAAGAAAGTACGAACTGATGAGAGTTTACAAAGAAAAAGGGAATGTGATAGGACTCGTGGGAAAAACAAGAATTAATATTGTCAAGTCATTTCAAAGGTGGCGTGAACTTTGTGATCTAAAAGGATTGAAAACGGATGCAGGGATGGCTTTATTTCTTCTGAACAGGTAAGACATTTTAATATTTCACATAATAACAATGATTTGCAGCGTTTGACTCGATCTGATTTCACAATATAACAACCTTTTGCAGTCGAGCAGTGCCGAATCACAACTCACGTAAAGAAAATAACTCCGTGCATCACCTGCAGTAGCAAGTTACAAACTGAGATGGCGACAAAGAGGCCATTCTTACGGATTGCCACTTTAAAAATGTATTCGTGTTTATTATTTATTTGTTATGAAAGATAAAACTTGCACATAGGCTACACAAAAGTAATTTCTTGGAAAATATTTTATAAAAATGACAGAAATCAACTGACATACTTATTAGTTTATATATTGTGTATTTTTTTGTCAACCTCAAGATAAGAAATAAGCTACTTCATGAAAAGATGCTGTAACTTAAATTAATAGAGTTAAAATAACAAATTCATGAAACTTATGCAGATTAAGTTCTGATTCACTTGTTAAACTCACATAACATTTTTATTGACTGGGCATAACTTTAAAATTAACTTTACATTTAGTGAATCCCTTGCATATTGCTGCATGTAATGTGTTCATGTATGCATTAGTTCATTTTAAAAGTTCCTACAGTGTGACAGATACATTTTTAAAGTGCAGATACAATGTAGTCTTCCAATTAATTTGAGGTCATAAAAACGGCATGCATAATAATAAAAATAAATTATTATTAAAATGTTTAAAAGAGGTTTAAATGGAATAGAAGGGAACACTGCCACTTTCCATGTCAGCAATCTCTATCAATTTTTCAAAGTAATTAGTAAGTTTATAAAGTATTATGATTTGTATATACACTATGCAGTCTGTGTTCACATTATTATTACAAATCAAAACAAAATGTCTGCATTTATAATAGCATCCCTTCCATAGAATTATATTCAGGAATGTGGCCCATTAGTCTTTTCCATTGTGACCATTGAAAAATGAAAAGCTTTTCCTCTCCTCTCCTGCCTGCTCCCTTACTTCACTACCTCCTGACGCACGAGGGGGTTGGGGCAGGTCGATGCCTCGGTTTCTGTTAGGGCTTGTTGCATGCTGAGATATCAATAGATTGTCGACCATGGGAGAGTGTTGTTGAACAGCGTCTGCAAACTGTGTTCGCTTTTAAAACAAAGATGCTTCTCACTGACAGCCATTTTACAAGTGTATGTGTGTGTTACCTGCTGTTATCAAACTGATATTGAACTGACCCTATTTGTGTGATACTTTTATTTATACCAGTATCAGAATCTTGGTTTAAAATGAATTCTTTGCTGCAACTAAACCATAACACTGTGATCCACAGAAACAGTACATGATGTGATTTACATTTGATAATAAGTGTTGCTAATATATGCGCTTCCTTTGATGAATGTTTATTTTAAATCTGGATAGAAATGCCAGGCTTCATGACTCCTTCAAATATATACAGTAGATCATGTTGAGGTTTTCTCATGTGATTAAGGGTAATGTCAGGGATAATCAATAAGATTGTTTCTGCTGGGGTATGGTAAGGATAAATGCCAGAAATAAATTACAACTAGCATGTTAATCAATGTCATGAAGGCATTGGATGTCATGAAGGAACTTTATTCTTTGTATGTACAGCATTCTTATCTTAGGAAAGGCACTTTCTAAACTAAACATTTAACATAATGGCCTTTTCTCAATTCCAAGAACACAAAGAACGGACTTGTGTTCTCATGGAGAACGGTCTTGCGAGGCAGCCTCTGAGGAACGAACTTGGATGGACGCGCTGCAGTGACTTCTGGGACTTCAAGCGGATTCCATACGCACGCAAGGATACATTCAATGCATCCTTGATATCGAGAACACATCCGGACTTTCATGCATTCTCTGTTCTTGTGTTCTTGAGTATTGGCCGGTTATTGATGACGTAGCGCGAGATATATAACGGCCTATATATTCACACACGATCAAAAAGAGATAAGATCTGAGATAAGGCACATAAGTGCAGCTTTTTTTAAATAGGTTTTGTTTGTTTTGCTAATCAAGCCACTATTTACAAACTCATAAATTCCTGCGGCAGTACTCACTGCAGGTTTATACGATTAAAGGTCACACCTGACAAGAATTAAGAAAAGAATTAATGAGTTATTCTGTCATTCATAAATGCACACACAGACATCAACAGAACATGATATGTCTGGAAACAAACAAATGTATCTCTGTTTGCAAATGGGTCAGTCTCACGAAACCACTAAAACATTGTGGCATTTTAATTGTAAAACATATCATTCTGCAACACAAAAAAGTGATCATAATAAACACAATTGTGTTCTCTACCTTGCACAAAGCATTATTTGTAATTAACTATTTATACATTTTATTCCTTTTTCTGCTGAAATTGTCATTGCCATTACGTGTCCCGATTTGTCTGAATCCATATGTTGTAATTTAAACTAAAAAAACAACAACAATTGGATCTTCTACTAGATGTTTTCAAATGACAAAAAAAATAATTGACAGAAGTATTCATGTATAATTAAAATGAAGAAATAGAGGAATAGTGTGCTATATCGGTGTTCGCCATTTCGTAGTGTTTTCCGAATTCTGAGTGAACAACTCATTCCCTATATTTGTTCACTACTTTTTACCCACAATGCACTTTGAGAGTACATCACTAATCTATATAATGACTGGATAGCTCACGCTAAGCCAACGGTAGGAGGTGAAACCACCGGAAGTGATCGCGCCGCCATACTGGTATTCCCAAAGGACAGATGACGTCATTGACTTGCACTCAAAATAACGATCTAAAATATCCTATTTTGCAGCGTAGCGGGTGCACGATTAGTTATTAGTGTACATGTATGTATAAATACTTGTTACTTCTGATGGTTTTTTCAATGTTTATGTTTATTTCAGGTAGAATAGCGATGTATAGAAATCATTAAGGTGAGTGCACACTGTTGTAATGTCACATGTGTAAACGTGTAGAAAAAAAGCTTTGTGACTTTAAGAACATATACAGTCTGTATTTAGATTTCAGAATGAGCACATATTTCATATGTTGAGGTGTCTCGTCCGTGAAAATGTAAGATACTGAAATGAAGATTAAGGTAACTCACTCAATATCCAATAAGATGGAAAAATTCTCGACTTTAAATAATAACCATTTACATGCTTAAGACGTGGGCAGTCGTGGCCCAGTGGTTAGAGAGTTGGACTCATGACCAGAAGGTTGCTGGTTCGATTCTCAGGGCTGGCGGGTAACGGCTGAGGTGCCGTTGAGCAAGGCACCTAACCCCCACTTGCTTACTATACAAAATGTACAAATGTATAGTACAATGTAATGTAAGTCGCTTTGGATAAAAGCATCTGCCAAATGCATAAATGTAAATGTAAGACATTTGCATTGTAAAAATGTACTGGAATACTATAAATACAAAAGTGGTGACTGGTAAGGTACCATTTGATCATAAATATGTGACAACTCCCTATTCATTTAATAGAATGTTGGCGCGGTGGCTTTAGTGTAATGACGTCATGAACAATCCAGTCATTATATAGATCAGTGGTGTACATCTACCTGATTAGAATCAGCTGGAGGAGAGTGAGCGTCAATGCCACAAATGTACGTTAATACACTTGTGTTTGTTCTTGTTGACAGTTATTTTCTACATTTTGAAAATAAACAGTTTAATTGAATGTTTTAGACAGTAGTACTTTATTTTAAATATATGAAATAATAATAACAATAATAAACATAATATAAAGAAACGTGAAAAACTGTTGTTTTGTAATTTTCCATTAAAAAAAAAATCGAAATTGCGTTACAATGTCAGTAAATGTTGTATAACATCTTCAAACCAAGAATTCATGAGAATCAGCCAAATACATCACACATGGCTGAACAAGTTCTAGGCTAAAATTATACCCGTCTTGGCTCTGGTATTGGCCATGTAAATGCTTTAAATAAGCTGGAATAAATGATGATTAAATGTTCAAATAGAAAATGTTCTGTGACTACCAGTGAGGTGGACATGGAATATCTAACCAATTTATTGCGGCAATTTATCTATAAAAATATAATGCACTTCAGGTTATGGAGAGAAACTTACAGGACACTATAAAGGATTCATGCTGAGCTGAGTCGCTGTCCATGGTGCTGAAACAGCACATGCTGAATGATGGTCTTCCAACCCTGTCCAAATGCTGATCGAGCTAACGTTACACTTCACCAAATGGTTACAGAAAATTGGGTCAGTATACTGCTAAAGTTTCAATGTTTACATAATCTATCTGTCGATCTGTCTAAATTAAATTTATATATATTATATATAAATTCACTGCATTTGATATCCTTAAAGAAGTCAGTAGGGTTTTCAGTGCCAGGTAAACCTCTAGGAACCCACTAAGCTGGTCTTCAACAGAATTGCTTTTTCAGTCTTTGCTGAATCTGCAAAAAAAATCCATCCTGCCATGATGTTGTATAGTACTCGGTTTTGTTGTCAAGATGGGGTAAAATTTACATTAGCGAAAGTGGGAATGCATCTTACCTAGCCTTACTATTTCTTTCCTGTTCATTCTTCTGCTAGACCTGCAATACTCATATAATAGCAGCTGTCATTTATCAACCAGCCCAGAAGAGCACATGAACAAAAGAGAACAACAAGAAGATGAAATCATTAGCAGGAAGTCAAAAGAGGCCACCTGTTTTGCTGGTTTTTATTCAGAAAAATATTGCTTGAATATACAATCCTCTCAGTGGAGCAGACCCCAAGCAGCCTTATATATTTGCGAGAAGTAAAAGAATCAATTACATTAGAAGCACAGAGGCAAAACAAATCCGTCTATGAGCAATTGAAGAGCACAACATGGAGAATGCATACGAGTGGAAAAATTAAGTGCTCCTTTCACTGCTCATACTTATCAGAAATGCCATTTCACCTGTTATCATGGCAAACTTGAGAGACAAGATATTTTCTGTGTTTATTTTTGACACATTGTATATGTTTATGTATTTAATTTTTATTTATGCATTTGGCTTTTATCTAAAGCAAACTACATTGCATTATACATTATACATTTTGTTTCTGAGTATATGCAATCCCTGGGATCAAACCCATGACCTTGGCATTGCAAGCGCCATGCTCTAACCACTGAGCTACAGGAAAACTTGTATCATATCTACTGTTCACACTTGTTCTTTTGAAATACATATTTAAGACCATTTCGGATAAATAAGTAAATAAACCCAGTGACAAAAAGAGAATTAAATGAAAATGTTAGTTTTTTCTTCATTTTAAATACACAAGTCTCGCTTCTAACTCAGAAATAGGTTGAGTGGATAAGCAAACCTTTTTAAATCAACTTTGGTTCATTGAACATATTTACAGATCACCCTCTTCCATCACACAAGAAATAAAACTTGGGTGAGAATACATTGCTTTTCACTGCAGTAAAAGTTGAAAAGTTTAAACAGGTAACAGAAGGGCTTTGGTAAATAAATGGATGTTGTGTTGCTTTGACGGTCTCTAAAGACTCACGTCCCTTAAGTTGTTGATTTGAAAAAAAAAAAGAAAAACTCATGAAAAGTTCTCCCATAGTCTCAGAGGGAACTAAGCACTATTGATGTTGTTCCTTTCTTGACCTCACAGTTTCCTGATCCGGTGTTGGAGCACTCACGGGGCCCCAGACAAAACGGAACTATCACAAGGATAAATTAGCAACGTCCCATGCGGCTCAGGACAAAAAGAGTGGCATTTTTACAGAGTCCCTTTGTTCTGCCGAAAGTCAGAAGAAATCGCGTAGATCCACTCTCCTTCATTTCCCCCCGTCACAATACACATGCACGCTGTGAACAATGGCTGAGGAAAAATGGGAGGAAGATTAGAGACTCTTTTCACTGATTCGCTCTTTTCCCAGCAGGAGCGGCTATCGAATCCCAGGCCGTGGACGGAATAGTTTTTAATGAGCCATCAAACATATTAAGACTTTTTTTTATGATAAAAAAGAGTCATATCCTCTAATTTGCCTCCGTTAATTAGACAGAAGCCAGACTCATCAAAGGCAACTGAGGAGTCTCCACATGCTGGGAACAGGAATGGGGTAAAGAGGGGAGATTTGGTTCCAGGGCGATTTAAATTGCTCCTAGGATATTTTCTATTCCCTACACAGCAGGGGAAAGAGGAGGACGGTATGACACAATGGCAAAATGAAAGAAACAGTGCGAGCAATAGACAGAAAGACAGACAGGCTGGTGGAGAAAGAGGGGCTGGATGCTCGAGGCTGGATGACTGAACATTTAGTCACGTCTCCAGGAAATTTTCTTAAAAATAGAATTCCTTCCGAGATTATGTAATGCACCAAATAGGCCAAGTTCCTTGTAAAATGAGTGAACATATAAAAATAAATAATATGAAAATATGTCTATAAATACCATTAATTGAACAAACCTTGTGTATTAGAATATAATAACTTGTTTTTGAGGCAGGTCACACACTTTGTCTCTCTGGGCTGAGTAAATAGAACATTATTGTTTTATGTTATCTACTGTGGCAAGTACTAAAAAATGTGTGTTTTTGTTGTTGCCGAAGCAGGACGCCAGGAGACTGAAACACTTCTTTGACTGTGAATACCTTCTGGCATGTCCTTAAAGAAAACACTCTTGGGAAGGAAAAACAATGCTTGGAATTCAGGATTGACAAATAAGAACTGACCAATATGCCTCCACTAATCCAGATATTTACTGGAGGGTAGTTTACATAATGATGCATTCATGACACTGCAGGAAATTTTGATGACACCATTCTGACACAAGCGTGAAAATGAAAAGCAGCTTAAACTGAAAGAATCATAAGTGTTCCGTAAAGGTTAGACTGGCTCGGGGCGACCGAGGATTTGACAAGAAAACATAGTCACTTGAAATGAAGCAAAAGAAGGATCTGCTAAAGCTGCACTGCCTCAGGTTAGCAGGAGTCTGCCTTTTACTGTTAGGAGAGTGAATAACAATGGAGTCAATCTTCCTCAATATATTTCTCATCTTAATATAATTCCATTTCTTCTTCAGTCCCTTTACTTCTTGGTATACAACAATTTTCCCTTTAAACCCCACTTGAGCCAGGTGTGAATATATCTCTGCCCCTGAACTGGTGCGGAAATGAAACTAAACCGACACACACCAGCAGGCTTGTATTGCATCTGCATGAATTAGCGCTTTCATTTGTCAGCCAGGTACGACACAAGCAAAAGAGAGCCTGGAAGAAGCGCACGAGATGGGCCCTGTTGACTAGCTGAAATATGTTGCCAACCTTTCCTCATGAATTCTAAATCAGGATGAATTAATTCATGTCCAAGGCACGCCGCAAATAGAAATTCCTCGCCGGGTGCACGGGTTCTCTTAGACTCTGTACGGGAGGCATTTTTCAATGTCGACTCACCTCTGTAGGCCATGTAAGAAGGTGGTTTTCACATTTCGGAGTAAATATTGTTGCACTACTATATTTAGGCCAGCGGTTAGAGCAGAGTTAGGTCTGTACGTATTTAGCATCAGGGGGTTGATCTAGGTTTAGCTTTCCCATTCTAATCACCATCAGTTGGATGTAAATGGCATATATTACAATATATTACAAACCATCTGGGGCATGATTATAACATATGTTAAGGCTGGCCTTTAGGTGCACATGCTGAGGTGCTACATGTAATAACGTTTCTGAAATAAAGAGTGCTGCTTAGCCTCCAAGGAAATTACCAGAAATATCTATGGAATGAATATACTGTTGAGATTTTTCCTGAACACTCCGTAGTCCATTAGGATTATGCGGCAGATGGAGGCGACAATTCCGGAAAATAAAGCTTTCTGATTAGAACACATGGCTGTATTTTATAAGACGGCGTATCATTTTTTTGAATCTTTTAAAGCTGCAATTCTGCAGTATAAAAAAACCTTTTAATCTTTCCTCATTTCATAATGATAAGCTTATAATAATGATTTTTAATTTGAGCCAGCACAATTTCTTAGTTTAATTTCATTTGACTTTAACAAAAAAATGTAAAAATAAGTCTGTCATGTTACCTGCAATTGTATGTGTCAAGCAGAGATGGCGATATAGTTACAGGCTGCAGCTTTAAGCACAATTTGTTAAACATTTCTGTGGTTTCGAAAACCCTAGGGATCCTACAGTTCCCCTGTTGTGGCATAACTCACAACATAAAAGTGATTTAACAAAAGCTATCACATGTAATTACATTTATATGCTCCCCTCCAGATGTTATTAAGTCTAGCACTCCCTGCGTCTGTCACACCTATTACCGAAAACTCTGCACACCACTGAGTTGTATGCAAATGGATGTTGTTTGATTCCCATTAAAGTCTTAGAAATTGTTTTGATATGAACTGTTGGGTCTCTCCTTGGACAATAATCACAGAGGAAGTGACAAACAACATTCAAAAGGCAAACTGACTTAAGGCATGGTTGTGTGGTGCATAGCATGCAAGGAGAAAAAGAGAAAAAGGCAGCACTGAGCCAAACAGGGAGTTTGATACACAAATGCAAGATGGGACTAGGTTAGGAACCAAAATTGTTATAAATTCAGCAAGCGAATTCAGCAATTTAAGTAGCAGTCATTAAAACCTAAGTGTTATAAGGGTTTAAAGCATTTTAGTGCAAAGAACTCGCTGAATAATTGCTGAAAGCCACAGAGACATAAAATAGGTGTTATAAAGGTGTTTGTTCATAATAGTCCTTGTGAATTAATCCTTGAGGTGAATACATTTTTTCTTACTTTTAAAAGGAAAAGTGTTGTAATGACATTTGGTAGGTGCCTGCGTTTATACCACGTCTTCTTTCTTTGGTGAGACATTGTAATGTAATTGCTAATGGCACTGAAATACTGTCACAATCTTAAAATGATGCGTCTTTGGTAGAGCACTGTGAGAGCTTTAGATGGCTCAGGCAATTTGAAATGACTAATTGTTTCAATGACCTGCCAGCTCCTTTAAGTCATATATGAATGCATAGCCACAAGCCTGTCAAAGCAGACCTGTGCATAAGAAACAGTGATGGATGAGAGAAGGAATAGAAAATGGGAAGAGAAGTGGACAGAATGTAAATGATTAGCCATTTAAAAAGGTTATTGGTAAGTCTTTTTTACTGTCAGAAAGTACACTGTAAAACATTTGCTGTAGTTTTGCAGTAGAAACTTACTGTTTTAAACACAATTTTGTTTTAAACTCATCATTTTTTCTCTTCTTGCTCATTTTTAGTTTCAAAAGTCAAATTCGAAGTAAAGCCCAACCCTAACTCAATAAAGGTGGCTTAAAAAAGGACTAATAGAAAAGTGGTAGTGTTTAAATCTACAGTAAGTTACTGACAACCTGCTGCAAAACAACAGCATTGATGCAGTGAGCATATGATTGAGAGACATTATTTTCGAATAAACATCAGAAAAGATAAAAGAGAGAGGCATCTAGAGAAAGGGCAAAATGCTACACTATAACTTAGTGACTCACTGCTATCAACAACTGTATATAAATCTGCTCAATTTTGCTAGATTTGACCTGCTTCATATTCAGCTGTACTTTTAGAAAAGCTCATTTTGGCATGAATATATGAAGCTAATACCTGCACGAACCTTTGAGACACCTCTCTTATCAGTCTCTTTTAAAAAACATCACATTGCTCTCTAAATGCTCATGCCGTGAACACCGAAAACTTCCACCAACACTGAAAAGATGTTATCTCTTTCAGTTCGGAAAGCTGGCTCTCCATTTCACCTGCTCATGCGTATGCTTCCAACTTTTTGCTCCTGGTTATATTTAATTGAAAACCTGATTAAATTTTAAAACCTCCATTTGGTACAATGTGAGTCTGTCTTTTTGTGTGAAGCAGCCAGTTGTGCGTCTTTGAAGGCTGAGACTGCCTAGAGGTGCTTCTGATATATGCCATCCTTAAAACGACTTCAACTTCACCTGGATATTACAGTATATATCAGGTTGTACAATTAAATACACTGCACTGGTCTCAGATCAGTATTTTTAAATATTGTCGCTGTCCTTCCAAAACCTTGGATGTCCAAAATTACTGTTTTCCACTGTACTTTTTAAAATGAGTAAATACTGTATTGTCGAAGTTGACAAGCTCTTTTTAAATAATGTTTTAGTGGTTAGATATTTGCAAAACCCAGTGACAAACACAAAGGGTCACTAATAACAATGATTTATGAAGACAAAATATGAAGATACAAGGTTTCAGAAGGACACCAGTGATATATAAAAAGAAAATACTAATAGAAAACGATGATGCATAAATGCACAATTTAAAAAGTATATGCGTATGTTTCATATGCAAAGTTTCATGCATATTTTTATTTAATTTTATTGTAAACGTCCAGTTCATTGTAAAATCAATCAAACAGCAAATCAATCAAACAAAGTAAAATTCATTTAAATTCACAAATAAATGTACACATCAAAAAATAATGTTATGCCATCAGCTTATTTGCACGGTCCAGTGGGGAGTAATCGCTCCCCACTGTTTGATAGCAAACATCTCCCCTTGTGTCTGTTCACACAGTTTTTCATTCATCTGCGCGAATCAATCACATCCCGTCTCTGTAAAGGGCTCTCTCATTTGACATCTCACTATGTGTTAACTCGCTGCTTCTTTGAATGCAAAACCTGACACATAAATACTGTCACACATGAGTTGCTGGAGCTACAGACATGTACATTACTTACTAAGTACAGCTGTCTGCTTGTAGCTCCTCACCACATGCAGCCTGTTGGGTCAGGCAAGGCGACATGCTCCACAGAGAGAGGATCAGATCCTGCAGGCTAAGGAATCATCAAAGCCTTGGATGGTCGACCCTAGAGTCTCCCTTTTCGCCCCCGAGCCAGAGATAAGACAGACTTCATAACAACAGCAAATCATGAGCCTTGGATAGAGGTTGGTGAAAGTGCTAAAAATATGCTGGTTTATGTAAACTCAAAGTCTTAAGAACATGGAAAAGGCAGCAAATAGTTTGATCAGTGATGCATCGGGGTTCGGTTTCTGATTATGTGGGATAAAATTCTCATTGATTAAGGGGAAATAAACCCGGCTGCCAAATGTGCTTGCTTTTTAAATTCTTCTCCTTTAAAGAATTTCAAGGTGTGCTGACTTTGTGATATTTAATTAAATAAGATGTTTTATTCATGCACTAACCATCTGAAATCCACATCTGTACATTTTCAATCGATCGTGGCAAAAGTAATTCATCAAGTAATGATTAAATAAGGGGAAACTGATTTCACATGCTTTTGTTACTTTGGCGAGGCAATGCTTTATTCCTGTAAAGTATGTCAGATCGCAGTAGTCTACCACATCCTCTGCAACCTAGCCCAGAGAACTGACCCGCAGGATTGCAAATTACGGTGTGAAAATTACATTCAGCACTACATTTCTGAGCATGTTTGCACTGTTACCTGATTTGCATAATTCCTGCAGAGAATCATGTACTAGAAGGACTATTACATTGATAACCCACACTTTCTTGGACAATTCTTGAACAGATTAAGAAAAAAATTGAACCAGACTGTCGTTTGTTGGTAGTAAAAAAGCCTGGCTTTGCTGACTTTCTGAGGTGAGGATATTTAGACACACTTTATCACACTGCCCTTCCTGAGCCTATATGCGTCACATTACATAAGAGCTCAGAATGTGTTGCTGTGTGCCAGTGGCTTAACAAAAGCAACGCAAATCTGACCGCCATATCATAGCTGGAAGTTTGAGTCTATGCTGTCATTTATCTGATGATACATCAGTTGTACTGAAAAGCAATTCTTTGTATTTCACCAAAAAAAATCCCAATGCAATCAATCCAAACCAACGCAACAATGGTTTAAAAGGGTAAAATATTTGATATTTAAATTATGTGACCTTAAGGGTCAATTTTTTCGAAATAAATAATCTTTCTATTGATATACTTTTGTTAGGATAGAACAATATAGAGCCAAAAAATAAAGTTTTGATATGGTAGGAAAATATATTTTGTAAATTTCCTACCGTAAATATATAAAAACTTTATTTCTGTGAGTGGATGCAGCAAAATCGCTAACAAAAATGCTCGGAAACACTCTTACACACGCCTGGCTCGCTGCTGCCTGTTTTTTTGGGAATGACCCACACAAGTTTGGTATGAAGCTTAGAATTTCAGTTGTCTGGTTCATATACTCTCCATAACATCATTAGAGCGGTAAGCCAATAGTGAGTGTTAACAAACCTGTTTCTTCTTAGCAGCGGCCTGCTTCAGCGTCTCCGATTGACAACTTGAAAGGCGATTTTCTCAATATTTGGATTTTTTTGCACTCTCAGATTCCAGAGTTTTAGTTATATATTGATCAAATATTGTCCTATCCTAACAAAACATATATTAATAGAAAGCTTATTTATTCAGCTTTCAGATGATGTAAATCTCTAAGACTGGTGCTAATCTGGTGCGCAACACAATGATTCAAAAGTACTGCAGCTTCAATGAATCTTGTTAGATGTTAAGCATCCACTACAGCTGTTAGCTACCCATTCTCAGAATCTTCTGTTCCCGCTCCATTCTCATGCACTTCAGGCCATAGATGTGGATGTTTTGTAATGGCTTTGGTGGCAGAATGATTTACAGATGAATGCAGTGCAGTTTGAATACTGTATACCTCTGTAAAGGTCAGCTGGATTGTGAGAGAATAGGAGCAGCGCCTGTCTGAGACTCATATCATGCTGCCTGTTCCTCTGGGTAGAGCTTGTCCTTTCAAGCTGATTTAGGATCAGACTTCCCCTGAGTAAATCTTGCCTTCATGGTGAGAGCAGAGGTACAATTTTGGATCAGTGTGGAATCGGAACTTCAGCCGACTTCTTTCATGCGCAGTCAGAGTGAAGAAATGAATAGACATCACATGGGAAGACAACAAGCACAAAGAACACAAAAGGACTCTTACAAGACAGTAAGGACGTATCCTACGCATAATAAAACTGATCCTGGGCGTAAAGATATGCAGGCTATTTTGGTATAAAAGAGGTTGAATGCTTATTTTTGATTGCCGATCGTCGTTGGTGTAAAAATGGAGCTGCGAGGATGTACACATGGAAGTGTTGACATTTGTGGCCCACAAACTCATTCCCATGTGTAGAGATTTGTTAAGATACTTTTCCACAGGGCATTCTCAAAGCAGAAAGCCCATTGGTGTTCATTAAGCCTGACAGAGAATAGCTCCACTTGACACTCCCCATTGGATTATTAAATTGCAAGTGCAACACTGAAAGAAACAGGAGCAGGGTGGCTCCACTTTAATGTAATACACTTTGGGAGAAGTCTTTTTAATTAATAACCATTTCTGCACCATTTGTGAAGGACCAATCTTGATGAGCTCCATTCTGGAACATGTCGCAATGAACGCTTCTTGGGGTAATGTGCCGCCCCATTACAGTAAACCTGCTTGTACTGCATAAATTAACCCAACATGCTTTCAGTATTAGCGGTCGAGTTCTGTAGCACAGTGGAATCTGGCCACGGTCACAAGTAGCATGCAATAAACAAATCCAAATGTAGTAATTGGCCCAAACTCAGCCACAAATGTAGTAATTGCTCTGTGCTCGCCCAAAAATGGTTCGGTCATGTTGTTAGGTAAAGCACTGAACCAATTCAACCTTTGTTATTGTACCATTTTCAATTAATGTATTGAAACGTGTAACTTAATTATGGCTGTATACGTGTGTAACCTTGTTCGAGCTGGCTGTGGTGTGAACAGCATGACAAATTATCCAAAGACACTCCCGAAACACCAGCTTAAATGTTACGCCACTGCTTTTAAGCTATTTATCTCTAGTAAGGGTTAATAAAAAAGTGGAGTGAGGAAGATTTTGTAATGGAAACAAAACAAGTTCAGGTCAGAAACCATGCAAACGCAGGCCAGATTCTTAGTTCCTGTACATCTGATATCCTTAGGGCACAGGTACCGATCCTGTTGGGATCACAGGATCACAAGATACGTCAGTGTGATTTGGCACGGACCTTTTGGCGTTTGAGATCAAAGTACCGTGAGAGCAGACTGCTCCATATATACTCCATATGTTACCGAATTGCTCACTGTACTTTTATGTTGTGGGGGGATGGTGGATGCACACCCACTGCAGAGATATAAATCGACATCTATGCTCGGAGGAGAAAGAAAAAGAACCACTCTTACACAGTATTATGGACTGCAGCTTTAACATAATGTGTTTGTAATATTTCTATATTATGAAGCAATGACAAGAGAAGGGTTAACATTGCTGAAAACCTTGAATCAATGGCAGATTTTGATCCTCAGACATTGTGCTTAGTCACTAAGCCTTAAAGAAAGACCAGACATCAGGAAACATGTCCCATGTCCTCGTCTGACTGATCTAGAAAAGATTGAAGAAACACTCAGAGCTAATGAAGAAGTCTGTAAACTGTCAATGTGAATCTATTCCACAGAAACCAGGCCAACAAGTTACTGTTTAAACCAGAGTTTGGAATTTGTAAGGGGTTTACAACAAGATTGTGTGTTAGATCATGTGGAACCCTTTAGTAATATTAAAAAAACATTTAAAAACATCTAATAATCCTTTTATACTTTGTTCGGAAGTGAACAGCAAAATACAAAAAAATAAAAGGCTATCAGAGTTTTTAAGTGGTCCTTTGATATCTCCACATGGCCTGTTTTAAAATCACAATTTTAGTGTAAATATTTGGTGGTAACTTTTTATTACATTTTAGGCTTGCCAAAAAACACATCCGCGTGATGACGTCAGATTCGAAACACTAAGGATTTAGTGAGAGCCCAAAGATACATCCCGAATCATTATTCCTTTTTGTAACTTTGAAACCTTGGTACTCACACTCTTTTGATTCAGTTCTTAGTTCCAAATTCTCACTTCACCATCTTTATACAAAGTATTTCCATACATTCAAACATTTACAAAAGAATCCTATGGAATCCTTCAGGATTTTCGTGATCATTTTCCTGTGGGAATGCTACAGAAAGTAATGTTAAAAAACTGAAAAAAGAAGTTCTTCAGCGTTATGTCTTCCAATGTGGTAGGACTTCTGCGGGAATATATCCTGCATGTCCTCTGGATTTTACATGCTGTACAACAGGATTCCTGCACGACTTTTTCGTTAGTGTCATCATCATAACTAATTTTTTCGCTTGTATGTCTTGTTAGCAGTCTCTCAAATCCCAGCAGTGTGCATAATTCCTAAATACTAAGTCCAAATAGGCGCGAACAGCAATTACACCAAGGCATGTGTATGGTCATGAACTTAATTACATCTGCAAAGCACGAATATCCCTGTCAGTTTTTCATCATTGGAGCTGCGGGACATAGTGAGAGCTTCTGCACCAGTGACATCCACTCAAGCAAAGCCTTGAAAATGTCATTCATATCCTCAGATATGCCTCTGATGCGTCACCATGGCAAAACCTTTGTTACTGAATGTAACATTTCATCAGCACCTTCCAAGGACTTGTCTCTCAAGCATAACAAAAATGGAGCAGGGGATTGAAAACGACATGGTGCTTTATGAATGTAATACATATTTCACATTTTTTTCGTCTTTTTGTCAAACACATATAATGTATCTCTATGACAACCTTTAAGACTGAATTACACTACACCGCTAGCTCCGACTTTAGCCCTGATTTGCCGCCGTAAGTTGGTGCTAGTCGCTGCGAGTCATTTTAAAGATTTGGGGCAATCTCAGTTGACATGTTTCATGAAAATCTCATAGGTTATGATGTGAACAAACTCAGATTTTTTATGTCAGACTATGATTCCATCTATTCAAACATTCTCATGAGCCATCATTGTTATGTCTGTGAATATTGGATGTAAAACAATTCTGTTATTTCTGAAAGCAACTGACTTGTGATATGTGGTATGTTTGGAGTAAATGTGACAGCAGGATCATTTACCCTTCACATATTTACCATGTTGGGATCATTAAATGATCAAATGCAAAATTTTAGCATCTACAGAAGGTCAAAACTTCATGCAGCCCCACTGCTACTTCCATTGATGATGAATGACTTCCGGTGTATTAAACATACATTGTCGGAGACAGTGAAAAGGTGCCTTTAGTGTGAGATAAACAGTATTTCGAAACCAAATCAAGCAGTGCAATCTAGTCATATTACTGGATGTTGTTATTCTAAGCCAAGTTGCACTGAGGCTGTCTGATGTATATGAATATGTGATGGTGTCTTATAAGACATAATCAGTTCTGCTCCAAATCAGTTAATGCTACTGGGTACTTTGGTGACATATAGAATGCTCAAGGTTACAGCTGCCAGCATGAAGCTTCTCGATTTCGAATGAATGCATTAAACAGACTGAGGTCTCTGTTTGAAGATGCTGTTTACACTACCTGATAAATCTGAATTATGAGGAGGAAAGGCAAAGATAGAGGACCAAAGCCAAAGTAATGTCAGGGGCAGTTGGGACAGTTTCACTTCATAAAACAAATGTTGTGTTTGTAATTGAATTTCAAGTGTTAATGCACTCCAAACAAATATGATTGTTAGCTTATGTAAATCGTGAGGTTCTGGCTGAGGGCTGCATGCAAGCTGCAGGAATTAATTTCCAAACTACAGGGCGGCACATGATCAACAGCAATCAAACTGCAATTAAGATTTCGCTGTAGTACATACAGCTTGGTTAACCATGGCGATATTGAATGGCACAGATTTTTTATGAGGTGGTTTGCTTCCATAAATATGCAAACGGAATTAGAACAAACTAAAACATTAAATCTGTAAGTGTATATATGGATGGCTGCATGTATAGAGGGTATACAATACAGCATTTGGTGTATAACCATGTTCATAAGGTATTTTGAAAAAGTGAATACATTTAACTGGAAATATAATAAAAAAGTTTATTAAAGACAGCAACTAAAGTGATTTTATGTGACATACCCTCACCACAATAATGTATTACTTTTTTTAAATGATCATGAGTCATTAAACACCATCAAAACTTTATAGTTCTTTATATGCATTCATTGCATTCTGAGTTCAGAGTGTCAGAGTAGTCTTCTCTTACAAAATGTGTAGACAGCTGTACAAGTGACTATTAATATATAACTGCAAATATATAACTGTTTTTATGCAATTAACCTAACTAACATAATATGTAACATAACATAACATAACATAACATAACATAACATAACATAACATATTAAAAAAGTACCATGCATGATCTCTTTATATTAGAGAGAGCCAAGGTTGGTTTAAAATGTAATATGACGAAGTAAAAAAGCCAAAGACAATTTTACAATATAGTCAAGTTGTCTTTCTTACCAATGAGTTTTGTTGTTGATTCGACATGCAGAATCGACCAAAAACGTCTCTTTGTCTGTGTTTGCACAGAGACAATAAACAGTTGATCTTGCTTTGGCTTCATATGAAGCTATCTTTGTTGACAGAGACAAATAAACAAAGTAACTGGCAATATTGTGTCAAAGAATTTACTTAAGAATTTCTTATTTACTAAGTATAAACTTCTTGCTTATACTGTTGTATAAACATGTTGTTGTTTTAATACCAGCACAGCTGTAATAATCTATGACAACATACCTCAGAGCAACTG
Source organism: Oreonectes daqikongensis (assembly GCA_026939265.1). Taxonomy (NCBI): domain Eukaryota; kingdom Metazoa; phylum Chordata; class Actinopteri; order Cypriniformes; family Nemacheilidae; genus Oreonectes; species Oreonectes daqikongensis. Next base: position 4,282,873 of record JAOTQM010000033.1, on the reverse strand, counting down.
ATATAAAAAAACAGCAAGTGTGATATTGCAGAATTATTTATTTATTTTAGAAGCATATGAGATGGGGATCCATTAAAACAATACAAAATACAAATCTTTACATAGTTAAATTGTAAGTAAGTTAGGATATTTGCAGCTCTAATACCTGGCAAAATTGTTACATTTGGTTTACAATTTTTTTGACACATTATGTATGACAGTACTGTAAATCTGTTACCAGGATAAGTGCACACTAAGACCAATGTCTTGTATGGAGCAATGGGACAAATTAGATTTAACATTATGCTATAAGCCAGCCAAACCATGATCAGATTTGCAAAGTGATCATTGCCTGAATAAACCTTTTTATGAATACTTTTTAGCTAAATATCTTATTTGAACTGGAGTCAGATTAATAGTCAGTGTACATTTGACAAAAATATGAGAAAATGGATCCATGCCACAAAGTCACTTATTCTGTTGGATTCTGTTGTTTGGCCAATGGGTGGTTCTTACACTCCACTCTTACACAAACCTTAACCCGATTCAAAAGTAATCTGCAATTAACTTTTTCCAACCGAGATGGCCCCAATGAAGAGTTGAACAATAAAGATTTAAAAAATGAATTGTTTAAAAAGGCAGTAATAAAATAAGTGCTGTAGTGTGCTTGTAGTGTTTCTTACCATAAGACAAATATGTTTTAGAGCCATAAAGTCTCCGGTAACCATAAATGGAATGGTTCGTTTAAGGATTATCTCTAATTATTGAGATTTTAAGTAAGGCAAGGCAAGTTTATTTATATAGCACATTTCATACACAAAGGTAATTCAAAGTGCTTTACATAAAATTGTTGACAAATGAAAAATAGAATGCATAACATAATGCAAAAACATCTTTAAAAAGCAAATTTAAAATCACATAAAAATGTGTGTATATATAAATACAATAAAATCAAAAGAAAAGATAAATAAACGTGCAGCACAGTGCTTAGGTTGTAAATGCACGGCTAAACAAATGTGTTTTTAATCTGGATTAAAAAATTGATACTCTTGGTGAACATCTGATGTCTTCTGGAAGCAAATTCCAGTTACGAGTGCCGTTGTTTTGAGTGAACCCTTTTATAAGCATATCTGAAATAGATTTAGTTCCTAGGCCATTAAGTGATTTATAGAAAATTAATACTACTTTAAAATCAATTCTAAAAGTAACTGGTTGCCAGTGTAGAGGATTGTGGTGACATGCTCAGATTTTTTGGTTCTGGTCAGAATCCTGGCAGCAGTGTGCTTTCTTCAAGAAAAAAAAACCATAAAGGGGGGGAGAAAAAGTCTTTACCTTTTCTAAGCGTTTTTGACTTTTCTAAACGTCTTTAACTTCTTTATTAGATAGGTCCAGTTATGCCCTTTAAAAAGCATTTGGGTGTACCGATTGGTCAAGTATGCTATGATTAGTCACTTGCTAATCCTCTTTGTTATGGCATGTGTTACCATAACAAAGAGCTTTAGCTTTTCACGTAAAAACAGTTACAATGGCAACAGTTACGCCTTACCTATTCAACATGCAAATCGACCAAAAGCATTTTTTTCAGTATAGTCCAGCTAGTGTAAACATTGTTGTTTAAACCTCACCCATTTATATATTATTTATAGCCAGGCCAATTGCTCCCTCCCTCTTTACTCCTACTTGGAGCAGTTTGGGGTTACAGAAGTACAAACGTTGTTTCACAAAGGTATGTTAAAAGAGTGAAACAACATCAATATTCATCCATCTTAAGGCCCAACAAAGTGGGTTTAGAATCAGGGTGGGAAAATTGTGTCTCTTCGACATGGCAATATCTCAACCAGAACAAGCAACCTTTCTTGTGTATTCTGTAGACGTCATTTATTTAAATAAGGGTTGTTACAGTTCTTGAAAAGCATATTAAAAAGAAAAAAGTCTCCTTTTGCAATGCACTTTGTAACATTGCAGATTGTTTTATGCTCATACAGACGTATTGCATATTGTTTAAAGCCTAAAAAATAAAAAAGCCTAATAGCATCCCTTAATGCTACAGTATTTGGTTTCAGACACATTCGTCACAAAACATCTGGATGCTTTTTTGCTATTTAGCAGTTAATCACAGACAGACAAAGCCAGCAGAGCTGAATGTGTTCCACTTACAGCAGTGGGTATAAACACACACATAGAAGGCGCTAGAAAATGGTATGAAGGACAAACGAAAACCAGACCCAGAAATAGACAAAAGAGGGACAATGATTTTTGGTCAATCTATAGTTCACTTTGGTACCCTACTAAAAATATGAGGCCACGTTGACAAAAAGGTAAAATTAAAATTGAAAAGTGGTGCAATAGAAAGTTTAAACAAGGTAAGTGTTTGGAACTTAACAGAGAACTTAACTGTACATTTAGACAATGACATGGACAGGTTAAAATATTATCACTGGCTGCTCATATCCTTGAGAAAAAGAGGGGCAGAGGTGCTGGTATTTGACCTGAAATAGATTTTAATTTGTGATTTATGCAACTGCTGCAAGTCTCACAGCATGGACTGTCAGGAAATAGATGATATTAGCCTAGGGGCGTTCGATAACTAATTTAACCCCAGACGCTAATGCTGAGTCTGACAGATCAATCAAGAATGTGTTAGATTTTCGGATGCCCACGATTCTCTGTGGTACTGTTAACCTGGTCTGTTAAGTGGAACTGACAACATTAGCAGACTCAATCAAACATCAGAAGTCATAAATGCTAATTATAGATTATAATCATGAATTTAAAAGGTGCTGTTTATAATGTTTAGGAGGATCTATTGACAGAAATGCAATATCATATTCATATGCCTTCAGAGGTGTATAAAGACCTTACATAATGAAGCGTTATGTTTTTATTATGTTAGAATGAGCTATTACTATCTACACACACTGCAGGTCCCCTTACATGGAATTCGCCATGTTGTTTTTACAGTAGCCCTAAACGGACAAACTGCTCAACAGAACGTGTTTCGTAAATGTTATCTTCTTTGCCAAAAAAGTGAAAACACAACAACATATTTGTCCTGTCAGAGCCACAGTAATGCTTCAAAAGGGAGGGACAAGCGGTGGAGTGAGCCGTTGGTTGCAATTCACAAACTCACCGGATACGCTTTGCGCCGTGGCCGCATTACCACCTCGGGGTGTGCATTATTATATGAGAATTTGTAAATTATTTCTTACATAAACAATTGTATAATGGGTTAATGAGGGGTGAACAGTGCTAAAACTTTAGAGAGTCGGACTCGTAACCAGAAGGTTACTGGTTCGATTCTCAGTACCGGCAGGTAACAACTGACGTGTCCTTGAGCAAGGCACCTTACCCCCATTTGCTCCCCGGGCGCTGCAGTGATAGCTGCCCACTGCTCCCGGTGTGTGTGTTCACAACTTGAAGTGTGTGTGTTCACTATTTACTGGTTGGGTTAAATGCAGAGATCACATTTCGGGTATGGGTCACCATATTTGACAAATAGGTAAAAAAAGCATTACATTATTTAAACTGCATTTATAGTAAGGAACTGCACATATGCAGATGTCATAGCAAATAGCAGTAAATACACACACCTTATTGTCTTATTCTAAAGTTCACTCCGCACTGCGAGACTGTGGATTGAGTAAAGATGGGGCGGAGCCGAAAACTGCCGCTACATGAGTGTAGCTGGAGAGAGGGCCCAGCTAAGGGGGTTTCCGAAGTGGTGTTGCGCGTCACAATTTCAAAAACAAAGATCACAATTTCTGACTGTATCAAGGGTTAGCCCCACTGCACACTCGTGTTCCAGATATGACCGGAGCGTACCTCGGCACACCTCGGCTGGGCCCTCAAAAGTTCATGGGCTCTTAGAATCATCCTAAGTCTCCCGCCCCCTTACGGCGCCCCTGGGTTTACTCCTACAAGCAATACCGCTGTTCAGCCATCCTAGGAGTTTAAAGCTGTGATTCCTCCATCGGTAATACCAGTACACTACCTGCCAGACCAGCTAAGTGCAGATAAAAAAATACTTTGTGTTGAATGTTTAAATTGTAGGCTGTGTAAGTTTGAACACTTAGTTTATTGTGGAAGGCCTATTATCCAGCACTTTTACTGAGAAAAGTCCACACTTCATTTGATAGGTTGGTTTTACTTCCAAGCGTATTAGCAAATATATGGTCTGATATCGAGAGGGTTTGCATGGAGGAAACAATGATTGTTGCCCATCAAGTAGTCTATATTTCTGCCACTCATTCAAATGCAATTAAATGGTTGTCGATACTTAACATTTTACAAGAGGCACATGGCCAACTCTTGAACTTGCACTCATTTATACAAGGCATTGCTTTCCTTATTTCAAGTGCAGCAAGGTATTACAATAGAATGCAAAATAACTCTCTTTTACAATTGAACAAATCCATTATTGGTGGGAAACAAACAAATTACATAAAATTGCCATAATGAGATACAAGGATGTTTTGCTGTCCAGAAAAAGAGAGGTTGTTTTCAGTCCTGCTGTGCAGCATGCTGCAATCTGTAAGCGCTGATTCACAAATCGATTGCAGGGCGCGGATAGCTTTTTGATTAAGAACCTCAATATCTCTCTCTCTCTCTCTCTCTCTCTCTCTCTCTCTCTCTCACTGTCTCTTTACCTACTTCTCCATTTCTTTAAATTTTCCTTCAATTTTCTCTTTCTTTCTGTAAACCCTTTTCCTTCTTAATGTTTTTCTCCAACTATACCTGACTTCTGTAAAAATAAAGCTGTCCTCTGCAGAGCATTGCTCATGTGAGCACCGCTATATCTGAAGATGCACATGGGTGTGTGACGTAGGGAATGCATTGAACACGCTGCTAAAGATGGGTTGCAGGTGGTGTATTGATCGGACCCAAAAACTCATCAAGTCATTCGAGAAAAAATGTCCTATGGATTCAGCATCTTGGATATCACTCTGCATCATGTCCTTCCCACCTTTAACTGATGAGACCGTCCCATCCTTTTGGAGGCCAAAGACGCAGTCCAACATCCCCGATCAAATGAGAAAAAAATTATGGTTTAATTCTGACAGACTGTTCATTTCTCTTTGGATGGAGCCGTGATCCATGAGTGGTTGTCAGTAATGAAGTGCAAAACATACACTTAACGCATTGTTTATTGGATAAAACATTGCTTATGTTGCTCCTAGAAGGAATTAGCGTGTAACTGTTTGTCTTCTGATAATGTGAACCCTTTACCCTGCTACTGGCTGTGGCAACATTTCAGAGCTTTAATAATATAACTAGAGGACATCTGTTTCAGTTATAAAGCCACATGTTTTCCAGTCTATGCTTAGAAAGAAACATAGATAAAAAAAATCAAGTGGCTAAAACATTTGGAGAAAAAGGATATTCTCCAAAAATTATTAATCAAGAATATTTTAAGGTAACCTCTACCTTACATTCTAGTCAGTTCATATTACCACATTAAATTGTGAAGGTATGAGTGTTTGAAACCTGATATAAATTACATATAATATATGTGTTGTTATATACAAATTTCTTTACCCCTCAGAAGATAGCAGTGTGCAAACCCAAAATCTGGCATCTGGCACCTCTGTAAGTCAAACAGTCACTCAAACAGACATTGGTGCTTTCTTTTCTGTCTGTTAAAAAACATCTTCAAGGAAGCCTCTACTATTGGGGTTTAGGATATCGTCGCTGCAGGAATGAAACCTCATATATGCATTTTCATGATTTTCCCATAAATCAATACTATTGGTCACCCTTCATGTTTTTCAGTGGGCTTTGTTAATAATTGACCAATAAAAAGTATTGAAAAGAGCTTGTCAACTTTGACCACACATTGCAGTGATTTTTATCATTTTCTGTAAAGTGGCAGTGTTGGCACTTTCAGTCCGACAGTGACGATATGCATTATACTGATCTGAATCCAATTTTATTAAACATTCAGTTTATACTCCCCAGGGAAAGTGGTGCTGCATTAAAATCAAAGGGCAGTTTCTACTTAGAACCACAATATGCTATAGACATTAAAAGAAAAATATATATCATGGAAGATCATACATGGAAGACCTTTTCATTTTAGCTGATGCAGAATTAATTTACGCTGCGCTTCTAGTTGGCTTGGCTAGCTAACATGACAGAAGAGCAATCTAGGTTATAGACCATCTGGGTTTTGATGAGTGAGCATTATTGTATTGGTGAAATTCTGGGTCAGGCAAGGTTGATCAGATCTGATAATTGCATTTTAAGTCGGGTTTGACTTGCTTTAGTATTATACATGGAATAAAGTATTTGTCCACTAGATTTAGGAAGGTTTAATTTAACCTAATAAGACAAATTCTGTGCTCAGTCACCCTGTTCCAAACCAGTATGACTTTCTTCTCCAAAAACATAATCCTATTGAATATATATATATATACACACACACACACACACACACACACACACACACACACACACACACACACACACACACACACACACACACACACACACACACACATCTCTGAGTTTTAATGTGGTCTAATTATTATCACATATAAAAAAGCACCTGTCAATGTCAAAAAAACTTTACGAGCGACAAGAATGGCTTATATTTCCAAGAACCTGCAGCACTCGTACAAGCAAAAGTCCGTACGTCTGCTTAGACCCTGACATGGCACTATGCACTTTCCACATCAAAGACCGTTTTTATAAATATGAACATGAATTTTTGCTTTTGCATGCTTTATACATAAGGCCCCTGGTCTCATCATCATCGAGTCTGTTTATTATTACATAAAGAAAGAGAATAAACTGAGACTAAATCCAGAAGACGTGGAAATGTGGCAATGTCTCCAAGATGCCTGATACCAAGATGGTATGCTAATAAAATATGTGTGTTGTATGTATAACTAATAACAGGATGAAAAACATAGAGTGTTGGGACATCACATGCCCCCAGAGCAGCTTTACTGGGCCTGATACATTGGTTCTCTGTAACTCTGTTTTAAAGATGGAACAACATTTGTTGTTTTGATGATGTTCACTCCAAGATTGCATGTTGGACCAAAACCTCCCATAGATTCTGAACTGGGTTGAGATCTGGTGGTTGCGAAGGCCATATAGTAACAAGTAATTTTCATATTTATCAAACCATTTGGTGACTCTTTGTGCTCTTTGGGGGCATTGTGATCACTGAACCACTCCCATCAGGATAGAAATGATCACTTATAACAACTTTGTATTGATTTGCAGTAAGCCTCACATCTAAGGATTCATACAGCAAATTACAAATTAAGAAACCACTCCAGTTTTGCCTTTAATCAATACTTCTGCATATATTGTAGCCATTTTAGCCCAGTAACTTTAACAAACCTCAGGGATGACATTGTCACCCATGCATTTTTTACGCATAAAAGTTGTGGAAAAAAACAGGCGTATTTAATCATATTCATTTTTGAACTGATCCTAAAATGTATTGTTATTTTCACCAGTTTGTTCCGTTTCACTTCTATCCATTAACATAAAATGAAAAAAAAAGATGTTTAATCTGTAATTTGGAAGAAATGTTGCCACATATTCACACAATTGAATTTCACTTAAACACACCTGTAAATGGTAAATTAAAATAGAAAATGATTTTTGAAGTGGTGAAATTTTTTCTACGGCTGTATAAATGTAACTTCTTGAACAACCTTGTGTCTGACCTGCCACATTTATAGCTTCTGGTTCAATGCCTGGTACACCTTGTGCTGCTCATCCTTCTTCTAAAGTCTACTTATCATTTGGAACCACCAATCTGTCACCACAGCGGTGTTATCTATTATCCCAATGTTGGGTTGCTTAGGCAGTACTTCCTCACTACTGGACCTTTCTTCACAGAAAGACATCACTTAATTGTCCTTACTCTCTCCCAAGACAAGTTTCTCAAAGAGAGGTCAATACTGTGTTGTGTCTAGTTGGGAATCTTTGATTCTTTCATACAAAAAATAATAATAATCTAAGCAGTGCCTCTTGGGAGGAACTAGTGGAACATTAAACATTTTAGCATGTTTCAAATCAAGCTTTCCGGTACTTCATTGACACCCTCCTAGTCAACTGAGCAGTTGCATTTGGTAGATGAAACTAAACCAGAAGAGTTTTGAGAAAACTGGACTTTGTTCCACTTCATCTACTTCATAATGGTGTGCTATTTTTAAAAGCTGAGGTATACTGGGACTCTAGAGAACTTCCCTTATGTATATTCTTCAGAACAAAACTAGTCCAAATCTGCCATAACTAGACACTGTAAAATGCCAACAGTAGTCTGCTTGTGAAGGTATGGGGACTAAACTACTCCCAGAGAATCTTTCAAATGAATGCCACAATGTACTAAATGATGTACAGTACTTTGTACAGTACTTTGTCCTAGTGAACACAACACATTCCGGTAAATATATGTATCCTACACTCAGCAATCACAGATCATGCCCAGAGATCAAGATAAATGCACCCTACACAGCTTCAACACAACATTGCCTAAGGGTATTTCAAATCACTGCACACATGCAGCCGAACATGCTGATAATTACAATAACAAGATTACAGACAAGCCAACAGCTACCACAAACACCACATCAAAACTTGACAAGCATACCAGCAACACACATAACTGCCTTAGCAACCACATACTGTACGTAATCCCAAACAAACACAATTTTTGTGGTGTGAGAGGCTTGGTAAGTAAAATACTGACAAAGTAATAGACACATGTTATCTAGAAAAAAAAGTAGGTGGGCTTTCTAGATGCAACCTGAAATCTGAAGCAAATTAATATTGCAATCAGTAATAACAAGGTGCCAATGATCTGCATATGACTATACAGTAAATGAACTGAAAATGCAATGATTTGCAAACCCTTTTGCACCATTTGACTATTATGTAGTACCAAGAGTATTAAACTTCCAACTGTGTTCCAACTGAACTTATTGTTTTTCATTAATATGATATAACAGTACAATACAATAAAATATTAATGTAATCCTGGTGGTAGTAGCAGGTAAGGGATTCACCACAAAATAGATGTAGATGGCAACTTTAGCATCTGCAATGTTGGTAAAAAGCAGTCATCTTGTGACCTTTAGCGAAAAGGGCCCGTTCATGAAAAGCGCACTTTGGGTATTAAAACGGGCACTTTGGGCAAAGGGGCAGGCCTCTGCATGTGCCTGAAGCCAATCATACTGTATATTGGCTGGTTATTGGTATGCTACAGTCAGTCACAATTTGTGAATTCCATAAAATTGGATGAGTAATGCCTGAAACTTAGTACTACTTGTTGTAAAATTCCTTTTTCATTGAAATCTCCAGATATGACATGTTAAATAGTGGACAGCAACTTTCAATTCATTAACTGATAAGCTATTTCCTCATAAAAGCAGTTTATTCAGAGAACCGCAGCACCACCTCCATAAAACATTACACTTCGCAAACTTTAAATAAAATTGGTCACTTAACCTTTAAATTATATTTAACGCACTTAAAAATGGAGATGCATTTCATACATATTTGAGGTCAGTGTTGCCAAGACAGATTTTGCCGCAAATGAGGCTATTTTGAAACTACTGCCACCGGGTTTCCACGCATTGGTTAAAGATGAGGATTTTGTTCATGATATTAAGAGATATTTTAAATAGGAAATTATGTTTTCACAATTTACTGTAAAATATGTATTTTACCTGGGTGTGATGTTTTGAGTTTGCTTTGGGACTAGAGTCATCAGGGTAGTTTTGGGTTAGTTTTGATTGGTCATTAAGCTGGATTTGTAGGAAATATCTGTCAACCCTGTTTGATTTAGTATCAAATTGAAGCTGTAAAAAATATTTTAAATAATATTGAAATTTGAAAGAGAATAGCAACACTACAAGCCTTACCATAGGACTGATGCAGTATATTGGTTCAAGGTTATCAGTAACAGTAAGGTGGATCATCAGTGACATCATACCCACCTGTACATTCATATCTATCTCTAGACCACCACGTGACTACACTGTTAGGAGTAAATGTAGTTTTTAAACACTGTCTCTATTATCTAACACATAGCTTTATGTCATGCATGTGTGTATTATACCTCCACTTTAAACATATATCCTTGTGATGATTGGGTTGAGGGTGGTTGAGGTCTATGCAGATCAGCAGTAAGGCAAATTCCTGACAAATGTAACACCTCATGGTCACCTTATTTTGAAACTTGGGCTGTTCTTTATAAGCCATAATGATTCATTTGGAGTTTTGTTGCCAAGAAGTCAAGGATTCATTTGTGTTGACTGAACCACATTCCTTCTTTTATCAATCTGGTCTGTGCTTAATCTTGTTTGGTTGGTTCTGGGGACATGAATGACTGTTCAGTCTGCCATTGGCTGGTACTCGACAGCTGGTGCCTTTGCTGTCGGACCCAGTTCTTCTCAAAGGCATTGTTCTTGTGCATTAAAGCAAAATCAGTAGTACTGTTCCGGATATCAAGCCATTCTTTTTTTCTCATCATACATACACTGTGGAGTTAAATATGTTACAAGAGTTGTCAAATTAGCCAAAACCATATGAATAATTAACATATAGGGGCAGGGAGATGTGTGGAACTTTGTGAACTACAGTACAGGCATTCCGATTCTATGGAAATTTGCAGATCTTTCTGACTGTGTATGGCTAATTCTGTGTCAGCCTGCTTGTAATCATATACAATATACAATATGAGAGAAATTATGCTTCTCAGAAAAAAATATTGTTCTGCTGGGACAGAAGTGTTTTGCTGTGATGTATTCTGTGAAAGTGTTTGTGGGATGTGACATGGGATCACAATGAATGGATGTGAATTGATGTTTAGCTGTTCCTTTTAATGATTTCACGAGCAAAGACCACGCCACTCTGGTAATTGGGTGTAGGGTGAATTTATTGAAAGGATGTAGGGATGAAGGGGAAGGGAAGGATGGAGGAGAGGTCGAGCCGGGTGTCTGATGTCGACGGTTAGGTAAGACTCAGAGTGGGGGTATGTCTCCGTTATATCCGGCCAAATGATGATGACATCCCGATTTGACCTAGGGAGAGGGAGAAAGGTGGTTAAATGGAAGAAAGGGGAGGGAAGGGAGGGTTGAGATAATGAGATGAACCGCTCTAAAGGGAAGTGCCGGTATAAATAACCTTGGGCGTGAGATAATGTGCGGCGAGGCAGAGAGAGGCGTGGACTAGCTCCCGAACCTATGTTAATAATTAACATCCATTCAACTAATGTTTAAGCATATTAATAAATGCTCACTTACCTGTTTTGAACTATTAAAATGTGTTACTTAACTAAATTCTATAAATACTTAATTTTTACACATGAGTATAAGACATGAAATGACTCTTAATTGCATTGCACCACTGGTGACCTGAGGCTTTAAGACATCTGCTGTGTTACACAGCAACTCTAAAATTTGCCATAAACCACCGGATAATGACCTATTTTTGTAAAAGTATGAATTTGTGCTCACGGAAACAAGCATGCATGCATATCTTAATACCTGTGAGTTTGTGTGTGTGTGACCAGGATGTGTTGTATTACTCATTTTGCATATATATATATATATGTGTGTGTGTATATAGGTTTTTGGTGTGACCCCATATAGAGTTCGGCGACATATTGGATATTTAAAAGTGGTTACAATGCTTTTGCAGGCAAAATAAAATTTGTATCATTGTCTCTAAAGAAACAGTCAAAAGAAAAATAACATTAACAAAACATTTAGTTTTGGACTCAATTTATTGAAATTAAGCCTCTGTTTTTTTAACGTTATAAAAGTTTTGGAAAACATTTCTGATTATTGTTGTTGTTTATATATTGTGTTCATATACAGCATGGTGGAAAAAAATTAGCTACATTCTACTGTATTTTTATTCTTGCATTTTGGATCAAAGGCTGTGTGGATAAAAGTATGATAGAAAATTAAAAAACATAATTTTAAGCCATTTTAAAGCATTTGAAGAGTTCAGATGCAAAACTCTCTAAAAAGAGTTTTATTTTTAGAGATATCTATTACTGAAATAATTTGGCTTCAAAAACCACTAAATACAACACTCTGGCCAGTCTGAAATATCTGCTATTGCTGAAAGTAAATGGAGGAGACTGATAAAAAATGCTCGTTTATTAGAAAAGTCGTCTGACGGATTTAGAGGGTTTTGCATCTGAACTCTTCATATACAAAATCAAGATTTGTATCAAATGTAATAAAAATAACTATCAAATGAAAATAACAATGTATTTTTAGATATATTAGTCTTGTGTATGTGTCTATGTGAGTATCTGGGGAGCTAGAATCTGTAAGCAGGTCATTCTTCTGAAACTCCCCATGAGTAAACCATAAGACTTCCATTCCAACACTAATGATCCACTACCACTTTCCAAGAAAGTGGAACATTCTTTCCCCTTGACCTTAAAAAATAATGTAAATACAAACATTTCAGTCACCAAGACTATTCACCTTGGACTTATTCTTGTTTAATAACATTAAAACACTCAACACAAGAACTTAATTTGTCTTTTTGCCACTGATCGACAAAAATACTCTTTTATGTCAAAGTGAAAACTAAATTCTGCAAAGTGATCCATAAATTTACAATCCAAAATAATTGATTTTACAGTATTCTCTATGAGATGATAAACCTACATCATCACTTGTGCGGCCATTTGGTTTAAGAATATAGATTGTCTATGTTTAATCCACTGATTGCAGTCCATACACATGTTATAAAGTCCAATTGAGTCCAATGTGAGTCAGTATCATGGCAGAAATTACAGCTTAAAGAAAAAGGAACACTCAACTCTTTGAAAAAAAAGTTAAGTAATTGAAAATCACAACCAGGGGATGGATACAAGATGATTTTCAAGTGATTAAATATCCTTTTGAGAACACTTAAATAATTAACAAATGAAGAATGTGACACAGCTGTAATCTTACCTAGAGCAGGCCATGCAAGATGGAAACTGGAGAGGAAAGCTACCAAGAGACCAATGACAGCTGGAGTCAGTAGCTGTGTTTGGAGAGACTGTTGCCTAAATTCCAGTCAAAGCTTTACAGGAGAGTATAGACAAAGCACTGTTAAAAAAGATGATATGAATCTCAGCTACAGTTTGCCAGAAGGCATGTGGAAGACTCTGATGCCAGCTGGAAGAAGAGTATATTGCATAATAACACTAAAATCAGGCTTTTAGACTTCAGACTAAATGCCACCATGCATGATCAGAGGCACACTATTCCTAGTCTCAAGCTCAGATGCCTTGACCTACGGACCGCTGACTCAACGTCTGATGCATAAACTTTGGAAACACTTCAGGTGTGTTGATGCATTACCTTCAAAGTTAAACGGTGATTGATAACTTACATTCATGCATTTGGCAGACACTTTCCCTTGACATTGCTAGCACCATGCTCAAACCACAGAGCTACAGAAAGTCAGAAGGCCTATGACTTCCTGTCAGTCAGACGGACCCGTCTAAGGTGGTCTTTGGTCAAAGAAAGCTTCTATCTATCGCCATCCATCTTAAGGAGTGGCTACTTGAGACTACACCATTCTTATCATGAAGGATTGGAGGGGTAGAAGGTAAAATGAATACTTAGGAGAAACCTCATGGAGTATAAAATGCCTGCCACTTGGGAGAACATTTGTTTTTCAGTAAGAATATGTCCCTGAGCATAAAGACAAAGTTACACATGAATGGGTTTAACAATATTAAAATCTTGGAGGGCCGGTAAGATGACCTCAATACAATTGAGAATGTAATTGAGTGGGATTTAAAAGCTTTCCACTTATGATCTCCATGCAGTCTTACTAAAGGATTTTACTGTACTGTATATGCAAAGAACTATGAAAAATACTGTAGGGACGTGTGATGGCTGCCGAAGGTGCAGGAAATATTATATGTTGATCGGTGTAACAACTAACACACAGTCATTCCTGATATTTTGACATTACCTCTGTCATACAGTTACATTTATTTTTTAAATGATATTGCCTAAACCAAACAACGTGTAAATAGTTGTACCTTCGTTGATTTGTTGGTTATAATAAAGTAGATGAGTTTTGCTTGTTGTATTTACCAACGCAAGTTAATATTTGCCTGAAGGAATCATTCACTCCTAGGTGAAAAGAGAATAATGTAGTAAATATTAACGCCTCACTGTGACGTAATGCTACACAAGGATGTTTTATTTATTTTCATGTGATATGCCTGACTGAACTGTGTCAACATATTCACATGAGATGAGTCAAGGAATAAAGAATTTTTGTCAAAACTGTCAAACATTCAAACTAAGATACTCGGTCAAGCATAATGTGGACTTGTCATCATTTAGAGTTTACCATTAGTTGAAAAGTCATTCACTGGCCATCTACTCAATACATTCTTAAATGATGAATATTTTAGGGAGCATATTTTAAGGATACAAATATTAATAAGCCATTAAAATGAAAGAGGCACTTATGAAAACATTCATAAATTATTAACAGCTCAGGTCAAACCACATCATCCGTATCCATCAACGTGTTCCGTTTTGACATTGATCTTTCCCCTGTTGCCTTCCATATCTGTTGCTCTTGAAGGACAGTAACACTTCAGTGCTTATTTTAGCCGGTCTCTTAATATGGAGATCCTTCAGCATCGGACCACTCAATCTGTCCATCAGCCCTTGTGAAACTGGCAGATGTCACAGAGTATTCATATCAAAGGCTGCGCATGGATGTGCGATATGTAGCGCTTCGGTCTGACCTGGGATAATGTGGACCCTGTGGTTGATGTCTGCGTGAGGCTTTTGGGTGAGGGAAAGGTTACATCCTCTGCGGGTCATTTTACCTTGCTTAGACCTTTTCAACTTCTCATAACCCTATGAGGCATACAGAGAGTTTTTTCACATGACAATGTACACATGCCGGATGTAGTAAGTCTGGAATGCATTCATACACTGCACCCTCACATATTTTATAGAAAGTACTGTTTTAATGCTCAATACTTTATCTAAGTCACAGTTTGTGGTTTTGGCCACAGCCCTTATATTGTTATCCCACCTCAGATATACATTTGGATTTTTGATATCTCAGATTGTTTTGCCATTGCTGTGGACTAAACAAAAGGGAAGTAGGAAGTGTCTCATATTTTCTGTGCGTATTAAGGGATTTAGCCCAACTTGATTGCAAAGCCATGATGTAGAGATGGCACTGTAGTACATGGGCCTGTCATCACTGCTTAAAGCTAAATTATACTTGTTTTTTGAGTTAGATCTAATAAATTGAATGTATTATTATTTTTGGGGTTAAAGGTTTGGGTACCTTAAATCAGGATGTTCATACAAATTACTTTTCCTGCTTTTAATAAAGCCATTTATAGTTTGCTGTGTCTTTACTTAAACTGTTTTATGCTTAACTTAGGTTAACGTCCTGGCCTGTGTTTATTAATTGGTCTGGCTAGTGGCTAATAATATAACTATTTATATTTTATTCAATTTATATTAATAAAAATTCATTTCAATCATTTATTGCATAATAATTGTATTACATAAACAATTTGTTGAATGGGTCGTGTAACTATATAATAATGAGAAATTAAGTCAAAATTTCGACTTAGTAACTTATAATAATGAGAAACGTTCTCATAATAATGACTTATTATCCCATAATAATGATAAAATAAGTCAAAATGTTTACTTAGTGACTCATTATTATGAGAAACTTTCTCATAATAATGAGTCACTAAGTCAATATTTCGACTTATTTATTCAAAATAATGAGAAACTAAGTTGAAATTTCGACTTGTCAATTTAAAATATTTTTCTCATAATAATGACTTAGTATCTCAAAATAATGACTTAGTCTCTCTCTCTCTCAATAATGAGAAACTTGAATGAAAAATGAAAAATTTCGACTTAGTAACTCATAATAATGACTTATTATCTCATAATAATGACTATTATCTCATAATAATGAGAAAATAATTTGGAATTTCGACTTAGTAACTCATAATAATGACTTAGTATCTCACAATAATGAGAAACTTTGTCAAAATTTCGACTTAGTAACTCATAATAATGACTTATTATCTCATAATAATGACTATTATTACTTAAGTCATTATTATGAGAAAGTTTCTCATTATGAGTTACTAAGTCATAATTCAAAGAGTTTTTAAATATAAAAAATGTCCTCAAACCTTGCGGAAACGGGCTTCCATATAGCATGGACTCTATTCTTTGCGGATGTGTACCGGAAGTACCGGAAGTTTGGGCCACAAAAGCGTGCCTGCGCAGTAATGTTTGTTTATATTGTTGCTTTGTAACTGTCTATAAAATATAGATTTTGTCTTTTTATATGTTGGGCAAATTTTTCCTCGGGTAGTTCTTGGTCAGAAAAAGCTCCAGATTGCCGAATGTACAACATTTAGAACCTTTCACTATGTGAGACAATGATACAAATAGCAACTCGCTTGATTTTTTATAATAAGGCTGTGACGTTTTACCAAATTACATTCTGTCTCATTTAACAGGAGAGATGGAATTTTCATCAAACTTGAAATGTCATCAAGATATGTCGCTTATGTGTCACGTGGTTTTTACAATTTACATCTAGTTAAATTCATAAAGAAAACTGTTAAGGAATTAATTCTCAGAAAAGATCTTTAGAAATGCATTAGGTCAGAGGGAGTTAATAAATGATTCTTTATGCATGCATATATTAATATTTAAATTGCATATTAATATTCATTGAGATTAAGAATCCATATTTGTCATATAAAGTAGATGTATTACAGATATGGGAGTAATTTCTCGCTGAATATCTGAACACAGATTATCTGGCACATCATTCGCTTCACTTTCGCTCAATAATGTTAAAGTATGCAAGCAAGCAAGCTTGAACATATACTGTATAAAACATCTTAAGTATATAATTATATCAAGTCTCTTATAGTTAAACTTTCATTACTATATGCAAATTGTATATAGTATATTACAGGTTTCATTTAGACCTAAAATGGACTTCTCAGTATAAAAGTATGAATTTGGCTCAACCAAAAATTGCCAGAGAAAGATTTTTTTTCAAGTCTATCTGTATTTAAGCTTTCATCCCAAAGCTTAACCTTTCGTCACAGTTAGATCCACTTGGAAAGTTTATAATGTGTATAATGTGCAATATCAGATCAATACATCTACAATGTATGGCACATTTAGAACATCAAATATTAAAGAACATTCGGTTCATTCTTCCTCTCTCTCCCTCATTCCTTCTGACAGGCACACTTCAGGTGTAAAACCTGATATGATATTCCATACCGCCCACAGCTCATGGCCAGTTCTCAGCAGCCACTGATGCAAGTGTCATGTCCGATACATCATATGCTTTCCACTGGAGACTTTGCAATTGTTACGTGGCTGCGGGATGCAACCAGATTAAATGTGTGAATATGTTTGGGGTCAGCATGCACTAGATAGATCCCTGTTACTAGACTGAGAAGAGGTAGACGGTAAGAAACTGGTTGCAGAAAAGATGTGAGAGAATTTGAAAGATGAGGAAAAGTTTATCAGATGGAAAATGCTGATTCTGGTTAACTCGAATGGACTGGAGTTGGAAGTAGGCTTTCACAGGGAAGATTACACTATCAAGTGTGCTGTATATGATTACAATTTAAAGAAATAATGCTTGAAGAAAAGTGAGTAAACAGAGGCAGGGATCTACTCGCATCACTCGCGTGGGCCCTCAGCTGCCATATGAATCCATTTGCTGCCCTGAGGCAACACCCTTTATCTGTGCCGGGAGTTTGAATGCCTGGAGAAATGAGCGCCCCTGGTCTTTGATCTAAGTCTCTCGCGCGTGATTGTATCTCTGTAATCTAAAGCACTTAGGCACGCTCTGTAATTTCCACTATAGCCACAGCAGCACAGTGCATCAGCCACTGTAATTGTGCCTTCCAAGCAGCACAAATTACATAACGGCTCCTCTTTTCAATGTAAACATCCAATTACACCTGCAGTCAGTAATAACAATAATATCAATAATAATAAAACATATATTAAAACAAACCGCTTAATTTATGATAGTTTTCATAATGCTATAGTCTCCAGAAAAATGCTTAAGTTCTTGCCATCTTAGCATCCAAGTCAAACTCTATGGTCCTGATCTCAGGCGACCTGCTGTACAGTGCTGTAAAAAGTTATTTTTCGTGTATAAGAGACAAACTGTATGTCTTTATCATATCCACGATACCTGTAAACAGAAACAAACACTCTGCTATTACAAAGATAATTGCGGCTGGTTAAAGTGTGATGGAGTGAATGCGGCAATCTATTGGTTGTAGGCATTGTAAATTTCATTCAGCGCAGTCCAATAGCAACTGGATAGAGAGAGAGAGAGAGAGAGAAAGAGAGAGGTGCCTGGTACAGCATCAGTCTCTCTCTCTCTTTAATCTCTTTTTTTGTCAGCAGCCCGTACTGCCTCTTTCTATGGAGACAATCATATTCTCCACAATTTACTGTTCTTCCGCAGTGATTTCATTGCATTACCTTCATCTATATGGGACATTTCCATCAGATATGTTGTGTTTCCATTGAGCAGCCTCCGGTGTGCCGCCTCTCTATCGGACGGCAGCATCTTGTTGGATTCTAACAGGGGCAGAACGGAGTTTTATTTCCCCCTCCTATTGCACATACATTTTGACCGTACCTCGGAAAGTCGGGGCGGCAGGACCGAAGCCGTACAATGCAGATACCGCAAAGGTAAGACAAGCGAGCTGTCGTAGAAGTCAAAGTAGTCATCTCTATTTTGTGCCTATACAGAGTTGTACTGTTGGTCTGGCGTCGCGTACGCGCGTATTTTCAGCTGGTTCCCAGAATTTTTCTCCCTATTCTCCCTGAAAGCGATGCTTCATCTGACGGACGACGCAATGATTTTACTTTTAGCATTTTATACGCTCGAGACTATGTGCTGATTTGCACACGGTTTACAGTATTTCTTACGTTAAATATCGAAATGATCAATATGTTTAACCAAAACGTCATAAAAATATTAGTATCGATAGAAACATTTAGAGGTGCAAATACACAGCACGAAAAAGCCGGCAATCGTTCATAAGAGTCATATAAATATATGTACGCAGTTGGGGACTCGGCAAATAACGGCAAGGGCTTTTTGGCAAGGGATACGTGTGGCAGAAGTGTTTCATAGATCATTACTTACCTGTGGCTAACCAAAGCTTGTCATATTGGCAATATCTCTATGTGCACAATGAGATGTTGCATGCTTGTTTTCTTATCGACCTATAACTGCGGCGCTTATCCGTATGCGTAACACTCGTCTTTCGAGATGTTATTTTCATAAATTCGTTGGCCCAGGGATTCAGAAATGTAATGTAACACAACACAACCTGAAGTCACGTAGCCTACGTGAACAAAACCCGTACGTGGCGAAAAGTTGCAAAGTGTCTTCAGCTTAAGATCTGTTTTGTAGATTCTTAGCTCTATTTTTGGTTATTCTCCTGAAAAGAGTCCGGACTTTCATCACATTGGACCATTCTTCATCACAAGTTAGTACAGCGGTGAGCCACAAGGTGGTACTGTGGACATCTCCTGCGTACGTGCGCGTTTTTGGAACCGGTGGTGTGGTGTGAGGTGGGGAAATCGGGCCGCCTCTCGAACGAGACGTGCGGCATTTTAATCTTCATTTCTCTCAGAATAGGCGTCAACTACATGAGCATTAATGTCTGTTCACGCAGCTGAAATGTTTTTCTGAGTTATGTATTTCAAAAAGACACGATTTTAAAACATGGGACAAATTGATAGATTTGTCTTTGTATTGTACAGTCTCTGACAGATGTCCAAATTGTCTTAAGTTTCTGAAAATAAATCATTTTAAACATTGCAGGTTTTGCTAGTTATATGGCCTGTGATGAATGTGACAATAAGAAAATAGTGTTGGACAGACAAAAGAAAATTAACAGTCACGTTAGTGAGAATGTGTAACATTTTTGGTTGTTGTATTCACGGTTGGTATTAATTTAACTGTGTCAATGCACAAGTAGAACTAGTGACAGAGCTGTATTTGAATAGTCACCACAATTAGGGTTATACCAAAATAGGGTCTTTAAACATCAAACTAGATGACTGCAGTTTAGACGTGGGGTTCAATTTGATCTTTTCTGCGATCTCTTTCTCTCTTTGCTCCCTGGGGTTCCCATCTTTACTCAGTCAACTGCCAGAAAGATGGAGGGGGAGAATATAGCTGAAAAAACAAATTCCAGCCGACTTGCTTGCCCAGGCGCCATGTTGAATATAGCAGGTGCATTTGCTGCGGAATCACGCCACGTTTATCCGAAGTTCACTGAAAGGTCACTATGGCTTCTGTGCTTTTTCTTTGCTCTTTTATCCATCGCTTTGACTGAATTAATTCCGTCATCTTTGCAATGTGTCTGTTTTTTGCGATTGTTACAGCCTCTATCAAGCAGATCATTTTTTATATTTAAAATGCACAGGAAGACCCAGAACCTTCATTGAAATTCGTCTGTCATCTTTGGATATCACAAACGCAGTAAATGCTATTTTCTTTCCTTTTAGTCCCCTTGGTCTCATCTTAAACATTGTTGTTGTTATACTCTTTCACGACATGTAATGGATTTATTTTACATTTTTTTATGAAAATCTTACTTAATAATCTTTGTCTATGCTACAAAGACCATTTTGTGTTTTTGAGATAATTTGACCAAACAAACACACATTCAAGGTGTTTTGTACATATTTTAGGGAGAAATGGCAGGGTTATTTGATAAGATATACTAAATGTGATAATTCACCCAAAAATGTCATTTTAAACCTGAATGAGTTTCTTCTGCAAAAACACACCTTTCTTTTTTTTTGAAGAATGGCACCCATTCACTTTTTGTGTCCATACACTAAAATTGAATGGGTGCCACTGCTGTTCGGTTACCAACATTGTTCAAAATAGCTTATTTTGTGTTTTGCGGAAGAAAGAAAGTCATACAGGTTTGAAATGACAAGAAGGTGAGTAAATTACCCACATTTTTAGGTGAACTATCACTTTAAGTGTACGATATTGCACTTATGAAAGTATGAACATTTACAAAGGTACCTGCAGGTGTATTTGGAGATTTTAGTGTTAGGTTCTTATGAAAAAATATAGCATTTTTTGTTATCCATCAGCATGTGCACAATCTTCTGACTCTTTTTTCCAAGAGGATGATAAACAGGCTATAGGAAAAGTTCATAAATAACTTATGTTTTTGTTCGAAAACTTTAATAATATTATAATTTCATGACCGCTGTAAAGTTAAACATTGCTCTAACATGTATAGCAATATTGGCATAAAATTACTGATCAGATCCCTCTTGGCTGGTCTAGCCAAGCACCAGACGCAGAGCACATGGAAGATGGTGGATGTTACATAGTTTTCTTTTCTGCATTGGAAATTAAATTGCCTGCCAGACATTCAAGCCCATCTGCCTCAGAGGACAAAGATGTACGTGAGAGAGATTCTGAAATGCCCATCCCAAAATCATGATGTCTGATGATGAACATTAGAGAGCTAATGTTACTAACAACCTTAAAATCATTGATTTTTTTTACCAAGTCTGTAAAAAAATTATAATTTTTAGTGAACAAGTTCTCTTTATGACTTTGCAATGGCTTTGTTGCAGTATGCAGAAATGCAGAGTAAACAACACAGCACAAGCCTTGATATTTGGGCTAAATAATGGTTTTAATTTAAAAAAAGAGAGGACTTAAAAACCCCAGGGTGTCAGGAGATGGATCTTTCTCAGACCAACAATAAAGTTATTTTAAAGTGTGTCATGTGTGCAGGGATTCGAGCCTTATTAAAGCCTACTCTTTCATTGGATGAATATCCCCTTTCACATGCTTCTAAATCCCAGCAAATATTTATCAGAATAATGTTTCCTGTGATTTCCTGTATCAAGGGGGTTTTCTGTGTTGCTAAGTATAGGAGACAATGCTTGCTTATTCCTTCATTTCTCTTGTGACTGTATGTGCTTTAAACACTTTACTGTCTTCTAGCATTTTGTTTTGATGTGGTGATAACCCCAATCCTTTTGTAATTTAACATTGCTCAACACCAATTTCAGCTAATGTCACTGTCTCACTGAGTCAGTGTTATATCTTCACTGCTTTCCGCAGACTTATTATCTTCCATCTGATCTCTGCTAAAATTGCTTCTCTGATATTATGAAATGAAAAGCTATTCAATCACTTTTTTGAAATGTAAAAGATTATTTAGAAAGATTTTAAATATGTCACTATAGATCTAGGAAGTTGGTAGGTTTAATGCAATTTTATGGATCTGGAAGCACGCTGGATGTGACATTTGTCGAGGGCACCATATTTACAGCTGTCTCTTGTCCTTTCTGCTATGATTTCTGCTAGACTTTAAATAAGAGGTACAGATCTAAAAACTAGCTTGGAGGATGCTTCCCCGTTACGCTGTCGCTGACAGAGCTATTAATGCAGAGATCAGAGAGAACGAGAGAGTTCATCGCTATTAGATTTACTCTGGACTGAGGTCATAAAAGTTGCCCTCCAGAGGCTCCACAAGTCCAGTCACTAGTCACTAATTTGAGACGCATGTGCAAGATCAGTGCATAAGATTAACTGTTTATGAATTTCAACAAATCGGGGCAATGCTTTTGTGTGATTAAACTTCAAGAGTATGGAAAGCACCGACTGAGGATTACATGAAGTTCTTCTTTGTTTTCACACCCACTCTCTTCCCTTGTGTGGATGAAATGTATGGAGCATTCATTATTCACATTCTCACTAAGGGTAGAATTTCTTGTGCATAATCTTTTCTCAGCTTTGTGTGGTTCTTCTGTTTGCTCATTCAGGTGGAAAGATGATCATTCGTTCTACAATATGTGTAATGCAGACATTTCATTTGACTATTCACATATATTTAAATTTGAGGCAAATTTGTATTCACGTCTACTCTGGTATATGTCTCTAAAGAAAATTTCAGTCGAATGCTTTGATTTATTCCAGAGAAACTGCCTGGAAACATTCCTAGAAACGCTTAAACCATCAATGTTTCTTTCTTTCTCCATAATTACGTGACAGGTCGCCTATTGCTAAATTCTCGAAATTATAATGGAACAGAGGCAGTCAAGGCTAATGGACAGATGTATTATAGAAGTGTAGGTGACTCAGCGATCAGTGACGTGATGAATGCTAAGATAATGCAAACTGTTCAAATATGAACATGGATATGAATATGGTCATTTTATTCATTAAATAAAGAAATGAACAGTGCATATACAGTATAGAATGAGATCCACTGTTGCTGTAAATCTAACATAACTGCCAAATCATAGAGCCTATTTCAGTCATACAGTGGATTTCCAGGCCAATAGATCAATAAACGTTCTGAGCATCCTCATTCAGTTGAACTAACCTCGTACATAGATATACAGCATTTGCAGTTATTTGAGACTATCAATTTACCAAACCACTTGTAAATCGTGAACCAGACAATGTGAACGTAGAATCATATTTCAAAATAGCCTGTGTTTGAATCTTGAGTAAATAATGATGTCTGAGTTTTATCATTTATTTTCTCAATGTGGTTCCATATCTGATATCCAATATAAAATTATATATAATATATATATATTATATATTATATTTTATTTAATGATATCTGAGTGTTATCATTTATTTTCTCAATGTTTTTCATCTTACAGTACAAGGCTACGTGGTAACCTCCAATGCAGAAAAGTTCACACATTAATTAAAGTAAAATTGCTCTGTTTTTGCCCATGACAATAAATGTGAGTTTATACAGGCTTTGTTTTCTTTTCTGCAGGCAGGCCCATAAAGGAGGAATTGAAAGGGGAAAATAGTTACATCAGTGGACAGCTTAAAGAAAAGAACCACGTTCTGCTACTTGTAAAAAGGAATAGGACTTTAAAACGAAGCAAGAATACAGCTGAGATCCAGAATCGCACTCATGGCATGGGTCAATGCCATGATTGTTGAGCTGATTGGTGGGTGTGCTGTTTATCATATTTTCATTACAGCCTGAGGACAGGGTTTCTCCTTGGCTGGTAAAGAAGGAGTAGATACTGTGAATTCAACCATCTCTGCCAAGCGCAGCTGGACCATGTCACGGCTCGGAGGAACCCCATGGATACCTCTCACCATGGTTCATTCACTTTTTACCTGGATTGTGCTTGCAGCTGCATGGATGGCTGCAGCGTGGGCACAGCAGCACCCTATTGTCACAACAAACTACGGCAAGCTGAGAGGCTTGAAAACAGCTCTACCCAACGAGATTCTGGGGCCTGTGGAACAATATCTGGGGATTCCTTATGCCCTTCCACCCACAGGGGAGAGAAGGTTTCAGCCCCCTGAGCCCCCCATGTCCTGGCCGGGGATTCGAAATGCCACACAGTTTGCCCCTGTTTGTCCTCAGTTTCTGGAAGACAGGTTTTTACTCAATGATATGCTACCCGTATGGTTCACGGCCAACTTGGATACTGTCGTTACCTATGTACAAGATCAAAGTGAAGACTGTCTGTACCTAAACATTTATGTACCCACAGAGGACGGTAAGTGTTCTTCTTTTCTCAGAAATTATATTGTGATGTATGTTCTTTAGTTGACAAGTTTCATCATCAGATTATTTGTTATTGGTTGTAGAAATAACACTTTTTGGTCTGTGAAATCATTTCACCTTGCTTACAGCAGTAAAGTCTGTTTAAGGTAGCAGCAACATAAAAGGAACAGATATCATATATAATATTAGAATATATATTTCTAATATTGAGGCTTTTTGCCTCAGTAAGGTGCAAATAAAGGTGCTTCATGATGCCATAGAATAACCTTTTTTAATGCAATGGTTCTATAAAGAACCTTTAATACTTGATTATTCAAAGGTAAGAAAGAGATGGTTCTTTAAAGAGCCAAAAATGGTTCTACTGGACAAAAAATCTGACTTTGTTGGTAGGGTACCCCATTGCAGTTAGATCACTAATATTGTAAATATCATGACCATTGCAGTAGGTACAGGAAAAGTAAACCAGTTCTTTTTTCAAAGTTCTCCCTATCTTTTATTAATAAAATAAAGTTTAGGGCTCAGTATCATATTTAGGGGATGATTCACTTTTGGGAATGATTTTAGCTTCTCATAGTTTTTATTTTAGTTGCGTTAATTGCATTCACAGTGTTCATTTGACCAATTCTTAACCAAAATGTACAATAGTTTGAACCCCATTATAATTCTGATAGTATACTGTGGGGTTAGATTTTATTGTCTCATAGTCTTAAACTGAATGACGGCGTGGTAAATTTAGCTTGAGCTTTTGACTGACAGATTAAGTATGAGAGAAAAGGGATTAACACACAATTGAAAATCCAATGCATGTAAGAACAGATACATTTCTGGTAGAAATGTCTCATTATGACATAGTTGACAAAGATTTGATTTTTAGCTTTTTGATGAATGACAGTAACTGAGGAAGGAAATATCTATATGCAACCTTATATATATTATATACTGGTAAATGTAATAGAAATGTCGTTAACTTGATTTTACATAATGTACTGACACATAGCATCCAGTTAATGAAATTATTTTAAGGGAAAGAGCTGGTTGAGTTGAAGCCATTATGTACCCCACAAATCCTGACCCTAAAAAGTTATTCCTCTATTGCTGAACAAATACAAATATTTATTATTTCCAAGTCCTGCTTCAACATGCAGTAAAAATCCCAGGAATATATACAAATATTCTGAAAGCCCACAAATTGCCTTAAAATTCTCTCATGTGAAGTTAAAATTCAGTCCTTGTCTTGTGGCCCACTGAAGATGGTCATCCGCTGTTAGTTTTCAGACTCCAGCCGCCCATCATGCTTCAGCTCTTCGAAATGCCCTTTTCAAAATCCTGTGTAAAATGGGAACATCCTGCCATTTTTGACTCAAAGTGGGACTTGCTCTGCAGTTGTGTTTCTCCTGAAGCAGGATGACTGATATAAAAGCCCTTTAGTGCAAAGCCTAAATCAAAAGCAGATGCATGATACTCAAGGTTAGAATGGAATACTGGGATCAACTGCTCCTGATCTTCAGTTGGCTCAGAAAAGAAAGGTTAGTGAAGGATAAATTCTCTTTGTCTGTTCGTGACGGAGTTTGCTTTATCTCTCGGAACAGTTACAAGTGCAGGCTGTGGAGGTGGCATCCTGTTTTGCTGTGAATTAATCACAATGAATGGCTCAGCCTGAAGGGATAGTCTGGGTGAAGAGACAATGCAGGCTTCCTTCCACTCTTTAATTGGGAAAGCTAGCCACATTCATTACCATTGGACTATTCAAAAAGCTCATTCAATGAAAAAGAAAGAGATTCAAATGAGGCAGTTGTGACAAATCAGCGTTTGTTACATTTTTTCTGTCCTAATGGATAGACTTCCTTAACATAATATCTAAAAAAATCCAGTCTTGTTTTAAATGTATGAATACGTAGGGTGCAAAGCAGGAAAATTGACACCTATGATCATATACTTAATTCTTTTCCCTACAGTTTAATGGTCTTTTCATTTAAATCTTTTTTCTTTGTAGATGTCTTGCTCTTGCTCTTAATATTCCCTCTATTTCCTCTCTATGTAGGCATATGCCTTAAAGCTATTAAACATGTCCTCTATTATTCCATGGAAACATAGGTTACTAAAGACATGCTCAGCTCTTGTGACAACATGCCCCAATAGCAAGGCATGTCAGCACACATTTATACATTTTGCTTTTCTGCTACATTGAAAAAATAATTATAAGACTTTCTCCTTTTGTGTTCCTTAGATATGAGAAAGTCTTACACCGTGTCTACACCACACATGATGGACGTGCAACATTTTTAAAAAGTTACTTATAGAGAATCATAAGTATCAACATCAACATAAGGATAAGTAAATTGATGACTGAAATTTAATTTTTGGACGATACCAACAATACCATACAAAACCACAGCTAGAAAAAACAGGCATATCTGTAACAGCTTCTCTGTGTGACAGCTAGCTCCCCATCATGCATATATAGGCATTCGATTGGGAATAGAAGTAAATAAGGCAAATGATTGACAGTTTATTTGCAAGCCAATTCCATTTCTTGCATATGCTTCTGATCAGTTCAGTTGTATGTTCCGGTCTGCTCACAAAGCTAATTAAAAAAAGCCTCCAAGCTGTTTTACGTTTCATCATTTGTTACCAGTCATTGAACTGCCACTCGAGGTCGGAACAGGGCTTCACTTGCCTCTGTGAAGTCAATAACTGTCCTATAGTTTGTGGTGGAGTGCAAATGCTGGTTGACCGAGATGCTTGGAATGTTATGCATCTGCTTGAATGTTGTTTTAAGTAAATTTAAAAATGTATGCTACACAATACATTAAATATATATTTCTATACTATGGGATTTATTAGAAAATTTCAGCTATATAAAAAATGTATAAATGTCTACATAGACATTTAGATTTATGCATTTGGCAGATGCTTGGCAGACTTACTTTACATTATACTATAAATTGGTTTCTTAGTATGTGCAATCCCTTTGATCGAACCCATGACCTTGGCGTTGCAAGCGCAATGCTCTAACCACTACAGGATAACCCGTCTAGGCATTATATTACAAAGTATCATGCCAAATGCTTCAAAAAAAGTCTTTTTAAGTGAAACATCTTACAGAAGAGGCATTCTGATTTAGACATACATTTGCAAAAAGATCAAATGATATCAACTTGAGACTTTTATTTATTATGCAGCAACAGTAGGCCTACATATTTTCTTAAAAGGAACATTTACCTATAAATGAAAATTCTTCCTTAGCTTCACCCTCAAGTTGTTCCAAATCTGTATAAATTTCTTTGTTCTGATGAACACAGAGAAATATGTTTGTAACCAAACAATTCTTTGCCACCATTGACTTCCACGGTAGGAAAGAAGTATTTGTAAATTTCTTTGTTCTGTTGAACACAAAAGAAGATAAAGAATGTAGCAAAGCAAACAGTTTTTGGGCACTTGGAACAACTCGAGGCTCAGTAAATGGTGACAGAATTTATTTTATTTGTTTTGGGGGGACTGTCCCTTTACGTGCTCAAAGGTACTTTATATATCAATGACTGTTTATGTTTGCAGCTTTTCAGACACAACAGTTTCTAATGTTTACAGAAAATCGAGTAGCAGTTCTGTGGGTGAAAATGCTTCATTAGAAAGAGGGGTCATAGGAGAATGGCCAGCTGACAAGGATGAGACAGTAACTGAATTATGCATAGCGACAGTGATATGCAGAAAAACATCTCTGAATGCACAATATTTTGAACCTGTCTTGGCTATACAGAACACGCCGGATTAAACTGACACCTGTCAGTTAAAAACAATAAGCAGAGGTTAAAGTGAGAACAGGCTCACCAATCTCAGTTTGTGCTGCGACATATAGTACAGATAGGCAGAGTCAGAAATTGGTGTAAATAGAATAAATCCATGGATCCATCCTGCCGGTTCAGACTGCTGATGGTGGTTAAATTGTGTAGGGAATTTTTTCTTCCCACACATTAGGCACCTTGATACTAAACTGAGCATTGTTTAAATGCCACAGCCACCTAGGGTGTATTGTTGCACTTTACGGCCAGAGTCTAACTATTTCCTAAGAGCTAATGTGGTGTCACAAAGCATTTCATCTCAAAATGATTCCACAAATTTGAGCTCAGTGTGCTCCAGTAGCCTCATAGCAACAAGAATGTGACCACTCAATGTATTCGTATATTGGTAATACAAAGAACATGAGTTGTGATTGATTTGTTGTTTAGTTTTGCATGAATTGCTTTACATTTCATGACATGCTTTATGCAAGTTGAATCGTTTAAGTCATGATTTCACGTTCTGTACGTCTTTATGTCACAAATTTTAATTTGTTGCTGCCAATGACCAGTATGAATAATTGGCTATTTCTCCAAGTTAATGTGTTTTGTGTGAAACTTATTAGAGTTCTGTGGACAGTATTGACTTTTGGATAATGAGATGTTCTGTGATGCTCAGGCGAAAAATGTGTTCGAAGCTAGTGGGACTTTGTTCCTCATATTCTTGGGGTTGAATTATTAATGAATATCATGTAATGAGCTAAGGAATGAATTAATGTGCTTCATTTTCATCCTAAAAATACAGATTCAACCTGTGCTGAGATATATTTTTTCAGAAGGAAAGGTGGATAACGTGCTAGCGACAGTGACCAGATTTTTTTTTTGCATTTCATATTTGCAGGTGGAAGGTATCCCTGTGATTTTCCACTGCATGGTGGTGCCCTCCTAAAAAACTATTTCACATACTAATACTAATTTTACTGTTATTTTTATTTATTTTATTTTTTAACAGATTTTTCATGTATAATGTCAAAAACTGTAATTGTACAGATTTGAACATATTTTGAAAACATGATAAAAAAGGTCAAATTACAGAAAAAGACTGCAAACGTACAAGAAAAAACCCACGTAATTTTAGGAATTTATTTTTTCAGTTTTTCAGTATTCAACATAACATTTGGAATAACAGTAGCTCTATAAGATATAACCATCTATAACAACCATACTGTTTTGATTTATTTTGCAATTAACTTAACAACAAACATCACATAGTAAAGCATCATTTGTTCTACTTGAATTTATAGTTGAAGACTTGCACACACAACACATATTTTTTAAGAATTTTATAACAAGCTACTCGGAACACTGGAACCTAAAACCATGCAATGTAAAGTGTGTGTGCACTTACTGTAAATGTAAAAAAGCGCAGTGTGCCGTTTAGGACCTACATTTCGCTATGGAATCGTGGATAATACATAAAATATGAATCATTCTCACACAATCTGCACATTTATTTCAAACAATGAAGGTAGACATGCTAAACTAATCCAAACAGATAACCATTTAAAAATCTTTTTTTTTTAATTATCAGAAGGAAATCAGAGCTACAGCATCCTCCCTCTTTCTCATCACACTACGTCTGCCCTATAAGAGAGCTGCCACAAAAACAATCAGTCTTTTGACAAGAAAGACAACAGCATTAAAAGTGTGTCTAATGCTAGAAGGTGAAGAGGTAACAGCCTACTCAACACAGACTCCATCATCATTACTTTATAGCACACCCATCACATTTCTAATATCCGACGTCTCTTTACACTCCTGGGTGCTATAGGGGCTGGGAACCAACCTTATAATTTTGTCCCAAGCTCTATGGATTTTAAAGGCAGAACTGCTAGAATATTTATTGATTGTAA
The DNA here is from genome assembly GCA_026939265.1 of Oreonectes daqikongensis. Classification (NCBI taxonomy): domain Eukaryota; kingdom Metazoa; phylum Chordata; class Actinopteri; order Cypriniformes; family Nemacheilidae; genus Oreonectes; species Oreonectes daqikongensis. The sequence goes on along the minus strand of JAOTQM010000033.1, from coordinate 4,252,604 downwards.
GTGTGTGCAAGTCAGCTTAGCAAGAAAATAACTTTACTGTCATGTGATCGTATTTTGAACCACAAAAAATAGAAGAGACAACTGTATTTTTGAAAATATAAAAATGTGTAAATAAAGCTCAACAGCTAAAAACCTAGATACATTCTAATGTTAAATTAAATACTTAATCTGAACTAAACATGACATGTTTAGTTAATTGTCCGGACACCATGCAAGGTGTTTGTGGTTACCCTAATCCCCAAATTTGCTTTCCATTTATTATTGTTGCTGTCTAAGATGAAACAACATTTAGTTGTTTTATTTCCTATGGGTGAGGGGCCTTGGGTAGATGATAAACATTTATTGGAAAGTTTTTGTACTTTAAGCAACACTAGTCAGAGTACCCATGGGTAATTTGCTGTGCACCCTGAAATATTTTAATTTTTATTTGTGTTCAGTAAATATTTAAGCTGTTACCACAGCAATGATCGGGATTTACCATTGTTTGACAAACATTAGCTTAAGCTAATGAAAAATATACGTGTTTGGGAAAACTATTTCGTAACAATTTTTTTTTAACAATTCTGTTAAGTGCCACTTGCGGATAAGAAAGTATATGCTTCACTACTTAACAGTCCATTCTGGCTGTGCACATGAGATTGATGTGTAAGGTATCTGTGAAAGGAACCTTGATGCCCCAATTTTGGCTGAGAGCACAAAACCGCTTCATAAGGTGGTGGAACATGTCCAAGCGATTACACAGCAATGTGTAGGGCAGAGAATGTCCTTCCTCTGACAGATACTAAGTCAAATGTGTGGAAAGACAAGGGTAAGTGTCTGTGGGGTCGGTCAACCATAGAGAGCAAATGTCTCTGTTGAGCGACACAACACAGGGGGCCATGTGTTCATAGACAAAATCATACACACAGAGTAAACTACAAATGTACATGCAAACATCATTGCGTGATGTTACTCTGCTCCATGCACAATGTCCACACTAAAAGTGAAATTGCTGTGTGAAGCAAAACAAAATGACAGCCAATGAAGACCTCTTTCTGTATATCTGTATATCTTTCTGACCTCTTTTCCTATATATGTGGTAATTTACTTCCAAATAATTTATGTATTTAATTTCAAATTAACAGTTGTAACAAATATATGTTAAAAAATATTATAAATCCAAAATTATTTTGGATTTAGTAAATGTTAAAACATAAATTTATATGTAAATACATCACATAAATATGGTGTAAGGCAGTGTCATGTTCTTTAAAAAGTGCACAGGGGCCTATTTAATATGTCTACCACATCACGGCTATCAAAACAAAATTTAAATTTCAAAGTCCAAGCTATCTTTCATGGTTCAACACTGATGCAAAACCTGGTCAAATTTGTTAGTACACACTGGGAAAAGATGAGATGCCAAAGCTAAAAACTGCCAGAAAGATGCTGAATCTGGAAAGCCTCCAGATAAAATCAATGTTGAAAAAAGATGACAGGGTGTTTTTTACTGCTATAAATTTAAAATGTAGAATTTAACTGAATTCAATTTAAAGTGCATACATGTCAAATAAGACATCTTAAATAGAAACAGAACAACATGATGTGTAGGGCATCTTTTTGTTTGGCCATTGGCTGTTATGTTGTGCATTTATTCTAGAATGCCCCATGTTACATGCTTATTAATGGAAACCCATAAACAAACAACAGCTTTTTGCTGAAAAAACATAATCTTCTGTAGACTGAGCTAATAAATCAGCAATATGTTTATTATGATTGTGTCGACTATGAGGTTTGCATGTGTTTTCATATTTGCAAGCTGTAGCAAATCAGGATTTATATTGGAAACAAGCATTTCTGGTGAAATTTTAATCATGCATTACTTTTTACCAGTTTAATTATTAGCATATTATTTATCCCTATCATTTTCCCTGAAGTACATATATTTAGCTTCAACTTTAGCCTTACAAGACAGTAAGCTCACAATTTAATTATTGCACCACCGGGGAAATAATACAGATGTAAAGTCCTTAGGCTTTCCTGATTAAAATCTGCCATTTCCCATCATTTTATGATTATTCACAAATGAGAGCAATTTTCCAGCTTATTTAAAGCAGTCCGACCCTTCACCAAAGGCACAAGCAATTATCCTTACAAACTGTAAGCCATTTCTTTTGTTTAATTTAGCAGCAAAAAAGAACTTACATTGTATTTTGAAATTTCGTATGATAGACATGACAAAAATAAATGAATAAATATGAAAAAAGGAGCAGGCCAGGGTGTTGTCTAGACCAAGGGTTTTCAAACTTTTTCATGCCAAGGACCCTCAAATATGATGAGACTTTTGCAAAGGAACCCCCTTTCTAAAATACATATCCAATTTTTTATAAAGCAGCATTTAAATTAGGCGTTTTCCGACCAGATAAGTTCAGGAACAAAGTTCTGGAACGAGTAAAGAGGGCTGTCGTTTGTGAACTAAGTTTTCCCTCAGGCCATTTCCCTGATCGCATGCGCCCCGCAAAAGGAACTAGTTAGTGATGTAAGCCGGTCGACAGCAACTTCATTTAAGTGCGTCCGTCAAACAACAACAAACAACCAACAACAAAAGTTTAAAATCCCGCCACTTCCTGCGGTGCGAACACAACAAAAAGCAGGTACTTCTGGCAAATCTTCCCGGAACTATGAAATCGTTCCTGCCTTGCGAAAGCCTTTATTGTTAGACAAACAAGTGTGATTTAAATACAATATTTTGTTTGTAGAAATTAAACTGTAGTAACATCGGTATAGTTTTTTTAGTCTTTTGTTTCTCAAAACTTTTCTGGGGACCCCTTAGAACATTCTGGAGGCCCCCTGTTTGAAAACCCCTGGTCTAGATGAGTTGTCTAGATGAGGTTGTACCTTAAACTCTAAGAAAGCAAGAAGAGCAAGAGAGAAAACGCTTCAGTTAAAAGTCATGGAGATCAATGGCCAAGAATCCAGATAAAGTGCACCACTGTAACAGAGCAGCACAATACAAGTCTATATGGGAGGGTGGCAGAATAGCCATTACTCAAAAAGTACAGAGTAAAAGCAGAGTTTGTTGAAATTCATAATGATGAAGCTGTATTGGTGGAAGATTTAGAGACAAAGGCAAGTTTTTATCCAAAAGCCAAAAAGTGGCAAAAATCTAGCACTAGCTTTATGCTATAGGGTTACTTTTCATCAGCAGGAACTAAACATTTTATCAACAGAAGGGTAAATGAAAGATGGTGTTGAGAAACACTTTCTCTATTTTAATGAATAATAATACAGTTGCATTGCATTGCATTGCATTTCATTTTTAAAGTATGTGGTACTTACCTATCAAAAGATACAAGATACTTACCTATCAAAATACTGGTGACTAACTTTGTAAGGGTTAGATTATGTTTAGGACTAGTACAGGACCCAGTACATAATGTATTACTTAATGTATTGCCTGCAGTAAGGACTGTAAAATAAAGTGCTACCACTTTATTTTATGTATTATTGTCACAATCAGAGTAATTTTCTATCTGTTCTACACTAAACTCTCACCCAAAATTCTGTTTTTTTGGTTATGTTTATTAAGACATAACTGCACTGTATTTACAAAAAAAAACTGCAAGAAAGCGTGACAATATTTTGGTAAGTTATCTTAACATCTCTTCAGAGAGCATGTCCACAAAGAACGCTGTCTGTCAAAAAGAGCACAAATATCACAGACTCTGTGGGAGTCTATGCTTGCTTTGAAATATGCAATGAATCAAGATCAAAAAAGTGTTTTAATTAGGCTTTTAACCATTTTTTCACAGCATAATCGGCAGTGTGGATTATATATACACTGTGAGTGTTAATCTAACCTTTTTTAACACTGACTATTTTGCTGTGTGGATACAGTTGTAAAATGTTTCTACAGTCAGATCTTATAATTCGTGTAGTTCAGTGCTCATGACCCATTATGGTGGGTGTGTTGTTCACACTCTAGTGATTAACACGCAACTTGCTTTTGTTTGTACAGCTTGACATCCCACAATCCTCTGTTAACTGTGTGAATATTGGAACCCGCATGCTCTCTCAGCGTGAGCCAATGTTAACACAAAGTGTTGTATTTTTAATGAGCCAGGGTCATTTACAGAAACACAAGAATTCTCATGCAAGATTTAATTAATTTTGTTAGTGAAAATAATACCCAGAACATGTACCCTTTTTATATTATATAAATATAGTATTCTGTTATATATAATATTTATTTATATTATTTTATAGTTATATAAACAAATAATTTGGAACAAATATTTTCTTAATAACTAATAGTGTGAACTAATGTTCATGTATTTTCCATTATATTAACTTTTTTTTACTATTTTTACTTAAATTAATCACTATAATTTATTTGTGTGAGCTGATGTTTTAAAGTATGTACCTCCTTTATCCTCTTTACTTCTCCCCTGTTGTTGACAGTAGGAACCCACACAGTCAAAGGCGATGATTTCACCAATAATGAGGGTGGCGATAATAAAGGTATTTTTTCAGTCTTCTCCATTTTTTCTAGAGACAAAAAACCCCAGAGAGACCAGCCTGATACTTGTGCATGAAAGCGAAACCTGGCATCTTTTCCCTTTAATTAACTCTTAACATTTATTTGATTTCGTTTTTACCTTTTTTGGCCATTGAAGCATACATCACAAAGCACCTCGCGGAACCCCTTTTTGACACCTCTTTCCTCTTTGAGGATTCCAAGCACAGAGTTGAAGGACTGTGTGGAAAGGCAAACATTTGTCTCTGAAGAAAATTCAAGAGCATCATCTAAATAACAGTTCTCGAACCTTCTCCCAGTGCTGCAAAGTGAAAGATGGTCGACTAAAACGTTGCATGCTTTTATTCTCTACTCCTCAAAGAAATGATTAAACAGTCATGTTTCCACTTGTTTTATTCTCTGTTTGTTTATTTTTTACCTTCATTGCCCGGCGAAGCATGAGCACTAACCTGTGATGTTTTGACGGTGAAAATCTGTTCATTTGTAACTTCTGTCAGATGCTGTGTTGTAGAAACTGTTCACAATGTAATATTAATGGCTTGCTCCTTTGCATGCCATTACACTTAGACAAATGGCATTTTGTAAGACACAATGCATTATAAGGGTAGGGTAGGGTTATATGAATAATAGCAGTGGAGTACACTACTGTACTCTCAAGGCAGCACAGGTCTGTGATCTCCATGCAAATGATAATTTAATAGATTTATGTTTGGTACAGGATGTGGTAGTGTCTTTATGACATGTCTGATAAATTACTAGAGTGGATTCACACTGTGGTTTGTGGGGTTGCTTAGGGAGTCAGCTATCATGATCTCTGAGTGATGTGCGTTATCATTGATTGCTGCGGTTTACGCATGTTCTACTCGATTCTGCTGGATTACCATATATTCATGGAAGAGGGCAATCCTGAGTTCGGTATTTAGCTGGGTAACTCGTGGTAACAACAGTTCTACCCGTAATAATAACTACTATTTTATTTGCTTAGTAGTTTCAAATTAAGGCAATAAGGCAAAGGATTGTATTGGAAATTATATATTGAAGTCCCTTGAGTATATCCAGCAAAAATAGTTTTAGCCACACACTGTAAAGATTTGCGGTAGTTTTGCAGCAGTTTGCCGGTAATTTACTGTAGATTTAATTACTGCTTAATATACTTTTCTTTTTCAAATCACTTATATTAAGTTTAGCTTTACTTTAATCAAAATTAACACGCTTTGACTTATGAAACTTAAAATGAGCAAGAAGAGACTGTTCTCAGTACAGGCATTAGCACAGTTACACTGCAAAAAATGACATTCTTTCTAAACATTTTTGTCTTGTGTACTATTAAAAATATCTAAAAGCTCCTAAATCAAGATACATTTACTTAACAAGAAAAGTAGCCATTCTTACGGGAGGGCCAATGCAGATCCGTAATCCACAACTTTTTTGATGATTTCACCAATGTGGCACCCAAAGGAATCTGAGCTTTACATCCAGCTGAAATATCTTTTGTATTAAAGGAGTAGTCAGTGTAATTTAGCTGCAAATTGCAACCAATGGCGCACTCCACCCCGCTCTTTGGAAGCACTACGGCGGCTGACACAGGACAAAGATGTTGTCAGGTTTTCTCTTTTTTGCCGAAGGAGATAGAGTATTTACGAAACGTGTTCTGTAGAACAGTTTGTCCATTTAGGGATTGTTTAGAATGGTGGCGCAAGATAGCGAATTCTATGTGGACCCATGGTGTATGTAGATAGAAATAGCTCATTCTAAGGTAATAAAAACATAATGGTTCATTATGTAAGGTCTTTATACACCTGTGAAAACATAGTTATGTATATTATATTGCATTTCTATCAATAGATTCTCTTTAATATTAAGGAAAAATAATTAATGTCTAATACCTTAATATTTCTCAGTAGGTGCCGATATGGTCAATAAGTTATTATATAAAAATGAATAATTAAATAAATATAATCAATAAATGAAAACAGAAGGTTTTAGTAAATTAATTACAGTTTTTTACATCCAGCTAGTTTAAAAGCATACTGTCTTTTCTTTTAAGTACCTCCACCAAGTGCTCCTTGTGCTGAAAAGACGAAGATGGTGTTTTCAGCGGGGCAGGATCGATGCGCTCTGTCTGTGTGAACATCTGCAGTGGCGATGAATTACTCTTCCTGGCTCCCTTGAGGTTGTACCTATGCCATAAGACTCCCCTGCAAATCACCCTATACAGCAATGCACCAGCCTCCGCAATTTCCTGCCACCTTTTAAACTCACCCAGAAAGACTCTTTAAATATATATATATATGAAAGAGTGAGCCGTTCTCTTCCTCTGTAGTCCATTTAAAAGGACGATGCTCTTAAGACAGTCTGAACAGAGACAAAAAGAGCTTTAGTTTGGAAATGAACAAATGAAAGAATATCACTTGTCAGCCATGTCTTAATTGGTTAACATGGCGTCTGAACGAAGGGCCTACGGCATTACTTTAACAGCTTTATTAAAGGTTGATGTTAAAAGCTTACATTTAAAACCCAGTAGCAGTACATGAATACCAAGTAAGGTTCATGTCCAGCAGCCACAGTTAACTTTTGCTTAATGTGAGACTGAAATCTGTCTGACAATTGTGATATGGTTGTCATTTATGATATATTACCGCTATGTTTTTGCTTGTGTGCCCACCCCATATCGCAAATTAATCTGTTTTAGCTGAACAGAGTGAGTGAACAGCTAAAGAGAACATTTCTATTGCACTATTTGGTCATTAGCACTCTTTCCTTACTATTTAAAGACCAAAATTCCAAAATCACATGACTTTTATCTACCACCATTTACTATCAAGATCAGCTCGGACAATAATGCTGAAAATTGTGTTCCACAGCAAAGTAAGTTACAAGAGAATGACTTCCCCCTTTAATAAGATCTGTTGAGTCTAATGAAGAATTCAGCTCTTTCTCTCTTTTTGTGTGTCTCTATACTTCCCGTCTCTCTCATTCTGTATAAAGATGAGTAATGTGTGCGATGCCGTGCAGCTCATGAGGGAATATATTATCCTCCTCGGCCTGTCCTGGCAATGATGAATGTCCAGGGTGTGTGCACTGCAGAGTCACCCCCACACGCTCTCTCTTTTCTGTTCTTTCTCCCTTTTCTCTTTGACACTTGCGCTCTCTCTTTATATTTTCCTTTTCCTTTCATTCTGTCTTTCATGTTCTCTCATCATCTTTACATACATCTCCCTTTGACTGCACAATGCCATGGATAAAATGGTATGAATATGAATAAAGGTATGAATCGAAGGGCCGTGGAACACAAACATCACAAGTGTCCAACGATGCTACTCAATGCTTTCTTTAAACACACAATCCTGTCTGTAAATTAATATGAATGTGTAGAATGTTTATGTAAATGTATAAACGTTAATGAATCATAAAGCACTATTTGAGCTGTTTCTCTATTTGCATAATTCCTTTGGTGAATCAAGCACTAAAGAATTCAGGCAAAAACATTTTTTGTGAATTTCACTGGAGTGATTTATTTTTAGCCAATTTGCAATTCCTTTGTTGGCATTGAAAAATGATATCTATTCATCCAGATTTTCAGAAGTGGGTGTATTTTTGTGGTCTTTTAACTACAATAGAAATTTAAAGGCAGGGAATGGAAGCGTGATTGGGACTTTTGGACAGGGCCCTCCCTTATTAGGCTTCAGTACATAAAAACTCGTGCTTCACAATGACATAGGAGAACCATTTTAGTCTATATGGTTCCATACAGAAAACCTTTAACATCCAACGAGTCTTTGTCTTTTCACAAAAAGGTCATTTGACAAATAAGTGACCTATTTTTTTTTTTATTTTTTTTTTTTTAGGGCCTAAGGGCCCTTGTTTTGCTTGTATTGGGGAATGGAAGCTCCGGAGACCCAAGGCATGTTCCTTACAATTCGGGTGAGTAAACCTGGCTTGACAGAGGGGAACTTTTATATATATCACCTAAGCCGGTGAAATGCTGGCCGCTGACATCTCACTTGGTTTGCTTCATCATTGCTCAAGAGCCTAAATGCAATTCCAATGCCAAGTGAGTTTTGGCACACCTGGGATGCAAAATGTGTTTAGATGTACTGTCTTGTTTGCTAATAGCCCATCTAAAATGTCCCCTTGATCTACGTGTTTTGCTGTGAAGAACCCTAAGATGTGTATCTGTATCTAAGCTTGACAAGTTCATGGCAGAACTCCATTCCCTTAATGTGTTTTTGGAAAGTTCCACTCAGTCCAAATAGCTGTTGAGATGAACAATTTAAATGGTCTTCTTGGATGGTGTTCATAAAATTAGCAGACTAGTGCCTACGGGGTAACCATGGAGTTCGGATTTTTCTTCCTAGCCGAAATACACAGGTTTTCCAGCTTTGTGCTTGACAGGCTGATCAGCCTTGCATCTTCCTCCATCGAGCCACTTCTCATCATTGAAGTTTACCAGACAAGAGTGCTCACGTGTCTAGTCTGTGTGTCTGGTAAGTTTTATAAGTGGGGACATAATAGGTACATTTACAATTTTGGGTCAGGAAAGGTCATCCTAGCCCAGTGTAAAGGGTAAACCGCGAACTGAAAGCTTGTGTAATATCTCCACTAAACTAGAATCCCCTGCGCAGCTATTAGTCTGCCTGGCCGAGAGGCGTAGTGTTAGACAGGAGGTTCTGGCCTTGCTGACGGTCCAGTGTAATAAAGGCGCTGCGATGGTGAAAGTTGTACACCAGCAAAGAGCTGCAAAATAGATGCACTCGCATTAGTGCGCTGCCTGGCGCCCACTCAGAACCCGACTGAGATTAATCACCTGTCACAAAGGGTTGTTTTCTACCGCTCTTTTTCTCTCTCTGTTTCTCTATCCCTCCCTGTGTTTTCTTTTGCGGGGGAGCGCGATACACAGACTTGCCTTTAATTCTGCTCGCCTGCCCACAGGCGCTACAGGATGGTGCCAACTCTGCAGCAGACAACAGTGTATGTGTGTGTGAGCGGCCTCTTTCAGTTAATGAAGGCATATGCAACAGAATCCAATAATCAAAGTACAGTGAGGTGGCTTTGGCTGAATACCAATTATTCCGGGTCTTATGCCGGCCCTCTGCTGGACTGCACTCTAGTCTGAGAAGCCAGCAAGGGCTTTTTTTATAGAGACATACCACTCCCATCGAGAGACAGCTGTTTGCAATATGTACACAGAGGATGCTGAAGCAGAAACACAGACTTACAAGAATTGTATGCCATAACTCATGCTATCAGATATAGTTTAAGCTGGCTTAAACAGCTGTGTGATAAAATAATGATATATGCATATACAGTGGGGTTAAAACCTTCACTATAAACATTTTTACAGTATAGTTTTTGCAGCGGTTTGCCAGTAACTTACTTTTAGATTTAATTACTACTTACTTGATACTACTTTACTATTAGTACTGTTTTTTAAACCACCTATATTAAGTTAAGCTTAACTTTAATCAAAAAGAAAACATTTACATTTATTCATTTGGCAGACACTTTTATCTAAAGCAACTTACATTGCATTGTACTTTACATTTGTTTCTAAGTATGTGCAATCCCTGGAATCGAACCCATAACCTTAATGTTGCTAGTGCCATGCTCTAACCACTGAGCCACAGGAACACCTTGACTTATAATACTCAAAATGAGCAAGATGAGATTGGTCTTGTTTTCTAGAAAAACTTTTTAAATCAGGTATATTTAGGCCACGCACATTTAGGGAGTTACAACCACATTTAAATGCAAGCGTGAATTCTGAATTCTAAATGACTGTTCCATGTGTATACGGATACGGAACAGGTAGTCACTCCCGCATTTGTTATGATTGACCATAGCGACCTTCTAATGTCTAGCAGTTGTGAATAATTATCTGTCTGGTATTTGCTATTTTAGAATTTTTTTTCAGATATTTTCGGCTAGTCTTTATTGGCTGATTTTTCTGGGAAGATCTGGCAACACTGTCACTCTAGCGAAAGACCGTGGTCTTACTTAACAAGAAAAGTGACCTAAGATATTTAGTCATGTTTTATGAAAGAAAATGTATGAACTTGGTAAGTTTATGTTTAAAACTAAATTGTATAGTAAGTTACTGGCAAACTGCTGCAAAACTACAGCAAAGTTTATTTAAAAAAGCTAGCAATCCCATTTTCAATTAATAGAAAGTTTTATCATTTTAGAAACAACCAAATTGAATCTATGAAATAAATGTGAAAAAAAATAATAATAAAGTGTAGTTTTAGTTTATCATTATGTAATGATAAATTATTACATACTGTGTATAACATACTTTTTTTTGCATTTGACAAACACAATGTAGACTCACTAAATCAGACTCACTACTCAGCTGTTGTTTGTATACACATCACTCTCAACCAAAACCTGTCTCTAGCCTATATCATATAAAACTATATTATATGAAACAGATATCATATAATATCAATAAAATAGTAATACTAATAACTTGGGGTGTAATCACATGATAGTTCACCCCCCAAAATAAATATCTTATTGCAAATATTGTCCTATCCTAACATACATCAATAGAAAGCTTATTTATTCCACTTTCAGATGATGTAAAAATCTTACATTTCAAAAATGGACCCTTTAGACCCTTAAATTACTAGAGTAATTAGATATATTACACACAACATCTCTGGCGTGCGTGCGTGTGTGATGCTCAACACATATGGTGTTTACTAGCTGCCACTGCCAGTGTGTCACAATAAACTTTAACAGAGACACAATTACTGTTCTGCTTTATGTATATGTGAATAGATGTTGACATTTCATAAAATTATTGTTTCTGTCAGTAATTTTATAGTGTATTTGCTGCAGATTTTTTATGGCTTTAAAGTGCGCTTTACCAGTAATATTTACTGCTTATAATTTAAGAATGAAGAGTGTGGCCCCAGGAGGCCAAAGGGTTCCTGCTTTGCAGCCCATGAGTTGACCAAAGTTGAGTAGCTTTGCCATGTAAAACACATGGAAACATGGAAACACACTTATTATTCACTCTGAAAAACCATTTCATTTCCTAATACTTCAGAAGAGAGTTTTCAATCTTTGAGGTTATATAAAGTTTACATTTGAAATAGCAGCTTCCACTAAGATGAATTGATATGAATGTTCATAGATATAAATGTTCTGTAGTAAGCTCACTCTTCTAGAAACGCTGAATCCATTTCCAATGCAACTAATCACAGGAGACATATCTGCATCTACATCAGCTGTCCTGTTCAAGACCATTAGATATCTGATGTGTTAAATCTCGTCTGGTAAGCCTGCCTGCAATCTGTAAAATGCTATCAAAAATTCTTTGTCATCCGAAGGCTCCATGTATCCGGTTTATAATCAGCCTCCTACACATGTACTAATCAGAGCTTTAATCAGAACAAGAGAGCCCCACAAATAACCAACTCATCTGGAGCAATTACGGACTTCCCTGTGCATTAACCAAATCTTGAGGTGGATATCTGGGAGGTGGGATTGGTTTCCATGGTTTTATAAAGTACAGGTAGCAATTTAGATTAATATGTAGGTCTGGTTTTATGATCTGACGGTTTGTTCCGAGACTCGACATATGTTTGTTGTAGAGTATATCTTTTCAAATAGTAAAGATTCCTTACAAAGCAAATCGAGAAGCACATTTGTAATGTCATTTTCCACTGAGAATAGTTTTAAGACCTTTCAACAGTGGTCGTCAGGTAAAGTATGAGACTTAATGATGGTTTGTTTCAAATGGTTGTTGATTTTTCTTTCCACAGACATCCATGATGAGAATGGACTGAGGCCAGTCATGGTATACATTCATGGTGGGTCATACATGGAAGGTACGGGGAACATGATCGACGGCAGCATTCTGGCCAGCTATGGAAATGTCATTGTGGTGACCCTGAACTACAGGCTGGGGGTTCTGGGTAAGTCATTATTTTTTTACTGAATAACTAAATGTTTTTTAAAGAGAAATCTTGCTGACCTTTTATTTTATGTTCAGCCTATAATACATGTAATAAACATTGACACATGTACTGAATAGGCTGATCTTTGAATGGGTAAAGAATGGAAGGATCATAATATTAAAGGTATGGTGATTTTAATCAAAAATGGAGATGAGGGGAAATTTATGCTGCTATTCCCCAGCAATGATCATAAAGTGCAATGTTGTGGGTTTTAAGTGCTTATTGCCTATTATACCACTGTATTGTATATTGGCCAAGGGTTGCATGCTCCAGCCAAGCAACTGCCTTTGAGATGAAAAGTAATGGCAAGAGAGCTAGGGAACGTCAGCTAGACGGCACTTAAATTTAAAATGTTACTATAGGTTGTTATAGGAATGGGGTCTCTTGTAACCTTTAAGACCGGTCTGGATTACATAAAGCCTTCTATATCACCTGCCATTGCAGTACAGTTATGGCTCAGTTCAATCAATTAAAGTTTGAGAGTCTCAGTCTTTCAATCTATTCCCTTTCCAGTTAGCTATGCCAGGTACACATTGAAATGGCATCATAGTTTTATTCACAGTCTTCTATTTCAGCAGTTCTAACCTTCGTTATCAGCTTCAGCAGTCTGTGAGGCTGACTATATTTAGACGTGTAAGAGCCGGGGGAAAAGGTGTAGACCTGCTGGAAAAAGTGTGTACTGCGGACTAAAGACAAGAGATGGTGGTGGGAAGAAATCTGGGAGAGAGAGAGAAAGATGCCTTTGTTAAATGTGTTTCTGCTTCTCTGCCTGACAACGCTCAGCACGAAGGTGATGGAGATAGTCTAAAGTGTCTGGCTGTCTCCGTCTTGGCTAGTCTTTATGGAGAACAGTTTGAAGCAGTGTGGCGGTGAAAAGGAACGCTCTAGATGGAAAGCAAAGTGTGATTGGGATACGCTCCCAAGGATGGAAAATTGCAGGCTTGTGTCCCCTTTGTACCCTCTTCTCAAAGAGTGAGAGCTCTATCTCCAGCATAAAAGTTCATTTTTAACACCTCTGAGGTATGCTGCTGACAGAATGTGTGTGTGTTTGTGAGAGCTGCACAGGCTTTTGCCTAGTTGGCTGAAGCCCAGTCAGCCACCAGTGAGACAGATTTTCTTCTCAGCTGTTTTTAGACCTAGTGTTGTAATGGCTTTATCCCGCTTTTAGACACATTCTCAATGATTAGCGAAGGTTGAGGCGACCGTTCTGGTGTGAAGATATCGTTCACAGAAAGTCATGCATTTCTCTCCGGGATTAGCTAGTTACAGTAAAGGGCAGACAAATCACAGTTAAACATATGCTTGAGATAGATACAGTTAGCATATGCATAACAGGGTTGTTAGTGTAATAATATTCTGGGAAGGGTTGTGATTATATGGGTATGCATTGATTAAAACAATATCAAATGAGCAAGAGAATATCTTGGTCATATATGATAGTGTGCATAATGTATACTGTGTGCTGATAGAATACTTTTTAAAAACATTTTAGAATAATAGTAAACTATGCACTAACACAAATGTAGCTTTGGGGATTATGTTGTGACAAATAAATGAATCTGTTTTATTTCACTCTTTGTTTAGAATTTGTCGAAATATGATGAAGGAAGCCGTTGTAATAACCAGCTTCTTTAAAGTATCACTATGAGATGCTTTTAAACATCATTGAATGAATTCCCATCCATTCTAGCCTGTTACTATTGGTTTCTTTTTCTTCAATATTCAGACAAAATCATCCATTTCAAAAACATTTTCTTTATATAAAATGTTGAATTTGTAATTAAGTAAATTATTACGTTTGGCACAATTAGATTTTTGTCTAAAAAACTGTTTCAGACATTTAAAGGGATAGTTCTGGCAAAAAAACAAATTACCCCATGTTTTACTCACCCTAGAGGCATCCTACAGTAGGTGTATATGACTTTCCTCTTTTAGATGAATACAGTCGGGGTTATAATACCATTTATCCTGGCTCTTTCAAGCTTTATAATGGGGGATGAGATTTTAAAGCTCCAAAACGTGCATCCATCGATCTAAAAACGGCTCCACACGGCTCCATGGGGTCAATAAAGGCCTTCTGAAGTGAATATCCATATTTACCATTTTATCTTTATCTTTTAGAACTGTATGTCTAACTTCTGTTATCTGTCGGCTGTGCCTGCACGATCGCCATCCAACGCTTGTTTTGCTGTCTCTTCTGCACTGCCACGTTCATCACCGGAATTTACGACACGCCTGCGTCATTTACCGGAACGCCACCCTCTCGTGCACTTGCGTCCGACAGATAACGGAAGTTAGATATAACAGTTTAAAAAGTTGTAAATATGAGTATTTCTCTTTAACAAATGCATGATTTGCTGACCATTGGCTGAACATCCTCTGCATAAGGCACACTTCACACTTCAGCGAGTTCAAAGTCGTCCACAGGATTTCCAGGAGATGTGTGTTTCACTTTTTTTTATTGTTCCGTCTAGAAACAACACGAAGCCCTCTGAACAAAGATGTAAGCTGTCATTGTTGTTGTAGTTAACAATCGATGGATGCACTTTTTGGAGCTTTAAAATCTCATCCCCAATTCACTTCCATTATAAAGCCTGGAACTGCCAGGAAAAATGGTATTATAACTTCGACCGTATTCGTGTGAGAGAAGAAAGTCATATACATCTAGGATGCCTTGATGTGAGTAAAACATGGTGTAATTTTGTTTTAAAAGACTTGTAATATCTATAAAAATGTGTTGTCAATTGACCCTTAGCTTATAGTGTATATGGCCACAACAGCATGATTATTGACTTGGTCGAGCAGTTCAGCAGATTTACTTAAACAACATTAAGTAAAGAAAATAAGTAAAGCAAAACCAATAGGTGTTGCAAAAATACGTGTGGACATGCATCCAAGCTGTAGCCACACACTGAGTGTGTGATTATGTGCGTTTGCCTTGATATGAAATCATGGAAGTCATTGTTTCATTTCACTGGTTACTGTGGTTTGATTATACAAAACAGTAAAGCTGTTTTTCTACAATGAACATTCTTGGCCTCTCAACCAATTGGATTGAAGGAACTGTATGGAATTTAAACGGCCTCTATCCCAGGTGTTTTTCGCAATGTAAAAATAGTCTCTGGTATCCCCATAATGTGTCTTTAAAGTTCCAGCTGAAAATACATCACATATCTTTTATTATAATGTGCTCTATGTGTCCATTTTTGCCTGTGAGGAAAAAACGTGCTGTTTTGGGGTGCGTCACTTTAAATGCAAATGAGCTGCTGGTCTCCGCCCTCTTTCCAGCAGAAAGCGCCAGACAGAGAGCCTGCGCTTCTGTAACAGCGAATGATAAACACTTTCTCATTTTAATAAACCAAACATATTGCTTTCATAAGTGAAAGTCCACAGGACAAACGCGTTATCTGTCTTTACAACGAGTACATTGACTTTATCAGTGAAGTTCACAGGATAAATAAAAACTGAAAGCAGTCAAAGTATGCGCGAGGTCTGCCCGCGAATGCACACGCGCTTGCCGTGAAAGCACACATTCTTGTAGCTCACTGCAAGTAGTCCAGTGTGAAAGCAATGGCGGACAGTGTACAGCTGGATGAGGGCGGAGACAGCAGCAGTCCATCAGCAGTCATGGGCGGGGCTTAATCAATGTGATTTCACATTGCTCATAGAATGCAAACGACTCGAGGTTCATTGGGAATTATAGAAAAGTGAATGGGTGGATTTTATACATTCTAGGGTGGTTCTGTGCACACACTCCTGACACACAGTTATGTTTAAACACATTTAAAAGTGCATTTTTTAGGATAGGGGCCCTTTAATGGAATTGTATTTAATGGAACTTTTGTGTGGAACTGTTAATGGAACTATCTGTCTGTCTGTGTGTGCTTCTATGCAAATGTGTGTAATGACATGTGTATTAAAACGTAAACATGGTTTACAAGGACACTTCCCCATAAACCTAATCAAACATACTAAATGGTGATTTTTATAAAATCAAAATTGTACAGTAAAATTGGTTTTGAAAGCTATTTTGCCTGGTTAGTAAATCTGACCCTATATCTCTTGTAAACCACATATGCAAGTATGTGTGTGCGTGTGTTTCATGCTGTCCTAGTAATTGCACCATCTGCAGAGGGACACATGTGGCCTGCCGATGGAGGCTGTTAGAATGAACTGAGATGTGTCACTGGCACATGACTCTCTCTCTCTCGCTTTCTCTTGTACCGATGTGAGCAGACTGCTGATGCACTTTATAAAACAGCAGCATGTGTCTGTTTCTGCACTTAACCCTCTATCACAGAACATTATTGGAAACGCTTTCGCAATTTGGATGAGATTTCTTTTCTAAACATCCAACAGTTCCAATAATCAGCACTGGACATCTGTGATTTCATGTACTGATTTGGACAGGACTGGGATGTTTGCAATTATTACTAAAATGGAAGTCTGTTATCTGTACATGGGCTTTACAAAAGGGTTTTATAAGAAAAGAAAAGAAAATACACACATGTTTAATTCATTTAAATCAAAGTGCATCGGTGCGGTGCGTCCACTAACCTCGAAACCTGTAACCTCGAAAAGCTCACCCTATCTGAATCATTATGCTGTATTTATGAGTGTGGTATTAAAATGAAGAATAACAATCAGATTTATGCTCTTTATTTACTGATCTCTGGCTGCATCAATGGGAACCTCGGGACACACACAGTGCGGCTGCTTCATGGTAGTTTTCGCTAAAGTCTATAACCATAAAATTGAACAGCAGAGAGTCCTGCAGAATCGGTGCATATCAGCTTTTATCAAACAGGGCATTAAAAAAGCTCCCCAAATCACCCGTTCAGTCATTCAACAGGCAGTGGTTTACGCTAATAGACCCGTCAGCATTGAGCCAATATTCGCGCAAATTCTTTATCCTATTGGTTTCCATCTCTGTCGGTCTCTGTCTCGCATGCTGGCCCAGCAGCTTGTGACTGAGTCTCCTTATAGCAGGGCAAGGACAGCCACTGCCCAGGGGAAGACGGCAAAGCAGGCCTCATATTCTCAATCCACAAGAGCCAATGAGAAACAGAATGATTTTTGGGTCATGTTCTAAGCCAGGGGTGTCAAGCTCATTTTAGGTCACGGTCCACGTCGGATTAAATGTCACTTCGTGTGGCTCCATTTCTGGTATTTGTTAAACCCAGGTGCACACAAGGAGAAAATCTGTGCAATACATGGTCCTCTGGTGCAAATATATAAATCGTGTTAGCTGGATACCTTTAATAAGCCATCTGAAAGTAAATATTAAAGGGACAGTTCACTCAAAAATTAAAATTATTTTGATATGTATATGACTCTTTGTTTGGTTACCAACGTTCTTTAAAATATCTTGTGTTCTGCAAAAGAAAGTCAATACAGGTTTTGAACAACATGAAGGTTAGTAAATAGTGAAAGAATTTCATTTTTTGTGAACTATCCATTTCAACAAAGAGTCCTGCAACACAATGTCATGGCAATTCTTAACTATTTTACAAGGTGGCAATTTCTCACAAATTCATACTCATTCACTAGTGATTTTTAAAATGTTCTGCTTGCGTTCTAGTGAAGGAAGGTATTAGCAGTGACACTTCATTATTGCTTTTTTCTAATAATTGTACAAATTATTTTGAATTTCCCACCCCTAAAATAGTAGAGATCAGGTTTGTACTGCTTATTTTATTTACAGCCCTCTCTGTCAACCTCTGGTATAATCTAATGAATATTAATGTGGTATATCCAATAATCAGTAGAGGAACTGGAAAAAATGAGAAATTAATACTTTAAAATCTTCGTTATAGAGTGATGATGTATTTTTGTAGGCCAACCGAGAAATTGTTCCCTCAGAATCATGTGGTTTTCATGTGTGACAACGTTTAATGTCTTTAGGACGCATTTAGCAATTTTTTTAAGTCACATACAACCTGGTATGAATATTACTGGTGTGCTTTATGTCGTAGAATAAAACGTGAAAATATTTAGAGCTTTTGTTAACCACAGACTTTTTTCAGGTATTTACCAAAAACCCATTACAAACCCCACTGACTTCAGGACGATCGAACCCGAAGTGCTAAAATGCTAACTTGCTTCAGGCTTTTGAGTACAAAAATATGTCATCCCTCCTGTCTACTTCTAATATAAACTGGGTAGCTAAAAATATTATGAACATTATACTAATTTATTCAAATCATTCATTTGATTGAATTCCTCTGCGTGTCATGTTTCACAACCTTTGTTTAAGCAATAGACAAGCAATTTCATGTTGCACTAATAACTTATAAGGTATTTGGGTGACTGTGGACCTGTCGTGCTGTTCTCCTGGGTCTACACACAGAATTGAAACACAAGCACATACACAATAAAACAAACAGGAAAGGTGGTGTTAGGTAAAGGCAGGAGAGGTGAGTCGAGGACATGTAGATGTAGATGTGTTGTTGAGAGTTTGAGTGGACAGAGGAGTGAGGTATCAAGAGAGTTTCCCATTAGAGATAATATATCAACGCTTGGCAAAGAAAGGGGAATTCAAATACAAAAAGCTGCCAGAGTTAAGAGGGGAGATTAGATGAGAGAGAAACAAATTATAGAATATATGATTGATAATCAGGATAATTAAAGGTAAGATCATGTGATATGGGTTTGAGCCTGATAGCACTTCAGTTCTTATTAAATACCAATGTCCAGTTGCAGCAAACCTGTTTCTTCTTAGCAATGTTCTGCAACAGTGCATCTGATGGACAACTTTAAATGCGATTTTTTTTGCACCCTCAAATTCCATATTTTCAAATAGACCAAATATTGTCATACAACAAACTATACATCAATGGAAAGCTTTTACCCTTGTGACTGGTTTTGTGGTCTAGGGTCACATTTCAGATACAGGATGCATGTCATTTTGAAAAATATTTAATAACAAATATGAAGAGTTTGGTTCCAAAACGCAATAAATCCTTTTTTAAATTTTTATTATGTATCATGTTTTTATTGTGTTTTATTGTGTTAGTTAGCTGTATTTTTTTAGTTATTATGCCTGAAATCAAAACTAAACAACTGCAGTTTGATTGATATTAATTGGAATGCACAATCAAAAAACATGATTTTTGAAAATGGATTTATAGCGCTTTGGAACCAATATTTTTCTATAATTCATATTTAATCTGCAGGTTATTTATTTTAGTTTATGAGGTTACTGTGTTTATTATTTTAATGAAATCAACTAATTTGTGCACCTAGCAGCTTTGTTACAAAATGAATATGTGCAAAATCCACATATGAATCAATATTGTGCTTTTAATATTTGTAATTTGTTTAACAAGGGATAATGTACAGGCAGACGGTTGTTACAGCAGAAATGTGTGTGATCAGGACCCAAAAACCTAGCATGAAATGTTAATTATTTTTATTAACTAATTTTTACTGAATGCAGACATTCCGCGAGGAAAAGCCGTTTACTTTCGGATTTAAGGTTACAATGTTCAAATGTTACAAACAGGCGATTTGGTTTAATCATTTGTAAATATGTCATGTATGTTATTAAAAGACATATTTACATTTATTTTTTGTGTAATATTAAGTTGTACCTGTCAAAATAATTTGCAGCATCCGGGTTTCCGTGTGTTATTAGTTTTTTTGGGGAATAACAAACCTACAAATGTCACGACTGGCCTTTCATGTTCAGTATATGCTATTAAAGCATGCAGTATTTGTGAGGTGAGTAGAGTACATGACCGTATTTAGAAAGAGGTGATACCCTTTCTCTTGACACCATTTCCTGTCATCTGTCTATGTTGGGAATAGGGAATAGGATGTATGCAAGAATGATTGAATGTTGAATGTTTGAAAGAGAAGTTAAGGCCACTGCCTGTTGGCAGTTTTTATAGCGTGACACATGCAACACTCGCAAAGCTGTGCTGTTAATGTTTTTCCACCACAATCAGCATAGAACACACAAACAATAAGCAAGCAAGCTCCTTCACTTGGCACTGATATTTAAGGCGGGTGAGAGAGATGATTTGTATGTGTGCAAAAGAATAAAAACAAAACCTAATTAAAGACAGATCAAGCCCCTACTGACATTTTCCTTTTAACACGTACACACAACTCTGATGGCTTTTAGAAATGCAAACCTCTAGGATTTATATAAATGAGTTGAATCCTCTCTGGATGATGCAAGTCCTCTTGTAGTGATTATTCAGACATTTTGAATTGTCATGGTCCTGTGAGAGGGTCTGGTTGCTCTGATAAGGTAGGCTACCCTGAGAGCCACTTGTTGAAATTCCTCTGTTGTGTCATTTATTACCTTGTAGC
Source organism: Oreonectes daqikongensis (assembly GCA_026939265.1). Classification (NCBI taxonomy): domain Eukaryota; kingdom Metazoa; phylum Chordata; class Actinopteri; order Cypriniformes; family Nemacheilidae; genus Oreonectes; species Oreonectes daqikongensis. The sequence goes on along the minus strand of JAOTQM010000033.1, from coordinate 4,231,802 downwards.
ATGTTAATCTTTGCAACATAAAATAAGCTCAAAGGAGAGTTGGGTAAGCTTTGCCACTTGTTACTCAAATTGTCCTCTAGCCAAAGAGGAAGGAGACCTTAAATGCATAATTTGGCGATGCACATTACCCTCCACTCTCTGCTGTATATATTTTTAAATGTTTTAAAAAAGGTTATAATGTAATTCCAGTGAATTCTTCATTCTTGATAAACAGCTTTTACAATACGTTTTGTCTTAAGAACCTTTAAAAATACAGACTTACACACTGCAATGTTTAGCCCTATAATGTTTGGTTGTTTTGTTCCTCTTGTAAAGGTCATTGTTGTCAATTTTATTATGATGGTAAGATATATACAGACTCACACTCCTTGTTGGGTCTCCATGGTTTATGGGGACTTGCCATAGACATACTAATAAAACTGTATATTCTATCCCCTCACCCTACACCTAAACATAACCCATTTACAAATAAACATAACTTAACTTTAAAAGCTTATTTATAAGCTGTTTCTGTCATGGGGGCCAAAAAAAGTCCCAATAAGGTCAAAATATTATTGGTATTACTATCTTTGTGGACACTGTAGGGTTTACCAGGACCTCGTAAAGAAACAAATCATTACCATTGGAATTATAAGGTTCTATCTGCATTCTGAACATTTTTGAGATATTTAGCTGAGATATTGAGTTTTTGCATTCTATTTGACACTGTAGACAGAAACTTTAAATTTTCTAAAAAAGTGAAAAATGTACAAAGCCAGCCTAAAAAATAAGTAACCTGGCTGCCTTTAAATTTTGAGTTCATTCAAGTTGAATTAATTCAACATTTTAAGGCAGCCAGATATTTTTTAAAGTTGAATCTTGAATATAAATAAGTCACAGAATAGGAATATAATAATAACTTAATTTTGACTTAAATGTCAGATAAAACCAAATAATTCCAAGGTGACGAAATATACATAATAAAGTTTAAATGCCAGTACAAGTTCAGAGTGTCAAGATACTATTTGCTATTTAGAAATTGACCTTTGTTCAAAGGAAAACTTACAGCATTGATCTAATCTAAATGAGTGACGTGTTGGTTTCCTTAATTATGTATTTGAAACTATGCTAGAACTGTACAGCATCACTCAATCCCTGCAATCCAGGCTCCGGTGTTAGCTCTTTAAAATGCCAAAAATGAGCTGCAATGCATGTCTGGATACTGTATATGCTTGGAAAAAACTTTCTTTTCCATCATGCAATAAATAACTGCTGTAATGATCAATTGAAAACCTAAACAAGCAGACCATCATCATCAGAAGAGACTGGTTCACAAACTGGATTTACAGACCTGCAGCAAACAATTCTCCTCCTGCCATCTAAAAGTAAGATATATCATGTCTGGCATAATCATATCGCTACAGGAGCAGGGAGCTGAATTTGACCTGAAAATGGACCTTCTTCGTGAACCAGATGTACTGGAGAGATCTGGCCTTGTTTTCTCCCTAACTCCAGATGGCCTGGTCCCTTTGAGAGGAGGATACCTCAGTGTGTTTATTGGTTAATCCTATGAAAACTGTCTGAAGTGCTGTGGATGACAGCTTGGCATTCAGAGACACTGTGTGCAGGGGCACAAGAGGGCAAAGGGTTAATATGAATCTGGCTGATGGCTCTCCGGATGGTTCAGACCTCATGCGCAGTCACGCTTACCCTGTTTTTGACTGCCGTGCCGGGTTAGATGTGCAGTTCTTTGCCCTGTGTTTATCGCGTGGATGCCAATGTGTTGTTGTTTATATCGCTTGTTTTGAGGTGGGATGGAGTGAAGTACTCTTATTGCATAGAACATTAAAGAGTACATTCCACAAGATCATAAACATTACATTTCATGCATTGTGTAATGTTGCCGCATTTGAAAGTAAACAGTCTGCCAAAGTTGTAAATTCGAAGGTGAACGAATAACAAAGTATTAGCTTGTAAAAATGGGAGTCGACTCTGAATCACGCGAACGAGTTGTGACCTGTCCGAATCTTTAACCGCAGTGTATCTACATACATAGAAATAGTCCCAGCCTGTCCGCGAAAACTTAAACACCTGCGCTAAACCAGTCACAGCAGACTAGACCATCTGACCAATTACATCAGACTGCGCTAGCTGAAAGGCAGAGATTAGACCGATGAATCGCGGAACGAATAAATTGAGAGTCAGTCAAGAAGTAAGGTAATAAAAACGGCTTATTATTACGAAATAATAGTGTTTTTACACCATTTATGTACATAAACCTGTGGTCAAACACTCCACAAACTAAAGTAGACCCTTAAAAATCAGAAGCTATTTACTCTTTAAGGTCCAAATTTACTAAACAGGGCAAAATAGCGCGAGCACGTCATTTAAAAAAAGCGCAGATGGGAGTGGACATTTTGGCGGGTGATATACTAGCAAGGCGCACATTAAAAAGCACAGGTGCAATATCTTTGCATGATGCACACCTTTTCAGTGCTAATTCTCACTGCGTTTTTAGTAAATACTGACTGTAGGGGTTTGCGCTGCCGCAAGCTGTTAGTAAATCTGGCCCTAAATCTTACATTTACAATCACTTTGAGAGAGAGAGAACAAGAAAGAGAGAACAATTATATTTAATGGGAATATAATGAGACATAACAGGAAAAGTCATGTAAACATGACACAACATCACCTTATCATAACATGAGCAATTTAAGGGCATCACTGCTCACTGGATGTGGTTGGTGAAGTCTGCCTTATTTTTTTCAGATATACTTTATATAGCCTACTTTATCAGATATGTTCAATTAAATATATTAAATTACATAAAAAATATTTTCAGAAAATCTCACAATTTAAAATGTGTTTACTGATGTTGAAATGTTTACTGTCACAACCTATTGGGAAACGTTGATTAAAATTGCAAGCCATTTTTGTAAACATTTTGACAGATTTATTGAAGCATAAAATAATTAATACATTTACTGTAGGGCCAGATTTACTAACAGCTTGCACAAACGTCTCTTTTGGCGTTAAAAAACTACTGTTAGTATTTAGTAAAATAATATAGGGATGGTAATAAAATTTTCTTTGCTTTAAAGCAGTTTTATACAGCAGTTTTAAAACTGTTATTAAATTGACAGATGAAGGAGAACTTGAAGGAGACTTGGGCTGTTAGCTTGGTATCAGAAGACCAGCACCAAACCTATATGATCTATATGGTCCAAATCTATATGATCCATCAGTCTAAATCCAAGTCTTTTTGTCTGAGTATTTTCATGATGCTGTCATTATAAGCTATCCTAATATAAATACATGCTGGGCGTGATGGGTTTTACTCTGCACAAAACAACCAAGCTTCTTCATCAATATGCAGAAAATGTTGTGCATGGAAAGCAACAGCAAAAGAAGCATCTAGAATTTAACTAATTTAACTGAAGGAAAAGCCATTCTGAGATTGTGGTTTAGAGGTAAAAAATGTTAAATGTATGTGCATTGCTCAGCACAGCTGTAATCCCTAAAATATTCTAGATTTACTTTTACCAGAGACAGAAACGAAGTAGGCTTGACCTTTAAATTTTCAAGGATTTTCAGTAATTCAATCAAAAATGAACTTTATTTTATTTTCAGAGACATTCTTTACTTTTTTGCTCAGATGTTGCTCTTTCATAGCTCATGGGTTTTGATAGAGTTAGGGTTAAGGTCAGTTTTAAATATTTTTTAAATGTTTAAAATTTGGATTTCCTCAAATTTCTTATAGGAGAAATAAAAACAAATGAGACAAGTATTAAAATACACATGACAAGTATGCAAGTGTAAGCAATAAAAATATTGCCATTTTGATTGTAGACGTGGCAGATCTGATGTCAGTTTTTGACCTCCTATCAAGCTCTAATGTACTGTATATAGAGATTTCTGGCTCTTTTTCTCAGAAGAAATATGTAAGAAACCATAGAATGCTTTTCCATAGAATTGACATTGATAAGAGAAATAGTTTTTTTTTCTTATGGGACCTAATCAATGCTCATCTTTAATGTCATTCTAATACATTTTGATGTGTTAGATGTTCAATTTATGTGTTAGACTGCATTGCTGTATGTTGTGTCTGCATACACTCAACACTTTAGTTGAGGCTTAAAAAAGACAATTTAAATAATATCAGGCAAGTGGGTGGTGTTATACTAAAAATCAGCACAGCTGTGATTCAGCATTGGGCAAAATGACACATATAGTCACAGCTATGCTAATAGTGGCTTTCGTCATATTGCTAGTTAATTTATTCTTGCAAATAAAGGTTTCTAAATATTCACTTTTAAGAGTATACTGTATGTTGCTTTAGTCCAAAAAATCAAGTAGTCCTGTCAAGCTTTGTATATTGCCAAACAATTTACAGACCAGAACAAATGTAAATAGAGTGGGGCAAATGTTAATTTCCCTCCCCACCCAAAACCTCAACTTTGGGTTTTCCATTTTTTGCTTGTCACCCGCCCCATGTTCACTCTTGAGAGAAACATTACTTTTGGTGATCCTGCAGTGAGAGAAAATGGTGGTACTCGCTTTATACTGTATATAACTTCGTCAACATTCCTTTACTTTTACTTTTCCATGTAAACACAAACAAACAACGATAAACAGCGTTCCAGTGTTGGTGTATGGTAATAAGAACCGCATCTGTTGTCCATAACTATTAAAAAATAAAGTGGTTAAGCCCTATAATTTTAGATCTTTGTTTTAAAATCATAGCTTGTCCAACACTTCTTTTATACTGTAAGTGCATTGTGAATATACCTGTAAAATAACATGAGATTGGCAAGCACAGTGCTGCCAAGCTTGCCAAACAGGCCCTGCTAATAGCTGCTAAAGTGTGCCAAGTGTTAAATAAACAGCATTTGGCTAGTTATGTGAAAAAAGATCTTTGTTTTTTTTCCAGAATGGGGGGAGCAGTAACAACACTGAGATGTTGTGCCAAATGTACTGTTGCACAATATTTTACCTCCTCATGACAGCAAATGCGTAGTTTAAAATGCACACTTTCTGTGACATATTTTGCTTAGTTTTTGCAACTACTTGTGTACAGTAGCTTCAATGTGTTAAAGGTTATTCTATTCATCCAGTCACAGAGGACTTTACTCATACTGTGACCATCTTCTCTCCTCTTTTTCTCCTCTTAAAGAAGATGATGTCTCTAAACTTCTACTCTCTACTCACCCAACCACCTGCCCGTTAGACCCCATCCCCTCACATCTACTACAAGCCATCTCACCCACACTCCTACCATTGCTCACTCATATCATCAACACATCTTTTAATACAGGAATTTTCCCCACTGCATTCAAGCAGGCCTAGGTAACCCCACTGCTTAAGAAACCCACACATGACACTTCCCTACTGGAGAACTATAGACCCATTTCTCTGCTTACGTTCATAGCAAAAGCACTTGAATGGGTTGTTTTCAATCAGGTGTCTACTTTCCTCACTCAAAACAACAGGCTGGACACCAACCAGTCAGGCTTTAAGAGCGGTCACTCAACCGAAACTGCCTTACTAACAGTTACAGAAGCCCTAAGGAGGGCAAGAGCTGAGTCCAAATCATCTGTTCTCATTCTCTTAGTCCTTTCTGCAGCCTTCGACACGGTTAACCATCACATTCTTCTATCCGCCCTCTCTTCACTGGGCATCACTGGAACTTCGCTCTCCTGGTTTAAATCCTATCTCACAGATAGATCCTTCAAGGTAGCTTGGGGAAGTGAAGTGCCAAAATCACACCAACTAGTCACCGGGGTCCCACAAGGATCAGTTATTGGGCTGTTGCTCTTCTCCATATACACCACATCACTGGGTTCCATCATACAAGCACACGGTTTCTCCTACCATTGTTATACTCATGACTATCAACTTCTTCCTGTCACTCCGTCAGAACAGCACCAGCTTACCATCCAGCTTGGTCCATCAAAGATAACCCCATCGACTTCAGTCAGGAATCTTGGGGTAATCATGGATGATCAGCTGACTTTTAAGGACCACGTTACTAATACAACTCAGTCATGCAGGTTTGCATTGTACAACATTAGAAAGATCAGACCGTTCTTAACAGAACATGCAACACAGCTTCTCGCCCAGGCTCTTGTCATTTCTAGACTAGATTACTGTAATGCTCTTCTGGCTGGTCTCCCAGCCTGTGCCTTCAAACCTCTGCAAATGACCCAGAATGCTGCTGCACGCCTGGTCTTCAACGAGCCCAAGAGAGCACATGTCACACCTCTGCTCATCTCTCTGCACTGGCTCCCAGTAGCAGCACACATTAAGTTTAAGGCACTGGTGCTTGCTTACAGAACAGCCACTAACACAGCACCCATCTACCTCAACTCTCTCTTACAGACCTACATCCCCTCCAGAAGTATAGAAAACGATCGGCGCCTCGTTGTTCCTTCACAGAGAGGAATGAGATCCATCTCAAGGACATTTTCTTTCACCATTCCCTGCTGGTGGAACGATCTTCCTGTTTCTATCAGGACGGCTGGATCAATTTCACAATTCAAAAAACAGCTGAAGACCCACCTCTTCCGTGAGCACTTAACTGTCTCATAATAAAAATAAAAATAAATCTTTCTACCTCTCTTTTCCTTTCCTAATGTTCTCTATATACTTGCTTATACTATCTTGACGTTGTATCTGAAACTTTGTATTACTAGCACTTCTCGTGAATAATGCTTACTTAGATGAATCGCTTGCTGTTTTCCTCAATTGTAAGTCGCTTTGGATTAAAGCGTCTGCCAAATGAATAAATGTAAATGTAAATGTACTGTCCTTTCGAGAAATTCTAGCATTGAAAGATGCCTGTTATGGAAATAATATAGAATTGGAATTGACTGCTGTATGATCATGTGATCGCATCATATACTGCACATGTGCAATGTCAAGAGGAATGGGATTTCTTGATGAAAGATGACTTTTTGCATTGAAGGTTACTGTGAAATAGCCGTGTGAACTGTACTAGCTAACACATTTCAGAAAGAAATTATGTATTACTCTATACTAATGTATTAAGCCAATTAGAGCATTATGAAGATACTTCAAAGCAGACACTTAATGTCAACATTTAGGAAATTGCGAGGGCGGATTTTCGTTTTGCTTTGGTTTAAGTTTTCCATTAGCCTATTGGCCTGATGTGCATAAAGCAGATTATCATAATGCAAGAAATATACGAGAAGTGTAAATGTTGCTTAGGAAGAGAAAACAAAGGTCCTTGTAGAAGCATAAAAAAATATATAACATTATACTCTCTACTGCCCCTTGATTTGCTAAAAAAGTTTAAAATTTTCATTTATTCTCGAGGTTAAAGGTTTCCGAGATACTGTGGTGTTTTCTCTAATTAGAATGATTGTCATGTCCTCTTTGACATCACTTTCCCTATCCACATATTCATAATTTTGACTTGTTAGTTTTTCCTATTCATTTTGTGTCCTACATTTTCAGACTAATTTTAAATTATGCATACTGTTTTGATGCGGTAGTCTGATTAGAATTCATGAAAAAGAATTCATGAAACAGACATATAAAGGAATGTTAATGGCTTGACAGTAATTACTGGTTGATCCCTGCTGATGATGATTTTAATTACATGTGCTTGAATCCGATTAGCACCCTTAGTATAAGTCGATATTCAGAATGCGCTTACCTTATAAGCTACTCTTATAAAACATTCCTTTCGGCTATATGTGCAATTTAATGCAATAGATTATAGTGTGGATCTTTAAGTTAAAGAACATGTAGACAAAAACAAGGTGCCTATAGCCTCATATTTTGTGCGCTGACATATAGTGCCAGTGCGGCAACCCAAGATTGATACCCATCTTGGAGCATCCTTTCTTGTCACCTCTCTACTGTCCTATTGCAAAAGAATTTTTTCCTCTGAATTTAGTACTACTACCTGTGGATTTTCCTGATTATTTGTAAAAAAGCATCTCTTCTTGGATGTGTGTATATGTTAACACTTTAGTATGGGGAACAATTTTCAGTTTTAACAAGTGGCCTATTACTAGTACATTGGCTGTTTATTAGTCCTTATTAAGGACATGTTAATGACCACATTCAACGTCCCTTATTCCTACCCAAACCTAAATGCTACAACAGATACCTTACATAGTATTAATTACCAGTAAATTAAAAGTTTCTAAGATTTTTTGAGAGTTTATAAAATGTGTTATGTAATTGTTTCCATATATAATGTGTATTTAGACATTTTAACTGTTGACTAGCTATGAAGCAATTATGAATTCACCAAATGATGAAAATTATGTCATTATATATGTATATATGTCTTTGTAATGTGCATATTAATTATGTATTCATAAAAACATACACATACATGTAGGCCTATATATATTTAGGACATATTTAGATGTATTTATTTATATTTACCAGTAATTGAAATTATATTTAAATGTTTATTAATTATTATATTTTATATTTTTCTTAAATATATGCATGTATGTATGTTTTTATAAATAACAAATTAATATGCACAGTACACAGATATATATTATGTAAACACAAACTTTTATTCTGGATGCGATTAATCGCGATTAATCATTTGATTAATCATTTGACAAAAAATACACACAATCTCATACCAATTTGTAATTACTTGATAAGGTGGCTTATTTATATGAATGGTCTGCTCTCATTTCACTTAGGTTTAGGGTTAGGGTTTCATTTTTGTATGATTTACATCTTAAAAATTCATTCAAAATCACAAATTGCTTTCTTCTGAGAGTAGCTACTCTTTTCAGTTTTAAATGACTACTATAAGTAACTTCAGGAATATCTTACACAGGTCATAAGGGTCCGTTTTATTATACCGTCATTATGCTTTTCTGTCATTTTGTAACTTGACAGCCCCAGTCCTCCTTCACTTTCATTAAACTAGAGTGTCCAAGACAGCTCTGAAATATTAACTTTTTGTATTCCACAGAAGAAGGGAAGGTTTAGAACGACATGACAGTGAATAAATAATGACCAGTTTTTCGTTTTTGGGTAAAATAAATACTGATTGAGTGTTTTAGATTTACAGTGTTGTAAAGGCCATACTGTTAGATGAGTGCTTATTACTGTCTGTAATTGTATGTATGAGCTGATTCTTTGCCACAGCTGTTCTCGGGATGATGTCTACAAGGGACTAAATAAGTTCTGTAATAGCATGTCTTTCTCTATTTTCTGCTTCATCCAAATGATACACATAAACACGTTTTTACCCGTCATGCTGTGATAAAAGACAAGAGATCTAATTTAGAAAGCATGCGATTTCTTTCATGAGGGACAATGCTTGGGGTCACGCTATTGCACAGTTTAGTATAGTGTTTAGTTAATCCATCTGTTGGTTGTTTTTTAAGCCAAGGGCACACTGTGGATCCTTCAGAACGAATGCTTGAATTACACTTGATACCAAGCTGTTCACTGTAGCAGGTATCTGCCTGAGGAGCTGAAACTGAGACCTGTCAGAGCAGATGCTGTTCATCCGTTGCAAATCTTTGATAAAGAAGAGGAAAAAGAGAAAATACAGAGGTTGCTAAAGACTCTTTTCCGGGGCTATTTAGTTCCAGTCCTGAAGGGGCACTGCCCTACTGTACTTGAAAATTCAGTTCAAATGTTAACTTATATTTTAAAGATAAATCAAATTGGCTTACATTTTGTTAAGCTGACTTAAAAAGCTTCATTTTATAAGTTATGTGAACCACAATGTTTAATGTATTTAAGTTTAGATGACTTGTAAATCAATTTGATTGGCTGCACACATACCCGATCAAACAGAAAATGAAAAAAAACCACTATGTTGCTTGTATGTTTAACATGTTGCCATTTCGATAACGTAGATTTTAGGCTTATTTTGATTTCTCAGGCAAAGCATAAAAAAAGCAAGTTCGTTTGCATGTTTCTTTTAAGGAATGGATTTTTCTCCAAGATTAAATCTGATTAAAGGCTAATGTCACCAAGTGACTAGAGGCTATAGAGCGAGACAGCAAATCGTCCACCCGTCATAATGACAAAGGTCGTCACTCTCATGCAAGGCACACAGGAGAAAGGCTGTTTATATTCCATCTAATTAACAAGAGGCCATGTAAATGAATGTGCATATAGCTAGTTTCCCCTGAGTGCTTTAGTACGAACAGGGATTAGCATATTTTCCAATGAACGTCAAAATAAATAACTATACGGGACTTTGATGTAGAATCATGGTCGCCAGATTTGTAGTAAATTTTATTACAGTGTATTTTGTATTCAGTGATTGTGCTGTTCAGGAAATCGAGTAAATGATGATCTAATGAAATGTCACATATTGTGACAGACCATGTTCTATATGACAATACTTTGTAAAAAGAAAATGTATTTGTTGTCTTACCTTAATGTGTGTTTACAGTAGTATTTGTTGCTGAATTATTTGCAGTTTTTCCGCAAGTGTTTGTGTAGTGTTAAAAAACTGAAACAGGAAGTTCTTCTGGACCAGATTTGTTTACATCTTCAGAAGTGGTCTATATCCACACAGGGTAAAAGCATTATACAATATTTTGTGCATGACTGTCTCGATGCATTAAAGGAAAAAACACTTTGTTGGATGACCAGGTAAAGTTTACTTTAATGTAAGTGTATAAGCCTGTGGTACAAATGTCTTTTGTTAGCAAGAGTTACATATTAAAAAGATGCTTGGATTCAATATGACCTTTAAATGTGTAAGATTACACTACCACATTTTAGACACACATTTTCAAGTCGTCACCTACCATTTTTTTGCTGCTTTATGGGACCAGAACAGTAAAATATGGATTTTCAAATCAGCATATCGAATATAAATCCAAATGTGGCCTCTTTTTTAAGCATAGTCAAAACTGCTTTCATGTGCATTTTATAAATGATATCCTTGGTTTTTCATATGGGTCATGTGGTCTAAGGCCTTTGTAAAGAACTCCAGCCCTTGTCGAGGATTTGTTTGTTTTTTGACATGGTTATGTATTTGCTTAGTATTGATCCAGGTCTAATGTGTCCTCTTTACACCCCTCTCAGGGCTGCATAAGCAGTCTCAATGACACAACAAAGAGTCTTAGCAGCCAAATACTTAGAACAAACTCTATCAAGGACCTACTTTGTGCCAGACAAATAAATTGGAAACAAAATGAGGCTAAATGCCACCACTAATTGGTGCCATCCTTCATATTAGTGTATCAGTACTGAGCTATTGAAGTTGCTCTTTAGCTTAGAATTTAGTTGGAAACCAAATAAATTCGTATAAATTAAAGCAGGGTTTTTTAAACTTTAAATCCAGAACTCACCAAATAGGTATGATCTCAAGATCCACCAATTTTTAACAATAATCAGTTTTAATCAGTGTTGCCCAACCACTTTCCTATGGATGTCTAATTTGATTGGTCTGCGTAACTGATTAATTAAGCACCCAAATGTGTTTGACCTGAATCTGTTACCCACTTGACTTTACCAATGCAGCTGGTGCTTCACTTACTTTTGCACATACAATAATTCATAATTCATACAATAATTAATCTTTCATGTGGTTTTTTGGCTACTCACAAAATTCCCTGCAAATCATGCAACTGATCAACATACATCTGACATTTAATTTATAAAAAGCAGGTAAGAAAATCGTGGTAAAACAACAGAAAACAGTTCAAGGGGTTCACAAACTTTCAAGCAGCACTGTACATAACTACTGCAGTAGTTGCTGTAAAATGTACTGTATTTTTTACAAGTGTACTGTAAATCATCAACTACAGTAAGACTGTAAACTTTTACAAGTCTACTATAAATCATTAACTACAATAAGACTGTAAACTTTTACAAGTGCACTGTAAATCATTACCTGCAGTTTTACAGCATATTTCTGTATATATACAAGCAGCAATATATACACTGTAAAACTTTGCTGTAGTTTTGCAGCAGGTGTGCCAGTAACTTTAAAATTTATTTTACAATTTTGTTTTAAACATAAACTTAACAAGATCTTATATTTTCTTTCATAAAACAATACGAAATAGCTTAGGTCACTCTTCTTGTTATCTAAAAGTATCGTAATTTAAGAAGTTTTAAATATTTTTACTAGAAAACAAAACAAAATTGCTAAGGAAAAATGTCATTTTTTTGCAGTGTTGCTATGGTAAAGCTTACAGTTAAGAACACAAGAAATGTTTTGAACTGTGCCTACCTTTAAATTGTGTATCTATGAGATGCACATTAACTTTTGCATGAACCACAAACTTCAAAATCTGGTCAGAGTCTCTTCAATTCCATTTGAATTCATTGTTTTAAATGACAAGCCATTCAAAGTCTATTAGTTTTTGTAATTAATCGTATTAGTTTTGGGTTCATTCCATGCTTTTTTGTCTGGCTTTCCAGTTTTCGGATTGATGCCCACAATTCCTCTGTAAAAAACAACAACCAGAACATCTACTCACTAAAAACAGTTGGGTTAAAATTGACCCAACAAATAACCCAATGCTGGGTTACTATAGCACCGACCCATTGTTGGGTTATTTTAACCCAATACATTGGGTTGCAAGTTTAACCCAATTAATTGGGTTATGAAATAACTAATTTGTTGGGTTATTTTGCCAAATCATTATTTATTATTTTATTCTTATTATATTTGTTCTTTATTATTATTTTGCCTTCCTATTTATTATTATTTTATAGCAGGGTACACAAGCAATGCACTTTCCAATTTCCAATACAATAATAGAAGAAGAAAGAATAGGCTACAATAAGTTTTGGTTGCAGTTGTATTAGCCTACTGTACTTCTTTCATAAAGTTACTAGTTTTAGGGTTGGTTTCCCAGACAGGGATTAGCTTAAGGCCTAATTAAATTGAGATATTTAGGTAGTTTATACAAACATGTCTTATAAACAAATAATAATGGTGTGCATTTTGAGACAAAACAATCTGATATATTTTAAGATCTGTCAGTGCAAACAGTTTTCAGTTAAGACAGCTCTAAAATGTATTTTAGTCTGGGACTAGGCTAAACCCTGTCTGGGAAACCACCTCATATATCAATTTACAAAAACAAATAAACAAACGGGACAAACTGCCTATAAGCAAAAGCTACCAAACAGAAGCACCAGGCTTGGCATACTCCAAAATGTAAAACAACATTTATCAACTGCTTGTAAAAGACATTAATTCCTCCAGTCCAGCGTCACGCTTCCCACAGTAATGAAGACTTGAGAGCAACTGGTTTTATCCCCAAGCTGCAGAAAATGAAGGACTTGTCTTCCATGTCTCCTCCTGATACAGAATAATGTTTGTTCCACTCTATAAACAGATATTGTAAATTGGTAAATATGCAAACACATACACAGTACTATTATTATTATTATTAAATAATTATTTATTATTTATTCTGCATTGTCAAAAATGATGTACAGTCATGTGGACAAGAAAACTTTAATATTATAAAGAATTCATAAATCTTTATGGCCTGATGAACTGTAGGGGTCACACTTTTACCATTGACTAATTAGTTAAATGAATACACAATGAAAATGAATACACAATGTTAATTTAATGTGTCATATGTTTCCAAGAGGATCGCATGTTTGCTTGTATAAATGTCAAAAAAAGTAAACACTTTAGGTCCTTTTTCACATGACTGGACTAACAGGAAGTTTTCAGACATTCATTTCTTACCTGCAAATTTGTCGGTTGATGCTTCATGGTCCCACTTCTGAAGTTTTCTTCGCATTTAAATCTTTCTAAAATATAGATAATAAGCAATGAATTTAAAGCTTGTCAGTTAAAGTCATTACTGCATGTCTGTTACTAACGTTACCAGAAAATGAAATTGCGATTGAGGCAAACTACTATTTTAGTATGGAATGTGATAAAAGTATAGAAATAAAATTAACTAAACTCGTCATTTGAATTCAGGTGCTTTTGTTATGTTAGCATAGTCTCGCGTAGTCTGAGGCTGACTAATGCTAGCATTACAAATGTTAGCAGTCGCAGGCTCACAGCAGGGCAGATGAAAACTCTTCCTCTGGGTCCTAAAACCCGAGGGTGCCGCCTAATATCTAAAATGTGATTTCCACAAGTTTATGACTTATCTAAAAGTTGCGAACATAGAAAAAGGAAAAATGTTATTTCGGGCAGTCGTGGCCCAGTGGTTAGAGAGTTGGACTCATGACCAGAAGGTTGCTGGTTTGATTCTCAGGGCTGGCGGGTAATGGCTGAGGTGCCCTTGAGCAAGACACCTAACCCCCACTTGCTTACTATACAAAATGTTCAAATGTATAGTACAATGTAATGTAAGTCGCTTTGGATAAAAGCGTCTGCCAAATGCATAAATGTAAATGTAAATGTAAAAAGGGAATAAATGTTTTAAAAGTGTTAGCGTCGACAGTCATGCAGATTATAAAATGCACAAAAACAGTCGACAGAGTTGTACATTTGTGTTGTAATTAAAAAATACTGCATACAAACATACTGTGTATATATACACGTACATTTATACATATTATTATTAATATGAACTTACCTCTCGTCGGCGGTGGCACCAGTCGACCGTTGAAATTTAAAATAACTAATAAATTTGTAACCCAACTAGCTGGGTTGTTACAGAAATGACCCAACAACGTCAGGAATAACCCAACAAAATGACCCAATATATCTAACCCAACTACTGGGTTACAGAAATAACCCAACGTTTTTTAGAGTGTAGTTATCAAAAAAGCAGCATAAATCAAAACAATAAAATACAAAATTTGCTAGAAAAATGTGTAATTTTAAAATATTAGTTCTTCCAAAAATAAAAAATATAAGTAGTTGTCATGTGCAGTTCCTTTTATTCAGACAGTGTTCATAAAATTTTCTGTTGTACAGCCTGAAATTTGCAGGCTTTAAGCGGCACTGCCATTCATTTTTAGCATATGCTCTAGAGTTTGGTGTAAAACATAACAAGGATTTATGGATAAACAGTGCATAATCAACGTCTATGTGTTGCTCCAGCCCTACATAGCTACTCCCGATAAACATTCTAACTGGAAAACCTAGAAGTCAAGAATACAATATGGTTGAGAGTTTATACTCTGACTTACCTCTGAATAAATTCGAGTGTGCCTGCAGCTTCATTCTGATAAGCCATCTTAAAGTTGTAATAGGTCGCAAACAATGCTGCCAGACCCTCAACAAATGCCTCTGAACATGGGCCCAGTACAACTTTCCTTTTAGCTGACAACATCCATTTGCTTGGTGTCATCGATTCACCTATATAGAGTAAACTTAGATTAATAAGGGTTGTGAAACTATGCTTTATTCACTGCAAAAAAAAGCTTATCTTACTTAGTAATTCTGTCTTTAATCCAGTCAAAATATATACAAATTCTTAAATCAAGATGCATTTACTAGATAAGAAAAATTACAAGTAAAAACGTCTAAATTAAGTGCATTTTGCTTAAAAAAAGTAAAATTATCTTAAAGTAGGATAAATAAAATAACCTTTTATTTATTATTTACTTACTAAGATAAGCTCTTTCTTGCAGTGTGGGTACCTTATGCACTGCAAAAAATGACTTTCTTACTTAGTAATTTTGTCTTGTTTTCCAGTACAAATGTGTAAAAATTCTTGAATCAAGATGCATTTTCTTGATGAGCAAAATGACCAAGAAAATAACTTGTTTTTGACTTGTTTTTAGACCAAATATATTACATTTAAGTGAATTTGTGCTAAAAACGAGCAACAAAATCTGTCCATGGGGTAGGAAAAAAGAAATTGAAATAAGTTTTACTTTTTTCTTAGTCACTAAAGTCAAGATTATTTTTCTTACCCCATGGACAGATTTTTTTGCTTGTTTTAGGCACAATTTATTTAAATGTAATATTTTTTGCCTAAAAACAAAACTTATTTTCTTGGTCATTTTGCTCATAAAGAAAATGCATCTGGATTCAAGAATTTTTTGACATTTTTACTGGAAAACAAGATAAAAATACAAAGTAAGAAAGCGATTTTTGCAGTGTGTAAACTAAAAATGTGTGTCTATAGTGCCACAGTTGACTTTTAAAATATAAAAATAAACACATAAAATAAAACAATAAGGTGTCGTTACATACATTTTGTCCTGTAGCATTTACTACATATTAGCCTATTTTAAAAATACAGTATTGTAGACTAAACTGTATAATTACATCGGTCATTTAGCATGCAAAATACAGTAGCACTGTACTTTTCAAATCACAGTGGTCTATTGTAAATATATTCTGTAAAAATTACAGCAATTGCTTACAGTGTATGTCTTCAGAGGTGTATAAAGACCTTACATAATGAACCATTATGTTCTCATTACCCTAGGATGAGCTATTTCTATCTACCTACACCGTACATGGAATTTGCCATGTTGTTTCTACAGTAGCCCTAAACGGACAAACCGCTCTACAGAGGTTTTTTTTGTAAATGTGATTAGATTAGATTCAACTTTATTGTCATTACACATGTACAAGTACAAGGCAACAAAATGCAGTTTAGGTCTAACCAGAAGTGCAATAGCAGCAAGTGCAGGATATACAGCGGTTGCATAAGTTACATAAGTATGTGATAAATGTGTTATCTCCTTCAGCAAAAAAAGCAAAAACGTGACAATATCTTTGTCCTGTGTCACCCACTGTAGTGCTTGGAAAGGCAGGGGTGAGCGGTGGAGTGAGCCGTTGGTTGCAATTCACAACATAAAGTCTAACTCTCCACATTGCACCTTTAAGGAGACAGTAGTTTTTTATTTTGTTATTAATTAGTTTAATAGCAATATTAAAATACCTTATTGTAGGGCTGCACTACTGTGGCAAAATTCACAGACTTAATTGTTTATATTATTTCCCTTGATATTGTAATTGTGATTATTAATGTTAAGTAGGTTTTGAAATGTTTCTGCATGCCATAGTCTTTATATAAACATCCAAAACAAACTGCTCATGAAATACTTGATTACTGTTGTATAGTTTCAAAAGGTCAACCTTGAGACATTTTCACAACCCACAGTTTGGAAACATCTCAATTAAAGTATTAAATTAATGAATTAGATGGTATTATTACCACAGTAATAAGCTGTTACATACAAACGTTTATAAAAAACATGCTATGCATGCACCATAGTGATGATAAATGTGGAAGAAACAAACAAAAACAAAACAAAAGAATCTTACTATATTTATACAGTAGTAACGACACAGTAGTAACTATAATAATTTTGGGGGATTTTGCCAAAAACTATGAGTTTACAAAGTGTCTAATTTTAACAACCTGTTAAACCAGCATTGCATGTTAACATGTGTTATATACTGTCATCTTCGTCATTGCCTGGTTAATTCCCCAATGTGAAAGGTGAAAAACCCTGCATTGTGTTTGGTTCTTCTAAGCCTTGAGGTGCAGACCACCTGTCTAAATGAGCACAGCAGATTCTGACATCCATCATCCTCCGCGACAGGAAAGCATTTCCCAGGCGTGATGTTCATCTTGTGAGTGAAAGATGGTGGCCTGTAAGGGACAGTAGACTTCATCATGAACCCGTGTGGTTACCACTAAACTTCTGAGGAATGTGTACGCACTTCCCTGCAAGCAGATTATGATGGAGTGATTTGAGGATTAAAATCTGAAGCTTAAAACTGAATGATGATATTTTATGCTGATGTTATAGTTGTAAGGACTGGATCGAACTTTGCAAACAAGGCTGTATGTGTAGCGACTAGAGCATGTGTTCTTCATACATTGGCGCTGGGCATTATAGGTTTGCGTTGTGCAATGTATTTAAAATTTTCATTTCTTACATCAAAAATGTCTTGCTATACTCTCATTTCTCATACAGAAGCAAAAACATGACTGGGATTTATTTCAGACTCGAATGGAATTGTTAACTACTATCTAGTATAAAAGTACTAAAACATTTTACCAATTAAATAAGTAAAAGAGTGTAAAAAAATATTTGAGTTTGAAAACAAAGTCTGTGGAGTGTTTTGAGAAATACTTCATAAAACCAGCACACTGTAGGAGATTGCAGGGTTGTAAAATATTTAATGTGATTGTAGAAAAAAATATATATTATTGGTGAATTCTTGTGTTGAATTTGATCTGAATTAAGTAGTCCAGAGAGCCTCATAATAAATGCATGTGTTTATGCTGCAGCATTTTCTAACTAGCCTCTGAATCCTAAAATCAGCACAGATCTGGCTAATAGCAACAAACTCAATGAATAATGCTGTACTTTGTGTACAGAGCGGGCAGAGTTTGGCCTGTAGTGCGCCAGCTCTTGCAGAGAGTTGGGTGTTAGTAAGAGAGAACTCAGTGTATTTGTCAGATGGCATGGACACGTGGGTTTTGCTGCCCTGCCGATTGCGACCTGGGAGACTCTGATGGATCTGATTGCCATGCTTTGGAGGACAGATGGCTTGTGTTGTGAGGTGTGTGTGTGTGTGTGTGTGTGTGTGTGTGTGGACTCGCAACAGTGGGATTTAATTCCCTCTGACCCTGATCTTGGTTAAGCAATCTCCATGTTTTACCCTATCCATGGCTGTAGGAATCCTGAGAATGACAATGTGTTCTTTTCTCCTCTGTTCAATCCGAGAGTATTTATGGAGGACTGTCGTAGCCTTTGTTCTTCCATGCAGCTTCTAGTCAAGGGCAAATTCACATTTTATCAGACATCAAAAAAAAAATCCCTCACATGTGGTTTGGGAAATCAGTCTTCACTGAAGGAGTTTCATCTATGGATCTCCCTACTCAGAGACACTGATGAAATCCAAGTAAAAGGTTTTGATCAAAATTTATATTCCTGCTTTGGGACAACATGCAGTTCAGAGCGTGTTTTATTGATGTGGAGATCAGTCTTACGTCTCAGTTGCTGACCCCAGTGCATGACAAGAATTGAGGGAAATAATTTGAGCTGACAAACATAACAACTTTGATTTGAACCAAAGTTTCTTTTCTTTTGTCTTTTTTAAGGACACAGATGTGTATGCTCTCCCATAGGATAAAACTGTATTTGTTTTTTTCTTTAAAAAACTATTAGATTTAATGGAGAACAGAAAGGTTTGCTTAAGAAGATATGTGAAAGTGACCTATTTGTCAGATATGGTGACCCATACCCAAAATGTGATCTCTGCATTTAACCCATCCAGTGAATACACACACTTCAAGTCGTGAACACACATACACCGGGAGCAGTGGGCAGCTATCACTGCAGCACCCGGGGAGCAAACGGGGGCAAGGTGCCTTGCTCAAGGGCACATCAGTTGTTACCTGCCGGTACTGGGAATCGAACCGGCAACCTTCTGGTTACGAGTCCGACTCTCTAACCATTAGGCCACAACTGCCCCCGTTTTCTTTTTAAATGGAGAATTATACATAATCTGTAAATTAAATATATAAGCTTTCCATTGATGTATGGTTTGGATAGGACAATATTTGGCCGAGATACAACTATTTTAAAATTCGGAATCCAGATATTGAGAATATCGTCTTCTGGCTTACTGCTGTAATGCTGTTGTGAAAGTAGATGTACCTGGAAGCAGAAATTCTAAGCTTTAAGAAACCAAACTTGAGAAATTTCCAAAGAGCGGGCAGCAGCAAGCAACGTTTGTAGGCGTGTTTCTGGACATTTTTGTTTGCGATATGCTTCATCCACTCACAAAAATAAGGTTTTGATATATTTACAGTAGGAAACAAAAAAAATATTTATTGGAGCATGATTTTTACTTAATATCCTAATGATATTTGGCATGAAAAAAATCTATCATTTTTACACATACCATGTATTGTTGGTTATTGCTACAAATACACTAGTGCTACTTATGACTGGTTTAGTTACTCCTCTTGGAAGATTATAATGTAAAAAATTGGTCTGTGGTCCTTATGTTTGTCAAAGATTTGTCAAAATGATCATGTGTCCCAGGCCTTATGATAAGTATATAAAGTAAAATTCTACTTTTAAAATTTAGATGTCGAAGAAAGGCAAAACTTATGGATTTCAGCTTAAAGACTTCAGAGGCTTGTTATTAAAGCATTTTACATTTTGAAAACAGACACACTACACTCTTTATAATTTGTTCTTTATATAAGACATTTACAACTAGAAATGTTTACATGAAATTTCTCTCTCCATTAGGTGTCCTGACCTATAAAAGCAATACATTTAACTCTGTCCAGGCATACGCTACCTCCCCCATTCCTATCCATCAATGTCACATGTCTGTTTTACAGATGAGCTGTCACTGTCCAGTGATAAGCCATCCCTGTGGACAGACACCCACACACTCTAGTGTCCTTCACCTGAGTGACCTGTCATTCTGAACACTTTCAACAGCCTCGATTCCTGTGACAGTTGAACCATACATCAGAGCAGGAAAGACCTTCATGATCAGAGAGTGTCTGGACCCCATCACCCAAAGGGCCCCTCATCAGTCTCCCACTCACTACTGATCCTTGTGCAGTCAAACTGAGTTGACTGGACACCTGTCTTAGTGTAAAGTATGAGACAGACACAGAAGGAAGGCTAAGGACACTACTGTATGCATGCTATCCAGTGGAAGACGATACGTGAGCAAATAAAGGTAGAACAGGATAGGGAAAACTTTATGAATGTGCATTTTTTAATCACTCACATTGAACTGTAAACATATGTCTCGCAAATTGATCTCTGTGAGGCCATTTTTATCATGGGACATTGCAGGTAAAATTATCGTTGTAAGCAGTTGGCCGACCAACAGGCGCTCGTAGCCATAATGCAACAGTCTGGTTTCTTGTAGCCTAGCTGGGTAATATGTATACCTTAAATGCAGTGTAAGTCGCTTTGGAGAGAAGCACCTGCCAAACACAAATGTAAATATAATCTACAGCCTAGGTCCAGGAGACATAACGGCCCTGGGTTATTGAGTTTCTGGGAGTCATTCATGCTTTTATAGATGAGCAGTAGAGATTCATTTAGACACAGATGCAAAAGCTGCCTTGGGAGCGAGAATTCCAAACAGAGAAGTGTGAAAATAAAGCACAAGGCAGAGGCAAAAAAGCGAGCATATTGAGAATATATCATGGTCCAGAAAAAGACATCATCCATCAAATTATGTGCATTTGACAACTGCAGAATGGCAGCAAGTGGAGCAGAAAGAGGACTCCATCAATTACCGGTGAGGTTTTTTGCTGATAGATGGGAATATTTTGTCCTTTACAACATCCTGGCCCTGAAGCTTATCCTCTGCTCAACACAATGCTGCCAGGACTTAGTCTAATAGAGTCATATATTAAAGACTTATTTATTTGTGCCTCGGGGGCCAAAGATAAAACACCTACCCGCGAGAGCTAAAGATTCAACATCTTGCACTGGCTAATTTCATAACCGTCTATGGAAATTAATTCATAAATTTATGAATGCAATTACATTCACAGCACAAATTGCTCCAACTGAGTGCAGACTGAGGTCTAACTGCCTCTTAACTCAGCGTGTGCGCACACACACACACAAACATATACTTCCTAAACTTGTAAGAGAACTTATTAAGAGTTATGCACTGTTCGTTCCCTCAGCTTTACGGCTATTTTTTACTGTAGGATCCTGCAAGCCATGCAGTACTTCTCTTAGGGGTGTCAAATAGATTCTAATTACCTCGGCAGAATTAAATGAACATACGCTAATGGATCATGGGAGGCATAGTCTGGCTCCAAGGATGTGTAACCGATTGCACTCTTCACGGTTCAGCGGGACTCGAGGGCTAGGAGGATTTTTCCATACAAGACCTTCTATATGTATTATTTTTCCATCAGTGTGCGATTTATGAAAAATAGGGGGGTGAGGTTTCAGCATTTAGTTTTGATCATGTGTGGTCCAAAATATTGTTACACATTTGAGAATAAGTAATCTTTTAAATGCTTTATTAGACTGCAAAAGTAAAGGAATCACGATTGACTTTAGTTAAAAGTCAAAATTATAGATAATTTAAGTGAAACTTACTTTCAAAGATTATTTAATTAATATAAGCAAAAATTGATTTTGCATACCCCTCAGAAAATGTGCATTTGCACCCCTGAAGAAAACCAAAGCAGAAACCCTAAGTTTGACATGCACAAATTAAATATGACTCCTTTAGATTCCGAGTTCCACTCAGAGCTCCACTCGGCCTGGTGTGCCAAAACACTTCGATATTTCATAGATTAGTAAAACTTAGTACTTTCATCATTCTTTCATTTGGCCAGCTGTAGTTTTCACTCTAAAATAGATTTTTAGTGCTTGGTAACACTTAAAAAAGCTGCCTGGAACTGGAAAAAAGGACACTGGAACTGGAATCATCATGTGACCTAGACATGCTGTCATCTTTATTGTTACACAAATGGCAGCCCATTTCTGAATTTTATTGACGTTTTCATTGGATGTACTCTCAATCTGGCCCAAAGTTAACTTCTGGTCTGTGTTTGTTAATCAGTCTGGCTGGTGGCTAATAATATAACTATTTATATTTTATTTATATTAATAATAATTTATATTGATATTTTATTGTATACAAATTGCAGTGAATAAACAATTTGTTAGATTGTACTGTATATTAATTTTAATAAATAAACAACTAGGTTGAATGGGTCGTGTAACTTTGTCGCATTTAAGTTTAGCCAAGTAACGGTTCTTCTACTGGTAACTAAAATAACCATGGCTAGAAATACTTTTAACTTGCTAGCTAATGTTATTTACTTGTTATTTATTTGCTTGTTATCAGAAATAATCTGCAGGTATTATTCTTGTTTAGTTGAATACAGAGAAAGATATTTGTACAAATGCGTGTAACCAAACAGTTTTTGGGTCCCATTAGCTACCATAGTAGGACAAATTACTTTATATATATATATATATATATATATATATATATATAGTTCTGTTGAACACAAAATGAGATTTTTTTGAAGAACTAAATCAAAAACTACTTTATTTTAGATATACATTCAACAACGCTTGCTTGCGAGGAAATAAATAAAGAGATTTGACAGCTACAGGGTATCTTCAGAGACTCTAAACCAATATTAATACAGTGAACAGATGTGGAACACAGTAATGATGCATAAAGTATGAAATATATAACATGTCAAGCATGAATAAGGGAAAAATTTATTTACTAAATTAAAAAATAAAGGTGCTAAACAATGGCATGTAAGAAAAATCTCTTAAGAAAAATGGTTCTAAATAGTACCAAAAAAGGGTTCTTCAGCTTGCAACAATAGCAAAACTATTTTTGGTGCTAAATAGAACCCTTTTTATAAGGTTCCATAAAGAACCTTTTATTGGAAAGTGCTATATAGAACTTCAGTGGTGCTATAAAGAACCCTTTCATTATCAGAAGTCAGTAGGGTTTTTTTTTTTGGTAATTCATTTATTACATTTTTTTATAAAGGCCAATTTTATCTACTTTTCTATTTCCAACAATAAGCAAGACATCTAAATCAAGTAATACTTTTATTTCCTTTTGGTCAGAACATGAAATGTCATGCAACATTCAATATATTTGTATATATTAATGTCATTGCAAGTTCCTTTCACAAGTTTGCATTTTTGCAAAGCAGCATACAGAAAAAACATATTAGCACTAAACAGAGACATAAGAAAAAGTAAAGAATTACGTTTTAGCAAATTTTAGCACAAATGTAAGAAAAAGACCTGTATAGGAAAATTGTAAAAATGCATGATTGTAAAAAAGCTTCAAGATTTTACAGCAAGCAGTTCAATCAAGCAGTCAGACAGACAGTAAAATTATTCCATTATATATATTGTTTGCTGTGGCAGATACTACATACTACTCACATACTAGATACTACTCACATATGTAAAAATGTGGGTATGACAGCTTGAGCTAACTAATGCAGTATAAACAGGTTAAAAGATGATGTTTGGCTAAAGATTCATTCATACATTTTGATGACTTACCCATGAATTTGCCTCAACCATTAAGTCAAAGTTAGACCTGCAGCTGTTTAGAGTTTGGCTTATGATTCACCTAAAACAGAGACATGTACATGTGTTATAAGAACACACTCAACTTCCATTTCCAAAATGATTTTTACAGTAAATTACTGTCATTTTAATGTGGAAATGGTATCAACTTTAAAAGAAACATGACAACATCACATATAAAATGATTTCTGAGCTGAACTGATGCTTGGTTAGCACTGTGAGAAATACACGTCTCTTTCAAGCTTACATACAAAACACTGAAATATCAATAATAAACCTAAATACATGTTGTACCAAACACTGCTCATAGAAACATTAATGTGCATGAAAATATTTTATGAGAAAAATGTTTTTTGGCAGTTTCTGAAGTAAATAATGATTGATATAATTTTACCTGATTTATTATCAATGTATATGCTTAACATATTACATATATATTACATAATTGTTAAAGCAGATTCCCATAAATTATATAAGCATAAATATATGATTAATAACTAAATAACTATAAAATATATTATTAAAACAGTCTGAAGTTTACCTGTGTGGTGTTATCAGCTCAGCGGGACTGTTGAATCAGGACTTTGATGCAGGAGAAACAGCCAATCAGGAGGCAGCTTCCAAAAACTGATTTCATTTAAACCAAAAAAAAGGCAGGAATAAAGAACCCTTTCATTTCATTTCAGCAGAAAAATGGTTCTTCAGAAGACATGGTTCTAAATAGAACCTTTTGCATCTTTAAGAACCTTTCAAGAACCATATTTTTTTTAAAGTGTAGAGAAAACATTGTTGGCTGTATGGTTTAAAACATTCGAACATCAAGAACATCTACAAAACTATTCTGCTTTACAAAAGGTTCTTTAAAGTGAAAAAGGAATCTACAGACTATACAAAATATGAAAGAAAATCTCTTTAGGAGCCTTTGACTTGCTTTTTGAACGTTTCATTTTAAGAGTGTATGGAGACTTTTTATACCCTTACCTCTGGAGCATTTGATGTGAATTTTGTTCTGGTTAGAGACAAGAGAGAAAGAGAGACATGGACTGCAAGAAAATCTAGTCACATCTTAGTCATAAAGACCTTGAATGACTTCAGGAAGTAGTTATTTTAAGGGGATCGCACACGAGACACGCAACACAGTGACGCATAGTGCTCTGTCTAGGACAGCTTACAGGTATCGCACACCGGACGCAAACTGTATGTGCGAGATCAAGTTAAAAATCTTCCCTTGATTTTTGAGGACTAATTTTTTTTACATTTATTACATATAAAACTTACATGATATGGTTTAGAAGGCATTGATGAAAAAAGATTATCAAAGTGTTCTTTTTTATTCATGGTTCTTTGGTGGTATGATTAAACTAAAGGTCTATAAAAGTAGAATAACATATTTGCTGTCATTGTCGTGGACTTTTATCATTCAGCTGAATTGAGCAAACTGGTGGTAGAGAAACACAAGATGCTTCTGGAACTGCACAATTGAAAGACATCAGGAACAGATGGTGCCTTTACTACATCAAATAGACTTCCTGATAATTACACATGCTCATTTAAATCACTGAGCTTCTCCATTTTATGGAATAGCTGTGGTAGAGGACAAATTCTTCCAGATTTTTGTCATTTAGCTGACATGCTGGTCAAAAAAAGCAAGATTATATTTTTAATACCAAATCAGTGTGTTTTCAATTGCAATTAGGTGTTGTTTAAATTATGTTGTGGACAAATCTTGATCATGTAACCATGTGTGAGGCTGCGGGCTGGCTACTGACTTTTATTGACTCTAGCGTGGTCTAGATATTTCTAGTCTTACAGAAAATCACTCTGACAGAGTGACTCAGTTTCTGCAACTGAGCCACGAAAAGATGGTACGCTCAAACATTCAAATGTTAATAACAAAAAGTGTCTCCAAAACACTTACGGCTAGGTAATTACCATAAGCACCATAATTCTTTATGAAACAAGCCACAGGAACAGTCCAAGTTCTGATTTTATTTCTTCCAAAAATATCTGAATTTCTCATTTCAGAGTACTAGTCATGAATTATCCAAATCATGCAGTCTGACAAGCTGTGAGCAAATCATCAGAATATGACCTCAGGCTGACGGCACAGTTCTACATTAAGTCCACAGTGACAGACTGAATCCAGTTGTTTACTCAGAACCAGTGGCGTAGATCTTAGACAAACACAAGTACACTTAATATTGTGCCACATTGCAGTTTGCATAATCTCAGTGATTGGGAGGTAAAATAAAAGGAATTTAAAAAGTTGAACGGGATTTGAGGTGAGAATCTTGTTTAATATTAGTATTTGGAGTGTGAACATAACTCAGCTGTCATTTTATATCTTAATACACCCAGCTTTCACTCGCCTACGTTTAACAAATTCTTACGTCTCAGTTTTGACTATCTGATGCCCGTTTCTTATTTTCTAATAGCAGTTCTTTGGTTTGTCTGTTATAGATTACTGTTTCAGTGTTCTGGCTAGGTATCAGTTATGTAAATAAGTGGTATTAAGTATAACCCATTCTGTGATATCTGTGGGCGTTACATTAAAACCATTCATTTGATCTTACCATTGGCAGAACTGACAGGTGTTAGTTATTTCTAACTTGATGATTACAGTTACAATTTCAGAAAATTAAGATCAAGTTGAGCTGGAAGGGACAACTTTTTATCTGAGCCAGCCTCAGACATACAGTAAAACCCTTACAATGTAACACAATATGTCTTCTTCATGTTTTTCCAGTATCTATATATGAAACAAAACTACGCAGACATGAAATACACAGATAAGGAAAATAAGTCAAACCAACCCTTAAGAGACAGAGAAAAGATTTCTGCTAAAGCCAAGTGTTCATCGTCTTGGTGGGTTTGATACATAAACATTATGATTTATTCATGTACGTCCAACCTGAAAAATAGCCAACATATTAAACATGGATATATTAATATTTGTATAGAAGATAAACATAAATCTAGATCTCATACATAAATTGCTGTTGTTTGAGTGTTGTTTTACTGTACCTCTTATATAACCATCATCTATCATAATAAAAAGTGGAAATAGAAAGAAGGCCATGAAGCAGGTTTTGAGAAATATTGTAATTCTGAAACACATTATATGAATTTATTTGTTGTTATTTATAGCAAAATGTATTTGACATGGCAGACATAGCTACACGTAAAGGAGTTATAGATTAATAGTTTTGAACTATATACCAGCAAGCTTATGTTTCATAGATGTATCCTTTTTTTTTTTCCAGATAACAAAAGTACTTTTGCTGTTGTAACCCACAAGACCCACAATACAAGTCTCCCCAATTAAAAACCTCTCAAATCTCCTGAATGGTGTTGTGTTGAAGGTCCTTCAGGAACAGTGTTGGAAATGACAGATGTAACCTAATGTAGTCCATTTTTTTCAATTAAACTAAGTAATTAAGCGTTTGTCACATGAAACACATTTTTAGAGTTAAACAAAATGTTTTGTACAGTGTATGAGCATACTGTAATCCCCCTTAACAAGCATTTAGTGTTGTATTTTTTGGCCATTTCTTAAGAACATATTTATTTGGCAGACGTCATTACAGTACTCTTATTATAGGTACATTCCCCCTTGAGCAACTTACAGTTAAGTCTCTATTTAAAGACTCAATGGTAAGGGTTCCAGTTTCTTTATGGCTGCCAGCCCAGAGCTTTGGCCACTTATCTACACTGTCTCCCCCCAATCCCCACTGACCAATTTTTATTTTTGTCAATAACTATCCCAAAAGAAAGATATTTGCGCACACACACTAACTGTGTAGACATACAGAAATAAAATGTACAGGAGATTGAGTTCTAGTGTGAATGTGATGATAGGAGTCGATGGACCGGGGTAAATTTCCCATTTCTGATGGGGGTCATTATAACCAGCACCTGCACCTCGGAAATGCCACAGCAGGCATCATTAACTCTGCTGACGTCATTTTGTAGCAAAAACAGAGAGAAAGTGTCAAACTTCTTGTGCTTGTGTGTGACCTGACCTCTTTGAGCTAATCTAGAACGTTCCTCTCATGTCGCTTCCTTTGAAAATGAACGCTTCATCTGGGAGCCGAAAGGATTATCTTTCTGACAATAAGCACAATTAGGCGCTATTACCGTCAGCCTGTCAGAATGTCGACTTTCTATTCTTCAGTTTCTCTTTTCTTTTTTGCATATTTTGATTAAAAACATTAGTTAATGACTGCCGGTCCTGCGTATTGAAGACAAAAGAAGAATTTGGCATTTGCTACACGTTTTGATGATTGTGACAGTTATAATATTAAACAGCTATAAAATGTGTGTGTCAACACAAAGGAATTAAATCAATATTTACGTTATTTCCCTATGCACAGTAAATCTCTCTAATCAGACATATTTTCTTGTATCAGTATCGAAAATTGAAGTGTTCCAGTCAATTTGGAGCACAACCATCCCCTTGTCATGGTATCATTTCTGAATCTATGGAACTAATCGATATTTCTTCCTGATGTGCAGTCTAGACTTACCAGGTAATTTACAAGTCACAAAGTAAATAGAGCCATTGCACTCTTAGGAAATTAGTGAAAATTGTCAACTGTTTGTTTTGAACCTGCTCAGAATTGAGCTAAAAGGCATTTTTAGTTCATGCTTCAGTTCCCAAAGTCATTAAAATCCAAAGGACACAAAGCAATACCTAGTTTGTAATACAGTATGTTTATGGAAATTTGTAATTTATTAAAAACAGCGAAAGATCCCCGGTGGGAAGTTTTTAATGTTTTGTTATATGGCATTCACCTCATATAACAGACAACAAATACAGTCTAATACATTCACAGAGACTTTTTTATTCAGCCTGGATATTAATTCATACTTTGATCCCTTATGCTCCTTTTTATGTCCCCTGAGGTTTATCTGTTTGGTTTATGGTTGCTTCCATTATATAACTGCATCATCCTCTTAAAGAGCAGCATACAAGGTACGTGTCTGTGTTACGTAGAGGTTTAGTTTTGATTGATTGCTTAAGTCGTATGCTGTTGTTGTTTATTTTTCACACAAAAGATTATCACTTGTAAACTAGGATTTGTGAACTACAGTCAGTAAGTGATGATGGCATAATAATTTTGATATCTAAACATCTTTACGTCTCTCCTTCTTCCTGCCAATAAATCCTAATGCTTGACTTGAATACATTTGAGTACCATCCAGATAACAGGCAGATGCCAAGAATCCCTTTTATACCTAAAGAGACACATTACCATATACCTCTTCAGTCCAACCTGTCATTGGTTGGTAGTTTCTAATGGTAGTACTTTAAAAGTCTAAAGACAGGAATAGCAGACTGACGGGTGGAAGTGTAGAAAAATATGTTTGTTTAAGGTCGGCAAGCACAATTTATAAACCACTAAAACATGCCTACAGCAACAGTATTTTTTCCGTGTTAAGCTGATTTTTTGTGTGTGTGTTCTTTCATCCCAAGAGACAACCTCACCCATTTTTTAAAACATCTTGTCAAAAGCTGCTGTCATCTTTTCAGGTTTTCTGTTTACTTTACTGCTTCAAGAAGTCATAACTGTCAATCTAAACCTCTTTAGGGATTTTTGACGGTGAATAATTGTGCCGCTCACACCATGGTGTCGAGAACAGCGTGATCACCTTTCTTTCCAAACATCCTGCTGAGGTATGTAAGGGATCCATTCGGAAGTGTTTCAGCAACAGGAGCTGGCTGTGAGGCTGGCTAGATGGTTTTTGTCACTGTTGCTCAGCCTTCAGATCTCTTCATAGTTGTTGGAGTCGGTTGTTGAAGTGGTGACCTACATTTCTGTGCACGTCTCTCATCGGCTTCGCTATTTAATACAGCAAAGGATTAGTGAGGGACTTACTTTGAGCAACATACCAGGAACTACATCAATCCTTGTTGAATTTTCCGGAGTGTCTATCCTAATACTAATACAAAACCATCCGGAACACGTGGCCTAGTATTAATGTAATACTTCACTCAGTAAAGCTTTATAGAACATTCTGGGCTCTTTATAGTACAATTACACCTATGAATCTGGCAAAGACTTTTTTCCAACACTCACAGTTCAATGCATTCATGCTATACATTTTACAGTTTTTCTTTGGCACATTATTACAACTAAAGTGATTAAACATCATCATAAATACATTATAAATAATGTACTTATAATAAGTACATTATAAATAAAATTCCCACCCTTTTTGGCCAAATTGTTTCAGCACATTCATGCAATTGATTATGTACAATTATCTGCACAAGATCCACTCTTTTGTCATGTAGATTAAAATATATTATGCTGGTTCTCTGTTGAATACTCTTACACCCTACTGTAAATCATCTAGACATTTTTTTGTTGTTGCATGTAATGACCTATGCAATGATCTAACCAAGTTGTTTTGGAGATTAGACTATCCAATAGAGAACCAACCAATGTACCGCATTGTTTAATAGCATGAGAAATATAGTCACTAAATGTAGACTTACATTATACAGTAAAGTCTAGTATAATTACATTGTACTGCAATTTGTTGATGAACACAGTAACACAGCGTGAATTTGTACTGTACTGTACACTTCCCTACTGGAGAACTATAGACCCATTTCTCTCCTTCCGTTCATAGCAAAAGCACCTGAACGGGTTGTTTTCAATCAGGTGTCTACCTTCCTCATTCAAAACAACAGGCTGGACACCAACCAGTCAGGCTTTAAGAGCGGTCACTCAACCGAAACTGCCTTACTAACAGTTACAGAAGCCCTAAGGAGGGCAAGAGCTGAGTCCAAATCATCTGTTCTCATTCTCTTAGTCCTTTCTGCAGCCTTCGACACGGTTAACCATCACATTCCTCTGTCCGCCCTCTCTTCACTGGGCATCACTGGAACTTCACTCTGCTGGTTTAAATCCTCACAGATAGACCCTTCAAGGTAGCTGGGGGGGGTGAAGTGCCAAAATCACACCAACTAGTCACCGGGGTCCCACAAGGATCAGTTATTGGGCCTTTGCTCTTCTCCATATACACCACATCACTGGGTTCCATCATACAAGCACACAGTTTCTCCTACCATAGTTATGCTCATGACTCTCAACTTCACCTCTCGTTTCATCCAGATGATTCCACGGTAGCCACACAAATCTCAGACTGCCTGACTGACATCTCTTCTTGGATGAAATATCATTACTTACAACTAGACGAATTGCTTGCTGTTTTCCTCAGTTGCAAGTAGCTTTGGATAAAAGCGTCTGCCAAATGAATAAATGTAAATATAAATGTAAATGTAAACAAAACTGCAGCTCTGTGCAATTGTAATCGTTGTCATCCAAACTGTATTCGTAGTTTACATTAGGAAATACTGACAGTGTACTGTTGTTATATTCACAACATGGCTAAGCATTTTGAGATTGTGTTTCTGAACAATGACAAGGACTTGTCATTCTGATGACCAAAGCATCTGAGAAAAACTGTGTGAATATAGGCATTCCATGCAAAATAAAATTACTTACTTATGGCTAAATTTAAATGACTACATTAGGTTACACCAATAAATATCATTTTTGGGGTCGGGTACTGCAAAGTAAATAGGTGCAAAGTTTGTTCAGAACGTATAGTAACTGACTTTATGTCTTTTGTGGGAAATTGAATATAATGTTAAGGGCTGACAGCCTCTATCACGTATACTGAAAAAAACATGCAATGGAAGTGAACTGTGACTGATGCTGACAGTTCCTAACATTCTACTACGTATCTCCTGTGTTCAATGTATACTGTCTTTTTAATGTAACAGTTGCACGTTATCACCTTTTACGGTGTACAGCTGAAGAAATGAAAAGGTACTGTATTTAAAAAGGTCAAGCTTGATGTAGACATTTTAGGAGGGCAGAGACTCAAAGAAAACATGACATGAGAGTATCATTTACACTTCTTTATAAAGTATAATTTTCATCCAAAGTGATTTTCAAGAGTGAATAAAACAATAAAGCAATTCGCCACACCTTTTTATTTGTTTTAGAGAAAAGCAACAGACCAAATCTTTATTCACATTCATTCCCTCTCAGGCAAATATGATACATTAGTTTTATATACTTTTAGATATGGTTAGGAATTGTCCACAGTTCTGAAAAAAGAAAGAAAAATCATTTGAATATCATAATAAGTTAATCTGTCATAGTTGAATGGACACATGGGTCACATAATAATCAAAACATGGTGGATATAGTGTTTCAGGAATCTATCCACACTGCATATTATATAGAATGTAGTTTGTTTTAAAATCATTAGGTAGATTCTTTATCTAATTCAGAATATATTATTTTCAGTATGCTATTTTGGATGCAGGAAATGCTTACATGCTGTGGGTTTGCTGTTGAATGTCATATAGCTTCTGCTATTACTTTTGATAATAGCATCTTTGCAAAGGCGGCATTGTATTGTGACAAGTTTCATCAAGCAACACTGGAATAACAGGATTTTTTCCTCTCTTTTGATGTAATTGGATCTATTATACTTCCTGCTAATCTTCATCTGTGACTGGAAAGGCCAAGTCACTGAACAATAAATATAGTAGGCGTTGTTGATGTTTATCATTGCACATACTTTGTCATTTTTGCATCTCGAGTTCAATAAATGGTCTTCTCAGAATATGTAGACAATTTGAGTTCTGAAAGTCGCAATGTTTTCATCAAAGTTATATTTTAAAAGTAAAGTCGTCTGTGGAAGCAGGTCCAGGAGGTATGCTTTAGACAGTCCTTGGCTTAGAGGTGGCCTTGAAGCACACACTGTGAATGGATTAGGGAACAATGTTCACAAAAAAGAAAGATACAATGGCAGACAAGGTGAAGTATGCACCAGGTGTGCCTCATCACAAACTTCCAGCAATGTTCTGTTTCATTGGTAAGGGTGCATTCATGAGCCCGCTGTGGGGGCGTTGATGATTGGGTTGAAATATCTCCTTCAATACTGTCAATAAAGCAATAGCATTTATAGTCATAGTATACAATTTTGTATATAGTATATTACAGACTTTCATCTTTCTTGTTGCAATGAAGTTTTTCTGTGATATTCTGAACACAACCTCGGCATTGGATTATCCAGTTCTGTTCCTGATGTTCTCTAGTTTTTTTTTTGTGTATTCCTCTACCCAAAGCAAGCCTGTACTTTGTGGGCATGACCAAATGGATCTAGCCCTCCTTCCATTGCTTCTCATCCTATTTGTCCAAAACTGTTTGGTCTGGGACTAGCCCCCATATTGATGATACCTTTGCCAGCGGTCAAAATCGGAGATTCAAACCTAGGCAAGAAAACAGACTCAACACCCCTGAGGCTGGTCCGGGTCTCACTAATGGGTTTAAGACAGTCAACTAATTTGTCAACCAGTTTTTGTGCCTTTGACAAGCCAGTTAAAGAATGTTGGCACATATACCATAAGCTGATCAGAGCAATGGGTTTTAATTTGAGGCCTTTGAGGAAATATCTGTTGCTCTATGTTGTCATTTTAGATGTAGTGTCACTCCAAATGGGAAGTGATTTTGTGAACCAAAGCCTACAGACAAATCACAATTAAATAAGAAGGGACTGCCCCCCGCCAGCAATTCAAATGTTAATTTAGATTAAAATCTAGCTCTTTTTAAAACCACATCAAGACGCACACAAAAGTTGCAGTCAATCCATCATTTCCATGTCGTTTGAGTGAATTACCCTTAACCTAATGGAAACACAGGCACCTTCATGTTCCAGTATAAATGAGTCGCTAAATTGCATCAATTAATATAGAAGTATAACCTCAGCTTTTCCATAAAGACGGTTGAATAACCCTATTACAGTTTAAAATGCAACCTTGAGCTATCCTCTATGGCTGTCTCAGCATGTCTCTCGCACCTGAAGTGGAGCCGTTTTGATTCTTTCCTCTCAATGATGACTTTAGTGAAAGGACAGACTGGGTACAGAGGTAAATAATGAGAGGATTAGGAGGGCAGCCATTAGTGACCTTAACATGAAATAACGGTGAAATGCCATTAAGGGTCTCTTCTCACAGTTTCGTGTTCTCCCTTTTCAAGTTTCAGTTGCAGTGATGTGTGTGTGAGAGTATGGGATGTGTCAAGTGTAAAACAAAAATCTAATTTTTAATGTGCAATGATTACAAGTCATCTACATTAGTGCAGCGTGGCACTGCATTGAAATCAGGTCTCAGTCTGTAATTTTCTTTTTCTTTGTTGGTTGAAAACAATACACAGATGGCTATAAGAAGAGCAATTTGTTATTTAAAGGCATACAATGAAAAACCATACACAAAAAGTTATAATTATTATCTACTATAAAGAAACAAATAACTTTATAAACTGTATGTAATGATATCAAAAGCATTTCCTCTAAACTTTGTGTATGTTTGTTGTGTCACTAGGGTTCCTGAGCACAGGTGATCAGGCAGCCAAAGGGAATTATGGGCTGTTGGACCAGATCCAGGCACTCCGGTGGATCAAAGAGAACATTCAGGCTTTCAAAGGCGACCCGAAGAGGGTGACTATATTTGGATCAGGAGCTGGGGCCTCCTGTGTAAGCTTGCTGACTCTGTCACACTATTCAGAAGGTAAAGAAATTATTAAAAGATTGACAGTTTTCAAATGCACAGATGGGCTATGTTGCCCAATATTACATTTATTTGATAGCTTAGACTATACACCATTCATTATAAACATAATATAAATTGCAACATGTTATTATAGATCAATACACTACTGTATGCTATTGTATTTATAAATAAAATGGCTTTTAATGTTTACGGCAGAACCATGACATACAGAGGTGTTCTATAACCCAGAAGACCTTGGTCTCTGTGTGACAGGCTGCATCTAATTTCCATGTGAAACAACAAACCCTACAAGGCATTCATTTGGAACTCAATTGTCCCACCATAAAAATAGATTTTACCATTCAATGTCCAGGCTGGGTAGATTGCAGACGAAATCTAGTAATGGATCAAATAACCTCTGGCTACAGTTACTCCAACGTAACACAGCCCCAAATAAGGAAATGCCATATTTGATCAAAATAACATGGACAAGATGTGCTGATAGCTCCTGGTGTTCCTGTTTAGAAGATCAGCAATGCTATATGAATGATTTATGAATTAAATCATATAAATTGCAAAGTGCAGAGATATAATTTTGCTTGTGAGCCTTTCTTAACTTTTTCTACAGCTGGCCAGACACACCAAATTCATATGCATTGCGTCTGGATAAGTGCATAAATGCTGTCCATTTATTCTGTCTCAATTATTACTTCATGCTTTATAGACCACTTTGTAAGATATAAACTCTTGTCCAGAAACATTTCTGGTTTTAGTTTTGATTCAATATCAGTATTTTTTAAATCTTAAACATATGAATCATTTTTAATTGGTTTTATTTTGCTCAAACGTTAGTGTAGTGTTGCAACTAAAACAGAAAGTTCTTCTGAACCAGCATTGTTTACGTCATCCAAAGAGGTCTATAACTGATCCTGAAAACCAGTATCGGTAATGCTAACCAATAAAAATGTGGACCAATACAAGTTCTTCTTCATATACAGCACATAATATTAAACAATTTCATTTAAACCTATTGATTTCGTGAATTATTTATTTTCTGCGTGTTTTCCACCATGTTTATTTGAAAGTCTAGATGTGAGTGAAAGCTATTTTTCACTCCCTGTCAGTTCATGAGAGGCCTTGGTTCAGTCTAGCGAGATGTGTGCCCCAAGGTATTGCTATTTTCTAGGACACAGTCTGTGTCCTCGTGTTATGGCCACATCTGGCTGAGCTGACAAAGGTACAGAATGCATATTACTTGGCATCTATGTCAAATATTATTGTTTTTTTCCAAATAACAGTATGGGGTGAAAATAAACAACTCAACCAGGAAAAAGTGTCTAACTAAAAAAAAGTTTAATATTATGCCTCAGGCATCATTACATAGCCTTCTTATATCTTTGATTTTCAAGAGTGATTTATGTGCTTTTTGGCTAGGTACCTCAACCGAACAACGCACTTTAATCATGTTTTTGTTTTTCTTGTTTTATGTCTCTTTGATTTTGATATTTAATACCTCTGTCCTATTCATTGTTTTCTTCATTGTAATCATTTGCTCAATATCTCCATTTCTTTCTGTTTTTCCCTGTCAGATTTGTTTCAGAAAGCCATCATCCAGAGTGGGACTGCCCTCTCAAGCTGGGCTGTCAACTACCAGCCGGCTAAATACACGCGCATCCTGGCCGAGAAGGTGGGGTGCAATATGCTAGACACCATAGATTTGGTAGAATGTCTACAAAACAAAAACTACAAGGAGCTGATAGAGCAGTACATCACACAGGCCAAGTACCACATTGCTTTTGGACCAGTTATTGATGGCGACGTCATCCCTGACGATCCACAAATTCTGATGGAACAGGGAGAGTTCCTCAACTACGACATCATGCTAGGTGTCAACCAGGGGGAGGGGTTTAAATTTGTAGATGGCATCGTGGACAGCGAGGATGGCGTCTCTGCAAATGACTTTGACTTTGCTGTGTCTGATTTTGTGGACCACCTCTATGGTTATCCAGAGGGCAAAGACACGCTTCGAGAGACCATCAAGTTCATGTACACAGATTGGGCTGACAAGGAGAACCCAGAGACCAGACGAAAAACTTTAGTTGCACTCTTTACCGATCACCAGTGGGTGGCTCCAGCAGTGGCAACAGCAGATCTGCATGCGCAATACGGATCTCCGACATACTTTTATGCTTTCTACCACCATTGTCAAAGCGAAATGAAACCTAGTTGGGCGGATTCGGCACACGGGGATGAGGTGCCTTACGTGTTTGGAATTCCTATGATTGGTCCCACGGATCTCTTTAACTGCAATTTCTCCAAGAATGATGTTATGCTGTCAGCCGTGGTAATGACCTACTGGACGAACTTCGCAAAAACAGGGTAGGAGACATTTAAAGTATGTATTATGTGTTTCATTATAAAAAAAACACTGCATGAACACATGAGCAAAGGTTCCAGTTCAAATGTGTCAGATGTACACAACTGGTCAAAAGTTAAAGTTATGGAAAGCATTTCTTTTAATATTTTTTGTTATACTGGTGTTGTGCTGTAATGTTGTCACACTGGAGAATAAAACACAAGGTTATTTGAAAGTGTTGTGTTCCACCCTCCACCAGCGGCATCTCTTGCAAACTCAAACTGCACATTTATGTTTTTGGATGAGGTGTGGCTTTAGACATGGTTTTGGTAAGAGTAGGATCTTGACCCTTTCTATGCTTTTTAAAGCTTGCTTCCTCTTGGTAGCTGCCATAACACTGTCTACCCGATCTTTAAGATCACTTACACCTATTTCTACATATTTTATAATAAGTGAAATGGAGCAAATAGAACTATAGAAATTATGTTGTGTATTTGAAAAAAATCAAAAATGTTGTCATGCATTAACATTTTAGTAGACACCCTTTACAGTAGGTATCTTGGCATTTTTAACCAGCTTTTTTGAAGTATTGCACTGAGATGCTTTTAATGAGCTGCTTCGCTTCATTCTTCATTTTATTGTGCGCAAGTCATCCATTTTAAAAACATCCGTCTTTCAAAAACAATATATTTTTACAGAATTGATCCATTTTAGGGTCATACTTTAAATTAGGTTGCCTTGACTGTTATACTAAAATGAAATACCTATAGATTTACTGTGTAACTACATGTTATTTAAAAAAATTCTTTAAAATGCTGCTAATAAATTTGAAGTAACCCAACCTTACTCACACTCATTAGCAGCATTTATAAGACATTTTCAAAATAGTAATAAGGGCAATAGTTATAGTAGTTTTGGGGTAATAGTTTAACTACACTTGTTGTACACAAGTACAAGTACTTATATTTATTACGTAGCATTCTGGAAATCTTCATTCAATAGCCATTAAAGACAATGAACTGAGAGACGTCTTTGAAACATTTCTGTGGTTTTAAACTCATTTTGTTTTTAGTCACCTCTAGATGTCCCTTTCAAAAGCGTGGCAATGCATTATAATTATGGATTAATAAAGGATTATTTAATTGATTTATTCGCTATGGTTAATACTTCACAACTGCAAAAATAATAAATTTATTCCACAGTATTCAGCGCTATTTTATTGATAAAATAAAATGAATAATATAAAAAATATACACATATTAAATTTGCCAGGGCCCCCTGCTGGTCTAGTGCCTGGGGTAATGTGCCCAGTACGTAACACAAAAATAATACTGGACAATGTGACACTGCAGTGAGTGAGAATATAAAGAGTCCTAGATAAGAATCAGGTGTGTTTGTGCAATCAGACATGGCGTGACGGGTGCAAAGGATTATGGGAGATGAAGTCCGGTGGTGAGTGAGGGCAGACAGGGGACCGTGACAGTTTGCCCCACTCCGGACAAGGCGCAACCTTGCACCGTAACAGATCCAACAGAGGCGGGTGGGTATGATTTCAAGAGGGGACGGGCACCAGGTGAAAACAGGTGCTGATGGCAGGCAGATGACCAAACAGACCAAGACAGACCAAGGTGGAGATGGTGGAAGGAGCCAGGGTGGCGACAGGAGGGAGCCGGAGAAGTCAGGAGGGTCCCAGGCCACAGCAGAGATGGCGACCTACAGTGGAGACAATGGAGGGAGAAGCCATAGAGGAGGAGAGGCTGACGACTCCTGGGGCTGACGACTCTCAGGCAACCGAGGTTCAGGGTGGAGATCCGGGAGTCTGCGGCAGAGCCGGAGCGATCGAGGACCAAGGAGTAGCCAAAGGGAGGGAGAAGCCCATTGGAGCCAATGGGACAGAGCGACGAGGAGCAGCTGGAAGAGAAGAGTCCAGAGGCTATGACCCAGGTCAACGACTGACCAGGATGGAGCGGGAGAAACAAGGAAGCCCAGTAGAGCTGGTGTGCGGCCGGGCAACGGTGTAGGTGAGGGAGCTAGGAACCGAGGTGAAGCCACAGGGTCGAGGCTGTATGCGAAGACGAGGGATCCTCCAGCCACGACGCTGATGGAGACTGGCACGGGGCTGATGAGCTCTTCGTCAGCACCCAATCCACAAACTCGGCAAAACTCTCCAGAGGACCATTTCCGGACAACTGCGCTCTGCACGCCTCGTTTAGGCTCTGCTTGTAGAATGTGCAGAGGCAGTAGTCAGGGTAGTGTGTGAGGTTAGCAACCATCACAAACATACTAGTATGGTCCTCCAAAGACAGATTCCCCTGCTCCAGCAGGAGAAGGAGGACGGCCAGGTTATCTATGAAAACGGACAAAAATCTGAAATAATAGGAGGACGCTCCCACAAACTTTCTTTAGTCCGGTATTCTGTCACACTTTTGTGCGGAAGAAGGCTCGACAGACGAAGATATTCCAAATAGCATAGACTTTAATAACAATTCAAAAAAGAAGATTAACATGAGGGAGAACACAAGCAACGTAACACAATACCGGACAATGCAGTGAGTGAGTGAGAATATGAATAGTCCTAAATGAGACTGCGGGTGCAATCAGACATGTCATGATGTGTGCAAAGAATTATGAGAGATGAAGTAGAGTGGTGAGTGAGGGCAGACAGGGGACTGTGACAGTATCACACTGAACGAGTTTACGTAAGGGCTAATGTACAGGATCATAGAGTGTTACAGAAAACAGAAGACCCCGACAGTGTGATCAGGACTCGATGCAAAGTGTGGCTGATATGACAAGAAAGTGACACCATCATGGGGTGTTGAGGCTCTTCAAAATGTTTTGTCATAGTTTAGTATAAAAATAGTGTTATCATACATATTAGTTCAGTAATATACAGTAGATTGTTTCAAGCAATTCCTCAACCAGTGAATACAGGTTTGGCGTTGCAGGCTTGTGCACAATGCTGCTTTTTTATCCTAATTAACCTTCAGTGGTCTTACATATCAGAATTTGGAAAAATAACAATGTCACTCAGACCATCCTTTTAATGGTTCCAGAGCCTATTAGATAATGGAACCCACTACATCCCTTCCCCCACACCTTCCCTGACTCTGCAATACTCATTAAAAGTCTAAGTAACTGTGGCCCCTCATACATGTAGGGCCCTATTCACACCCCATGGGCTGGTTAA
The DNA here is from genome assembly GCA_026939265.1 of Oreonectes daqikongensis. Lineage (NCBI taxonomy): Eukaryota > Metazoa > Chordata > Actinopteri > Cypriniformes > Nemacheilidae > Oreonectes > Oreonectes daqikongensis. The sequence continues at coordinate 4,191,728 of JAOTQM010000033.1, read as the reverse complement.
GGCAGAACAAGGTCTCCACTCCGGCTGATACCTGTGTGTCAGGAGATGGATTGGCAGGCTCATCAGTCCCTCACGTCAAGCTCCTCTCCACCCTCTGGCTAAGTGTTTCTCACTCAGTGCGAGTACTTTAAAACTGAACAGAGAAACGAAAGCAATTTCAGCAGCACTTGGAGAATGCTCACTTTGCAGGAGAGTCACTCCAGCCTCTGGTAAACACTCCACTGGTGATATCAGCCTGAGTGTTTCCAAAAAATGAGACGAATAAATCATGTAAGGGGAACGCGCAACACGCAATCGGGCGATTTCGCCAAAAATAAATTGCGCTCAGTATGGCACAATGCTATCTGCGTTGTTTCAGCCCCTGGTTCTATAGCGCAATTGGTGGAATTGGTGATTTTGTGGTTTGGGGTTCAGTGATGCCATTTGATAAATTACTGCTACAGTACTGTGATCAAAAGAAAATATGCATGAATAAGTGAATAAGGTGTAATATATAATATGCCTAATTTGCACAGAAAGGAAACAAGATTGCACAGAAAAAATGGCAATGGCGTGCTATTTTCAGGGCATTTTGTGCAGGTGCACCACATTTTGTGCAGGTGCTTCGTGAATAACACGCAGGGGTTTGCGTTGAAATGCATTATAGTGGGAATGGATTGGCCTTTAGATTCTGTGTACTACTGGTTAAAACACCCCTGTAACAAAAACATGTGACTGTAGCGTTTTTTCATTTAAATAAACAATCAGTAAGTATAAAGTTCCCATCTGCCAGATAAAATCCCATTAAAATGCATCACATACCAGTAGACACATTATAGTTTCAATTAAATCCAATACAATTTCCGTATAATTTTCTATAATGTTTTGTGCATGGTTCTATAGTTTTTTTTCCAGCAGGGTAGGACCACAACCCTGTTTTCCATACTTTTTAAATTTCCAAAGTGTGCAACTATTTGAATTCAACCCAATGTCTTTTTTTGCAAACTGGAGAGCAAGGCATGGTACATTAATATTAGCACTGAGGAAAATGAACATCCACAAGTGCTCTGTAAGTCAAGTGGGCAGATCAGAGGAAACCAGGTTCAATGCAGCATTTTGAAACATTGACTTTTATATGGATTTTATATGTCAGATATATTGTACACATACATTTTATTACACTTAAACTGCAGATTTGACATAAAATCTGAAGGTAAACTTCAGTGGCGGTCTATCTCTCTCTGGAGGCAGAACACTTCTACTGTGTGCTTTAAAGGAGAAATAAGATTAGTACCTAACCGCAATGACATTACCTTGTTTTGCCACACATCACAACGACACTGGACAATGTGACGGAGTTGAAATTACACTTTTTTATGTGCCACTTCCTGACTTAAATGATTTTGTATTTCAGTGCAGTCAAAATAGTTTATTGTTACTGCATAACACACTAGTTTAGCATTGCAGCCTCTAAAATGTGAAGATGCATTACATTACCAATGACTACAATGGCTTTAAGATTTAGACAGCTATTAGATTTCTTAATATAAGGATGCAACGGCATATAAGAGAATGTGGAAAAATTAGTATTCTCCACACACCATTAAATGAATCTTTAAGTAAATGTATTTTTACATTATGAAATCACACCGTTTACCAAATTCTGGCTGGGCGAGTCCAATGTGTTAATGAAAGTGAAAATCAATATGGATTTCAGCCATTAAAACTTATTCTCACTGACGGAAATGAAGCATAACATTGCCTGGTGCTTCAAAGGATATGGTGGGTTGAACCATGAAAAAGCCTTTTGTATTAAAAAGAAATTGCAACACTGTCCAGACTATATTTATGAACAATGTGAATAGATATAATATTCTGAATACCTCAGGCAAAGAGGATCAGAGATAGATTTGGACCTGCCCTGTGCAAATTAAGATATTACACTTTTTTAGAGAAATATAATTAAAAAATCAGGCATCCTTAATCTTTTTTTAGACATGGACATATGGTGAAAAAAGTTGTATAATTTAGTTTATACAATAATTTATGTATTACTTGCAGTACAGTTGTTGACTACCTACTGTATGGTTTGAAGACTCTATATTGAAATGCCCTGTTGTAAAGTTCCTTGTCATTATTGTTTTACGTATGAAGAAGTTGAAGGTTGTGCGTATGCAAACAATAAGTTGCTATATCTTATTCATCTGTCTGTGTGGTTATATGAATAACATTGTTAAAGAGAATGTAATGGGATATATGTCGAACACTCTGCCGCATTACTGAAGTGCTGCTCTTATGTCAAATACAGCCAGTGATGAGCTGTAGACTATTTCGGTCAGTTAAAAGATCACAGCACTTTTAGTATTAGGTCTGAAACTTGAGATTCAATAATGTTTATGTTGCTTAATTACATAATTACAGATGCTTTCATCCAAAGTGACTTACAGTGCATTCATAGTATACTTTTCATAGTACAATATTGCATAGTTTCCCCGGGGACACAGGACCTTTGCGTCAGAGTCCTGCATGGGTCTTATTTGGTAAACAGTAAATATATCATTTATATATTTTTTTGTGCACAGAGTCCGACATTATATCATTTGATTTGCAAAAAATTGCATTAAACACCACATGCCTATCTAAAAACCTAAGCTAATAGCTACTAGCTAACAATATTGGATCACTGTTGGCTGTCTCTCCCGAAACTCTACAACACGCTAAAAGCTAAGCTACCATCAAAGCTGAATGAAGTGTAATGCAGGAGAGAGACCGGTAGCACTTATTGTGATAAGAGCATAGTGTTGAGAACTCGCTGTCCATCAGTTGCAGAACGATTGGCTACAATGCTCAACACTGCAAACTGCGCTGCAATTAGAAACCAGCTCTTCAGACAGAGCTTAAACACAAATAAGCACAGGACCATGTAAAAGCAGCTCCCTCAGCTTTTTTTTCATGAAATATTTTTTCCGCATTACTTGTTACAATGGTCAACGTAGATGCTTGGGGTGACAATGTGTTGTTTCCAAAATATTATTTGTGGAAAGGAAAACAATACATTTTTAAAATTATTTACTATTGTATCCTCATGAACCATAAATAATATAGCCAACTCAACTGAATCAGATTCACCATCAGAATACTTTCCATATCAGTAACACACAGACACTGTTTTCGTAATGTTATGTGGCAAAGACATTCAATTTAGCATTTTTACTTTTAGGAGTAGTTCACTCAAAAATAAAAATTCTGTCATCATTTCCTCATCTTCTTGTCATTTCAAACTTGTATGACTTTCCTTCTGCTGCAGAACACAAAATAATATATTTTGAAGATTGTAACTTGCATTGGTTTTATGTCCATACAGTAGAAGTCAATGGGGACCAACGGTTTTTTGGTTACCAACATTCTTCAAAATATTTTATTTGATGTGTGAGTAACTGATGACATAATATTTGTGTTTGGTCGAACTTCTCTTTTAAAGACAAACAATCAGGTGACTATTGACCAATGCTGTAATGATGTTAGTTCCAGGTGTATCTTTTTCTTTTCCACCAGTTCCACCACTTATAATCTGTTTTTATTTATTATTTGTGCTCATGTTTCTTGTTGGCTTTTGGTGTGATAAAGCATCTTCCCTTGTAACTTCCCCCAACTTTTCTTGTATATTTCAGTAGTCTATCTTTTATGTACTGTAAAGAAATGACAGCATGTATGATGACAAAGCTTATAGCTCCTGCACATAATTTAAGTTGCTTGATTTTAATTGTCAGGTTATATTGGGCACTCATTCTATGCTGTTTAAGAAGGAGTCTAAGCACAAAATGAGGCTATGTAGCAGCAGAACATTTTAGTAATTCTTTAAAGGTTTTCACAGTGACATAACATTAAAGCGTAGTAGTATGTTAACTGAATGTGATATCAGAGCATAGTTTTGAATTAAGAGATAATTATGATAATGACTGCATTGGTTTCTGTATGTGAATGTAAATTAAAGGAGCAGATTGTGTCATGAGTTTCGAGTGACGACCCAGGGGCAGACAACGACATGGAACAAAAACACTTTAATGACAAGATTGTTCATGTGTAGCATTACTAGTTATATGGTATTCATTTGTAGAGTCAAGGTCATGTACCATTTCATTTTGAAATCAGCAATAAACCAGCTTATAATTTAATTTACGTCCCATTTCACTTAGCTTTCCATTTTCAGAACCCTTTAAGTGGTATATTCTTTATTATTATAAAGCAGTACTTTCCATTTACAAAAGCAACTAGAGATTGTATTAAGTGGTTCAGAAAACTGAATTCACAGTTAACCTCATTGACTCTTTAGAAAACACTGGAGATGGTCCAGTTTCCATTAAAAACATTTTTATTCTAAAAAAATCTTTAAACAGCACCAGAGTAAAAATGTAATCTGTCAATGGATTAAAGTGTAATTGATTAATCTATTTAAATGATTATTGGTATTGTCCTTATACATACTGTACAGTACATACAAAAACAATATCATTATACAGCCATTTATGACACATTTCATGGCAAATTACCAAAACATTTTGTTGACAAAATATTTGTGTTTTGCAAAACTATGTAAAAAGCCTGTTGACTAAACCCGACTACCAGGGTCAATTTTTTAAACAAGCATGTTTTGATCTGTGGAGGAGGAAAGCTATTGCTCCAGCGGCAAACCCTGACAGTGCTAATGCAATCAGAGAGAAACACCGGCCTGGTTTTACCACCTCATCTCCATATTTAGAAACCTTTTATGCCTGTCTAGGTTGTCTGCTGTACTCCCAGACTGAATAATGTGTAGGAGTGATAAATTGGCTTTCCTGTTGAAACCTTTAGCACCAGGTATGCTCTTTTTGTGGCTGGGAAATGTATACAAGTAATGACTTTTCAAATAGACGACAATGTTGTATTTTTGTATGTCAGTTATGAAATTGTCCTGTGCAGCATTGGGTCGGTTATGAAAGTGCATATAAAACATGTCTGGGTGTCATATCCTGTTTGCTGGAGCACTTTGTGTAAATGAAAGACAATTGAATTGCATGTTATACATATTTATCCTTAGTTTGAATATCTTAAGGTTAAGCTATTCATATGGTGTATTGTATGTGTTATCATACAATACAATCTCTGGAGGTTGAGTCTCTCAAAATTATGTATGTATACGTCTTTGTGTTTTGTGTAATACTTGCTCTGCAGTACTGCCGATTTTAAGCAAAAATGTCATTTAAAAAGATTTATGTCTATAATATTTTCATGGACTGACATTCTTTTAATTCTCTTTTCAGGGATCCAAATGAGCCAGTTCCACAAGACACCAAATTCATCCACACTAAGCCTAACCGCTTTGAGGAAGTAGCCTGGTCCAAATACAACCCCAAGGACCAGCTCTACCTACACATTGGGCTGAAGCCAAGAGTGAGAGATCACTATCGTGCGACTAAGGTTGCCTTCTGGTTGGAGCTAGTACCTCATCTTCATAACATCAATGAACTATTTCAGTATGTTTCAACCACGACTAAGATACCCCCTCAGGATACTACCCCTTTTCCTTATACTAAGAGACTAGGTAAAACATGGCCATCCACCACCCGCCACCCTGGAGTTCCTCCTGCCAACACCAAACAAACAACAGACCAGCGTAAAGGCAATGATTTAAGTGATGACTCAGCAGTGGTGATTGAGACAAAGCGAGATTATTCCACTGAACTCAGTGTGACTATCGCGGTTGGTGCCTCCCTCCTGTTCCTTAACATTCTGGCCTTTGCAGCACTCTACTACAAGAAGGATAAACGCAGACACGAGTCCAACCGACGAGGGCCCAGTCCACAACGAAACTCTGCACCGGTTAACGCAGCAGCTAATGCTAATGACATAGCACATCTGCAGAGTGAGGAGCTTATGTCACTTCAGATGAAACAGCAACAAATAGAGCATGAGCACCATCATGAGTGTGATTCCCATGACACGCTTCGTCTTACCTGCCCGGCAGATTACACACTTACTCTGAGGCGTTCACCTGATGACATCCCGCTCATGACGCCAAGTACCATAACAATGATTCCAAACTCACTGGCCGGAATGCAACCACTGCACAATTTCAACACATTTGGAGGTAGCCAGAACAGTACCAACCTGCCCCATGGGCACTCCACCACCAGGGTATAGCTCTGCGCTGTGCACTGGACGAAGTTACTTTTTCAGAACTATATGGTCTGCTGAGGCATGGGTTAACAACCTTTGTTTGTCATAGCGAACTGAGCTTACTTTGTTCCACTTTGAGACTTATCTTGGTGGATGAGATGTTATTTTCCTATGAAGCCTTCTTGCAGAATATATCGAAGTTAAGTACCTACTTGCGAAAAAAATGAATGTTACTAAAGTAATACTTTATTTGGAGCCAAGCTTGATAAAGGCAAGGGACTTTACACCAAAAGACAAGAGGAACTCTTTCTAAGGAACAGTTTTGCTTGCATAGAGAACATATACACACAAACGATAAAAGGGTTATAACGGATCTGACTAAACTTTGTATGTGCCATACCATATGTCATACACCAAGATCAACAAAGAAGCAATGTAATTATGTGAGAAGTATATTTCAAACACGTTATTTTCCAAGTGTTGTCACATACAGAACATGTGGACTGAACTTAAAAATCCCAGCCTGAAATGTAATTATATCAAAATTTGTAAAGGTGATAAAAATGTAAATACTTGTGAGTCAATACAAATATTAAAAGAATTACAAAAGCTTTTATTGCTGTTTAGTTCGAAATATGCCTATTAATGAACTTACACTTTTGTTAGGGTATGTGTAAATATATATCATTATCTTTTTTTGTTTTATTTTATTTATTATTATTATTTTTTATTTCATGTCTGTGCTAAACAGCTTTTACACAGGAACATCAAATAAAAGAAGACGGCTTTCTTATTCCAAAGCCTCTAAATATCCGTTTCAATCATCTGAGTGTTCCTTTGTCCTAGTCCTAATAAATATTGCATGTTTGAGTGTTACTTTACATTTGATGACCCCCTACAGTGACCCCGTACAAATCTTAAAAATGAAAGATTGCCTTTAATTACATTGCAGTGCTGGGCTAAGTTGCCAATTCAAGCTGTTTGGAGACTTATTTTTAACATTTGTCTCATTATGCTTAATCTTGGGGTTTTAATGGAGGAGGGTTGTCTCAAATCAGAAAAACTTCATCCTACCAAATTTGCTTTACATGCATAAAATCCTCTATTTTTAATACGTTTTTGTTCTGTATTATCACTGCCTGAGCTTCATATGTGACCAGCATAGTATTATTAAAAATATCTATGAAGAAACAATCCAGGCAGTGGAATCTTTATTAGTTGGACATGTTTGTAAAGAAGTAAATGTTAGATATTTCTATTCGTAACATGCTAGCAATATGTAAAGTATTGTGCCGGGCTTGTGATATTTTGGGTTAAAACGTAAGTGAATGAGTGTAAATAAAATAACTATGATTACTATAAATAAACAAGAAAATAAAACAAAGGAAATAACCCCAATATTTTAAATTTTGCATCCTATAACAAAAGATGTTGAAAACGCAAGAAAGGATTTTCAAAAAATAAATGAAAGTTTATAAAGTTACATTTGTATATGAACTCATTATTCAATCTAGCCCTTGGTTTTTCTGTCAGTATAACAAGGGTAAAATGTAGGATTCTAAATAATAGTATGTCTTATATTGTTTGCTGTTTTTGCCTTAAGTGATAGATAATATTTCTGGCTGGACACCTGTATAAATTTTTCTGCAGCATTTTTAATAAAATATCACAGTATTTTCTAAAACTTTGTCTGCGGATCTGTTGACTAAACATTTATTTGGAAAAATGACTGTAATTTTCACCCAGGATGATGAAGATACCAAGGCGAAACTGTTTTCTTTGTTAACAGCAGCACATTTCGTTAGCATTTTAATTCCAAAATTGTCTAGAATGGTTTAAATACCAAATGTAGTTCATGTTCTATTTTGTGTTTTAAATTGTTAAAATGTTGTGCATATCCTGACTTTTTTGCCCGCATGTGTTGTTCCTTGCAGGTGAGCCATAGTTAATCTTATTTACTGCAGTTACACTAAAAAAGGAGGGTTCTTTTGGAGTTTTACATCAATATCCTGCAAAGCAAAATCAATTGGACAGTAGGGGGCAGACAAACTCATTTGTTCCTTTCGTTTTGGGTTTAGGAGGTCTATTTAAGAGTTTCATATTAGGTCTTAAATCTTGCGAAGGTGAACAAATCAGTTTATCTAAACTATTGGAACTTTAGAACACCAAATTGAACTCCAAATTATTTAGTTCAACCAACTGACGTCTAACCAACTGGTTAGAATAGCTGTAGAATAGCATAAATGCACTATACATCACAAATCTGGTCTTTATAGGTTCTCAGGTAGGAGTTAGGATTCAGAGCTGCAATAAATTGCTTTGAAATTCTTCCACTTACTTTCATTGCTGTTATTGATCTTTCTTAAAATGATGCCAGTAAATTAACATTTGACTTCAAACTGATGTGACAGGAGAAAAAAACAAAGCTTAAATAGTTATTTGCAATTACTGTGTGACAGATGTCTCTGCGCATTCCACTGGGTACTTTTGAGTAAAGCAGGGGATCGAAAGCCATAGAGGTAACTTAATGGATTCTTCGGATCGTGTAAGGGTGCAGTAATCTCTCCAAAGGGAGCCTTGTACCCAGGGGCGGACTTACCACTTAGGCAAAGGTAGGCAATCGCCTTGGGCCCGAGCTTCCAAGGGCCACTAAAAGGCAGGGGTGGACTTAGCCACTTGGAGCTCCAAGCAAAAATGGTCATCAAAACTGGTCGGGATATTCCTGTCAACCTTTTAACGTTACTATTACATCTGTACGAATATCTCGCCCTGTAGATTAGAGTGGACCATTCCATTAGCACCGCATATGTACGTTTGCACGAGGCGAGTTTGACACTAGTTAAAGTAAACGCAGAGTTAGTAGAGCTGCCTAAAGCACGAGTTGTGGTACATTAGCAGCAGAACGAAGTTAAAGTTGCAAGGAAATTAAATAATAATGAATCGCAGCTACACCAGCAGAGAAGAGAAAAAGATGAATCCACAAAAGAACCTTGCCAAAGTCTCCACACACAAAATCCACCGCTGTCTGGCAACTCTCTCTCGCCAGACACAGCCTTCTCTCCACAAACACAGACAACACGGTTATAATGACTGATGACCAAAACATCTGTCATACAAAGAGCTGTGCGCTTAGCTTGGTAAGAGAGGGTCTGTTCAAAGGTAAAAAGGTTGTTTGACTTATTTGCGCCGCTGTGCAGACAGATCATAATGACATTAATATGCCAAAGTACAGTGCGAATAATTCTTACACTAGTACAGAAATTTGCTGATGTGCCTTTCCAGTTTAAAATGCATGAAATGTCGTAAACCACAAAAACACACCGGGAACTGGAACAATTTGTATAGGCCTATAATAATCCCAGATGTAAATTTGCTTGTGAATGATCAGATCGCTTTTGGGTCTGTTGGCCTCGGAACGCTTGGAATAATTGCACTCTTTTAACCAACATCACATGTAGCCGTATCTTCCTGTGTTGTGTTTTATATTGTATAATATACAAACTGTTAGGTTTAGGGGTGGGTGAAGTGCTCAAATACGTCTAAATTGTGTGTACAAAATAATAAACGTATACAAAATACAATGTCTATTTCAATTAAAAATCCTTACACCCCAATATAATATGATATGGTGTTGTTAAAGTTACTGTTGTTTGGAAATTTTGATATCGGGTTGCAATATGTACCTGATGGTATGTATTTTGTTGCGCTGCAAAAAGTGTATAGGTACGTATTTCCTATGAGACCAGGTTGGAATGAACATAAGAAATATGATTTTTCCTTAATCTAAAACCAAAGAAAGTAATGCAAAGTAATCTGCTTTTTAAGCCTGACCTCACGCATCACCCTATATTAAAGGTCATTTACCGTTTCCTGGTCCAAACGCTCTATTAGATGCCATAGACAACCAAAAAGGCTGATATACATTGATAGTTTGCTGTAAAACTATTAAAAAAAAACATGATCCTAACCTTTATCTCTTTTACAAAATCTAAGATGTCCAGATAGCGGTTCATTTGTACAATTTATTAAAATATTGATGTCAAAGAATCTATGTAGTGTACACCTCGAGTTTCACGTAAATGTGTGATATGAAAAAAATGCTCATAAACGTCTGTTTAAATAGTTCCCCAACTTGAAATGAGTCACGACATAACAAGTGGATTGTGACTATTTTATCTTAAAAAGGCCAGATTTTCTTGTTTCCACTGAATCGCTTAGCACTCATAATGCATAATTAAATATAATTACACATTACATTAGGAATACATTATCCATTGAAATAACAACTAGACTACAGAAAACTAAAATGACAGAAACTAATACTAAATTCATCTATAGTAACCATCATATTGACATGACAAATCTAAAGGGTTTAGTAGTTAGTTCGTGAAGTGTACGTATAACGGGCATGTCATTTGCAGGCAAAAGCAGTGGAGCAAAAGAGTGAGTGGGCCTGAATATTCGTGACTCAACTGGAAGTTAATTAAGCCAGCTCCAGCATTCCATCACTCTTCCTGCCCCCTGTCTGTCATTCAAGCGTGGGTCTTTCTAAGCAGTCATTACTGTGGCATATCGATCCTAACTGTGACAAGGTAGCTGGTGAAAAGAGGAGGAATGTGAAGTAAAAAGGACTGGGGTACAGAAAAGAAAGGTAAGAGTGGACAGCAGTGTTCGGAGATCAAACCAGGGAAACATTCATTTTTTTAATAACATACAATATTATCTAAAACAATTTGTCCCATTCAAATATTGTATATATTTATGAAAGGCACAAATTGGTATTGGTTTTGGAATAGAGCTTTAGCTTTAGGAGACCAACATATGATAAAAAAAGTTAAAGCATATTTTTACACTGTAATCAGATTTTACCCCAATTCAAAGTATGTTTTGGGGCAATTCCAGCATTATGGATGTGACATTTTAAGTTATGGGTGTGACACATAAATGCTAAATGTATTTGTTACCAATATACAGAATTTTACTAAATCCTTGTAGATAGAGTCTAAAAATCAGAAAATATCAGTATAGTTACTTTATTTTAATATTCATGTGTTTAATCATGAGGATTGTTATGAATGTGACTGAAAATGGCACGTATGCGACTATGGAACCACCAATTGTTGATATCTGTACTATCAGTATGGTATAAACCTTTGATAAAAACTTTATTTGTTTTCATGGTAAAGTTGACATTTGCATGGAATTGCCCTTTTGCAACCAACTGTTTAGGTATTAACCATTTACTGGAAATAGTTGCCAAGGATCATTATCAATATGGCTGCCAAGTGAATTGACTCACCTTAAAGAGACTCTGAAAGAAAAGTACCACTAGGCTACTTTAAAAAAAACGTCCAATTTTGACTTAAAAATCCTACACACCCAATCTTTTATTCAAACATGCTATCCCTCTTTCTCTCCTTCCTCCATCTTCCTCTCTCTCTCTCTAAACCTGAATTAAGATTCAGGTAAATACCTCTGCATCCAACTCAGTTGATTGCCTTTGCTCCCTCAGTGGCAAGACCTTAATAGATGAATATGAAATCTTCTGAGCCAATATATATGCTGAACAGTTAAGTGAAGAGGAACACTCATCTATGCCACCCTGCTTGAGTAATGAATATAGCCTGGAGAAACTCCTTTCTTCTAGTTCTCCTTTCCCTGTTTTGCCTCTTATCAATAGTGCATCATCAACTTTTCCAGAGTTCAAGAAGTTAATCTTAAATTCTCAGTGGTGCTCAGTGTTTCTTTATATAAATGGATGACTAATTGTATCAGTGTAACGCCAGAAAGAACAAAACACAATGAAACAGTTTGTCTTCTGAGCATGGCAGTCTCAGTCCTGATAGACAAGGGCAGCGGCACAACACTGATTATTAGCAAACATGATGGTGTTGGAAAACTCCACCCTACAGCATTTATCAGAGAGAACAGAAAGATATTGGGACCTGCATTGCAGGGATTGGCAGTAAAACACTTGGTTGAGTCTCAAAAGCCTGAACATTTTACACGGCTGACATGCAACATGAGGCAATTCTTAATGGACTAATATTACGGTATGTGGGCCAATGCATAAAAAGTGCTTTTGCATAAAAAGTGCTTTTGAGATATTGAGATCATTTCTTTTCATATGAAATCATCTAATGTTCATTACAGGCAGAAAACACAGTCAAGGGGGAAACTTGATTTAATGATGACATTACTGAGGCAAACAATGAAGTACATTAGTAAACATTACCTGTTTCATCATAACAATTTCTCTCCCTAAACGGACGTTCACATATTACAATAACTATAACGATAGCTAAAAACTATAACTATGCTTTGTATAATTTGTATAGTCGTTCTCTGCATCTTTATCGTTATAGTTATGGTGTAAACCTTGTTATTCTCCTGAATTAAGAACGATTTTTAAAACTTTATTTTTTATAGTTATAGTTATCGTTATAATGTGAACGCCCTTTAACACTGTAACACATTTAAAAACCCAATTTTATACCTTCATATGGTTCATTATACTATACATTTCTTATTACCACTGTGTGACCTTGTATGAAAATTGCCCTCTGAATCTGCTCACCAGACTGTTCCATTATTTTAATGAACTGTCAGCGACTGGACATTTTTTACAACATAAAACTGATTAATAATTAACAATTCAGCATTAACGATATAGTTTATTTAAAGCAGTGTTGCTCATGCAAGGGGCTCATATAAAACTTTACCAGGGTGTTCTTTATTTATCTAGATTCTAGAGAACATAAGGTTGGCCCACGATTACCACTGCTCTGACATCCCCACACCCATACATGTAAAACCCTTATAGACTGGTTCATCGGACATGGGCATGCCTGACCCCTAGTTAACTTCCGGTTTTTGTTTGGCTAGTGTATAACTATTTCTATTTGATTTAATTGATGTTAATATTTATTTATATTTTTATTTTATTGTATAATAATTGTATTAAATAAACAATTTGTTGAATGGGTCTGTAGTTTGGTCGCATTTAAAGAAACCAAATGGAATCGTATGGGACATTGACATCTAGCGGTTGAGCTTGGTATCGCAGTCTAAATTCAAAATATTGGAGAGACAAGTTTGGCCAACTAACAATTTTTCTTGGTTTCTTTTCTTTTGCTTATCAGAAATAATCTACAGGCACTCCATTGTTTGTGGATGTGTACCGGAAGTTAAGATGGGGGTCACAAGCACGCATGCGCATGCACATTGTTTATGTTGAAACCGTCAATACTACAGACATGATGGGTAAAAAGGTTAGTGTAAAATCGGATAGTACTGGACTGGAGAAATCCTCTCTGGCACATACTTCTTGATTTAATTTTGTTGTCATGTTGACTGCTGTTGCCTTTTTGTTCAATGCGCTGACAAAATGGTGATGATAAATGTTTTAACCTATAGTCCCTATGGCTATATAATCTTCTCTCTTCTCTCTCATTCTCTCTGTTTGTATCACACATACGCACAGACACACACCAGCATACACAGCTTTCGAAAACAAGTTGCAACATACAAGATGTCCAGCTGGCAGAAGCTTTCAGGGGCCTTCTGCTGTAAAATCTCCATATCAGCTGTCAAGAATTAGTTGGCCTGTTTAGAACTGGTTAATTGGCTGAGCAGATAGCAGAACAGTTGATTTTTTCCTTGAGATCTGTTTGTTCAGCATAAAATATTAGTCTACAGATAGAACACAAGATGCTTTGCCCTCAGAGAAATTTTAAGTTTATTTGCTTTCATCTAGAATATTTTAGCTCAGATATTAAGAAATAGTTCAACTAAAAATAAAAATGTTGTCATCATTTAATTACATTTAATTAGCACTTATAAGAAAAATCACAGATAAGTTCTCTTAAAATACATCAATTAACATCAATGAGATTAAATGGAGAGCAAATGAAAACATTTGTCCAGTGTCTTAGAAATTTCTCCTGAGAAAAAGAGCTTGAAATCTCACAAATGTCACTATTAGAGTTTCAGAAGAGACAATGTCACAAACTGAGCTCAGATTTGCAAAGCCTGCAGTCAATATCAACTGTTTTTGGAAATAATCGTCCAGCTGTCTTTTATAAATGATAAAACTAAAGACTTTTTGGAAATATAAAGGTTGCAATACAACTTTATAGGTACTCAAGATTAACATGAGGTTATTAACCTGTGTGTGTTATTCCCGCTTTAACTAACTGTACTGTCAGAAAAAAACACGAAAGCTGATCCTAATATGAACCATATTTAGACGTTGTTTGGTTACCAGCGTTGCTTAGAATATCTTTTTTGTGTTCTGTTGAAAAAGAGAAAGTCATACACGTTTGGAATCACGTTAAGGTTAGTACATAATGAAATATTTTTCAACTCTTTTAGTACTAACCAGTTCTTAAAAATAAATGACAACCTCATAATAACGTGTTTTCACTCTACAACTTCCTGACTTAGAATTACTCAGCTGGATAAGCAGGAAAGTAACGTCAGCGTAAGATGGTTCCTGTCATGATTCTTGAAATCTTATCAAGACAAGCTGTCAGGGAGAAATGGAAAATAATTCACACTGAAGAGTTATTGAAATCCCCCCTCACTAACGGTATGAACTTGAGCTCTGTGTCCCCTTGCAAAGACATTTCCATGGTTACTGATGTAATCTGCAATCTGCCGCTAGCTAAGTGGACAGAGAGAAGGCAGCGTGATGAATGACGAGGACTAAACATTGACATGTAAAAGCAGAAGCTTATCACACACTTATAAACACAGCCAGCATATGAGTAAGTGAAGGGTTGTGCCAGACTTAGGAACAATTTCCCTTCATTTTTTTTAGGGATTCAATAATTGTGTATAGTAAGGATCAATCCTGTAAGTGAAACTAAAGGGGATAGTCCCAAATTTGTTATTTATGACCCTGGACAACAAAACCAGTCAATTTTCTGAAATCTGAAAGCTGGATATATAAGTTTTGATGTATGGTTTGGGCAACATTTTGGAAATATAATCTAAAAATCTGAGGGTGCAAAAATATCTAAATGTTGAGAAAACTGTCTTTAAAGTCCTTTGCAATAAAAAGAAAAACAACTAAATTGAAAGTGAATGGTGAATAGGGCTGTCAGTGTGTTGAATTGTTTATTAAACTGTTTCAATTAACTTTAATTTGGTTAGCTAATTTAATTGTTTTCTACAACGAGGAATGTATTCTTTAAATAACACTTTACGCCATCCAAATCCATTCTGAATGTTACATAATTATGCAGATTTACTCCCCCCCCAAATCCTGAAAGTGATAGCAAAAAGCTGATTCTATCCGGGCCTGCTCACTAACACTGAAAATGATCCGGATTTTAATTATCAGATGGACAGCTGACCCTATACAATGTCACCAGCAAAATATATAAAATCAGTTCGAAAATCAGAAGGTAAGTTTCAGTTCCCATTTTCCCCTCCAGTGTTGCTGGGACACTTAATGGCTCATCCAACCCGATCTCACGAAATGCGTATAAATAACACAAATGTGCGAAACCGTAAAATAAGTACGCCAAATTGCAATTTTGCGTGTATATCTACGCCAATCTTTGCATGGAAATGACACGCCCTCGGCAGAGAGCCGCCATTTTGAAACATACATAAAGAGGAACACTGAAATAATTCAAGTAATAACATTAGGTTTAGGCTTTGGGTTAGGGGAAAGGTTATAATATGCACGCACGCTAATATTAGGTTTAGGTTTTGGGTTAGGGCAGGTTAATATGACAAATATGCATGCACGCTAAAATTTGCGTATCATATGCACGCAAACATTGGCGTATATATACACGCAAAATTGCAATTTGGCGTACTTATTTTACGGTTTTGCACCTTCGTGTTATTTATACGCATTTCATGAGATCGGGCTGGCTCATCTCAGCGATTTGTCAAATTCAAAACATTAGCCCTCATTCACAGCCAGAGCAAAGCTGAAATCTAATTCCTCTTAATGGCTAGCTGTGCATGCACTACACTGGTAGCAGGGAAGACGCCCGACAAAACAGAGTAAATGCGCTCATCACTCTTCCTGACTGTGTTGATTAGATTAAAAGCCGTAAGGCTCCTCCATTCCTACTGATCTAGGAACAGCGTTCACATCTCCAGCACTAAACTTACTGATCATGAGGCATGCAAAACCAGCTCGAGATCAGTGTGAATAGGGCAAGTTAACTGTGGGTTAAGTATGGTCTGTGATGGCGTTGGTTGGAAAAATGACCTAGTTGGATACAAAAAGAATAGTGATACAGAGTTCACACGCAGCAGCTGGCCAGCCAGCTGTAATTCTCTAATATGCTCATTTTTCTAAATGGTTTGCTTTCCATCACCAGCTCATTTGACTAATGTAAGTTAATTACATGGACACAAGCAGCCAGTGCAATCAAAGATACAGCCAATGACAACCTTTTTTTGGGGGGGGGGGGTTGGGTTGGGGGAAAGAGCAAAGCAATTATATAATTCCAAGTTGTCTGAATTTGTAACAGATGTAGTGCCATATTGACTGCTAAGCCATATTTGCCATGGATTGCTTCCAGCTTGTTGTTCTTGCTGATGATGGACATGTGTGCAGTGTTTAAGCACCATTAGATGATTGTTGTTGGATATTAACACAGACAGACTTTGTTCTATAGCCCATTCAAATGAGCTGCAACTAAACTGTGTAGGACAGTAGCACTCCAGAACTGATCTCAAATAGCCCTGATTAACAGAAACAGACCAGGGGAACCAGAATGCCTGGCTGCCCACATGAGCAGTGTCCCACTGGTAACTCCCAGAGTTTACAGACGGCCAGTCCGCCCCCTAGATAAAAGTCTGATAACTTTAGCCGGTTTCATTGGCAAAGGCCCGTCCAAGATTCAGGTAAAGCAACCAATCACTTTTTGTTTTGTGCCGCATCATATTTAGAGGTGTGGCATTGTCCCAACAGTAACAGACCGGTGTACATTCACGAACGTGTCAAAAGGTAACAGCAACAACGTTTATAAGTTTATGCCGTAACAAACCTTGCATACTTTTATGAATTTAGCGATCGTGATGAATTCTTATTGCAACCGATGAAAACACAACAGCTTACTTTTTTGATTAGATGGCTGCGTGTTGTTTCCAGGACCATAAAGAATGCAACACACGTCTCTTGGAAATCCTGTGGAATCGACTTTGAACTCATTGAAGTGTTTCCAAAAAAGAGTGCCTTATGTATCAGACAATCACGCAACGGTCGGGTGGGTGTGATGTGTGAGGCTGAAACTAGTCTGCCCCTGGTTCTTCTACTGATAACACAAAATAATACTGGCTAGACACTTTTTAACTTGCTAGCTAATATAATTTACTTGTGTTTTCTTTTGCTTGTTTTCTAATAAGGGACTCTATTCTTTGCAGTAATGTTTGTTTATGTTGTTGCCGGTAAAACCGTCTATTATGGAATAGTGGAACAATGGAAAAAAGCAGCCAGTAAGAGCCCAGCACAGATACTGTAAAAAGTTCAATACAAATAAAAACTATCCTAGGGTCTCCAAACTTCCATTTTTCAAAATTACATTGGTGTTTTCTTGTGGAAATATAATAAAAAAGGAGAAAGTGACTCTAAAGTTTGGAACAAGATTAAGGTTTGGACAATGTTGCAATTGTGTCTACAAAGCTATAATATGTGAATACACCATTGACAGTCAATGTAGGACAAAAGGACAGAAAGAGATTATGCTTTTACCCTATTGGAGAGATTATCTTTGCCCCTTTCCCCAAGGGGATAAAAAGATAACAGTGATTTTTAGGGAATATGTAGAATGACACATGCCAAACAAAGCAACTTTTTTAGTGGCCTAGCAGCTGCAACTAAAATTGGGTTACTCACGAAATGCAAAGGGGTTTGTTTCAGTCCTACAAACTCAATCAGTCATCGGATCCCTAGAGGTCATTTTAATAACGCCACATGACAGGGATCTCTTGCCAAACAAAATGCAATCTCTATACCTACTCAACTGGGAATTTCAACAGCATCCCCTAGAATAGTTGGAATATAATCTCTAAAACAATTTTTCAAACATATTTATGAGCCTGATAGACTGATCTCCTTACTGAACTCACAGTCACCCATTTCACAGCTTATTGTTCCCGAACATCTGAATCTGCTTTGTTGTCTCAGTGACTGCTCACATATTTCAAGCAAACACATTAATAATAATCTCTTCTTTATTTTCACAAGCATTTCATCCCAATCTGGAAGCTTTCCATGACTTTGCATATACAGGAACACTTGCCTCTTTAATATAAGAGAAATAAAAATCAATATTCATTAATTAGGTAGCATTTTCAAAAACTCTTAAGACAGATGGAGATGTTAAGTGCCATAAAAGTGGCATTGGTAAAGTGTGTGTATGTTAAGTTATAGCTGTTATACTTTATACTATTACAGAAATCATTCAATTTATAAATCAATTTATTTGGTCAACACCACAAACATTAACTTTAAAAATGCATGCTCATTCTGTACTAAAATATATTAAAAGATGCTTATGCATTGTAGGCTAATATAAAGGTCAAAATATACAGTAGCTGCAAGCAGCAATGGCATGTGATCAGGCATCATGACTAAACATACTGTCATGGCTCTGCCCTTCTTGTCGAGTAAATCCCTCTAGCCTTGTGGGCGGGGCCATGACAGTGCCATGTCTCCGTGTTTATATTATGCATGGAAGCGGCCTCCCAGGTGCCTGCGCCGGTCCAGCTGGCTTTCACCGTGGCTCCAGCGCCGGGACTTCCGTCTTTCACCGTAGCTCCAGCGCCGGGACTTCCGGCTTTCCCAGCGGCTCCAGTGCCGGGACTTCCGGCTTTCCCCGCAGCTCCAGCGCCAGGACTTCTGGTTTTTTCCACGGCTCAATTCCCAGCTTCCCTGCCCCCAGGGACACCTTAGACCCCCGTCTATGAGGGTTGTTAGTGGGTGAACCCAGTCGTGTCCCCCTTGAGGCCACCAGGTGGCGTCCTTTACTGTCATGGTTTTGCCCTTCTTGTCGAGTAAATCCCTTGAGTCTTGTGGGCGGGGCCATGACAGTGCCATGTCTCCGTGTTTATATTATGCATGGAAGCGGCCTCCCAGGTGCCTGCGCCGGTCCAGCTGGCTTTCACCGTGGCTCCAGCGCCGGGACTTCCGTCTTTCACCGTAGCTCCAGCGCCGGGACTTCCGGCTTTCCCAGCGGCTCCAGTGCCGGGACTTCCGGCTTTCCCCGCAGCTCCAGCGCCAGGACTTCTGGTTTTTTCCACGGCTCAATTCCCAGCTTCCCTGCCTCCATGTTATGCGTGGAAGCGCGTGGCCTGGGCCGCCCCCCGGATACTTCTGCAATCCTGTCCTCCTTGTTTATGCCTTGTATTCATGATCTAGTGGCCATGATTGCGTCAGTATCTTGTCTTTGTGTTTACATTCTGTGTGGAGACGTGTGTTTTCATGCTGTGCGTCTTAGCCCCGCCCCCTTGTTCTCCCGTAACCATTCTATCAGTGTTATCATGCCTTGCACCTGCCCGTTGTAATTACCCCTTGTTTGTTTCCCCTATTTAAAGCCCTTGTGTTCATTGCCTTGTGCTGGTACATTTTGTAACATCTGTGTGAGTATTCGTGTAAGCTCTGGTCTCGTGTTTACCCCAAGTCTTTTGCTCTTGCCCTGTTCTGCCCTTGCTATGTTTTGTCTATAGTCTTTGTTCTTCTTGACCAAAGAAAGTTCCCAGACCTTCAGTAATGAATAGTAAAAGAAGAGTGAGTGTGTGGAGTGTGTCAGTATAAGTGTCTAAGTTTAAGGGTAAAAGCTGTTCTTCAATCGGCTTGTGCGGGACCGGATGCTCCGGTATCGTCTGCCCGAAGGCAGCAAGGAGAGCAGCCTGTGATTCGGGTGGCTGGAATCACTGATGATCTTCCTGGCTTTCCTCACACACTGCCTGGTGTAGATGTCCTGAAGAGAGGGAAGAGCATCTCCCACCACATGACGGGCAGTTCACACAACTCACTGCCGTGCTTTGAGATTGCCGGCAGTGCTGTTTCCATACCAGGCGGTGATGCAGCCAGTTAGAATGCTCTCTACTGTGCAGGTGTAAAAGGTTCTGAGGATTTTGGGGCTCATCCCAAACTTCCTCAGGCGCCTGAGAAAAAAGAGGCACTGGTGTGCCTTCTTGAGCACTGCATCAGTGTGAACAGTCCATGTGAGGTCCTCAGTGATGTTTACTCCAAGGAACTTGAAGCTGTTTACCCGCTCGACAGGTGTCCCGTCGATAGTGATGGGGCTGTGTTCCTTGTCCTGTCTCCTGAAATCTATCACCAGTTCCTTGGTTTTATTAATGTTAAGTAGGAGATGGTTCTCCTTACACCAGTGTGTCAGACTACACACCTCCTCTCTGTAGGCCGACTCATCGTTGTTGGTGATCAGGCCTATCACTGTTGTGTCACCGGCAAATTTCACAATGGTGTTGCAGCTGTGTGTGGCTATGCAGTCGTGTGTGTACAGGGAGTAAAGAAGTGGACTTAGAACGCAACCTTGGGGCGCTCCGGTGTTGAGAGTCAGCGGGGAGGAAGTATTGTTTCCCATTCTGACAACTTGACGTCTGTCTGACAGGAAGTCCAGAATCCAGTCACACAGGGATCTGTCTAAACCTAGAGCCTGGAGCTTCAGAACAAGTTTGGTCGGCATTATGGTATTGAATGCTGAGCTGTAGTCTACAAACAGCATTCTCACATATGCGTTCTTATTGTCAAGGTGGGAGAGAGCAGTGTGTAGGGTGAAGGCGATGGCATCATCGGTGGAGCAGTTGCTGCGATATGCAAACTGTAGAGGGTCTAATGAGGCAGGTAGCACAGACCAGATGTAGTCTCTGATAAGCTTCTCAAAACACTTGCTGAAGATGGGTGTTAAAGCTACAGGGCGCCAGTCATTCAAGCATGTGATTTTAGTCTGTTTTGGGATGGGCACAATGGTGTCACTGTTATTCACTGATCCAGCCCAATACACTAGTGTATGTTTATTGAAACCAATCCACCTTACTTCAACTTACTCCGTGTCCTACTTCAAAGGACTGCTGGTGGAGTCATTAACAGCTTCATATGGAAACCAGGCAAGGGACACATATCCCAACTTCAGCCTCTCTCTAGGATTAGTAGACTCTGTATCAACGAGGACATGCATAATTATCATGACCGCGGCATGCTGTGTTTTTTTTTAAATGACACAGTGAAAAAGAACGGAGAAAAGTGATTCAGTGGTTTTCAAGGGTCTCACCTGCGGCGCATGGCAAATGGAGGGCATTCAAATGCGGCCGAGTGCGCTACAGGGCTGCCCAGAGGAAAAAACAGGGGTATGTCAAGAGCTTAAAAGAGAGCGGGCTCGTCTGTCAAGCATGAAACAAGATGCAGCATGCCGACAGCTGCAGGAGATTGCATTGATTTTCAGTTCACCGCTTCCCGCTTCACATCTTTAATGTACACAAAAAGCGATCGCTTTATGATTTGTAAAATATGTGTCCTCTGCATAGCAGAAGGCCTTGTTCGGGCCATGAAGAGAAGAACATAAAGGAAAAAATTGCTTATGCATCAAGATTCCACAGAAATAAATTATGGCCCGATCACCTTTTCAGCGCACCCTGTGTTTCTTAGATGGTAAGTGTAGTGCGTATTAAAATGAATTATTTACAGGTGATTATCTACAGGTTGATGGATTCTAGCCGCTGATGGAGCACAGAAAGAACTGCTGCGTAAGGCACATCCATGCGCATATAGTGCAGCACACAATCGCAGTAGATGAAAGGAAAACGAAAAGATCAAAGGTAAAATAGGTGTAGTCATCACTTTTTCATCTAATGTTATCCTGCTCTTACTAAGGCAAATGCATTCATGAAGAACTTTAATCTTGTGACAAGGGGAAGAGCACAATTATGAAGAATCAATACACATTGACATCTTGACAAGCTTAAAGTAACAGTGCACCAAAAAATAAACATATAGACAGTTTTAAAGTGACAACATAAACAATTGTTACTGTGCATGCACACTTTTGTGGTCCAAACTTAATTTTTTTGGTACACATCCACATAGAATAGAGTATCTGCAAATTATTTTTTGACAACAAACAAAATAAATAACAAGTAAATGACATTAGCTAATAAATTAAAAGTATGTCTAGCCAGTATTACTTTGGAGAAGAACCGTTACTTGGCTAAATTTAAATGCGACAAAGTTACATGACCCATTCAAAAAATGTTTTATTTAGTAACATTTTTATACAACAAAATATGCATACTAATGTAAATCAAATAAAGAATAAATAGTTATATTATTAGCCACTAGCCAGACTGATCAACAAACACTCAAAGGAGTATTCACACAGATTTGTTTATTGAAAGGAAATTCATAACACACCCACATGTGTGTAATAACATAAAGATAAATAAGGACAGCTATTTGATTGTGTGCGAACTATTCCTTTTCCTGTTTCATTTACAACACTCTAGTTCAATCTTCAGCATACAGATCCTCTGGTTCTCCTGAGGGGCTCCTGAACTGTTCTCTGCCTCTTCCTTTTAAAGACAGCTTGAGGGGTCAGATCATTTACCACAAACAACCTCTGAGGTGTGAACCTTGGGGTGCTCACCATCTCACATCTATCAGTCCTACAATTACCTGCAAAGATGGTGAGGCTCTACCTCTCTGACCAGACATCTATCAGTGCTTCACTGAGCCACCTACAGAAATGGCTTAAAGTGCTTGGCAGACATTTTAACACACCCTTGTTTCTGTTCATCATTTTTGTAAGTGCCCGAAAAAGACACTTTTCCCAATTTTGAGCTTCCTTCAATACGGCAATGCACTGGTGACACAAAAGAATATATGCAGCTTTATCTCATGACCAAAGGCATTCTGGAGAGAGCGATAGAGAAAGAGAGTGAGAGAGAGCGAGAGAGACCAGAGGTCTATAAACACAGGAATCTGCCATGTTTCACACAGAGCTCGGCCACTGAGTGGAGGAGAGCTGTCAAACAGAATCACACTCCGGTCTTTTTGAGCACAAGTATCAAACAGCTCAGTCAGAGTTTTATGTATGCGGCTTTAGGCTCTGCCTGAGATGTCTAATTGGAGAGAAATGAGCTTGACAGCTGTGCATGTTGTACCAGTGACTCAGCTGTGCGGATACTGTTTTGCTCCCCATGTTAAAAATAAAAAAATTTATGGCTGGCCAAATTATTTAGTATGTATTTGGATGTTTTGTCACCTGAAGGTTCCACTGAGATTTAAAGCAAAATTAGCTCATGTTAAAACAAAACTGTGAAAAAAATGTTAAATAATCATTGGCCTTATTAAGGCGGACTGGACAGGCTAGCATTTTCCAAAAAGCCCACTACCCCTTTAAGGGTATACTTTATATATAAACAGTATTTATCACAACAAATCCTGTCAGACGGCAGTAACAAGCCTATTTGGAGACAAAAAATAAAGAATATGTACATATTATCACAGTCAGGATGCCAGCATTGAAAGTTGTATTCCATTTCCAATTGTATATTTGCAATTGTATTTTCCTTCAGCAATGTGCAGTGGTTACCAAGGAGGGAGATGTGATCCCTGGGGAAAGGACTATTGCAAAACTGTAGTGAGCTGTTGCAGGGTGGTGTGTAAAAATATAAATGAATGATGGATAGTTCTGCCTTAAGCACTGAATAGATGAATACTAGATAGACTATTTCTAAATGGTAAGACAAATGACATTTGATCACAAATTGTTTCCATGATAAGATAAGCATCCCTGGCAAACATAATATAATTTATTTGTGTTTGTTTTAACACAATGGACCTCATTCATGAAACATTCGTAAATATATGAGTAAACATGTGAGTGATTTGCGCGTAAAACAAACATTTCCGAAAGTCTTCCAAAAAGCGTTTTAGCAAGCTAAAATAACGCCTGGAGTTTCGGAGGCACTGTGTTGTTACAGAGAAAAGTTGTTTTTTATGATTTCGAATATCCACGGCAGTTTTAAGTATCTTGTTTTGAAGAATATTACTGAATATTAAAATGAAGTAACTAGCAATATTAACTTCTCCATTGTTGTGTTGTACAAGCATGATGGTTGGTCAATGTAGTGTTCGCCCGCCCCTACTCCTGATTGGACGGCTGTGTAAAAAGGCGCAGTGGCAAGGTCTCGGTTTTACCGAAAGTCAAAAAGGAAAAAAAACAAAAAGGAAAAAAACTTGTGAAATAACATTACCATATATTGTGCAACAAATGCAGTGTCATCGGTTTGTCAAAAAGATACAGAATGTTTGTCTCAATACAGTTTAAATATTTTACACACCATTTACACGTGGTAGAGGTACATTTCTTTTGCAACTAACATTTTAAAAATATGAACATTTTCATGAATCTGACTTTACAAACGATTTACACAAAAAATTGTTCTGCTCATTGTGTTAATGACATTCGATGTGACAGAACATACAGAGGTTGTTACATGCATTTTAAGATAAGATCAAACATGAATATTTATTACACAGCAAGTTGGAATGCTTGATTCTGATTAGCTAGTCGTGACATTTGCAGGTTCGTTAGTCCCAGTTAACAACCGCTCAAAACTCAAAACACATGGTAACCCGGATGCTGCAAATAATTTTGACAGTTTAATATTGCACAAAAAATAAAAATAAATATGTCTTTTAATAACGTATATGACATTTTATTTAAAAAAAAGTTAAACCAAATTGCCTGCTTGTGATTATTTAAACGTTCTTTCTTACCTTACAAACCGTAAGTAAACGGATTTTCCTCGCAGAAGGCCTGCATTCGGTAAAAATTAGCTAATAAAAAAAATCACATTTCATGTTCAGTTGTCCGAGTACAAAAAATACTTGTCTGAAGATAAAAGTTCGGACTTCAATTGAAGTGTCAATATAATTGTTCAACACATAACAGGGCTATACATTTTTGCATGTAGCGCTGGTGGTTTAATGTTGTAGCACATGTATAAAACGTCTGTTATATTAGAAGAAAATACATAGGCCTACATAAAAAATATTTATTTGTAGTTTATCACATAAATAGGCAGGTAACTGACGAATGAGTTCTGTGTTTAATGAGTTCTGTGTTTTTCATTCTTTTACTATACAATAATGATATATTTGTCAACATACTATAGTATACTATTAGGCTTTACTATTTACTATGGTAAACTGCAGTAAAATTCCTCCTGTAGATACAATTGTCATGATCCCTGTCTGTTTCCCCTGTATTGTTGTGGACTTTTTTGTATTGTATTCCTGTTCCTGTTGTAGTCCTTTGTAGTTCTTTTGTTAATTGGTTCCCTGTTGATTGTCTCCCATGTGTTTCTTGTCTGCTTGTTATCCCTGATTAGTTTGTATATATAAGCCCTTGTGTTTCTATGTTTAGTGTGATTCGTTGAATGTTGGTTGTCGGATGGGTCCCTGTTCCGTTTATTAAACGTTTGAATGCTAATGGATCCGCTTCCTGTTTTCCTGCCAGCAGAGTCGTTACAACAATAGTGCTTTTGAACCTTATGTAGTAAATATTAGTACATATAATTTCAATTTATTACAATACTACAATGTACTATAGTAAATATGTACTATAGTAAATATTATAATACAAAACAGCGTTTTAATCTGGATGTTCCAGAATAACCGACCGCTATTTATGATTTTTTTTCAAGCTACTTGTTTGGTCGGGCAAGTAAAGTTCTCTCTCACTTGTTCATAAAAAAACATTCATTTGTCCCAGACGAGCGTTAATGTCGAGCCCGGTGTAATGGAATAAGTCCATTTTCGCGTCCTTGCATTCTCTCAGTTTTTCACATTGCTGTTGGGTAACTTTATATCATTTATACCATTTCTGAATTTTGTTTTTGTTGAAATTCAACATACACTGGACTGAAATTGGAGTGAAAGTGTATATTTTTGAGTGCTAGAATCATTCGCTTTTGTCCCTGATGATGTATGTGATAAGATGATTAAAAATACTAGACATAAATCTATGGTTGTTAATTGCCTGGATTTGTCTGGGCAAAGAGAATTTAGCTGAGGGGATACAATGGTCACCAGCATCAAATACCTTAAAGCGATTGAAGAGAAAGGCAATTCATGGTGTTTGGCAAGGATATCCAAACAGACTAATTATCACATCTCGTTAAGTGTTAATTGCCACCATGAGAAGTTACTTGTCTGCACCAGTGGCTGCCTTCCAAAACATACAAACACACACCCAACCACTAACATGAACAAATACAGGATTTCTCTCCAGCTTTGTTTTACTATTAATAAAGCCAACATATTCCTGCAAGCACTCCAGTGGGTTCATTAGAAACTGTGCAAAAGAATAATCCTTACAGCATTGGGCAGAGCATCCTTTGTTAACAGCCATCTAATTAGAACTTACTAGCATGGTCATTTGCACACATTGATTGTGTTTATGTGTTTTAATACAAGGGTAATAATTGGTCTTCGCTGGCGGCCTGTTTTATGTGAGATTTAATGCTACTGATTTTGATTCCATTTATCAAACAAACTTGTTGAGATTCATCAAATGACCCTTTCAATAGCTTACACTGAATCTAACCTTAACACACAAAACAAGTCTGTAATAGGGTTCAGTCTATCGAAGGAAGGAGGCGGGGTCAGCGTAGGGAGAACACAAGACTTTATTTAAAGGTTTCAAAAACACAAAGTAAAAGTAAACTATATTTAAAGAGTAGGCTACATTCCACAAGATCATAAACATTACATTTCATGCATTGTGTAATGTTGCCGTGTTTAAAAGTAAACAGTCTGCCAAAGTTGTAAATCCGAAGGTGAACGAATAACAAAGTTATTAGCTTGTAATAATGGGAGTCGACTCTGAATCACGCGAACGAGTCGTGACCTGTCCGAATCTTTAACCGCAGTGTATCTACATACATAGAAATAGTCCCCACCTGCCCGCGAAAACTTGAACACATGGCTAAACCAATCACAGCAGACTAGACCATCTGACCAATCACAGCAGACTACGCTAGCGGAAAGGCGGGGATTAGCCCAATGAATCGCGGAACAAATCATTTGAGAGTCAGTCAAGAAGTAAGATAATAAAAACGGCTTATTATTACGAAATAATAGTGTTTTTACACCATGTATGTACATAAACCTGTTGTCGGACACTCCACAAACCAAAGTAGGCCCTTAAAAAACAGATGCTATTTACTCTTTAAAGGGCAGCTTTCTCCCACACGCTTCGGGACTTCCGGGTTGACAGTCGTGGGTGTGTTCGGCTCGCGTCCTCCGTGCATATCTCTCCCGGGTGTCGCTTCCGGCGTCCTTTTACCGTCTCCTCTCCAATCACTGGAACCAGAGACAGGTGTTTACAATCTGCACTTGACCTACTTTTCTCCCGCCGGGCTCCGGGCTCTGGCTCCTCCCCCTTCGACTTCGCTAACCCGTACCCTCCTTGTCACAAATTCCTAATTTGGTGCAATTATGGAAAAACAAATTAAGATTGCTGTCCGCAATGGAGGTGCTTGTGGAGAACGCTTTTGAAAAAAACTTTAATCTTGAATACACAGAAATATTTACGGTAAAATAACTTTTTTCCTGTAAAATTACATGTTTTTCTTGTAAATGTTTAAATTTCTTTAACCTTTTTCTGTATTTTGACGGTTTTTACTGTGCTTCAAAAATAGACTGTATGAAAAACCCCTTTAAAAATAATTTTTCAGCAGCTGGGGCAACACAAATGTACCAGTAAAAATAACTGTTCTGCCTGTAAGATTAAAAACAGCGGCTATTTGCACTAAGTGTAAATAGCGACAGATATTTACATTAAGTGAATATAGCAGCTTTTCTTAGCGATATGGGAGAAACCAGTCTCAGTCGGGAGGGCCAGTTCTCCTATGACGTGTCACAGCTGTACTCAGTGACTTTGAATAATGGTTATTGAGAAAATGTTTAAGATTATCAGAGAGAGCTTAGTAAATGTAATAAAGAAATAGATTTTGTTAAATCTGTTATAAGGAATGTTATACGCAGAGTACGGATCTGTGATGGCATAATGTGCAGCTGTAACTTCAAACTGCTGTCATGTGATGTAAGTTTAGCATTTAATACTAAGTATCGTAATACTGTTAGCAATATTATGACAACAATTAGTCCGTCTTTGATCTTGGTTGGTGATGGGGTTGCATGAGCTGGAGCTGGGATGGTCAGTCAGGCAGAAGGTTATCGCAGGAGGGTGGTACCAGATGTTTGACTGGAGCTGCTGTAACCTCTAGTTAGGGAGTTTTTTTAAAGAGTAAATAGCTTCTGATTTTTAAGGGTCTACTTTGGTTTATGGAGTGTCCGGCAACAGGTTTATGTACATACATGGTGTTAAACACTATTATTTCGTAATAATAAGCCGTTTTTATTACCTTACTTCTTGACTGACTCTCAAATTATTCGTTCCGTCTAATCCCCGCCTCTCCGCTAGCGTAGTCTGATATGATTGGTCAGATGGTCTAGTCTGCTGTGATTGGTTTAGCACGTGTGTTCAAGTTTTCGCTAGGTGGGGACTATTTCTAGAGACGTAGCTACACGGAGATTAAAGATTCGGATGGGTCATGACTCGTTCGCATGATTCAGAGTCGAATCCCATTTTTACAAGCTAATAACTTTGTTGTTCGTTCACCTTCGGATTTACTTTGGCAGACTGCTTACTTTCAAACACGGCAACATTACACACTGCATGAAATGTATTGTTTATGATCTCCGGGAATGTACTCTTTAAATGGAGGAGCCATAAAAATTGCTTATTTAAACAAAAAGTCATCTGACGCATTTAGAGGGTTTTGCATCTTAAATTCTTCAAATACAGTTAGATGTCATATTGGTACTTATAAATAGTGGCAAATACTATTTTCACCTCAGTATTGTATTGTAGAGCATTAATAAAAACAGAGTGTAAATCATTATATTTGTACCAATTATTAAAAGGTGGTAACCTATTGAGATAATAAAGCCCTACACCTACTCCTAACATTAACCTAACACCTAAACTTTATGAATAAAACAGCCCTACACCTACTCCTAACATTACCCTAACACCTAAACTTCATGAATAAAACTTAATTTTAAGTTTTAAATGAATTTTATTAAAAACAAATGTCTTCATGATCTGATATGTGATGGAAAAAGATAAATGAGCGAGTTCAGCAAATGGTGAAATCGAACCCCGGTCTCCAGTGTCTAAGCAATTAACTACCACACGCTTTACAACTTGCACCACTGGATTCACTGTTAGAAATGTTTTCGTTCTTACACTTTCTCTGTTCCAATAAGATACTGGTGGGTGGAATTAGTGTAAAAAGCCTCTGCCAACAATACGGGCTATATTTGCACTAAGTGCAAAAATTAAATGTTTAAATGTTTTTCTTGTATTTGCAGTCTTTTTCTGTGATTTTTCTGATATTTCAAAAACACACCCGGACAAGGTTGAGGTTGCTTTTATACTCCAATAACAATACATTAATAGATCTATTCTCTTTCTAGTTCTAACATCAGTAGCATTTTTAATCCATTGGTTCTTCTTGGGAATTTTGAATGGCCTGTTAGAGAAGCAGTTTCAATTCATTAGTTAAAGGTCTAAAGTATTTAGTAATTATTGAAATATTTTTCTCTCACCCTTTTGCTCCCAGTTCCTCTTAGCGTAAAGATTGTTGTGCCTGACATTTTGGAATTAAAGGTCGATAAAATATGTGAATCATAAAATCACAAAACGCAGGAAAACGCTCTTCTTTTAGAAGTTGTGTGTTTGCGTATTTGATGCATTTATTGGGTAGTAAAGTATAGTAGAAAAATGACACGGATGGACCTCAGTGTTAGAGCGTACTGCCCACATGAATACATGTCTTTCATTGGTAACTACTGTAATAATAAATTCAAATAAAAAAATAAAGAAATGAAACATCTCTTTAGTACAGAATATTAAACAAGAGAATATAAGTTCTGCGATTGTACTAGAAGCCAATTAGTGTGAGAGCCGTGCAGGTAAACCTCACAGCCCGACCTCAAGAGGTTCGAGTCCCACTAAGAGTTTTAAGTTAAGACTTTTAAATCCTGTCATATTGACTCACATTATGCATAACTTTGGTCCATCCATCCATTCTCCAAACCCGCATATCCTCCGCTGGTTCACAAGAGGGCTGCTGGTACCTATATAAAGTCGGTCTCACATTTTAAAACTTCGAAATCTATAGTCAGTTGGGTGGCCAAAATCCAAAAAATGCTTTTATTGTAGAACATGCTAGAACTGCTGCAATATTTAAAATTATTTTTAAAGCAACTCGCAAACAAAGAACACTTACATCTGCAGTCGTCTGTTTAAGCGGCCAAACTGCTAACGTTACACTTTAACACGCTGTCCTGTAAATATGGGGAAACAACATTACTGTACATATTTTAGCATGAAAATTACTAAACGTTAAACCATTTTTAAAGGGGGGATGCAACAGTGTTTTATGCAGTCTGACTTATTTACAATAATAAACATGTTGTCTTCTCATGCTTAACATGGTCAACTTGTCAAAAAACTAGTTGGATGTATGATGTATTATTTCTGTGCTCGATACACGCCCCCAGTATTCGTACAGGTTTCTGATATTTTTTTCGCATTTGAAAAACCTGTACGTAACAACTTTTCTTAGTCCCTTATTGGACAATTCTCCTGGAAAATCCTGCCAGAGCGAGAAGAAAGAGCACGCCCAAGCTTCCAGGGAGATCGGGAGAATGGGCATGCACACGTCAACCAACTGGAGCAAGAGATGGAGCACGGAGTTCGCGAAGTTCAGCTGTGTTTGTTTATTCGCTGCATTTCGGTGAGGAATGTTATATAAATGGTGGATACGCTTGATTTGGAGATTGTTTGAAACTGATAGATGGAGCGGTCCCAGCTCTAAAAGATGCCGGCTGGACATGAACCGCACGTGGTAGATCAGTCATATGTTTGTGTTTTGTTGGCAATCGGCGCGTATGTGCATGATGTAAACAACACAAACTTATAGTGATTCAACAGTTATGCAAGGATAATGCAATGATGTATTGTGTGCATGCACGCCTCCAAGAGCTCGACTGTTCTCGAAACTAGTCGTACAGCTGTATCTGTCTTTTATAAATGTGATCAAACTAAAGTCTTTGAATATTTGTAGGGTGCGATACTACTCTGTAAGTACTCAAGATTAATATGCGATATGCAGAAACTCTATGAGTTACGGCCATTTTTAAGCAAATGTTATATTATTTTAATCTAAATTTACCGTAACCATCTACGTTAAACAGCAACTGTGACGTAGAAAGCGTGCGCTGTTAAACTGAGGTAAGAAAATATGACTAAAATGTAGTCGACATTATCCAACAAGTTATACACAAACAGTTTTATATCGAGTACAAATAATTTGTTTTAACAATAAAATCAAGTTAATACCATACCTTTGCTTTAACGCAGCTGTGCAGACAGATCCAGTCAAGATAAGTGGAGAAATGCTTTGCACATGCGCAGATGTTAATTTTATGTAAACACCCAAATTTAACACTGTGCATGAACACAAAACAAGTGATAACACCTAGAATATTTGTAACTGAAAACCAGACACTAGCTGCCCAACACTAGGTTTTTATCACTCAGTAATTTGCTGTGTAATGGCTCTGTTTAGAGTTAGTTTGTACGTGTGTAAATATTTCTCTAGGAAGCACCTAATAAATACTCTTTCATCAGGAAAAGTAGCCCTATAGCCAGAGATTGGCAAAACCCCTGCAACATAGACTATGGCCAAAATTCCACTGGACTATAATCAATTGTTCTGGGAAGACCAGTAAGTTCTGTCTCTAGCTGAAGCTGCCCACAGAATGTATTAGAAGGTGAATGGAGGTCATGTGTAAGGTTGCACTGTAGTTTGGAGGCAGGGAATTTAATGACTAATTGCTGGGAGGCTGACACACACAGGTGGAGCCTAACTGTTCATATCCAGAAAGAGTTACCTTGCAAAATACCTTTATTATCAACATTTTTTATAAATATTAGCAGTACCTTATTGTTATAACACGAATGTGCCGGGCACCTCTATGTGCTTGACACCTTGAATTTACATTCATTAATCTTAAATATGACATCATCACTTAAAGGGATCACTGTGTTTTTAAAACTACACTGCAGCAAAATGAATCTGCATCTATTTGTGTACAGGGCTGTACGTATACTAACCATTTAGGATATCTTCAAAGAGTGCTTAACATTGCTACATACTAAACTGTGTAACAGGCTCAGAAAATGAATAGTGAAAGTATGGTGAATAACTGTTAGGATTATGGGCGTATAACAGGCTAACCAAAAGAACATCTTATTTTCCATCGTAAATGTAAAACTGCATAAATGTAAGATGTGGTTTCAATGAATCAGATTTTTCTATTTATTATAACAAAACACATCTTACATTTTCTCATTCTCTCTTACAATCCCAGTTGAAAATTGCTCAGATATTGCTCTTTAATAGCTCAAGTTTAAGTTTTAGTATGGTCTCAGATGTTTCTCATAAAATGGATTAAGCAAAATATTAAAAAGGCAAAGAAAAAACATTAAAAATGCAGACATGCCCATTAATTTAGACTGCAAGAAATCTTGGCAAATTATAAGATATGCTGAGATCTCTTTAAAAGGAAACACAAGCACGCACGCACACAGGCTACTTACACATAATGTTATGCCAAGAGAATAATGTAGCTGTTGCTTGACTGACAATAAACATGTGCAGATACCTTATCCCATCTAAAAAAGATCCTTGAAGTATGTGATGGGAAAATATTTAAAAAAAAACTGCTCTCTATGTCCTCTTGAAGGTAAGAAAAGAATAACACAGAGTGCCTTGTGAATAATGATCTCGTGGATGTGATCTAGCTATACAACACAGCGGCAGCAAATGGAGAAAGGAAAGGTCATATTCACACAGGCCCTCTTGAATTATAATGAGACCTTTTTATCCCCTCCTGTTTTTTCGGTCTCTTTTCTTCAATTGCTGTTATGCCTCTGTCTCATTAAATTGTGCATATAGTGCCGGGTAAAGTGTGTGGATCTCTGTGTGATTCTGCTATTTTCTCTAATTGATTCACAATCTTTTATGTTCTTTTGACAGCATGCTTTGTTTGGGGCTGACAGCAACATTTAGAGAAAAAAATAAAACAAGTGTAGAATTGCAATTTAATGGCTGTGTATCTTTTGTAAGATACATGTGTAAAACGTCATTTTTTTAATGCAATATATCCACTAAATGTAGCTGAATTAGAAGTAGATGATTATTCATTATGCTGTACATTCAATTAGATGCTGTCAGTACCGCAGAAGAATTAATAGTTATTTTATTCCATGGAAGAAAATATCAGCACATTCCTTGAATCAAAATGCATAGTCTCTTAAATTTAAAAGTGCTTTTTCCTTAGCTTAAAACCCCCGTTTTATCATGCATTGGCTTTCGTGACCATTATTGGCGTTTATTGTTTACTGTGAAGCTTGCAGAAACCAACATGCTAACCAGTAGAAGGGTAATGGATTTTCACTCTGAGCTAATCATCTCTGAAGCCCTGCTCACAAATAGGTTCTAATTCAGCTCTGTAGTAGAAAGCCAATTTACAGCTAACCAGCCTTTTCTAAGAAACGGGTTGTCAAAAGTGACAGCAAGACTCCGCTTTTATGCAGAGGTTGTTGAAAAAGGTTCACATTCAAAAAAGATTCCATAAAAAATGTAAATTCTATCACTGTGTACTCATGTCATCTCAAACCTGTATGCAGTGGCATTGCGTCTGGGTATGCAGGGTTTGCGGGATTGGGGGCCCGCATCCAAGTTTTAATAATGGCCATACAATACTGTAAAATGCCAAGATGACTGATCTCAGATCTGGTCTACATCAGCTATCTAATGTCGCTCTTAAATGTCAATCTAATTGAGATGGCTTATCAAATGAAAGAAGGCTATTGACAGAAGAAAATTGGTTATTGACAGATGCCGAGGCTGAGGTCTCTGAATGAGGGTGTGTAAGTTGCTAAAGGTTTAATGTTTAACATGTCTTTTTCTGGTGCTTGGGAGTTTGTGCTCCTTTGCTTGGGGTTTGCTGTTACTATTTGTCTATCTGAGTAAACAACCGATTCTAATGTCTAGTAATATGAAACATGGTCGCAAACAGATGGAGGGGGCCCATTAAAATCTTATATATTTAATATTGGTTTTTGCATATGGGCTCAGAACTGACTTGCTACGCAACTGGCTGTATGCCACTTTTCTTTCTGGAAAACAATATCTTTTGAGAAACATCATTCACCTTTTAAAAATATCTAAAAAAAGGGACTTTTTAGAGCAATGTTTTGGCTTCAGTAAAAGTTAAAAGGATAGTTCAGCCAAAAATTATAATTTTGACATCAATTACTCATTTCAAATCTGCATGACTTATGTCGCACATCCACTCCACATCCATAGGGACCACTTTCTCTCCTGTTTGTCCTAAGAAGACATTTTGAAGACTGTTGGTACGACAAAAAAGTCAAGGTTTGAAATGACAAGATGATAAATAAATTATACAGAATTTTCATTTTAGGTCAACTATCCCTTTGATTTACACCTTGCACTGTCCACACAAAAAACAAATCCATTTCGAGTGAATGAGAAAAGGTCTTGTCATGTGGCAGGCATAGAAACCTTAACATTAAGTGGCCTACAATAAGTGCTGGAGAGATTAATTGACTGTGCATGTTCCTCAGAGAATGCATCCAGACAAATGAGTTGGAAAGCATTCCTGTACAACTGGAATTAAATGATAATTACACATAATGTACAGTTTGTATGTATGCTGTTTTGTTCGAACCTTGCAGCTATAAAATGTTATTAGATGCTAAATCAAAACGCACTATAGTTTTGGATATTCGCATAGATACAATAACTGGTACCCTGTAAAAAACATTACTTTTCACGTGTTCTTAAATATACTACATTGCCACACAAAATAGCTCTATGAGCCACTCACAATGTTTGTGCTGTTAGCAGCAGTAAAATGCAATGTACTCGATTGCTGGGGTGCCACCAATGGCCTGTATCCTTCCGATGGGAATGCATGCTTGGTTAATGTCTCTTTTCACAACAAACCAATATTGACCTTGATGTTATATTTAGCAGATGACTAGTTTTTCTGCATACATAATGATCATGAATCAACGTGAATCAAAGTGAATAAAGAATTGTAGATGTGAAGCAGATAACACGAGGGATCGTAATGCAGCTTTGACAAGATGATGAAGTGCATTCGGTGGAATCAATCAAAATTAAGCTCAGGGCTCTGGGTTGACAAAACAAACACCTCCCAGGTTCCCTGCAGGGAACGACTAGAGCACATAAAGTGTATTTTCAAATCACAGAAACTGGCTTTGACTAGGAATAGTTCGCCCAAAAAAATGAAAGTTCTTCAATCATTTAGGCTACTCGTTTTTTAATTTGGCTAAAAAAAGTAAAATATCATGTCAGAGAACTGAGATCTGTTTGGAGGGATTGTGTAATAAGTATGTAATTAATAAGTAACAATTATAAACCAGATGTAAACACTGGTTCAGAAGTAATTCTGGTTTGCATTTTTAATTATTTAATAATATTATTGTTACAGTCCTGTCTGTTCTCCTGCCTGTCTCTTGAGTTTTCCCCATGGACTTTATTTCCTATGCTCCTTCACGCTCCCGCACCTGTTCACCATCCCCTCATTATCTGGACTCTATATATACAGTACCATGCTTCCTTTGTCCCTTGTCCGGTAACTGTTGTTCCTGTTGTGTTTTTTTCTCCGTTGTTGTAAAAAAAATCTACTTAAATGGATCCCCTCGTCTGTGGTCCATGGCAGTACGTGACAACTATTTTTTATACACTCTAAAAAATGCTGGGTTGCTTTTAACCCATGGCTGGGTCAATATTGGACAGAACACATGGTTGGGTTATATCAACCCAAATGCTGGGTTACCCAATCATGGGTTAAAACAACCCAGCATTTGGGATGATACAACCCAACCATGTGTTCTGTCTCATATTGACCAAGCCATGGGTTAAAAACAACCCAGCATTTTTCAAAGTGTAACATATAACTTTTTCATGTTCTGTTGGTAGCATTTTGTTTAAAGTTTCAATTTGAAACAGTTCTTCTGGACCAGCGTTGTTCATAGTGGTCGATACAACAAAACATACTTTTAATTACTATGTGGAAGCTTGTTATTATATGAAACAGCAAAACTGCATGAAATTACATAGCACTACAGAATAAAATGTTCAACCTATTCAGTATGTGTGAGAAAAAGTTCACACTGACAATTAAAGGCCAGTGACTCACATTAGCATAAAGGTCATTTATCATGACATCTCAGCTATCGCTGAAAAACAGTTCAAAGTAACACTAGAGAGAGCAAATTCACAGACCTACAGCATGTTTGACATTTTATGCCTACATTTTTGTCCAAATGTTTGACCAAAAAAAGTGATTAAATGTTTAGACAGGCAATATTTAGCTGTTACTCATTTTTACAACTTGATACATGCTTAAGAATATCTGAGATGTGTGCCAGAATAATGAGATCTGAATAAAAAAATATTTAAGCAAAAAAAATTACAAAAAAGCATTGAATGTACAGATGTTTGATTTATTGGCATTGTTAATTAATTTATTTTTAATATTTTTGTACTTAAACATATTGTGTGCATTCATTTTATAAAGCACTGTTTAAGTGTTCAAAAAACACTTCCACAGTGATGTTGCAGCAGAGCGTCATTAATCTCTGCCGCCTTGAGGTCACCTCCACTTTATCAGCCTTTGTTTAATAGCTGAACTTTTACAGGACCATATTTGTAAAGCTGGCATCATTCGTGATAAACTAGGGAGGACAATTTGAACATCCTAACCCGGCACACAAAGATGTTTGAAGCTTTTTGCACTTATACCTGGTATGAAATGCATGAGTATATATTCAGTTGGACAAGAATGGATTTCAGGTTGTGTGTTCAGTTTACAGTTTTGCATAAAAACCATCAAGATCAATTTTCTCCAGCATTTCCCTCTTAATATACATAAACAACCTGTAACTCTTAGGGGGACGCTGCACTGTAAAGGCAAATGCATAAATCAAAACCAATCAAATATGTTGTCAATCAAGACATTTCAGACAGTGGAACACATATGATGTGATTCTGGGGGGAAAGCAGTGTGTAATCTGGGGCGGTTGTGGATCTGGTTCAGTGGAAAATTAGTCTCGACGGGACACCATCAGATAATAAGCAGGAGAAAAACATCTATAGGTCTGTGTGTGTGTTTCTGTGTTTGGCACCTGATTAAATATTCATTGCGTGACATGTAGATCATAATGCTTATTGTTTTGCTTGAACAATGCTCTGTCTAAGACTGGAAATTAATGAGTTCTGACAATTCGTTGTTGCCGACGTTTGTTTCCGTATTATCCTGCTGGAAACATATTCTATCTAGGAAAACATATTCTATCACAAGATTTAAAACATATTTGTGCTGTCCATCTAAATAATAGAGAAAACAAAATCTACAGATCTAATCTACCATTCTACAGAAGTGGTGCAAATGCTGTCCCCATATGTGTTTTTTAATACATACACAACTGACACATATTTTTAAAGATTAAGTTACTGTAAGAGGCCATATAAAGAATCCATGTAACAACTCTACATCTATTTAAATATAGTGGTTTACATGTCCTTCCCTATTGAATGGTATGTGTCTCCCAGTCTAACGTCACTTAGAAAATAAACAACTAAATGATTTTTAATTTTTTAATCACTTTAACCCAACGCAGTATTGAAATGTTTTGGTAGTAATATTTTATGGATTATTTTATATATAATCATTTATTACATCCATAATTTTTTGCATTTCGACAGACAGATATGATCTTTTTACTAATACAGACAAGAAGAACTTTACAGACAGGCAAATATGCCCAAAAGCACATACTGTAGTGTCAGGACCCGGGTTTGATCTCTTTTGCGCTGTCCTAGCCTTTTCTCAGGCTCACCCAGCTGATGCCGCTCTGCAATCAGCCGGGCCGCTCACCTGTTCCTCATTCTCTCTTGTGATTTTCTCCCCCTTATATTCCTCCCTTGTCCTTTTCTCGTTGCTGTTGTGTTGTTTGATTTACTTCGTCTGCCATTAAACCTTGTTTGGGTTGTTGTTTTGGTTTTGCCTTGTTTGACTTGTTGTTTTGGTTTTGCCTTGTTTGACTTGTTGTTTTGGTTTTGCCTTGTTTGACTTGTTGTTTTGGTTTTGCCTTTGCCTTGTTTGACTTGTTGTTTTGGTTTTGCCTTGTTTGACTTGTTTTCTTCTAGTGTTTTGTTTTAGGTTTACTTTTGTTCGTGTCAGAGTAGTCTGGACGTTTTGGCTGCCTCTCACGGATTTCATCCGCCCAGTTTGACCTGCACCTGTTTTCAGACCACGAGCCTGCTCTGCCCGTTGGACTCCGATTGCACCTCCATCGACTTCTGCCTGTTCCTGTTTTCGCCCCAGCTTGTTCCCTCGGATACTGTTCACGCCTCGTTCGACCTTCGCCTGCCTGACCGCCTCGTCCTACGGACTCTCCGAGCTCGGCTTGGTTTACTTTTCATTCATTTGCTTTTTCTCTCTGTTACTCATTAAAACTTTTGTGAATTCTCATCTGCTTTTGGGTCCTTCTTTCCCATCCTGACACACAGTCAGAGGATCAGGGATGGGTCAATAACGTTAAATCTTCGTACAAGAAAAATGGAGAGCAGTTTCTTATTGATAGTGACACAGTCTATCTCAAATAGAAAAAAACCTGCTTCAGGAGGAAAAATGCAAGTGAGTTTGTCAAACAAAAAAACAGGTCACTACCAAAACTTTTCTTTTACCTGTTAAAATAATAATATTAATATGTTTTTAAAGGTTCACTGATGGGCATGTTAAAGTTATACAATATAGAAATACTTGCTAATACATGTTCTAAAAACATAGTACTTTTTCATGTTGAATTAACATAAATGTAAACACTAAATTGTTTCATATTGCAAAATTTCTATAGATTTTTTTTAGTTTTCTAAAATGCGTAAAAAGATTTCAGTGTAGCAAGAGTAAATGTATAAATTTCAGATACAAAGCAATAGAAATACTATAGATTACATTTGGAAATAAATAATTTGCATTACTTCTGAGACACATTTACACACATCTTACAAACCAACATATTCTTTCATTAAAGAGTAAATAGCTTGTGGTTTTTAAGGGCCTAGTTTGGTTTATATAGTGTCCGACAACAGGTTTATGTACATATATGGTGTAAAAACACTATTTCGTTATAATAAGCAGTTATTATTACCTTACTTCTTAACTGTCTAATCCCCGCCTTTGCCTTATTTGTGATGTTCTGCTTGTGCAGAAACTCAACACAATTTTCCCATATTTCATGTTTGCTAATATATAATAATACAATAACAACTCCGTAGTTAATATCTATGGTGGCTTATATTTATGGGTACATTGTGATTACAAAAATATATGTTACAAGTCATGCACCACGTCATAAAAATAGTTACCACTTAATTTTAAAATACTTACAGTATAAATATTTTTTACCCCTTTATTTCCCGAACTTTGTATATTGTTCCCCTTTACCTACAGATATGTACTCTAGAGGTACATTATTGTTACAAATTGTTACGCTGTAAATTCTGTTTAATTATGCGGTACATTGCGGGCCGTACCGATCGGTGTTTAGATACCTGAGAACACGTTGGAGGTTTATTTTCGTGTGTGACATAATGGAAGAATGTATATGGTGTATGCGACAACTGTGTATGTGTGTTTTGAGTGTGGTGACTTGGGTCATAAAAGTTTTCCTGTCCGCACCGAGAGAGTGAGGACAGGTCTGTGGGCATGGATGAGGGACGCGTGGCACAGACCGTTGTTCATGAGGAAAAAGAAGTTTCACCTGAGGTGAGTGACTCTGATGCAGCACCGTCTGTATAGTTTCGAGAAAATAAACAATTTTCTTGAAGAAACATTTGGAAAACAAGTTAAAATCAGAGTATGTGAGCGGAGCAGAGTACATTTTCTCCTCACCCCATCACAAGCCCTAATGCATGTATTTACGTGTTTTGCACAGTTGCAAACTACAGACACAAACATGGATTTCCTAAAATATTACATTAAAGAAGGCATGTGGCGTAACTTTGTTTTAAAAAGTTGTGGGGACATGCACGCATTTTAAGCCGCAGCTCTCTCTGTCTTCTGCAAACTTACGAGTGCGAGCAACAGGCAGTATCGGGCAGTTGTGGCCCAGTGGTTAGAGATTTGGACTCATGACCAGAAGGTCCATCCTGCGTTTTCTACAAGTTTTAGATGTTAACGGTCACTAAACAATACACATCTTCCGCAAACATTTCTTAATTTCTTCCAAAAAGTGGTGGGGATGTCACACCTGTCCACCCGCAAATTTCGCCTATTAGGTGAACAAAAATACAAATGTACACTGAAAGGTAATGACAACAACGGTGAATGCGAGTGTAGTGAGGTCGTTGCAAGTATACAAGTATAAAGTATAACAAGTGTATAACGCTACTGCTACTATAAGTTTGTTTAAAGAATTATTTGAAATATGGTAATAGGCCAAATTCATCATTTGGTGTTTTAACTTTTCTTCTTTTGCTGTAGCGTTTTTTTGTTTTAGAAAAAAAAGATTTAATATGGCCTCATCAACGAGCAGTTTATTTTTCAAAAGTAATAAATCACATTCATGTTTTACTCCAAGCACTTATTTTTTAACATTGAATCATTTAGCTTAGTGCAGAGGTGATATTTAACAAATAATAAAAATTACACTTAAGTGGCACTTTGACACACATTCTAGCCTTGAAGCGAACGTGTGAGCGAAGAGTGGGCAAGGCAGGAGCATGGAGTGAAGGAGGAGCGGAAAATGAAGAACCCGGAGCGGAGCTGCATTGGATTGAATATATTTTTATAAGCACAGAGCAGAACTTGATGCCGCTCCACTCTGCTCACATACTCTGGTTAAAATCAAAGAGCATTTCCCTGATGTTGAGATATTTGAAAGATTTGTTCAGTAAAAAGAAGAATTTTCATCTCAAAAAACACATTACATCCATTAGAACAAAAAAAAAAGTGAATTATCTTATAAGTGAATAGCCATTCATCACGTGGTGTTTCTACTCTTTGCATTTAAAGAAACTCAGGTAATGCTTTAGATTACGGCCGCAATGTACCGCATATTTAAACAGAATTCACACCGTAACTAATTGTAACAATAATGTAGCTAAACATATCTGCAGGTAAATGGGAACAAGATGCATAATTTGGGGAATAAAGAGGTAAGAGTCAGGAACATTTTTTAACTATTTAACAACAATTTAATAAAGGTTTACCTTAACCCACTGTTTAGTTTTTTCTTTTAATCATGAGGCTGTGCCCAATGTGTTTTACCTCATGCAGAACGGGAAAACGTGCTAATAAAACGGACAGCTTATAGTAACTTATAGAACACTTGACTTGGTATATGGTTGTCCTGTTTATGTTGTTTAAATTTAGGTATAACATATTTAGGTGAAAGTCGGTCCCAGTCTGTTTACAAGAACACCTGCTGAGAAACGTGCTTCATCTTTCGTCTTAGCATTTTGCTTATTTCTTTAATTATAATTAATAAAACCATGGCAAAGAACTGGCGATTGAAGATGGGTTTTAATGTGTTTAAAACATAATTTAACTCTTACCACTTTATTCCCTGAACTTTGCATATTGTTCCCCTTTACCTACAGATATGTACTGTTTAGGTACATTATTGTTACAATTAGTTACGCTGTAAATTCTGTTTAATTATGCGGTACATTGCGGGCCATAATCGAAAGCGTTACCGAAACTCACAGTAGCTACGTTTACATGGACCATTGTAATCCGACTAAAAGTCCAATCCGAATAAAAATTCTACATATAAACATGTCAATCAGATTAAAAATGGCCAATCCGATTGAAATTTTATTCGGATTTGGTTTATTTTATTTGGTTTATGCCGTTTGTAATACGC
Organism: Oreonectes daqikongensis; assembly: GCA_026939265.1. Lineage (NCBI taxonomy): Eukaryota > Metazoa > Chordata > Actinopteri > Cypriniformes > Nemacheilidae > Oreonectes > Oreonectes daqikongensis. The sequence continues at coordinate 4,149,462 of JAOTQM010000033.1, read as the reverse complement.
TTGATAGGACATGTAAACACTTGATCAGATTGAAAACTGGAGTAGGAAGTTTTGCAGATGTGCAAAGACGTCACTGGGTCATACAGACATCAGGGCGTATGACGCACGGAACGAGCTGCTGTTGCTAAAGATACCAAAAGCCATAAATCTTTCAATCTTTCAACAAATATCCATATGCTTGTCATCTCTAAATGAACATTTTTATATTTTTACGCATTTAAAATGTATTAACTGTTTCCCTGGAGTGAGTTTTTTAACCGCAATTTCTCAGTTTCTTTTAAAAACGTGGTACATTTCCAGATGTACAAACATACTAAAATATTCAATCATAAAATGTAATTTATATTCATAGTTACCGATCATTTAATTTGTTTATTGTTTAATTGAATGTGCTTTGGAAGGATTTACTGGTAAATCACTGTGCAAAATGACCTTGCTTCGATTGATATGTTGATATTACTTTGCGTTTATGAATTGTACATTATATGCAAGTGTCTGGGACATAAAATAAACACATCTGTACCTATAACACTTGTTTGAGTAGCCGTTTATGTGACTATTATAAAAAATAGCCGGGATCACCGCGCGCCTCCGTTTACCGTTAATGCAGATATGAATCCACGTATTATCACTTTTAAAGTTCGGTGTTTATTAAACATTTATTCATATTATTGCTTGTCTGCAGACGCTCCGGTCTTGGTAGTTTTGTCATGGTTTTACCGTGGTAAAACCGCATCATGGTTCATTGGCACAAGACAATACTCTGCTGTACATTTCTTTCATGCCGTTTGTTTTAGTGCATTTAAGTGAACTTGAGGCTTTTCATATAAACACGCACATCAATCAGATCACTTTATTTACCTTTCATGTAAACACTACATTCGGATTACACAATCTGTGTTAAAAATGTAAAAAATTTAATTTAAATTTAATCCGATGTGTCCATGTAAACGTAGCTAGTGACACAGTTAATAAAGTCGATTGGGGAATGTTATGGAAGGGTCAGCACATAATTAGTCATGGTACCAACCTGAGTGCAGGAGTTGAAAACAATTATTGAAGGTTTTATTTTCTATTCATATTTTTACACACCAAATGTTGGACATGAAAGAATACATGTTTTCAATTATTTACTTCATCTCTGCCTTGCCAGTTTGTTCTGTGAACACCTAGTCTTCATCTAGGTGGAATTATTTTTTTGTGATAATATCTCCCTCAAGGCTGCTGGCGGTCAATTTATAAGCGTCCGATTGAAAAAAGTACTGGTGATTTACAATGGAGAATTGTACATTGTGCAATAGCTATGAACAGACATGTGGTGCACCTCAATCCAACTATAGGAAATTTTGCTCTGAAAGTTAAACTGTTTTTCATCTTTTTGTGCAGTGTGCTCGTTTGGACAATTTGTTTTCTTTTTTAATACAATGGGCATCAGATTTAGATGAAGTGTTTTCTCATCTGTTCATTATGGGGCCAAAGTACTCAGTTAGTCAGAAAAATGTTGTGGTTTTACTATTTTTTCTATTTGGAACAGGAAAATTGGCCATTTGGAAAACAAGGAAGAATAAGCTGCTCGGTCAAAAACGTTTAGTTAATGTTAAACTTTTTTGACCAAGCCATTGTCAATGTTCATGGGTTTGGTGAAATTAAGGCTCAAGATAGAGAATGTTTATTGCAAACTTGTTAGTAAATATTTGTAAATATTTGGGCTGTAAATGGAGTTTGAGGTTGAGTGTGAGCTGACGGAGTGGTGTGAGCGCGAGGGAAGTGCTGTGATTTTATCTTTTTTCTTTTTTTCTTCCTTGCTTTTCTGTCTTTAGTTTTAGATTCTTTTGCTATTTTGGGTCGCGTGCTTTCCTTTCTTTTAAGGGAGCATGTCGGCCCAACGGCGGCAGGTTTTGAGTTCTCACATGTGACGCCATGCAGTTAAGGTGGCGTCTGCGGTGGGTATGAAGGAATGTTGCCTGGCCATTGGCGATGTAATGGGTCATGAGAGTGTGTTATCTTCCTCTAGAATTAATAGTTCTAGGGTGTTTTTTCTGGATAGTGTGGATAAAGTCAATGAATTAGTCGAACACGGAATTGTGATTAGTGGTGAACTTGTTTCTGTTCTTCCCCTTTCAATGCCAGCTAAACGAGTTACATTGTCCAATGTTCCACCTTTTGTGAGTGATGAAATATTAACAAAAGGCGCTATCCCGGCATGGAAAGCTAGTTTCCCCTATCAAAATGGTCTCTATAAGCAGCGAGTCACCTCCGCTGAAGCATATTGTCTCTTTTAGGTGGTTTGTTTACATGATCATTCAAGATGACGATGAACTCGACATGACCCTTAACTTTCGTATTAATGAGTTTGATTATGCCATTTTTGTTACTAAGTGTAACAAGTTTAGGTGTTTCGGATGTGGCCAGTCCAGACATTTACTTCGCAATTGTCCTGCTAAATGTGCTGAGAAAGAAGTAAACGATGCTGAGAATACAAATGTGGAAAATGCGTCTGATGTAATTGATGCGGTGTTGCCGGAAGCGGGCGCAGCGGCGGCGGTGACAGCTACAGGCTCGTCCTCGTCGCATGAGCATTCGTGTACAGCACATATTGATACTTATTCAGAGACTAGTATTAAAATTTAAGGAGCGAAGCACAGAGTTTTGATGATGTGGATGATGGGAACAATATTAGGGTTTTAGAAGATAACCCTGTACTCATGGAAGTTAACTGTGAAATAGTGGAAGAAGAACAGACAACTTTCAAAGTGCTACTGAAAAGAAGGATAAATTGTCAAATTTGTGATGCCAAAATGGTTAGGAGAAGTGAAGAGCAGGAAGATGAGGATTTGGATACAGGGAGTGATGGCGAGTCATCTGATTCCAGTGTGGTACTTTCACGAAGTGAATTTGTTGCTCGTAATTATGAGCCTGAAGATATCAAGTTACTTCTCAGATTAACTAAAAACAGAAGAGGTGTATGTGTGCAGGAGTATTTCCCTGACCTTAAACAGTTTGCTGATAAAACAAAAAGCCTGATGGCAGAAAGATGCTTTACAAGTAAAGAGATGTATCGTTTAAGTAAAATTGTGACAAGTAACAGTCTTACTTTGAATAACGACACCTGTGGGATGTTTTTTTTTTTTCTCATTTGTTTGCCATGAGTGAATTTCATTTGGCTACACTGAATGGTAATGGTGCAAGGGATGTTAGAAAGAGGGCGATGCTGTTTGAAACAATTCAACAGAAAAACATTAATGTTGCTTTTTTACAAGAAACTCACAGCTGTTTGAAAGAGGTTTTTTGCTGACTGGAGGAAAGAATTTGATTGTGTCTCTGTGTTAAGTCACAATACTTATGTGATGGGGGGGGTATGGGGGTGCTATTTTATTTACAAATAATTTTTGTCCGGTTTCATATGATGTCGAGGAAATTGTTAAAGGTAGGCTTTTAAAGGTTAAAGCTATTGTTGAAGATCATGTGTTTGTTTTTATTTGTGTATATGCTCCTACTGCACCAGTAGAAATAATTATTTTTTTAGATTAATTGTGTTTGATTTCAAAATGATTGTTCAGAAAGTTTTTTGTTTCTTGGTGGAAATTGTACTGAGTCAGATCTAGAGAGGAATTATATTGAGCCACATTTAGCTTGACGTAAACGTCTTATTTATTTTATAAAAAAATATGAATTATGTGATATCTGAAGGTCTTTTAAAGAAAATGACAGACAATATACTTGGATGCACTCATGTGATAATGTAACATCTTTAGCTAGGCTGAATAGATTTTACTGTTTTAAACATCATTTAAGCTTTCTTAATACATGCTACATTACACCAGTAGGGTTTACTGATCATAGTATAGGTACATTGCAAACTTGTTTTAAATTCAATAAAACAAAAGAGTGCATATTGGCACTTTAACACAAATCTATTGAGTGATAAGTTTTTAAAATAATCTTTTAAGTGTTTTTGGGAAGTCCATAAAACAATGAAGTCTTCTTTTAAATCTCTGCAACAGTGGTGGGATATAGGCAACATTAAGATAAGACAGTTCATTCAGCAGTACACTCTTAACGTCACTAAGGAGTTGACTCATTCTTTGGAGCTCTTGGAAGAGGAGATATCTGTTTTTCAACAACTTGGTCAGTCTACTGGTGAGCTACGTTTTTTGAAAGCCTACCCTAAGAAGGCGGCCCAGTTGTCAGATCTGATAGGCTATAAGGCACAGGGGGCTTGTTTTCAAAACATTGATCAGATGAATGCACCTTCCAAATATTTTTTTAACTTGGAGACAAAGAATGGGCAGAAACGCCTTATTCATGCACTGCGCTCTGAAGATGGAGCGCTGCTGTCTGATTCTGCAGCTATTCGGAAAAGAGCAGTTTTTTTATCGGAACCTTTATAGGAGCGAGCTCAGGTCGGGGTGGTGCGCAGAAAATTCTTTCCTGGACAGTTTACCAAAGGTACCATATGATGCAAATGGTAACCTTGCAAGAGCTCTGTCTCTGGGAGAGCTTTATAAGGCCCTGCAAAGCATGGAGTCTGGGAGGGCACCAGGAGTGGATGGCCTCCCAGTTGACTTCTATAAGGTTTTTTGGATGGTCATGGTTGAGGATCTGCTAGAGGTACTCAATGATAGCTTGTCAGAGGGCAGGCTGCCAGTGAGCTGCCAGAGGGCAGTAATCACTCTAATTCCTAAGAGAGGGGACCTTATGGAAATAAAGAACTGGCGCCCTGTCTCGCTCCTATGTAGTGATTATAAACTGCTCTCCAAGGCATTGGCTAGCAGATTGGACCATGCATCCAGACCAGACTTACTGTGTTCCTGGTAGATCAATTTTTGACAATATTTCTTTTATTCGCAATATTTTTTATGCTTGTAAATTGTTGATCAGGAGAAGGCCTTCGACAGAGTTGAGCACTCTTATTTATGGAGTGCTCTATCGGCTTTTGGTTTTTGTAAGGAATTTGTTGGTATGCTCAGGGTACTCTATTGTGATGTGGAGTGTGTGCTTAAATAAATGGTGGTTTATGTGCTCCATTTAGGGGTTTTAGGGGTATAAGACAGGGTTGTCCCCTGTCTTGTCCCCTGCTGTACTCTTTGGCTATAGAACCCCTACTTCTGCAAATAAGAAGTAAACTGTGTGGATTGTGCTTGCTAGTGTGCACTAAAAAGTGTTGTATGTCAGCTTATGCAGATGATATTTTTGTATTGATAAGTGCACAAAGCGATGTACAGATTTTACTTAATTTGATAGAAGATTTTAAAAACTTTTCCTCTGCCAAGATTAATTGGAGTAAAGGTGAAGGCTTACCTGATTGATGGGTTGACCTGGGGAAGGGGATGGTTAAGTATTTAGGTGATGACTGTGTAACAATAAACTGGGATGGGGTTATGGAAAAATGTAAGAGTCGTTTGGATAACTGGAGGTGGTTATTACCAAACTTGTCCTATAGGGGCCGGGTTCTTGTTGTCAACAACAAAATTCCTCACTTTGGCATAAGATGGCCTGTGTGGACCCTTCGCCGCGACTTTTAGCTGAGGTTCAGGCTACTTTTGTGGATTTTGTTTTGGGGGCGGCTTACATTTGATCCCACAGAGCATTTTGTACCTGCCTAAGGAAGAAGGTGGTCAAGGGTTGATCTATCTGCAAAGTAGATGTGCTGCCTTCCGTTTACAGTTTCTGTAGAGATTTCTTGATGGCTCAATTGTTTTTAGCTGGCGTGCTGTTTGTTGCACTATTTTGCATTCTGTTGGTGGTTTTGGTCTGGACAAATCCCTTTTTTAATGAACCCAGTTAACTTGAACTTTTCAGGTCTACCAACCTGCTATCCAAATCTTTTTAAAGTATGGAGTTTATTTCGTGTTCATGAGACTGAGAACTTTACTCTCTTCACTGGCTGCTGCAGTAACCTTTGACTTCTGGGGCTCGTTTGGATGTCACAGCACATACAATATACCTGGGATCAGTTTTCTACTACAGAAATCCAGACTGTTCACTTTGGGTCATCTGCTGACTGTAACTGGGCCTCACTTTTGGGGGTTAGGTCCACTTGCTTGTTCACCCTCCTGAACAGGCTAAAACTCTGTTTTTCCCCGGACGAAGATAAGTCATTGAAGGACTTTTTTACAGGGGCTGGTACCATTGATACTAATGATCCTTTTCCATGTTTAATCATTCAGCCCAATTTTGATGAAAATGCAAGTTTCTTTTTAAAATCTCTTGAAAATTTGTCACTGGATTTCTTGACATGTGAAGGTGTGTTTTGGCTTTTAACAAGACGTTTCTTGAGAAGAAAGTTGACTCACCATGCCGTTCTGTCCTCAAACTAAGTGATGAGTGTAAACCTGAATGGAGATCTCTATATAAGCCACCATTGCCAAAGCGGGTAGGAGATATGCAGTGGAGAATTCTCCACGGTGTGATTACAGTCAACTCTTTTGATTCAGTGTTAAATTCTGATGTTAGCTCTGCCTGTCCCTTCTGTGCCCAAACAGAAGAGACTGTTTTTCATGCTTTTTTGATTTGTTATGGATTAGAACCTTTGTTTCTTGTTTTAAAAGATTTGCTTTGGATTTTCAAAGAAATGTTTTGTAATGAAACCTTTATCTTGGGTTTTAAGAACTCACAAGGAAATTTTTTTGTCATTTGTTAAATTTTGTTTTGGGCCAGGCAAAAATGGCAGTGTATATCAGTAGGAAAAACAAAATACAGCAGCAGTCTAGTGATGATGTTAAGGTTTGTTTTCAAACTTTGATAAAATCCAGAATTCTCATTAATTTCCGTTTTTTCAAAGCAATGGATGACCTTTCTACTTTTGAGTTGATATGGTGCAGTTATGGTGCTTTGTGTGTAGTATGTGAAGGTGAATAGTTTTTTTTCTTTGTGAGGTATTTATGTTTTTTTAATGATTTTATTTGTATTATTGTATTAGAGGAGAAATTGTGAAAATTGTAAAAGAGTATTAATTGTTATTAAAGGTTTTTTCAAAATTAAATCTCTCTCTCTCTCTCTCTCTCTCTCTCTCTCTCTCTCACGATACTTGGAATATTTATTTATCTGAATTGCAGAAACAGCAAAATCCTAAAAGGCATACAGTAAATGCATCTAAGATTCATGCAGAATATTTAAAATTTTGACTTTAGTTCCTTGGATTGCACCAAATACAATACAAGACTCAAGTGTAAATAAAATTTCCATATTCCCCTGTTTAAATAAGATCTGTTTCCGCAACATCTGTGTGATCATGCACACAGTGTGATTTCCTGCACTTACTTCTGTTAGATCCCAGAATACAATCTTGCTCTTGGTAATAATTTTAATTTACATGTTACTGGTCAAAGTTTACCATATGCAAAATCACCTTTTATCAAAAATAAAAACACATTGACATTCTAACTCACATTTGACACACATAGCATCATCGTCTGTCTCTGTTGTAATATTGCCAACATGTCAAAAAGCGGCCAGCTCTGTCACTACACACCACATGTAATAAAACGTCACCTGTATTTGGAAATTTAATTTACCATGACAATGAAATGTTTACAGCAAAAACAAAGGCAGATTGCACTTTTAATCTCCAGAAATAATCTTCCTGTTTCCCTTTTTTCAGCCAATGCCAGGCTGAAACTCCTGACATAGGAACCTGTCTGGAGACTTATAAGAAGAAGCAATTTCACTGTCAGACTTTTACAAAATGCCAGACCCCAACAGGTGGCTAATATAATCTGGTCATGCACACAGTTTGTGTGTGTGCGTAGAGAAAATGAATGTTTATTTATAATTTTTCATCTTTTTTCCATCAAGTATCTTAAGCACAGAATAAATAAATAAACAAATGCTCAAACACGTAAAATCATCATGTTAAGCAAACATGCGACCAAACACATCAAGGAAGGTGTATGAAAGGGAATCTTCCAAAATAGAAAAAGAAGCGAATGCCTTTCATGCTAAACAAACGAGAGAGATTTTCATCTAGTTGAAGGGTTCTAGCGGAGGGGTGATCTAAGCACAGGCTGTGAAAAAGAACGCTGTTATGTAAACGACAGGTTTGGAGTCTCAGTCTCCTAGATGATTTACCCAGGCAATTTGTTGCCTTCTACAGCAGCAGAATCAGACAGATTGGCTTAGGGTGGAATTAGATTTCAGATTTGGGAGGGACAGCCGAGCGTCTTTCATCACAAATTGCTGATGCCTTTTTGCAGGGTCTCTCAGAGGATGAGCTGTGGAGTGTAGACACCTCTTATTTATTTCTGCATCTGACAGCAAAGTTTAACTCCTCATGCTATAAGAACACGAAGCAGTGAGGTTTTATTTTCCCAGTGACATATGAAAGCAGATTTTTTTTTGAGAATTCCTGACACAGACTCAGAAAGATTTCAGGAGAAGGATGTCATAGTGTCATTGGATCACTGAGCAAGACAATATCCAGATTTTCTTCTTATATCTTGAACAGCTTGCACTTAAGGAGAAACAAATTAGAAGGGTTTCCATACAGTACCTGTACAAACCTGTGTCACATTCACTGTTCAACCTCAATCAATTGTAACCAGGAGCTATTATCACTAAAATAATACTGCACTGTGATCATTTGAAGTTGTTGACATGCTTACCTTTAAATTAGCATGTTTGCATACTTTTCTTTTCCTTTAGTTTTGGCAATAAAACGAATTCGTCCTAAATCTACGTATTTACGCATAGCCATGTTAAGGCCTAAAGACATACAATTAATCCAGGAACAACTCTTAGATATTCAACAGTCAGCGGAAAAGTACATAAACTGATTTAACTCATAAAGGAACAGACATTAAGCATCATCCATCTTAATTCAGTGTTTGTCTCTGTGGTACACAATGACAGCATTAGCCATATTAGATGCATCATTCTGTCATGGGTGTTCACTTTATCATTGTACAAACTCCCTGTTGCCCTGACAACAGGTGATGAGCATCAGAGCCCCAATGCTCTGAAGCATAAATTTAGATTTGACATTCTCTCATTATTTAAAGGTGCTTACTCACAGGACGCATTGTACTACCTTTTAGAGAAACTAAAAAAAAACTTTACTGGATTGCTTTTTTAACCGTGGCGTGAACAGGCTTCTCTTATCAGCCATTCTGAATATATTCTATGAGTATTTGTTCCCGAGACTGTGTGTGTGGGTTTGTTTGAGGTGCGTGTGTGTGTGCGCTGACAAATGTGTAATTGCTTAACTGTTTAATAAAATGTCAAGAACAACCTAGAACCCTTCATATAGGATTTTGATTGTTTATATATATATATATATATATATATATACACATATATTTCGAATTGTCAATCTATATGGGCCTATGATCTAAAATTTGGACGGATAAGAACTAACACAGACACAAACATTAGTGAGAAAGCTCATATATTCAAATACCAGCCAGTCGGATAAGCCACAAAATCTTAATATTTTTCATCAGAAATCTCTTTATATTTTCAATAACTCAATATACTTGAATAAAAAACCTAATAATTGTGCTAAATTTTCAAAATAATTCAACTTTAGTGATGCTTTGAGGCGCCAACTAAGCTCTAAAGTCCACAATAGAAGAGTTTCAATTTAATAAAATAGTAGGGGAAAACAGAACTAAGAACAAGGATAACATAAACTACACATGAAGACAAGGACTGGCAAAGTGTATTCAAAACCAGGGGGTATATAAACATAGGAACAAAAATGCAAACTAAACAAGACTTATGTGAACATAATGGGTAACTATAGAAACAAATAAATGGGAAATTAACTTAATGACTATAATAAAGAACACAATAAATGATGAACTAAACAAACAAAAAAACTAAAGTAAACTGTGACACTCATAGAATTCATGTGGGAGTTCATCTTATCCCCATCACCATTAAGCTTTTTATTATGATTGACACTTTTTTGTCCAGACTCAGTCAGCACATCTGATAATTGCCTCTTGATGTTCAGAATAATGGCAAATTCTTCATTGCTGACAGGGGTAAAGCTCTTTTTTAACTAGACCTTTGACATCTTTTCTAGTGCCCTCAAATTGGGGCGGATGCCCTTATCCTCTTCCAACCGTCAGAACAGGGTTTAGGCCTGTCAGGGTCTGTCTCTATCAGACCCTTTGGATGACTGACTAAATGGTTCATTACTTTAAATAAAACTTCTGAAGACTATTGCTGCGGTCTCTCTCTCTCTTTCTCTCTCTCATATTATATTTGTGATTGGCCTGTTGCAGTAGTAATGCACTAAAGTAGCTTTAATTACCATTTTTAAAAATGTTAAAACAAATTCTTATATTATCTATATTAATATACAAATTCTCACATTTTAATAACATTTACAAACAATATTATAATACATAATTCTTGGTGGATCGTTATTTGATTTTAATATAATTTAAATAATCTATAGAAAGTATTGTTTATTGTTTGCCTACAACACATCATATTTGTATAAAGTCTTATATTCTTATGATTTGACTATGTTTATAATATTCTGGCATATTTAATAGATGGTTGTCCTTGCTTGTTTTGTCTTATGCTACAAATGTGGTTACTAACCCTGTCTAACTCTGTACTCACCCGCCCTGCCTGCTAATTATGCAGGCATTAGCATTGCGGCCCTTGTCCCACCTTGAAGAGAGGACAGGTCTCCAAATATCAGCCTCAGATCTCATTAGGCCCTCAGCGCGCCTCCTGTCTCTCGGGTGAACAAGCGTTAATGACGCTGCCCCTTTTCCCTCTCAAATTATCATTCACAAGAGTCAGTGTCTCCCTCTATCTCTCTCTCAGTGAGGATACGATTTCGGCGCGCCGTAGCACGGCAGGAGATTGCTCTTCAGCGTCTGCAAACGGAAGCGCTGCTCCCACTTTCTCCTCGGAGAGCTCATTTCAAGGAAATTATTCATGGCCAAACCCATGCTCGGTAATCACTTGTTCAGTCCCACGAAATCTCCATTTGTTCTAAGTGGCTGTAAATGAATTTTTAGATGGGTGCTATGAAGTGGCAATATTTGCAAGAGACATTATATGCAAAATAATGTTACTGAAACAAGCTTTAGATCTGAAATGTTTTGAAAATCTTTAACTTAGTGGACCTATAGAATAGAGTATGAGGTCACAATACTGACAAGTCTTTCTCTTTTATTTTTCATGAAAAATCACAGTGACATAGTCATGAAATTGATTCAGTGGACACGTATTTTTTGTGTCATTAGACTTTAAATCTAATGTATTTTATCACAAAGTGTATCTCATAAATATATATCAAGCGTAATTCATACCTGTTTTACGAGCCAGTAAAGTATTATCCCACATATCAGTTACAGTTTATGATAAAACAAGAAACCTTTGTGTCAGTATGTTATAAATGTGTGCCCACGGGGTTCTAACCCTGGAATAAATTGAGTGTAATCATTCATTTTCCATGACTGAAGAAACCTGAAGGTACGACTAATTAACTAATGAACGCAGACAAAAATAGAAGACGAAGATGAAAAATCTAAAAGTTCAAAGCCAAAGATAAGACAGAAATGAACAAGTTTTGGCTTTAGTCAAAGATCAAAGCCATACAATTAAAAACACGGATTTTAAAAAAAGGATCAAAAAGGATTTTATTTGACCACCAGTTGTCCGTGACCCTGACTTCTCTGAGATAAAATGCTTTAAAACAATAGAGGCTTGCAACAGCTAGGGCATATCAAAGTTTGACTGTGATGTTTAACTTAGTAACAACTGTTTAATTTTCATTAACTCAAGACTTGTGCCCTTGCATGGTGCCACAAAACACTAGCTTTAAAATAGGTCACATGAGTAATTGAATTCCACTGTTTGTGCAACACCCATGATACACACATACACGCACATGCACACGCACGCACACACACACACACACACACACACACACACACACACACAAGCCATCCCACACAAACAGATCACACTCAGCCTCTAGTTTTCTCATGAGTCATATCTTTACCTACCAACAGGCTTAGAAAATGCCACTTATAGGGAAAAATAAGCTTTGAATACTGCATATCAAGAGTTTTATTTATTGTATTGTCAAGGGTTTGAGGGGATAGAGTCTGAATATAGAACACTGAATCAGTAAATTATGTGGTTCTGCAAAAACATATTTCAGAGCATTTGACTGCCAGGTAAATACAATATGTTTATTCATAACAAGGAGACAATCTTGCTCCAAGCAGACTGAGCTGGTTTGTCATCCTGGGGTGAAAACCACTGTAGAGTCTGTTATGAAATGTAAAGATCAGAATATGTTGTTCTGACAGGCACAGTGTGCGGCTTTTTTACTGTAAATTACTGTATTCAACAGTCAAAGTATATTAAAAAGTCTGCTCTGTGTTAAGGTAGTTGCTATTCAGATCCTAAATGAAGCAGGTGCTAATCGCATTATTGAGCCTTTTAAAGTTTTACTCTTTTTAGACCATGTGTTTTACAGTGTATGAAATGAATAGCTTAAATTGTAGGTGGACGACATTTGCTTTCAGATTGTTGCAGTCTGTCTGTGCGGCCTGACAAAAAAGCCTGACTAAAAGTTTAGATTTCTTTCAGACCACGGCTACGTGCAGTCTGAATATTGCAATGTCGTCACAGCTGAAATACACGATTCATTACATTGTCAATGCAAAATGAGTAAATAACATAACTGAAACTTCTTCAGTTGCTTTACAATATGTATGCAACACTTTTGTAATGCGCCTAATTATGACCAAAGAAAATTGGGGAGATGTCTGTTGAATTTAACAGAATCAGATTCATAACAACAATTAGTTTTGTCTCGAAAAATGAATAACCACATCTGGATTTACCAGAGAGTCTCAATGAAAATCATAACAGATCTTTATGCACATAAAGCTTTATTTAAAGGCACAATAATTATGTGCACTCGCTAGTAAACTCACTCGTTGGATAAAGCAAATATGCAAATCAACTCAGGGCTGATCAGCTGATGTGCCCACAAAATTAATGCAATTCAGATGGTGTGTGGTGCAATTCATCTTCTTCTTGCAATCACATTTTGAGTTTAGATCCAGCACAATCTGACATGCTCAACCACTGCAATCCAACCACCTATTTACAATGCTGAAAGTGCACTTGAATACAATAGGTCTGCTTATCTTGGTATACCCATTTACAATGTTCTTCTCCATCATTAGATCATCACTGGATAAAAAACAGCTTCCATTAAAAAATGTACACATCTCTTTTCAATTAAAATCAAATCAAAGTTTATTGCCTGTATTAATTTTTCCAGCCAAATAGCTCTAAGGTTTGCAAATATGTAACTATTCTGGTCTAAATAGAGGTGTGAAAGAAGATCTGTGATGCTTGGCACAGTGCTATTTTAGCACATTTAGCACAAACGTACAGGTGGTTAGTGATTAAGATACAGGCAGTTATTTAAAAAAATGTTTTCTTTATGCAAAAGAGGCACAACTAGCTTATTGAGCTGACAGCAAAATCAGCTGGAAAGCATTCATTTATTTTATTGGCCCAGATAAGTACTGCAATTGTAATGTGGTCGCCCATGTTTATTCTACATGACAGCGATCTCTTTTGCTGTGTATAAGCCTTTGTCTCATCCACAAAGGTTTCACCTCTGTCTTCGGTACCACTGATGTTCTAAAGGCCAGACACAGAGCTCTACCAGCATTACTGTATGATTTGTGGATCAACACAACTATGACTGTGAATACATTCATGAGCTCTACTCGAGCCTCAGATTGTGGATGGCTCATGCAGTGGCATGACTGTCACGACAAATATGCAGGCTAGAAAGAGGAATGGAGAGTTTGAAATGTTACTATTAATAAACAAGACATGTATGACCAAGGAAGAGTGGGGAGGGACATTGAGGAACCTTTGAATATATATGAAGTCATTCGTAGAAACACGGAAATAAGTGACATGTCAGTTCTTGCATGCTGCCAACTGTTTCCTTTTCTCCATAAACACACGTACGGTACACACATCCAGGCACACTGGCTTGCCAGTCCAGCATTGCCAGTCTGTGTGTCACAATGTTCTCAACCTAAGCCTTGAGCAGCTTGGCACAACAGCAGGACAGATATTCAAGCACAATTTGGCTTGTAAGCAAATGATTCCCATCGCATAGCCACTGATGTGCAGCTGACAGAGTGTAAAAGGGTTTACGGGGATTTGTCTCACAAGTCTTATTCATTTCCGCGCCCAATTAAGGGTTGGCGGGCGTGACATTGCAGATGCTTCGGTGGAGGAGCCGATCAATATTATCTCCACCTGAGAACGCTGACTTTCCCAAAGTCAAGACCACCAAGCTACTTTACCCCATTGCTTTTCTGTTCCTTGGACTGAAGAAGCTCCATTTCCTGCCCTCAAGAAAGCAAAGATTCTTTGACACAAAATCTTTCTTCCTCCCTCTCTCAATCCCTCAGCTGCCAATGGCTAGGGCCCAATTAACATGAGCCAGCATTTTCAGCATTTTGTCACAGCCCAGACAATAGCCAGGCTACACCACCCAATAAAACATGCACAACACTGTCTGTGGAGCTCCATTCATGCTAGGCCAACACAAGGACAGGGACATTAATTATTGAGAAACAGTGAATATTTCACACGTTGGGTGAGTCATGGCTTGACCCTACAGACGCTTTCAAGGTAAATATTTAAAGATCAATACCTTGTGTTCTGGGAGAGAAAGTGGTCCCTGTGGATGTGGAGTGGATGTACGAAGAAAGAGACAGAATGTTGTTAGCTGAACAGCAGTGATTTGCTGTACCATTGCAAAGCATTTCTCCAGCAGGGATTCCTTGTGAGATGCCAGAAAATGTTGGGAAATCAGTGGTTTTGAATGAGTGGGCATTCCATTTCTGCTTTCTTCTGCACCATGGGCACTCAGCAGGGGAGGATGATGGAGCACAAGCAAATCCAAGATGAGGATTTAACCTCTCTACATGGTCTATTATGTTCATACTGAATCTTTTAAAAGGCAGCAGGATGACTAAGCCAAATCTTTCAGTACAAAGCATACGGTGAGCATTGATATAGTTAAATGTCAAGTAGTGAGAATAAAATAATTTGCTAAGATCACATGGCTGTGTAATATGCTCCACTTATTGAGACACAAAACAACCTATTTGTTTCAAAAGGAAACATGAGAGGAGTGGGTTGAATTGTTGCTTCATGGTGCACGCTGGGAGATGATAAGCGTTAGGGTATGAAATCTGCACACTTTGATATGTGGATGAAATGTTATGGTCAAAACTTGCTAGCTGTTAAAATGACATTTATTATACTTTCATTATTTTTCTATTCTGTTTGATAACAATTCATCCACTTAAAATAGAAAGTATATTTTTCTCATGTTCCACTAAAATTAGAAAGAGAAAAGAAAAGACAAACATTGCAGAGTGTAGTATTCACACTTTAAGATCATCCACTGCACACACTCTTGTTCCTCTCCGAACTCGCACAATGTCTTTTGGGTCAAGAGCCTTCAGTTATGCCGCTCCTCACCTATGGAACTTGTAACCGCAACACGTACGGATAAGTGATAATCTTTTCTAGTAAGGCACCTTGAAATAAAATGTATAATTTTCTTTCTTGCCATTTCACTGAGATTTTCATTAAGATTTATTGTCCTTATTAACTGCTGTACCATATATTTATATATATATATATACTGAGTTAACAACTTACAGGTAGCTATACCATCAGCCACACAGCGTGCAATCACATATTCGTGATTTAAGAACAAGTGGAGCATCAGCTGCTGATATGTGATATAAGTAGCACGGGTATATTTGTAGCAATAGCCAACAATACATGATATGGGTCAAAAGGATAATATTTTCTTATATGCCAAAATCATAAAGATATTAAGTGAAGCTCATGTTCCATAAAAAGTAAATACGATTCTGACATAATGACAGAACTTTAATTTGTGAGTTAGCGAGTCAAAATCTAAGTTCTGAAGAGTTTTTTTATGCCATCCTTATTTGTCAAATGTTCTATACAGTGTTATCATTCCCAGTGGCTCATTTAAAGCAGCTGGTTTATCTGTTCTAATCTTGTAGTGCTGTCAACGTGATGGAAAAATGAAGAGCTCAAAGCTAATGTGTTTCCTGGAAAACGTTATCAATTTTAGCATAGGGTTTTCAAGTGCTAAATAATGTGTCACAAGCTTTAAAAATAGCTGTTACGCAAATTATTTGTGTGCTTTAAACAATTCTGAACGTTTGCCAGGAGACTGGTGAGGTTTAGAGTAAACATAACTGTCTACTGAGCTTCCTTGATTAGAAAGCTCTGCAAGGTTGTGTCTCTTATGACTTCTTTGTTACTTATTTACCATCTGCTTAAATCTCCTGCTGTCCACCCCCATAGATTCCATCTTTCATTACTAACTGCTTCTTATAAATTAAAAGTCTAGGACTTGTGTGTGTTTGTGTTAGTGGTTGATGTTTGCCTGAGATGTATGTCTGCCAGAAACATCAGAATAACTGTGGCACCCCTGTTGCTCAGTGATAACTCATGCTATTTGGCTGCACCTGTTTTCCTGCGTGGCCTGGTGCTCTCTAAAGGTGGAATGCAAAGTTTGGAAAACAATTATACTGTCCAAGTGGCAATTATGTGACCCAGTCTGTGCATATTTTACACACATTTGAGTACGACAAATACACACATTTTCTTTAAAAATGCTGCAATTTGCCCCTTTTCATTTTAAATACATTTCCCAACCAAAAGGAAAGTTCTTTATGTGCCTTATTCTGTGGCACAAATTTGACTGTGCAATATATCAAGTCTGAAAATGCTGCAGACTTTCAGCACATTCCAAAATGTGCATAAGTAGAGAATCCAGAGAACCCAATCACTGTAGAAAGAAACAATACACAAACAACTTGGCTTGGTTTAGATGCAAAATGCATGCCTGGCATAGTCTGACGCAAGTACTCTTGTTAAAGCACTGCTTGCAAACAAAGAATTTTTGGAAACTTTGTTTTATATTGTATATTTTGTTTTGTTGAGTATACAGTACAGCCTTACAGTAAGGTGTTACTTTGAAGGTCATAACAAAATATTTACATTGCTTTCTATATTCAAAGCCCACTAGAAACAAGAAAATAGACCAAGATGCTTGTAAAAATTCAGAATCTGCAAATAATTCACGCATGGCATTCTTCATACATGCTCACATCCTATATCTATTTGCAGACACACATGTGCGCCAGGAGCAGTGCGAAATAAGATGATTATTTCTCATCATGTTTGAGGTGGCTTGGGGTCAAGATGCCAAAGAGAATGAGAAGTGATAATTCATTACATGCTGCCTTGTCATTGGCCTCTTCTGCATGTGATCCAGACCATTCTATTGACCTGCACAGGCAAACAACTGATGTGTATAAATTGGATCTGTAACAACTATGGACGTTTAGTTTCAGACCTGGTTACGAGACTAAATTTGTGCACGCTAATGTGGTGCTGGTCGATGGCGGATTCATTTCGCAGTTTAGCCCGGGTCTCTTCGTATTATATCAGTGAAATGAGAGTGCCTTTTTATTCTGTCAGCTCGGTTTAAATATGGGCAAGAGGTGAAATTTCAAAAATGACTGCTTAAAAGAAGAATACAAATAAAGACAGATTGCAGAGGGAAATGCTTAGGTAATACCACGTCTCTTTGGAGAAACTTGAGGCTGAATGCAAGGTTGTGTGGGACTAGAATGATTCAGAGGTATTCTAACTTGCAGTGTATTCTTTTTGAGTTGAAATGAATAGGTTTACACAAAAGAAATGAAAAATCTAAAGCCATATCCTGTCACGTGTGTTATATAAAATCTGTAATACTTTTTATGTGGAACCCACAGAAACCCCAAGTAGCTCTTTTTAGTGAACAAGTTTTAAGAGATTGTTCACCCAAAAATAAGAATTCTGTCCTCATTTATTCACCCATATGTCATTCAAAACCTGCTTGACTCTCTCTTGTGTAACACAAAAGAACATAAAAGAAAAGTAGTTTTGTATACAATAGAAGTCAATAGGAGTGAATGTTGTTTGGTTACTAACGTTCTTCAAAATATCTTTTCCAAATATATGTCACATATGTATCTTCAACAGATTTTTGCATTACTGCAAACTAGTGTTCTGAAATGACAGATCACAACAATTTTCATACCATAGCATTTTTATATATCTCTGGTCTAGATTTAAACACACAACCAATTGATTCTCACATACAGTACAGGTTTTTAATCACTATACACCACGTATTTTGTGAAGTGTTGGTATTTTTATAAAATGGATAGTTGCATTACAAAATTACTCTGTAACTCATTTGCATAGAATTGCAGACTGTATCAATCTGTCTGTCAAACATTTAATGCAAATGATTGTGATACATTCTGACACAATCTTATACAAAAGGAAACAACACAGTCCATGAAACAACATTGTCCAACACAGTGTCCAAAATGCAACACTGTTGTATTTTATGCAGTATAACGAAGTCATTTCCTCTTTCCGAAAGTCCTGCTAATGGTTTTCTTGGTCAGGTGCCAGCATAGACAGAGTGGATCCATACTCCATTAAACAAAAAATAAAAAATCACTAAGGAGAAAAAATACAAACTCACACTCAGTGATCAAGTCAGTCATTAAAGTGAATGCTCCTAGAACAAACCCTTCTGATGGAAGAATGACTTGTGAATCACCCAATATGGCAAAAATATGATGGCTTTATGATATTAAAATGGACATTTTAATTCTTAGAACTGTTGTCACAATTCTTGTGGTTATTTTAGGGATTCTGTGTCATACAAATGTTACTTTATGGAACATTGGCAACTCAGAACGCAGAGTTGCATTAAGGTGCAGTAGATATTATTAAAACAACGAAAACAAAACATGAAAGCCACGGAAACCAGGAATAGAATGCAACTATCCATGAGTACAGACAAGACATGACACAGGATGTGAGGGCCTAAATAATCAAAATAACCTAAATTATCAAAATAACAAGACACAGGTGAAAACAACAGAGCGCCATGAACATTAAGCAAAAGCTAAATTTACAAAATAAGATTCCAGAGGCAAATACAAGCAGAAATAAGACACTTTATATATAATTGGGAATGATACAGCAATTTAATGTAAGATTTAAACAAGGTTTCTGAAAAACAGACCGATTTGTTCACAAACCAATGGATTGCAGTTTACTTTCCAGGGCAGATCTGTGAAAAAAAAGATTGGGAGATTGGGAAAGAGACAAAAAGAGTGTGTGCGAGTGAGAGAGAAATTTCTCTCTTGCCTGCTAGCAGATGACCCCCCAGAGTATTGGACCTGGCAGCTCACTACAATTATCATTCAGCGCAAGTGAAGCACCCTGTTTGATATCTGCCAAGGTAATTTAGTGGGAGAGATTGCGCTGTGTCCTTCCCTCTGTCTGCCTCTCTCCTTCTGTCTCCTCGTGCCTGCTTTTCTACCTGACAGGGAGTCTCTCCTTCTTCCCCGTTGAATCTGTGCCTGTCTTTTTCACTCTTTCATTTCAATTCCATACCCACATGGAGTTAAAGAGCTTCCAACTGAATGTTGTTCAATCTGCCTTTCAGAGCTGAGATGGAAAGCCCTTTCCAGGGCATTTATTTGTGGCTGGGTGTCTGGAGAGAGAAATTAAGTGATGTGGAGTGAAATTGTTTTCCCATGGTGCCTTGGCCTCTCAACAGTGTGTCTGATTACTCCACTTTTAGGAACTCTGAATAGGGCTGAGGTCCACAACATGACTTTGCCTGTCAAAATGCCCAACCATACTGTATGTATCAATTGACCAACAAGCAATGATTATACCTGCTCTGTATTTCCCAACTGAATTTCAAACCTAGTTTGCAAAAACAGTCACGTGAATTATTTTAGAATAATTCGATATTTCCCAAAAGCATTATAATTTAGCTAGAAAATTGTTAAACTTAAAGATTTTTAAGAGCTCTGGAGTAAATATAACATGCTAAGTGCATTGCAAGACTTCAAAATTACCCCAATTGAAAGAAATAGTTTGTCCAAATGGTAAACATATTAGAACTGAATTTAATTAAATATTTAAACAATTTCAAATGAATTTAAAAATATATACAGCATATAACAAATCCTGGCCAATATTTTTCTATAATGAGCATGAATAAAGACTAAAGCTGTTAAGGTGCTAAGGTGCAACACGACAGAAAAAAGGATCAAAAGTAGTCCATACAGCGATTGCTCGTATTTTGAAGCCATTTGAATTTCGGTGCAAAATAAAGCAAACATGTATTCATGTAATATCATACTAGCTTTTTTTTATCACGTGAGAGATTGTGAACTATAAATTATTCACAAGTTTGTGTGCCCGTATCATCTTTAGTAATGTGTAAACCGCTTGCTCCAATATAGGGGGCTTGTAAGGATATGTAACTCCAGTTTAACACCTCAGATTATAACTGCTTAATGCTATACTTATAGGAGGAAAACAGGAGGAGAAGGCACACTGAAAGATCTGATACCTGTAAAAAGTGGTTATCTGTTGTCGTTAAAAATCATAATAATAATGGGGCGTGCTTTTCCCAAACTTATTTGTAGTAACTTAATTTTTTATTTTGATCCAGTTCAGAACTGCATTTTCATGAATTTGCTGTAGTTCAATTTCCTGAATCGTTGAATAGGTTAAGAGAACAAGAATTCCAGTGAACGGTTTTCTTTTGAAATATGTTAACAAGCAAGCTTTTGTTATGTAAAGAGAGGCACTACAGTAAATGATACAGTACTTCATACTTATGCAGTGTGATTTTAAAGTCCTGGTGAAATTTAAAATAACAATTCCTATTATTTTATGGAATATTGCAGTGTTTGCTATAAATAGCTTATCAGTGTGGGTCATTCACTTTTTAAAATGTATGTGCCCTCATAATCTTTAATCAAAATCTGAAAATGCACATCCTCTAGTGGTTATCTGTCTAAGATGACGTCAGTTAGATGGCTTGGGCAGGGCAGAGCAGTTAACTCCTCCTAACTAGTCTTCTCTGTCGATTTTCTGTTGCACTTGGAAATGCATCAGAATATGGAAGTAAAAACGATCCCAACTTCCAGTTCACTGGGACTTTAATGTCTGAACTTTTTACTTATATTTACTTGAATTTACATACATAATTGAAACGGTCTGGTTTTGAAGACACCAACATTAAATTCAGAGCAGTGTTTCTCAACTGGTGGGTCGGACCCAAAAGTGGGTTGCTAGACTGTTATGATTAGGTTGTGTGTCGAAAGAAACAACATAAACAACACAAAAAAAGTAATTCTATAGGGTGGTTTCCCAGACAGGGATTAGCTTAAACCAGGACTAGGCCTTAGTTCAAACATACCTTACTAAAAACATTACTTGTATGCATTTTGAGACAACACAGAGGCACTGATGTATTTTGAGATATGTCAGTGCAAGTTGTTTTCAGTTTGGACAGCTCTTACATTTCTTTTTGTCTAGGACTAGTGTAATCCCTGTTTGGGAAACCGCCCTAAATGTTTTTCTTATGTGAGACTTTTATTTTGAAATATGTGTGTGAAAGCTGTTGACAGATGCAGTTGCCTGAAAAAAAGCGCTGTCTCGATTCGATATCGATATCAGTCAGGTGAGATGTTGTCAGGCTTAATGTCAGTGTGATTATTGTTTTGTTCATCATAACATGTCCCTGTCTATGAGACAAGATTCAGAAAGAAATAATTGATTCAGTCAGTGTGGAAGAACTTGACTGGTCTGCATAAAGCCAAGTCCTGAACCCAGCTAAACACCTTTTGGTGTCATTTTAAATGCAGATTTTGAGCAAAGAACTCATCACCAAACACCAATGACTTCGTGAGTCCAATGAGTCGTCATTTTGGGACAGAAAAAGGGGCTTTTGAAACAGTTTAAATTGCATTTCTATAAATGGCATTGTAAGGAATTTTGTTTCCATCTCTGTTGCAACAGTTTTGTGAGCACCTTTTTTCTGTTCCAAATTGGCTGTACCCCTGTGTACAAGCCATTGATGTGGAGTGATGAGTTTTTGGCTCAAAGACTACATTTAAAGTCACACCAAGGGTGTTTAGCGGGGTTCTTGGTTTTATGCAGACCAGTCAAGTTCTTCCACACTGACTAAATCATTTTTTTCTTTCTGTCTCATAGACAGGGGTATTGTCATGATAAACTGATGCTACTAAATTAGAAACATACAGTTCCATATAATATCATGATATGCTGCAGCATTGAGATTTGTACTCATGGAAATTACTAAAGTCATCAAACCTGTTTATTAGATAGGGTGACCCAATACTTTTGGCAATATAGTGTATGTATCCAAAAAAAGTGTGTTGCAGCTTAATGATCATGGGAAAATGTATGTCTCATAGCCAAACCAGTTAAGAAGCACTGATTTTGTAAAACCACTGATTAGTGTGAAACAGAAGACTGATAATAAATAGGTAGAAAAAAAGATCAATGGTGTGATGACACTGATGAGACCAGATATGTTGCATGTCATGTCATTTTCCTCTCTGATGCTCTAATCTTCAGCATGGGCTGTTGTCACCATTATCACTCCGCTGAGCAAAAAGCAGACCATCACTTGATTGGTGAATGTCCCTAAAGTGCTGATTCCACCTCCTGATTGTGCACTTCGCAATACTCCTGGCAACACAGTGAAACCAATTACACTCACTGTTCTTATCACTGCCAGGATCGTTCAGAGGGTCGCAGTGGATAACAGCTTTCTGCATCTTCCCTGACCCAGAAGGCTTTCACCTCTGTCCACTGATGAACTAGGCAGTGATTGTGTAATAGATCATTCTGCACAAAATAATAACAACAGTACTGTATGTATAACTATGTAGGGGTCAGACAAACTGTAACTATTTATAGCATTTATAAAATATATAAAATCATTGTATTATTCTAAAGTGACATTTACCCATTCTTGTGGGTATGTCTTGGGTATGTTTGTTGGCAAGATTGCTGGTAAGCATGCTTTTAAATTGTTAGTTAGCCTATAAAAAACTGCAGTCACATTTGGCTGACATGTATTCTAGCTGTATATTCATGTCTGCATTCTTACCTAAGATTTTGTACACCATGCTCAACCAGTTGAGCTAGAGGAACAACATGAAATTCTGTCCTCATTTTACTCACCTTTATGTCATTCCAAACTGATATGACTTTTAACATATGACAAACAGGAAAATGTCACTTTATTTAAAATAATATTTTCTTTTCAAATGATAAAAAGGTAACGCTTTACATTAAGGTTTTCCTTGTAATGCATTTATAAAAGTGTAATTAATGTGTAATAACTTTACAAATCATTGTAAATCATTAATAAGCAGTGGTAGATGGTATTTTTATGTTCACTAGTTACTAACATTTTACAAATAAATGATTGAGATGTGTCCACTGTACATAAGGGTACACTTTCATTGGTTACCATTGACTTTTTCAAAAATTAAAAACTGTGTTGTCAAAGCTGACATGCTCTTTTCAATACTTTTCATTGGTTAAATGTTTGCAAAACCTACAGACAAACATAAAGAGAGGCTAATATGATTTATCATAACAATAAATATATGAAGTGTCAGTATGACAAAATAATGCAATGGGCATGGATGGGGATTATTCCTGAACACTTGTGAAGATTTAACGAATCGTGTAAATTGCATAAACCTTTGTAACAATCCAAAAGCCCTTAGAAAAATCCAATTGACTGTTTATTGAGGGAACCAGTGTAATGACAATGGTAAAGAACGTCTCTTAATGCAAGTGATCAGTAAAAGTGGCATTTTTTCCATCTGGAGGGCAATTTCTTATTAACTTTATATCATCTATACGAAATATATCATGCTAAACTATGTGACTTGTTCATGCTAATCTTTTTTCTTAAAGAATAAATGTCATGTCACAGGAGCAATATGACCCATTGCTGTGTGTGAAAATATATCTTTATATCTGTTTTTGACCTTATCTTCTCCTGTGCAGTGAGGTTATTGATCACTCTGTGGAGAACAAATTGATGACCCAGATAACATAAACTGACTAGATATACTGGACATATTTGATATATGACATATGAGTGTTTAGTATTGGTGTTCCAATATATATATATATACAAACACACCATGTTTTTGTTTATATACTATAAGCATGGGTATGTGTTCTAAATAGTCTATCTTGGAATGTGCAGTATAGAAATAAAATTACATGCTTTTGCCATCAAAGACCATAAATTGTTTTGAGAAACATTGTCATGAACTACATTGTTATGAATCCATTTAATTTAATTTTCTATTGAAAATGCATTTATATTTTTATATTTTACATATATATATTTAAAAGCAGGGGTGCTGCAATGGACAATGTATTGTAAATAACTGTGATTAATGATATTGTGTTAAAGCTACACACATGATACTATTTTAAATAAATAATTCTACGCCAGTATCTGGCTGACACTTCAGCAAAGTAAAGCTCTCTTTACACTGCATGACATAGAGCGATATGATTGTGATATAGGTGGTGGTTTTGCATGTAACATTTTACAACAATGGTTGCCATAATGGTTACGTTGTCTCTCTACACTAGTATTTTTTGGCAAAAGAAAATACAAACAGAATTTTTAATTATAGCGTCAGCTATTTGTGTAATCTTAATATATATCACAATAATGCTGGTATTGGTTAAATGGATTTCTGCTGTTTTGAAGATTTGTTTTTATATTCTTAGCATAGTCTATAAATAGGTTGCGAATTATGTGTGCATGTGAAATCTGCTTTTCACTAAGATGGTTCTGGTTGTTGCCTGGATTCATATGATGATGTGCAATATTAGTGGATAACAGTCTGCAAAAAGAATCCATGGTTAATCTAGTGAAATCTTCCTTTATTGTGTGGAAGTTTATAGTGTTGTGTTCACTAGCACAACAAAATTTTAATCGTGACAAGACTTAATGTGATAGTTGACCCAAAAATTTAAATTCTTCAAAATATCTCATTTTGTGTTCAACAGAACAAAATAAATTATAAAGTAATTTTTCCTGGTAGTAAATGGGGTCCACCTACTGTTTGGTCACAAGCATTCCAGATATCTTTCTCTGTGTTTATCAGAACAAAGAAATGTAAACAGATTTGGAACAACTCAAAGGTGACTAAATGATGACAGAATTTTAATTTTTTAGTGAACTATCCCTTTAAAGGCCAACATTAAGTAGGAAATAGCTCAGTTGGAAATGTATTATTTTCAGGGCTGATTCACCAGAATGAATGGACTTAAGAATGTAACAAGAATTATTTCATAAGTTCCTACCTCTCAAAACTCCTGCTGTATCTACAAAGTGTGATTAATTATATGAATGGAACCTGTTAGAAGACCTTCAGTCTTTTTTTAGAGTGTTTTTGAATATATTTTCCTTCATAAGTGTATGACGCAAATGACCGATATTTAAAAAGCAGAAGTATTACATTTGTTGATTGAGCCGTTGTCTTTGCATGTTTGTGATTGTCACTGAATAATGGCACACAAATGAAAGCTTTTGGTCTGTTCCTAAGGTTTTACATTTTTAATTAAATGTTTTGATGTTAAACTACAGTTAGTTAAGGACCAACAACAGGTATGTTATTTTGTGATCTATATGAACAATTGCCCATCAGCAGCAGAAATGCCACATAATAAACAAACAGTCCTGTTCTCTCTGTCTTGAAACACAAATTCCCTGCATATATTAGTGCAATGGCTTTTTTTTTGAATGGGCATTTGTTATATGCTATAATTATTGAATGCCTCCAGTGACCTCCAGCACAGACATGTAGCACATATATTAATTCAATTCTATTCAATTTTATTTATATAGCGCTTTTCACAATGAGCATTGTTGCAAAGCAGCTTTACAGGAGAAAGAAGCAGAGAAACATAACAAAGGTAAAATTACCAAACCTTTAAGTTAATTTAATAAAATAAAATTACTACAAAATAAATAAAAGCAGTCTCCTAGTGAGCAAGCTGACACGGCCCTGTGGCGAGGAACCCAAACTCCAATGATAATATTATGGAGAAAAAAACCTCGGGAGAAACCGGGAGGGAGTCTCAGTCGGGAGGGCCAGTTCTCATATGACGTGTCACAGCTGTACTCAGTGACTTTGATTAATGGTTATTGACAAAATGTTTAAGATTATCAGAGAGAGCTTATTAAATGTAATAAGGAAATAGATTTTGTTAAGACTGTTACAAGGAATGTTATACGCAGGGTACGGAACTGTGATGGCATAATGTAACTGAGTGCAGCTGTAACTTCAAACTGCTGTCCTGTGATGTAAGTTTAGCATTTAATACTAAGTATTGTAATACTGTTAGCATTAATATGACAACAATTAGTCCGTCTTTGATCTTGGTTGGTGATGGGGTTGCATGAGCTGGAGCTGGTATGGTCAGTCAGGCAGAAGGTTATCGCAGGAGGGTGGTACCGGATGTTTGACTGGAGCTGCTGTAACCTCTAGTTAGAGATGACATAAGATGTTCATCTGAAATCTCTCCTCACCTCGGGATGACATCCGTCTGGACCTGGCATAATCTCTCCCTACCTCGGGAGAGTTATTTGTTTTACAATTCATGCATTATGTGAATGCTTGGCTGAAAAATATGTCTTTAATCTTGATTTAAATTGGGAGACTCTGTCAGACCCCGAACAGTAACAGGAAGGCTACTCCAGAGTTTAGGCGCAACGTATGAAAAGGCTCTACCCCCTTTGGTAGATTTATTTATCCTAGGTGTTATTAAAAGTCTGCAGTTTTGAGATCTTAAAGAGCAAGCTGGGTTGTAGCGTGATAGAAGCTCTGTTATGTAGGTGGGCATTATAAGTAATTAAAAGAAATTTAAAGTCAATACAATACTTAATGGGTAGCCAGTGTAAAGATGATAAGATTGGGGTTATGTGATCATATTTTCTAGACCTTGTAAGAACTCTGGCAGCTCTCCCTAACCCTAACTGTAATTTGTTTATTGAGGGCAACCACTTAGTAGTGCATTACAATAGTCAAGTCTTGAGGTCATAAATGCATGAATTAGCTATTCAGCGTCAGCAACACATAAAATATTTTGTAGTTTGGCAATATTTCTAAGATGGAAGAAAGCTGTTTTTGTGACATTTGAGATGTGTTTTACAAATGATAGGTTGCAATCTAATATATCGCCTAGGTCTTTAACTGTATTTGCTGGGGTAACGGTGCAGCCCTCGATTTGTAGGTTGTAATCCGCAATATTCTGATTACGTGCGTTTGGTCCAACAAGTAGTATTTGTAATCGTTTGTAATTTTAACGAGAGCGGTTTCAGTGCTATCGGTATATTATATTATATTAATCCTAGCCATACACTTAGAGCATAGCATCAAATATTTGCTCATACTGTTTATTGTGGTCATCATCAGGCACGTGCATACAGACAAAAACAGGGCTTGAGCCCCTGCTATTTTCTTCCCGAAGTGGCCTTTTTGCCCACAGTGCCCTTTTCAAAAACGCTCATTCAGCACCCAAACCACCCCCCCCCCATTAGCGTTATTAGCATTAGCGTCTAGAGCAAAATGTTTTCGCGATTGTTGAAAAGCACCCCGTCAAAACTTAAGCACCTGCCCCTCCAAGTGTCTCTGCACGGCACTGCTCATCATATTTTAACCCTTGTATGGTGTTTATGTTTTTGATATGTTCACAGCTCTAGTGGACCCACAGCATTGTAAATTTTAAAATCAATACAGATGTTTACTCGATTCAAATTACAGACAACAAATATAGCATATATGGTTAATATTTGTAATTTCCCTTTAAAAGTACAGTAAAATCTTAAATAAATATATAGATTAAAAAATCACATATTTTTTGCTACACTTTCATTGGCAAAGGCCCGGCCAAGATGCCATATATTACTGAGAGGTAAAGCAACCAATCACATTTCGTTTTGTGCCGCATCATGTTTAGAGGTGTGGAAATGTCCCCACAGTAACAGACCGGTGTACATTCACGAACGTTTCAAAATTTAACAGCAACAGTGTTTATGAGTTTATGCTGTGAACTATGCATAAGAATTTTGCATTTAGTCGGTTGTGATGAATTCTTATTGCAACCAATGTAAACACAACACCTTACTTCTTCAATTAGATGGCTATGTGCTGTTACGGACGGACCATTAAAGAACGCGACACGGGCGTCTCCAGGAAATCTTGTGGAAAGTGTTTCCAGAAAAGTGTGCCTTTGAAGCTGAGACTACCGAACAACACACAAGGGTTAAAAAGTTAAATATTCTGCATACTGCACAGGGGCATTTTATTGCAGGAAACATAAAGGCCTCCTCAAACTTCCACAAAGTTGGAAGCACACAGTTATCCAAAATGTCATTGTATGGTGCAGCACTTATATGTCTATTCAGATACTTGAGATACTTGCCACTTGAGTGACAGGTGGTTTCAGCAACCAGGCATCTCAGCTCAATCCACGTCCTGCCTCTCTGCCCATTTTCGATTATCCGGGAGTGGCACGTGGTGACGCGCTGATAAGATGGCGACGGCCGGCTCTGCCCACTTTAGATTTAAAAAGCTCAAAAAATTGTTTACAAAAAGTTGTTTACAAAAAGGTTGACTGATTGACAGTGACAAAGTAAAATAACTAATTAAATGGCAAGTTTTAATTTTTATCCTTCAATGTTTCTATGTATTTTACTCCATGTAAGTTCAAGTACTTATCCATAAGCGAAGGATATGCATATAAAAGATGAGAGATTATGCAAAGAGAATTTGTCATATTTTCCTGTACTTGATTTAAATTCAGAGATTTCCTTAATAGCTTTCAGTAACCTTGAATAAAAAAACCTTGAGATAAAAAAACCTGGCAGTACAGTTGTATAAGAGTAAAAGAAAGATAGAGGTCTGATTATTATTTTATAAAGTGAATAAAGAGATCACTGCAATGAAAAAGAAGATTCTGCCCTTCTCAGCTTTGATTACTGGATGCCTATCATGAAGGGATTCACGAATAAAGCATGACCTACTTTGAAAATAAAAATACATTTTCTCACTTGGCCAAAGTCTGATCCATTCACGTTACTTTGTGTTGGAAGTTGTGTTTGCTTGTCTTTGCTCTTATGTCTCCATGAGTTTCTTCACTGTGACATTTTTAATTGCATTATACTGTATCCACTTCAATTTCCACTACTTGTCTTTGGTTAAGTTATCTTGCAAGCTGCATGAATTCTAAAATCCTATGACTAGCTTTCCCAAATAAGATGAAGGGTAGCCACAGAGAGAGTGACCGCCAACAGCGTCATGAAGTAAGATGTGAATATGTAAGAATAAAAAGTAAATTATAATATAAAATCTCCATGGGCCACTATAAAGAATTAATCCCTCCTTCAAGAATGAATACCCATAAAAGCTCTTTTAATGTTTTAAAGATGCACATTTAATTTAGTTAAAAAATAGTTATTCTTCAGGCTTTGTAATGAATTTCTGCTCGTCATCTTTCTACATCCCTTTCTTTCTTTTTCCCCACTTAGTCCTGAAGCTGTGTTTTAAAGCTCAGCATACAGAATGGAACTTCAAAGTTAAGCAAAGCAATGAGAGAGAGCGAGAGCGAGAGAGAGAGAGAGAACTAAGTGAGAGAATAAAAAATAAGTAAATAAACACCCAGCAGACATTAATTTCTCTGCATGGTTCTGGCTGCGAGTTTCAGGCTCTTTGGGGAGATATGGATGGATTAGCAGGATTGAAAGTGCTGACCACTGCTGAGAATTTGCTCCCAGAGGACAGAACGGAGAGCTTTAATAAACAAGGTCAGTTGTAGTATCAAGCACCACCATACATGCACCAATTCTGATGTCTAATCACTTTAATCAATATTTTAATCAATCAAATCCATCAGCGATACTGCAGCTCAAGAGTCAAGCACACATATCTGGACACTCTCCATGGGGTGTTAATAATGGACATGGATAATGCAGCTGGTGGAGATCTTATACACAGTACTTGCAGAAATCAAATGTATTATGAATATATTAAATTAAAGTATTAAGAAATTACTGATAGTTTAGCATTTAAGGACTATTTAACATTTCCATTTTTACAGGACACACAAATAGCATCTCCTTGTAGCAACAGATGTTCATCATTTGCAAGTCCCTTTGGAAGAAAGCTTTTGCAAAATGGCTTAATGCAAATCTGAAATATATTGTGTTATGGCACAGTGTAACAATGCCTAGCTAGTGGCCAGTTGGGGTTGCTTTGTGTTTGTATTTTCTACGCAGTTTTCTATCCATTATACGTGACATGGTAGCGTTTAGCCATGTTACAATATGTGACTGCATTTCCAACAGGATATCGTTGTTATCATGATGCCCTCCATGTTTTACACTGTTTGAAACAATGGTAAACAAATAAGGGGCAGTTGTGGCCTAATGGTTAGAGAGTCGGACTCGTAACCAGAAGGTTGCTGGTTCGATTCTCAGTACCGGCAGGTAACAACTGATGTGTCCTTGAGTAAGGCCTTACCCCCGTTTGCTCCCCGGGTGCTGCAGTGTTAGCTGCCCACTGCTCCAGGTGTATGTGTGTTCACAACTTGAAGTGTATGTGTTCACTATTCACTGGTTGGGTTAAATGCAGAGGTCACATTTCGGGTATGGGTCACCATATCTGACAAATAGGTCACTTTCACTAAACACTGTTAACATATTTATTTTTCCTCTTTTGCCATAGGACTTGTCATCTCATTCACTGATGCAGTAGGGTGCATGATGGGTTACCAACAGCTATAATCTGAAGACCCATTAAAGTATTTAAAAATAAAAATATGGGGGAAATATATATATAAATATCTTGTTTTAGCATACAGTATTTTTTTATTGTACCCATACATACATACAGAGGGGAAAAGCATTATGCTTTAGGGTATTACTGCTGTTGCATTTAATGAGTGACATTGTATAAGTGCTATGTACTGGGTAATTGTATAGACTTCTGTACTCATAAAAAGGCCCTAACATTATTCTTTATAATGTATATAAATAATATAACAAGAAAGTTACTCTTGGCAGCAGCTGTGTTACTGTGTTTACTCATTGAAAGCCAACAAACAGTGAAAGCAATTCAAACTCCAATAGTATATCTTGCACCCTGAGCTATAAATAAAAATAAAGTTGTATTGTATTGTATTGTGAATATCACACAGTTATCAGCAGACGAAACATTAGAATGAAATTGGTTGCTTTTTGATTGCTGTTGAGTCCAATGGTTTTAAATGCCTCATCTGTTTCTGCATCATACTGTGACTGGCTCACAATCTATGCTGATGTGCCAATAAACATATAATCCCATACCGATGTGTTCAGAAACTTTTACATTTCTACAAAGGTTGGTGAGCATCATCATCTGGAGGAGACTTTTAGGCACACGTGATGTGTTTTTGTATGTTCTTCATCCTTGTCTTGAACAAACTGCCAGTTTATGTTGACAAAGCATATTAATAGCACAGTATTAGACATTTCACATTGGTGAAAAAAACATGTTTATATAGAAAAACAATGTGTTCCTCTTAATACTAGCCTCCTATTAAAAGTGTGCTGCAAAGGGTTGCCATTTAATAAATATTTATGGTATGTATTTTGTAGTAAAAAATCATTTTTATTCTGTATGTCAGTAATTAGGGAAAATATGATTTCTCATGGCTCCTCTACAAGTCCTTTGACTAATGCCACTGCCTTAAAATACTGTAGATCCTGGATTAATTATATGCAAATGTCTGTAAATGTCAGATTTGTCAGCGTCTATGCTGACTTTAAATTTTGTGATGACTTTTCCCTGGGATCAAAAATGTATGACTGATGTTTTTTGTAATAATATTTCTCAGATGTTATTAAATTCTTCACCATTGGCCCACTGATGGTCATAATGGCTGGGAGGCAGAGGTCACATGATAGAAACATATAAACAAAATTGAATTGTGCAGTCTTTTGTGCCGTTTTTGCCTATGATATTATGTTTTATCACTAAAAAAATTTAATAAATAGCATTTACATGTACAAGGGCCTTGATTGTGAGTGTTTTTTACTTTGTGCATATCAACATTGTTTGCTATTATTTAAGTGTTTTATTTTGCTAATATCAACTTGACAATTAGGATTTATACATACTGTCTTTCATTCATTTAATAAATAAAAACTGGACATATAGTACCGAGGTTACGAATAGCAACGAATGGCTCAGTCCACTGCTCACCCCTCCCTTTTGAAGCACTACGGTGGCTGACATAGGACAAAGATGTTGTCACGTTTTTGCTTCTTTGTCGGAAGAGATAACGTATTTCTGAAACGTGCTCTGTAGAGCAGGTTGTCTGTTTAGGGATACTGTAGAAACAATATAGAGAATTCCATGGGGACAGTGTATGTAGATAGAAATAGCTCATTTGAAGGTAATAAAAACACAACAGTTCATTATGTAAGTGTATTGCATTTCTGTCAAAAAACTGTGTTTAATATATTTATTTCACAGTACAATAATGAAGCATTACATGTGTTCTCAAAAAATTACTATCCATGCTATAAGTATAGATTTAACAATAAATGTATATACAGTATTATGTTAAAATACACATGATATACGTGTTAGTAACACATACTGTATCTGCATTAAATAGCCGGACCTAGAAGTAACATTTCATTGCGGTCGAATGGACCAACACTAGCTGTGTCATGTAAACCCTGCAAACTAGCCCTATATGTCCTTGTCTATGACATCATTATCATTTAAATGACTCTAAATTACCAGAAAATATGAGGCCAGAACCCACTCAAAGGAGGTTATTATCGCTTACCCAGCAATGGTGCCATCCACACACATGCCCCTCCGTCCCCTCCTCCTCGCCTGTTGATGAGAACAACAGTGTTGGAAAGAACGATTATATTTGCAAATTGAGGACAGTGACCTTCTTCAGCTAGAAGACATAACCTTGTCTGCATTTATAGAGGCCTTAATATTACAGCCGGATCCATACTTTACCTCTGCCTGCTGACTGGAAGTAAAGGTTAAAGGAAAGAAGGGCAAAATAGAGGGAGGGGAATGAGTGGGTGACATGCTGGGGCCCACCACTATCATTACAGTAATGATGGAGGTTATGCCATGCTAGAGAAATGGACCAGGATCCTCCCTGGAAAATATTTGTCAAATGATATATTCATCAGTCACATCCATTAGAGAAAGAAAGAAAAACAGAGGGAGAGACGATTTATGTGTGCGGTGCATTTCCGGTAAATGTTAAAATGGCAAAGACAGAAAGTGGCCGTGTGTGTTCAGGCGGTTTAAAAATGCTATTTGATTGTTTAAAATGTTGTGTGTGTGTGTGTGTTAAAAAAAGGAGCAACAGATTGGGAAAATTCACTGAACAGCTGTGAGTGGTATTTCAGCTAGCCAGTTTACAAGGCTGCAGTGTGAGTATATGAAATGTATATCATGTATGTAAGTTCAAACATGTGTATAGGTTTAACTCAGCTCCTTGCTAAAGGTGGCATAAGGGATTTCTAAGAGCTGATGTTGATACACTACTACGTGAAAGAAACACATCCCTTTGCTCCGCTATCAAAATAATGAATGTGCAACACAGGCACAAATTGCTGTGTCTATCACAGCTAAGACCATGCAAAAAATAATTCAAATTTAAAAACAAAGAGAACGACAAGTATATACAGTACAAGCAACACACTAGCTCAAGATAATAATGACACTCAAAACTGCTTTGTTACTACCACTAAATGACAGCTTAGCCAAGTAATGGTTCTGGTAACCCAAAATAATACTGACTAGACATACTTTTAACTTGCTAGCTAATGTCATTTACTTGTAATTTATTTTGCTTGTTATGAGAAATAATCTGCAGGGATGTGTACCAAAAGTTAAGTTTGGGCCACAAAAGTGCATGTGCAGTAACGTTTGTTTATCTTTGTTGCTTCTATAATTGTGCCTCATTCTCAAAACTCTTTTGCTAGTAATAATGCAACTAATACTCCATTATTATTGCTGTGGAATAAATTACAACATTAATTCATGTAGCCATATGTTTCCATGAAATCACATTACACTATGACTACAGAAGTTCATAAAATTAAAAGCAATAAGCAAGGGTTTTAGAAGTCATTATAACCAAAACAAACAAACAAAAAAATGCTTTGATTACAGTGGTGGAGCAATGCTTTACAATGCCAGTAAATATTACAGATCTCAGAAGTCTGCTGCGAAATTGGGATATGCAGTGTGAATTTTTGCTACATTTCGGTCATTACCTGATTTGTCCTAATAATTTCGGGAATTATGTTCTAAAACAATGTACATGTAAATAGGAACAGGCACAATTTATTCTCAGAAAGAAGCGTTCCTACTTACCATCTTCATGTGAATCATGTTACCTCTGTAAACATCATCTTCTGTCAATCCATATTAACAGAGTGCACACACCCATTGATTTAGACTGCAAAACCGAGACAATGCTTTCGCCTCAGAATTACTGTTTGACTATAGGTTACGGCCCCTCTCGGAAACAAGCCGAAGATTTATGCTCAAGCTTTCCTTCTCTTATGGTGTGACAGGGAGAAGAATGACCCAGTCCATATCTGTTTCACTTTTGGGTCTTGATCGATGGACCCTTCTATAAATGACTCCCCCAAGATTTATCCTCTGTAAAAGAGTGGACAGAAACTTTATGTGCCTTTCAATTGACAGTGGTGACCTATAAGAAATGTGAAAACACATGCTGTATTTGTACACTTTTGTTATGACCCGAGTCTAAAAACATTAGCTCTCTTTCAAAATCTAGTGAGCTGCCCACTGCAATACACTGTCTACCTCTGAGGCAGCATTCTAACCGAAAAAACCTCATGTGAAGTGATCTTATATGTAACTCACTTAGAACTAAGCAACTCTGTGCTGTAATGTATTTCAGATAATGAAAAATGGTGATAAGACACTTTAAATGTACTTGTAATAGAATAAGCTGCAATTGTTATGATCACTCAATTGCATGTTATGACCAGTCTTGTTTTTTTCACTATATTGTGTTGTATTTTACTTTTGATTGTATCCCCATGTGTGTCTTGTTTACTTGTTAGTTTGTTGGCTCCACTGTAAAGATAGTAAAGATGTCCCAAACTGCATATTTGTGCACTTATCTACTGAATTTTGTAGTATAAGTATTGTGAGTGGTGTGTTCAATTTGACAATATCAAAGAAAGCAGTTCACATTAAGATACACTTATTCAATGAAATATGAAGTGTGGAATGCTGGACACTTCACTGCAACCTTCCTGAGAGGGAGATGGGCTTTTACAGCAGTTACTGTAGATCAGCATGGCTTTAAATATACTCTGTGTACATACAGGTTAAAGACCCTAATGCTCAAACACCTTGTGTTTTAAATCCAATAAGTGAATTGGCTTTTCATAATACATCTGAAGTATACATATTTCCACAACAAGATTTTGCCAGGTCAGTCTGAAAAGTTGGCAGCTCAGATGTGCTAAGAGTGTGCTATCTCTAAAGCTGACATCACTCAAAAAGTAGGAGATCTGCAGGCCCTCTCAGTAGCATCCTCCTGCTTAGACTTTGACCCTTGCATGGTCAAAGCTATTCTGCACTCCAGAATGGATTATTTTGTAAAGGTGTCTTTCGCGACCTGCCAGTCAGTCACACCCCAAGTTTCTTTTCTCCACCGTTTGACTCACCAGAACAAGAGAGGCTGCACCTATTGTGTTCAGTCAGTGCTCCGAAGACCTACATCCACTGCTTGGGCTAGTGGTGTAAATCCTTTCAGCTTCTTGTCTGCTTTGGTGATAGAAATAAAGGTAATATGGTCACCAAGCAGCACTTTCCCATTGGATTACAGGTGCTATAGCTCTGTACTACAGAAGTTAGGGCACATTTCACAAGGACCATAGCATCTTTAGGGTGCTTTCTAAGGGTGTTTCCTTTTCATGTTTGTGCCACATCAGCAGGCTGGTATTCTCCGGACACTTTCATCGGGTTTTTGAACATGGATTGACCACCTAATCCTCTCTGCACTTACTGTAACATTTAAATGTGCATCACCAAATAAGGATTACCATGGAGTTTTGTAGATCTGACTTGAGTACTGGTTTAAGTTCTATGAAACTTGAGATTCAATATTAAAATGAGCAGTGTGTAATAAAGGAATGTGTAAAAAATCACAGTAGATGTAACTGAGTAGAGTAAAAGAAAATGTATGTCCAGTTTCAATCACAGAGAAATGCAGGCCTGTATTTTAACACATCTAAAATATTAGCATGTCCTACATTTGGGTTTGTTTTATACCTGACTGACTGTAACCTAAGGCAAGAAACTTTAGATCAACTCGTGAATTTGCTGAGATTTGTTTTATCATAAATAATTTACATGTATATTAGCACAGTTTGGGAACATACAGTGTCAGATAATTTTTAATATATGCATAGAACAGATGTGTAACTTTAGTACTGAACCCCTTTTAATTAAGGAGCTTTAGGAAAACCAATGGGGGGTTCAGGAGTTGATTGGTTGACCTTAATGCTGTAACTCTTTGAAGTGAAGCACACACTGGATGCTGCATTTGACGTCGACGCGACAGCTCTGAAAGCAAAATCCTGTCGCTATGCACAGTTTAACGTTCAATTGCATGATATTTGATTCAAATGTATATACTGATTTCACCACAGGCTAGAATATAATGTTGATATGTTTGTGAATAACGGATAAAGAGCGCATTAATACAGAAAATACTGTCGGACATAATGAACCAAAAACATTTGACAATTTATATATTTTAAGCGAGCAGCGATCCACATAACAGAATGGCACACATCACAATCACACTCGCTCAGATACATTTATGTTGATGATCTTTCCCCAAATCCATATTTTACATTTCTGTACTGAGAGGTCAAGTTCACCAAACTTTGCTACACAGCAAAATATCTTCGGACGGCCTTGCGTTTCCAGTCTGATGCATTTGCATGCGTATGAATGGAAGTCAATGGTACAAAAAGATAAGCGTGACCATGGCTTAAAATACGTGTAAAGCGTTAAAACTATATAAATGGTCAAATGTTTTTGGTTCATTAAGTCTATGGTGATTCTCAACTGGCAGACCGCAGCTTTGTTATATCCGGACCACAGTCTGTTGTTGAGAATCACTGAATGACATCTTAGACTACAAAAAAAAACTTTAGTTGTTACACATGACAACACATACCAAACCATCAAACACAAGTAACCTTACCTAAATAATTATATTAAACGATATATCAACGCATCACCATTGCAAGCTTAAAGAGTACATAGCTTGTGATTTTTAAGGGCCTACTTTGGTTTGTGGAGTGTCCGACAACAGGTTTATGTACATACATGGTGTAAAAACACTATTATTTTGTAGTAATGAGCAGTTTTTCTTACCTTACTTATTGACTGACTCTCAAATGATTTGTTCCGCGATTCATCTGTCTAATCCCTGTCTTTCCGCTAGCCTAGTCTGATGTGATTGGTCAGATGGTCTAGTCTGCTGTGATTGGTTTAGCGCGAGTGTTAAAGTTTTCTGAATCAAATAGCTTTTCAGTAGCAAAGCTCTTTTTTTTGTTTAATTAGTGCGGTAG
This sequence comes from Oreonectes daqikongensis, assembly GCA_026939265.1. NCBI lineage: Eukaryota > Metazoa > Chordata > Actinopteri > Cypriniformes > Nemacheilidae > Oreonectes > Oreonectes daqikongensis. Next base: position 4,111,781 of record JAOTQM010000033.1, on the reverse strand, counting down.
CATCAACACAAGCTACATTTCCAAAACATTTGTAAAGCTAAAGTTAAAATCAGAAATACAATTACTAAGGATCACTGATCTTACCCTGGATCAGCAAGTAGCCGACAAAGTACTTTAGTATAACGGTGACTTCTTTATGTTTTACGGCAGTTGTCAACAAGCTTTTTGGTGCTTTTTAGTCTGCAAACACCAGCTAGCAACTTGTCAACAGCTAACCACTAGCTAAATCGATTTGGAACAGTTGTTGAAAAAACAATTGAATTAAACAATTATGCCTGCCTATCTGTTTGATTGACAGTTTTAGTAATCACTGAGATTTGGAATAAAGTTGATTAAAAGAAATTTTTTTTTTTTTAAATAGCTTAAGATGTAATAAGCTACATTTACTATGTTTCTGTAGCTTAGCTTGCTACATTTCCCAGGTTGTAGCTTAAGTGTAGTGAAGCTTCATTTAATGTAGAGTAACTGTTAGCTTAGCTCGCTACATTTTCCAAGTAGCTTGCCCAACACTGATACAATGTAGTTTTGATGATCTCCTGGAATGTACTCTTTAAGATTCAATTCTTACACTTGGTGGTCAGTGTTGGTACTGCATGCTAATTGTTAGCTAGCAAACTTTTTAATTTTGTGTGGCCTCTTGAAGAGAAAACAAAAATTAAAGATATTTTTTTTAATGTTGCGGTTCAGGGCTTCCGTATAACTCAACAATATAGTTACATTTATAATTTATAATTAAATCTACAGTAAGTTACTGACAAACAGATGAACTACAGCTCAGTTTTACAGTGCTATTTTCCCTGCTTTTATAAAGTTTTAATCAATTTTTTAGATGTTGTATTTTTCCCTGAAAAACCCTTGATTGTATTGCTGTGTTGTATTGCTTATGATTGCTTCTGTGTTTGCTGGTCACATATTTGTCACAATATGTAAGATTGTTGCATGAAAATATAAAAAATCACTAGCATTGTTTTATATTTTGTTCACTTGTGAACTTATATTATGCCAAAAGTTTCTAACAATGTTTGAATCCAGAGAAATTCACAATTCAGACCAATGTTAGAATGCTCCCCCTACCCTTACAGTCTCTATTTTCATTATATTATCTGGATCTGAACCACGGTACACTTGTATAATAAAGCTGCCACCGTTTATCCATGTTGCCAGGTAATGCCTATGATGCAGGACAAAATTGACAGTGTTGTTCACATAACTATGTCTGAAAAAAATGCAGAAACATACTTGCATCTAATTTTATACAATCATTCAATCAATCAGGATTTTGAATTTGAGTGACACTATTATAAAAAAGTTTTTGTTCTATTTTGGCTAGTCCCAAAGTAATCTAGAACAATTCAGAACTTTTGTGCATTCATGAGCAACACACAGCTATTTTGACTCTGTCTCTGCCTGTCTTGGTCTCGGTCTTGTCTTGGTCTCAACACCCCTTGGTCTTGTCTTGGTTTAGATGGTCTCAACTAACACTATATGAAATACATTAAAAGAGAGAACATTTTCCAATCTTTTTCATTTAATGCTGAAAAATGGCAACAATTGCAAGTCAATTAGTTTATTTCTAAATTCTGTGAATACTTCATGCATGAAGGGAATGTGATGCATGAGGTACAGATGCCACATTCTATTTCACAAGTTCGCCGCCCATTCAGTCTTAGTAGTTAGTGTTAAACACAACTTGGCTTGTTGTTCTCGGATGGTGCTCACACCCAAAGCTCAGCCCCCCCATCCAGTGATTTTACTCATAGAAACATAGTGTTCTTATTAACTTCACTTTGACTTTTTTGTATTGAGTTAGAATATAAAATAACATAAGAGAGATTTATCTTCATTGTTATTTTTTTCTAAATGTTTGCTATGTCACACCACATGTTTATTTGTCAACTACCCACTAAAAATTAATTGCTTTGCAAAGTTTTGACTTATGTGAAAGGTCTTATGTTTGGTACCTGTTCCTTATGCTTCCTTGTTGCTTTCTTGTTTGAATTACTAAAATCACAGCACTTGTATCCTGCATCTTGCCTTTTGTTTTCCTTAATAAACATGACAGTTATCCTGTTAATGTGGTTATCAAAAGCATGCCAGTGCAAAACAGAGTTAAAAAAATGTCAATATGCAGAATGAAATTTAAAACAGCTAAAGTATGCCAATTAGAATTTCCAATAACATGACATGCTTTTGTAACTCGAAAGACAAAAGACTGATTGTGATGTGGAACCAAATAGTAATGCCAAAGTCTACGAGGCACAGAATAAATGGCAGATATGAGGACAGACTTTGCCAAGGGCTACATTTACAATTGGCATTATCATGCAACCTGTACAAGTATGTTGTCCACATACACTTTGAAAAGACAAGTGTAGACATGTGATCAGAATGTTAAGTACATAGGTAATCAAGGATACACTGTGATTGCATCTCAGTGTAATGTAAGTGCAATCTAGTCATCATATCTGCATTCATATGTTGATGTCGTACAAAAGCTGGTTCATTTTCTTTAATCGAGGGGGGAAGTAGATCACAGATAGGAGGTTTACTTTTGCACTTACAATTTTTACAGCCATTTATTATCTGTAAAGGATGTGCAAATTTGTGTAAAACGATTTCATGACTGATCTCACATGACTGACATCGGGGGTATTTTTTCACTGCAGACTTATATATCAATTAAAAATTGCACAGGAGACATATATCTAACCGAGTATTAGGAAATTAAGGGTTATGGGGTCATGGTTAGATGGTACACCCTTATTATTTGTGCAAATAATTTGGAAAAGTAGTACTGAATTACAGGCAAACAGAATGTCAAGTGCTAAGAGCAGTCTAGAAATAAAATCCCAGAAGCTGAGTGAGCAGTGAAGTAATATTCCCAATGGATAGCACTGTGGGAGGTACAGTGACAAACATCAAACTACAACAGGTAAGGAATGAATTAAGTCCCAGCGGTTGACAAGACACGTGAAATTCTTAGCAGCATATTCCAGCTACTTCTCACCAAAACTGCAGAAGATGGAAGTGGAAACACTATTGTGATTAGCATTATTCCATACAGTATTCATTGCTATTTAAAAATACAAATTCTGTCAACAGGAGATAATCTAATGAATATCCTTTTGGGTAAGAAACCATGTGTATCCAACTAATAAAGTACCTCGATGAGTTCTGATAAACAAACAACTCAATATTTATTCATTTCACAGTTTGTGAATGAGATTTTTTATTTTTATAACTATATTAGGCCGTTTTGTTTTCTTCTCTTTCTAAGAGGCTTGTTGTTCCTCCAGGGTTCCCCATGTTAGCTCAAATTCTATTACCTACTTTATCTGTCATGGTCATGTCTGTTTCTGTGTTTTTTTATCACACAAGGACTACATTTCCCAAGATCCTCCACGCTCACGGCTGCGTTTCCCAAAAGCATCGTAAGCCTAAGTTAATCGTAAAAACGATTGCATGAATAATCTTAGACTTGCGGACCGTATCCCAAAACCATCATAACTCAAGTAGGACTTGAAATCTAGATCTGCTCTGGAGTAATCGTAAATCCCTAAGTGCATCGTAAGGAGACTACCAGACAAACCAGCCAACTGGCAAATTGCACTAAAATTTACCAAAAGTATTGCCAAAAGTATTGGGTCACCCTATCTAATAAACAGGTTTGATGACTTTAGTAATTTCCATGAGTACAATGCTGCAGCATATCATGATATTCTATGGAATTGTGTGCTTCTAATTTAATAGCAACAGTTTGGAAAGGGAACTTTTCTATTCCATTATGAAAATGCCCCTGTCTATGAGACAAGGTTCAGAAAAAAAAGATTCAGTCAGTGTGGAAGAACTTGACTGATCTGCATAAAGCACATTTTTTCTGTTCCAAATTGGTTGTACCCTTGTGTACAAGCCATTGATGTGGAGTGATGAGTATTTGGCTCAAAGACTGCATTTAAAGTCACACCAAATGTGTTCAGCTTGGTTCAGGACTTGGTTTAATGCAGACCAGTCAAGTTCTTCCACACTGACTGAATCATTTTTTTCTTTCTGAACCTTGTCTCATACACGGGGGTATTGTCATGATGGAATAGAAAATCCCCCTTTCCAAACTGTTGCTAATAAATTAGAAGCACACAATTCCATAGAATATCATGATATGCTGCAGCGTTAAGATTTGAACTCATGGAAATTACTAAAGTCATCAAACCTGTTTATTAGATAGGGTGACCCAATACTTTTTGCAATATAGTGTATGTATTTATATATATATGGCCATCCACAGATAGGGTACTGATGGGGATTAAAGTACCATCAATCAATCCAATGACTTGTGGTATATGATAATGAGTTTAAAAAATTATCCTGTGTGTCTGACATAGCCTGTCTTGATGCTGGAAATTGGATGTGTTCAGCAGCAAGTGGAAGCAATGCATAGGTGACTGCTTGTGCAGATGCTTTACTGAGTCCAAGTCCATTGTAAAGCTTCCATCTGTTCCCCCTGTTCTTTTCTCGTTCACTTCACCGAACCTTTAAGACTTTGAAAACTACATATACCATAATGCACCACACTTCCCATCACCATGATTGTTTGAGCACCTGTACCTTGTTTTGTTCACACCTGTTTTGTATCACAGTCACTATAAGTTTGCACTTTTGTTCTAGTCTTGTTGTCGTTCTCGTTACATGCTGTTTCTCTGCCCGTTTTGGAGTACTTGCCCGTTTTGGAGTACTTGCCCGTTTTGGAGTACTTGCCCGTTTTGGAGTACTTGCCCGTTTTGGAGTACTTGCCCGTTTTGGAGTACTTGCCCGTTTTGGAGTACTTGCCCGTTTTGGATATACATACCTGTTTTTGGAATACTTGCCCGTTTTGGATATACATACCTGTTTGTGGAATACGAACCTGTTTTTGGATTCTGCACCTGTTTCTTGAATAAACCCCTTTTGTTACCATCAATCCCTGTGGTGTGCTCTTCCGTCTGCCCTGTATTCTAACATCTATCACCAAGTACCTGAAGAAAACTGCCTGTTGCATAATATCTCAGAGCAGCTAAGAGTTGCACATCAGGGGACAAGGAAAATTCCTTCTTGTAGCACACATCAGCTGAGTCCTAATGACATTGAGCAGTTGGACAATTTCTCCTCGAGGCAGAGGGTATCTGTCAATGACAGCCATATCATCAAACATATCCAGAGGATTTTGATGCTGCATGAGGAAGGCATTTATAGTGACTAGTGTACTCTGTGGTCATCTCTGTCTCAGTCTTTGCCTCACTCTCATCTGGAAAACTCACTGTAGTGTATCCATGATTTCCTCTGCAAGACTACTGAAGTGTGAACTTTATACACTATCCTAAAATTAGGGTTGGGTACCGAAACCTGGTGCCAATATGGCACCGGTACCTATGTACCGGATCAAATCACAAGTTTTGGTGCCTCATTTCGGTGCGACTTGAATGCTGAGTGAGCCGTCGAGTGAAACATTTGCACTCATTCACGTGAACAAAAGTCAGAAAGCTCTAATAATACAAATCCAACACATCTTATATGATGGTTAAACAGTACGCGCATGACCAGTGGCTTTAGTTTAGTGCGTGCGCTTTCTCTCTGCCTCCATCACGGCCAGTTTGGCATTCATCACCTGCCGCAGTCTTTAACTTCAACCGCCACGTAAGGCAAGTTTTAAAGTTAAACTAACATTAATTCGACACGCAGATGATGTGTCTGTAATACAAGCGATCACAAAAAAACTGTTGCACGTTTTTAAAATCAATGTTGTGCGTGCGGCGTGTCGTGGAAGTCGTTCTTAACACAGTTACGCATTTGACAAGAAAGACGAAAGAGACACAGTGAAAATGCTACTTAAAACCTTATAGCACCTGTTAGTATATGATCTCTAGACATCAAGCTTTATACTTTGACTGCATGTTTATGCATAATAATTATACTTCATCATTATACATGCTGTCTGTTTTTAAAATAATGTACATATAATTTACTCTTGAAGGCTCCATATGGAATATTTAATGCATTTTCTGCCTATATTTAACAATATGTTGAGCATTTAGTTGTAAAAAAAAAGGTAAACAGTAAACACCAAATTATCTTTCTAGCAATATTAGTATGCATGCTCATTTCACATTAACAGTGTGTATTTATTAAATTATTTAATACATGTTTTTTAATTTAATATATTGTTCTTTAATATCATCTAATATCTTTTTTAAAAGTATCGATTTAGGCACCGGTATCAAAAAAAACTAAACGATACCCAACCCTACCTAATATTGCTCACAGGTATCATATGATTAAAGATTTTCAGGCTGTGATAATATTCAAATATCACACACTGCCTGTCATGTATTCCACTAATTGCAGAAGGCCCCACTTGAAGAAGCTAAATCCCTGATTTTAGAAATTGCATTAATTTCCCTGAGTTAATTCTCTTGTAAGGTTCATAATGTCCAAAGGTTATGCTTTTATAAATGTATATGTACAGTACATTTATATATACAACAGTGCTGATAAAGAATGTGCACCAGAAACATTTTTCTGCACCTATAGAAATGGATAGTAATATATAAATTTAATTGTAAACATACACACATATATGACATGTATTGCCACATACACCCTCAAGACTCAAGCTGTAGTAAAACATATACCCCCCTTTTCAGACAAGTCTTAAGCCTAGTCCCAGACTAAATTGTAAGTCTGAGCTTTTCACCTAAAGGAAACGTGCACTGACTGATCTTAAAATATATCAGTGCCTTTGTTTTGTCTCAAGATGGACACCAGTAAAGTTTTTTTTAAGGCACATTTATAAAAAATTACTTAAATGCCCCAATTAAACTATGGCCTACTCCTGGCCATGTCTGTGAAACCCGCCCACAGGGCTTGCATGCTTATTTTTGAAAAGTATATGTAGCCATTCAAATTTCAAACACTTATGAAAAGAATACTTCTGCTGTATAGTATTTCAATGAGCCGTGGGCTTTGAGTGGTTTATCAAACATCAAAACATTGCATTTAAACAGTTTTTATTGATTGAAGTTTGTGGTTTGTTCCCCACGTTCTGCAAAAGACATTGCACAATGTGATGAGTCCTAACTACATATGTAAAAGAATATTTCATGTTGCACAACATATTATATTAAAACAAATAATCACCCATGATTAAACAACATTAAACCTGACTCATGTTACCTGACTGTTACCGGACTCATCTGGCAAGATAATTGGTACTGACATGGAGGGCTTTGCAAATGTCATCTCCTTCAGTGACAGTCTCCTCTCTTCTAAAGCCAGCTTGGCCTCCTTGAGTTCAATAATTTGCTTCTGAAAGTTGTTATCCATCTCATTGGTCTCTTTAAGAGATGGTTTTAGAACATCTAGCTTTTCTACAGTCCTGACTGTCCTTTCTGAAGTCCTGACTACAACAGACGTTCTCAAATCGCTGAGGTGTTGAACAATTGAAGATGGAGGCTGGGGCATGGATGAACTGTTGGAAGGACTGGGAGATAGGTGTTTGCCAATAGTAGGTGAACCTTATTGCGAGCATGATGGACTTGGCTCAGGTTAAGGTTGACGCAACCCTAGTTGCAGTTGTTCTAAGGACTGACAGTGCCTTTTCTTCTTCTGCTTTCCATTAGGCACACCACCTGTTTCTTATTGTTGTCCTCTGCAGTGCCCTTTCTCTTTTAACAAGGCTTGAATAGTCCTGCCACTTCTTCCTGACCTCCTTCCCTGATCTTTTAATGCCCCTTGTTGCAGTAAGTTTTGTAGCAATATCGTCCCAGATATTTTGTTTTTCTTTATTTGCATGACTGCCCATAAACCTGCTGATTATTATATGCTGATATAAATTATATGTTTTTGTAACTCCTCCACCTCTAAAATTATATTTATTTCCGCCTTTTGAAACATGTCTTTTCTTTGTATTTTGGTTTCAGCCATATTGTTAGTTTCTCCGCCTCTTAGGAGCAAATGCACATCAGGTGAAGATAATTAGGCTAAACTTAAAAAAAAAATGTAAGAGCCATAACTTATTCTTTTACATAGATGTGAAATAAGCAATTGTGTGAATAAAGTAGTTGATAAATAATTCTACTTAAATAATTAAGGTTTCATATAAATATAAAAAATAATGCTTATGTAATTTCTGGCAAGGACTGTTAGAATTTGTGTTATGCAAGATTGGACCGAGACTTTTTATGTTATTTGAGTTGAATACAAGTTCACACAAATAGAAGAAGAAATGGAAATCAGAAATTAGATGGATTGCTATCACAAGCATGTGCAACAATGACAAGCCATTCTAAAATGTGACAGACGGAAGCGACTCGTAAGTAGCACTTAATGCACTGCTATGTGAGATCGTGTTAAGGGCATTGTTGGGAAACGCACGTGAAATGATGAAGAACATTCGCAAAATCGCTCTTAAGTGTGCAGCCCAGGTAGTTTTGTTAGTGTTGTAAATAAATCTCAAATTTGTGGATTTGTTTCGTGCCTCCTGGGTGGTGTGTGCCTGACCATGTCCCAATATGTGGACATTTAATTATTTTACAATAAATTATTATATATTGAAAAAAATATTTATTCTCTTTTGTGAATGGTGCTGCACTTATGGAGGTATTTGGAAAATGACAAGCAAGCATTCTTGGGTGCTTTATTAAGCATTAAAGTGAGTCATATTTTACTGCCATTGTGTTGAATCCACCCAACCATTCTCTTTTTTCTTTCCTGTGGCCGTTTGGCAAATGCTTTATTAAACTTATACAGTACATAGCACAAAATATGGTACTTAGACACAGTACAAAGACAGCGCCTCTCGAGCTAAGGATCTAAGTGCAATGCTCAAGGGCATAATCAAGATCGCTCATGGATTGCAGCTCAATGAGCCAACCAACGAGTTTAAAGGTGCTGTAAGTGACATTACAACCAGAAATTCTATCAGAGTTAGCCACTGAATAAGACAAGCCCTCTTTTAACAAAACCCCGCCCTCCTAAAGCAGACATGAACACGAAGACACTTGGGGATGGTTTCCCGTTCAGGGCTTAAGACTAGTCCTAGACTAAAATAAATGTTAGAGCTGTCTTAACTGAAAACATTATACTGACGTATCTTAAAATACATCAGTGCCATTGTTTTGTTTCAAAAATGCACACAATGAAATTGTTTTTATATGGCATGTTTGTGAAAATTACTTAAATGTTCTTATCTAACTAAGGTCTTGTCTTGTCTTGTCTTGTCTTGTCTTGTCTTGTCTTGTCTTGTCTTGTCTTGTCTTGTCTTGTCTTGTCTTGTCTTGACTAAACCCTGTCTGGGAAACCACCCCTTGGAATCCAAATCGTGAACTCAGCTATACAGTACACTGACCTTGCACAGGTAATATGACTCTAATTACAATAGCAAACAACAATTGAAAGAAGCATTTTCACTCAACAAACTTCTGCTCTCAGTTTCAAAAAGATTGATAACCAGAGAGTTCTGTCTGGCTAATCAGAGAATATGATTGTGGCCCACGGACACATTTTTGTTTGCAAGTGTACAGAGCATGTGGCTGATGCCCGTTTCAATAATATCTTTTGGGGAATAGGGACATTTCCTTCATGTCTTTCCATTAAAAATTCATTTCACTATCTGTTTGCATTTGGTCATATTTTCTGAAATCCTGAATCCTTCTTTTCTTTGTTTAGGAAGTGCTGACCTTGCTGAATGGGCTGAACTGAGGTAGTAACTGAGAAATGTGTTTAAATGTAAAGAGATCAAAATACAGAAATGATGCATATTTCTCAACTGCCAAGAGACTGTTACTGAAATATGTTGTAAGTGGTAAGAGGAAAAAAGATTGTGGAATAGATCGTTCTCCTTTAGAATCTCTAGTGGCTTTGGTTCTAGTTATTCACATATTATCATGTAGGCTATATGGAGAATGGTTATGGGATGATGCCTCAGGTGGAAGAGACAGCATTTCTCTCCCTGATGTGGCATCCCTTAAAGTCCCGACACTGCCCTTCAAACCTAGTCATCTTATCAGGTGACCCGCCTGAAGAACTCAACCAAGGCGAGGGGCTTGGGCCTGACTCAATTTAGCTCTTTGTGCCACTAAGGAGAAGACCATGTTCCTCCGTCCGAGAGAGAGAATGGCTTCTACAGCCATTACATCATCATTCTCAAGATCTTTGGCATCTGAACTTTTTAGTGAAGAAGTTCAGGTTTAAGATGCCCACAATTCCTATATCCAAGGACTGGTTTGAAGGGCATATATTTCCACGTTTCCATTCAAAGTTCCTGAGGTTTGCTTTTTATGGGGCAAAGCGTTCCAATATTGAGTGCTTCCATTCAGCCTATAACGTTGTCTCCCTGTACCTTCAAGAAATGCACAAATGTAGCATTGACTTCTCTGAGGCTTCAAGGCATTTGTGCTTGTTATCCATCTTCCTTTACTTTGGCGGACCATAAGAGGCTGAATCTCATTTGCCTGGTCCAGGCATTGGAAGCATATGCCAGGAGGTCAATGACTTGGAGGAAGTAAGATTAAATGTTAGTTTGCTTTGGGTTGCTTCTAAGCAAGCTATTAGTAAATGCATTATTGAGGCTATTGTATCAGCTTATCAGGTGCATGGTTTTGTCTTCACCTATGCTGGCTTGGCTAAATCTACCAGGGGTATGTGTTCTTCTAAAGCCCTGTTAATGAGGGCATCTCTTTAAGATGTTTGTGAGGACAAATATTTCCTTGCTGTAAAACCGATCACAGGAATGTCAAAAACAGAAGGACAGCTATGTCTGATTGATGCAATTACCTCAGATCTACAATTTAAAAACATACACAGAAACTTTGAACCATAAAGAGCTCATTGGATTTTTTCCATCGGGTTGTGTCATAACATTTATGGAATACAGAGGTCAACAGTGAATCACATACTAATTTAATGCTATAAACAGCTGAAAATCTGCCACATCAACTTGATTTTCTTCAAGGTAATTCTGCTCAGCATTTATGTTTCTCGTGTGGAGCCTTTCATGTTAAAACATTTTGCTGCGGGTAATTTTTACATTTTCATGCTTAGTTCTTGTGGCCTGATTCAGACATGTATCTAGTACAGAAATTATGTTATGTCATATGCTATAAATGCAACATAAATATAAATGTAAATAAATGTTTATAATTTCATTATACTTAGGATTAAAATTATATAATATTTTATAAATATATTGTAATTGGATTATACAATAATTTCATAATATTTACATTTGTTATTTTATTACATTTCGATTATACTGCACAACATTACACTTTTATGTTGTGCTGACCATTAAAGGTTTGAACTTATATTAGACTTGTGGCTCTAACATACTGCAAAAGCAATAACAACATTGTAGATATATGTAATATGATTGTGTAATGTAAGTTGCATGCGTAACAATGCTTTTTTAATTGTCAAAATACTTCTAGTTTAATTACTCTATAACCATTTAAGACATCATTATGATAGGTTTCCATTCATCAATTCCAAAAGCAATAGGAAGCAATTATGGAAAATTATGAAAATCATGGAAAAGCAACAACATTAATCAAACAGTTTCCCCCAGCTTTATCTAAAGGATAAGGAGCAGAGAATGGGTAAATGAGGAATGCAGCCAGAAGTGTGCATGGAGTGAGATGTGTGACTGTTCGTACACCATTTGGGTTGTTGCAACAATGTCTACTAAGTCCATTGCTTAGCATATCTGTAATCTTGCCAGCTCTGTTCTGAATTCATTCTTCCACCACCTGTTCCAGACAGGCACAGCCTGACAGCTGGGCAGCGCTACTCTCCTGATACAGGGATGCTTAGTGCAAGAAACTAGGTCAGCAGGTGCTACCTTTTATTCACACACACACACACACTTATACATTTGCTTAGGTATGCAGACAGTCGCTACTGTATATATATGTACATCATCATCAACATATCCTATTAGCATTACCATATCATTCCTATTAACATTAGTCATAAAAAGGTTCACATTTAAACCTTTATATTGACCAGGCCACAGTGTAGCTTTTAAAGAAGAAAATATAGGCAGCAGGTCTAGATACATTAGTCTCTAACTGTTCATTCTTATATTTTAAAAAAACTAGCCAAGCGCACCAAACCTGTTTTATGGGGGGCTTTTTTGTTTGGTGGGGGGCAGAAAAAGTAATTGTGTGTTAGTGTTGTGTCTATTTTGATGGTTCTTGCCCCAAAGTGGACCAGACTTTATGCTAACATTTAACGTTTTGGCTTTAAGATTACTGAGATTACTGTAATCAGATTACTTTCTAGGGTTAACAATGGGGTATACAGACATCCCACCTCTCCCGGCAGTTCCGGGAGTCTCCCGCAAATTTGTAGTGTCTCCCTGACGTCCGCAAATTAGATTCAATATCCCGGAAACCAGAGGCAAGAGAGAACGAGCAAAAAGAGCGCCGTTTGATCGCTTAATAGTAACTTTGAACAGAATGAGCATCCTATGATTGGTCAAATATGTCAATTAGACGAATTGTGAGGCGAGCACATGGAGCTGTCGGCTCTCGACTTCTCTTTCTTGCGTCAATGTGTCGATTTGATGTCACTTTCGACACTCATACCCCTCCAACCCCCCTCCCCCGGCGTTAAATAACCTCCCGGAAGAGAGATTTGGAAAGGTGAGATCCCTGGGGTATATGTATACGGGTAGATGACGTACTTCCGCTAAAATCTCAGCCAGCTAAGCCACTTCCACTCTCATAGCACTGAGGTCATTGTGCCTCAAGTGCCTCTGTAATCAAGCCTCAAGTAAGTGCACTTAGTGTTTTATTATATCTGTGAATGTAGCGTGAAACGTATAGCTTGAAGCACTTCTACTTTATGGTTGTTAATGTATGACGTATTGTTTGGATGATTAAACTCATGCCGTTAACCTTAATCCTGAGTGCATCTTGAAGCGACAAAGTGAAAAACGGCATTGTTCCCTATGGACGCTAGACGTGCGCTGGATGTAAACAAGCTAGACTGTACCATAATTTTTGTGCTAAGCTTAAATTGTGCTACTACTCAGCTACTATGCATGCACAGGCTGGCAAGTGCCTCACAACAGCCCCGCCCCAGAGAATCGTCATTCTTTATTGATTGACAATTGGCTCTTTTTACTAGAAGGCGGGGCTTTCTTTGCTAGAGCGACCATATTAAGCATTGCTCTCCATTCATTGTAATGGCAGTGGCGCATCTTGTTAATATATCTTTGGTGTATGTGTACAAAGGCTTTACACTCATTGTTGCAATTCATCATGGGATTGTTTACAATATGTCATTTACACTATGAATAATAATTCACACACTTGGACACCACTACAAATGGATGAGCCCTCCAATATATTAGGGTATGGGGGCTATTTCGGACACAACCAAAAGCAATCACATTACTCCTGATAAAAATGAATTCAGACTTGAACTTCCTAAAAAAATATCCAATTACATACATCATCTGGTTCTGCATTTTGTTTCTTTTGGATACTGCACAAGGAGAAAAACAAGAGATGAATCCATCCTTGAAAACTGAGCAGATGTACAGCGATTATTAACAACAATGATTCAGTGGTCTCACTGGCTCTTTTGAAAGGCAGTCTTCTCTTTGGCACAGCTGGGTTTGGTACATTGCTAAAGATCGTTTAGCAAACCCTGAAAGATCCAGGGCAGTCTGCACATCCTTCTGTTATTATCACCCCATATGTGACAGGCTGTGTTGGATCGGCACCAGATAAAAGCCTAGTGGGATCATTCCACACCTGCAACCACCTTTTGGCCTATGGAAGCACCAGTGCTCCTGGATTTGTCATTCAAGGAAAAAACCCTGGGTTAATGGGTACCTCTTTGCCTAAAATTGCTTCTCTTTTTCTTTGACGCCATAAGATGAATATCAGAGTTTTGATAAAGGTGACGTAAGTTTTAGAGAAAGGTCAGGTGACTTGAACTGAATTTGCTGTCTGCTTACTGCTGTTTGCTTACTGAATGCTATCTGTCCGCTACTACCTTAAAACAGCCAAGATGACAGATTGTAGCTCAGCTAGAATCAAACAAGGAGACTGGGCACAAATCTGGCAAATTTTGATCTCAAAACAACTGCAAATCTAAAATGTAATATTCCAAAACCAGCAAGACTCTCTTGGCCCAGCATAGTGATCTTGTTATTGCTGTTTTGCGGTGTAAATCGAATGCGGCTTAAGTTGAGTGATGGAGCACAGCAAGACAAATCTCCCCACCTCTAAAAGTGCTGACTATCTGGCGAAGCGTTCAAAAAGGAGCTAAAAAGCTAGGGAGCAAAAGAAAGGATGGAGGGGGAGAAATGGTAATGGATCCTCAATACGAAGAGTCTTTACGGTGACAGCATGCAAATGACTGGTGAAGAAATAATCTACAAGGTGTTATTGAGCTTCAGGCTGAGAAAGAGAGAAGTAATAAGAAAGGTTCTCCTGTTCCGAATTCACCGCTGAGCTTCAGTAATGTGGGGCTGGTAATTAGATATTGATTCCCTCTGTCGATGAGTATTCTGAAATGTTGTCGTCTCTCCTGATAGCTGGAATACATAAAAGTCTGAACACATCTTGTTAATGACCCCAGCACAACGTAATCATAGTTGCGTGAGCTCTGTGTGCAGACTTTGATAAATAATTGTAGAACTTTCATGGAGAAGGGGGGAAAAATGGTGACTTATAGTTCTTTTTGAGAGAAAGATCTATAATTTAGATGGCTGGTGATGAGAGGAGACAATAATGTATCATTTGAGTGCTTCATTGGATAAAGCTTGCTGTTGGAATGATCTGTGAATAGGGCGTATTGGAATAACAAGTGGAATTGGCCTTAAAGAGAATGCAATGTCTTCTCCAATTGTTCATCTTTGATTCGATTACATCTGATAAGTCATAATCATTACAGTTGGAAATGCTTGTATACTTTCCTGTATGCTGATTCAGTTATTTGCCAATTGAACATTTTGTTATTTATTGATGCCTGGACTTGACGTTAAGTCTGTACGAGTTTACATTAGCCTTCAGTCCACCAACACCTGTATAAAGTCTTTTACATTTGGATAGATGCTTGGCCTTCGTGGAAAACACTCACAATCCCGCAGAGGCTGATTTAAGGAGAAACAACCGAGAATAAGATTTATGTTTTTAGTTTTTGTATAAAAAAGAGAGTGTCAGAAACAAAGATAGATCTCTTGGTTCTCTGAACAGTTTGACCTTCACATTATAACAAAACCCCAAGTGTCCTTTAGAGTCAAGACCTTTAAGGCAAAAACTTGGAAGTAAAAATCCTGCTGTTTTGCAGAAAAAGCATGTAGTAAAATATAAAATATATGGTTGTGAACTATAGTAAATATATGCTGAAATGATTGAAAGGTAATTAAGATGTTATTTTTACTTTACCAGATCATTTTATACAGTAAATGTCAAAGTATCTAAAAATGTGTTTAAACCAAATAAAGTTTTATATCGAGCAAATACATAAACAGATCAGTGTTCAAAACAATTACCTTATCTTATCCCAATTCACAACAGCAAGCTTATAATATTGGTTTATAATTTGCATGATTGGGTCAGTTTTCACAGGACATTTGAGTTTTCAGCAGTTTCTCTTTTTCGTCATGATGTCACATCTGTAAACAGAAAGGAGATGAACCAGTTACTTTGTGTGTGTAATTCCTTCCAGTCAATTGTCATCTAGATGGCTGTGTTTAATCTGGAAAGTTTTAAAAAGCGCTCATCTGGGGAATCTCATGTAAGCATCTCAATTTATTAAGTCCTTACTCTGATTAAATCTGGGGAATTTATTGTTAAAACCAAGAAATCCCTGTGGAGAGTCTGTACTAAAGCAGGAGTTAATATCAACAAGGTATTTTGAGAGGTGACTGTGACATCTGAAAGGATTATATGCTGATACAGTGTTGCAGGCTTTATCCACTGAACAAGACATCACTAACATGATTTATTTTAAAGCATTTACATTTTCATTTGGTCAGAAGAGGCAGAAACAGTACTTGTTCTAATGACATTTTGTAGGACATTTGACTTACATTTGAGTACTTCTCATACCGTATCTACACCAGAAACAACACTGTTGCAACATTAGAAAAGGTATGTTTTCATGTTACGTAGAAGTTTTGTCTACACCAGGTGTGATGTGATATGCAACTTGATACAATTCTATTTTTTTAATACCACACGCTGTTGCGTTACGTCTGGTGACAGTATTACTGTCATGTTGATGTACAATGACAGATCTGCTCTGATGCAGTATGTCAGATTCAACTATGAGCAGAGCAGCAGTGTCAAAACACAACCCATGGAAAGAAAATAACTTGCGATAAAGATGGCGATAAAGATCCTCTGCAATACAGCTTTATATAAATATGACATTATAACCAGGGGCAACGCTAGGGCTGAAGCACTGAATGTTTTTATCACCATGCCCTGTAAGAATCACTTAGGGGCTGTTCACATTGCAAGTTTACTATTTAAAATATAGCTTGGTGAAAGATCTCAAATAGAGAGTGATGCGGTCACTGCGGACTCCTTTTCCAGGCACATCAGCGCCACAGAGAGATAAAAATATTAAAACTTTTCAAAATACTGCAGGTGCACAAGCGTTTAGGAAAAAAAAGAAAGTGATGCGAATCACGATGTGAAATGTGAACGGCCCATACAGATGTGTTTTGATGCACATATAGATATCTGGGCTAAGCCCCGTATATCTACTCACCCTTTTTATTTTATTGTTTTTATTTACTTATTTTGCCCTCTTGTTGTGTATAAAATGAGGAAATGGTTTTGTTTGAGTACAACCACATGTCAGAGCAAAAACTGTATGTTTTCTTAAGAGATTTAGTAGATTTAGTAAATGTAAATTATATTTACTAATAAAATGTAATGTTTCTTAACATAAAATTAACTAATCATATTTACTTATAACTTCTAATTAATTATATGAAGAGAAATCAAGTTAACTTAATTCTCGTACTTTTTTACGTACTAATTTACGTACTTTTGTGTGAAATAATTAAGTTAGATTTACTCACAATTTAAAATTAATTTTACTAAATAAACTGCTTTCCTGTATCTCAGATCACCAAGGTCATGGGTTCAATCCCACTGATGTCAAATACAAATTGTATAATGTATAATGCAATGTAAGTCACTTTGGATAAAAGTATCTGCCAAATGCATAAATGTAAATTAAACTGTGTAGATTTTACTTAGTTGCAGCTGTCAATTACCTTAATACAACTGTGTGCAAAATCTTTGTTGTAAAAAAAAACCTACCCAAAAACTGCATCCAGATTTCTTATTATTTCTTAGTATTAAATCTCTGTTTTAAAAAAGATAGTATGTGCAAGGACAAAAATGTACACACCCTATACTCTTAGTAGTCACCACAAATCAGCATCCTTCAACATAGCCGCTTTAGCAGTCCCCAAGCAACACTGACAAATCTTACAAATAAAACGAATCAGACAAGCCGGAGCTTTTGCATATGCTGATTTAAATAGCCCTTAAGTCAGCAACCTGTCTGTCCCAGTGGTCCTCTGCTGTGGGATTCAGGTTAGGTGGCCATGAAAGACAGCAAAGTCCTTTTTTTGGCCAACACAGCACATCCAGGCTGGTTAAGTGGAAGTTGCTTGATGGATGAGTAAACAAGAACGAATATAAATCATAAAAAAAGACACAATTAATATTTATTAAAAAAAATCTTAATTGTAAAATTTAACTCCAACTTAAATAACTAATTCCACAACGTTGAACTTATATTCTTCACATTCTGTACAATATTTATGTATATTTATAATCTCTAAATCAATCTGCTGTTATAATGTATAATGCTACTTAAAAAATGCTTAGAAATAAATGCAGTTTTTTTCTTTAAAAAAAATGTTCCTGCCATTTATTTTGTGTCATTCAAGTACATTAAAAACGATTTCAAAAGTAAGAGGAGACTTAACAGTTTTAGTTTATGAGTATACAATACAAACGTTCAGTGTGATTGTCTCAGGAGCCAGACAGACAGATCTCCCTCACAATATAATGAGATTTGCTGTGCTCATTAAAATTATTTTCTATAGAGAGTGTAGTGGGTTAAAGCTCCTCTCTGACAAACTAAATCAGACTAACAGTTTTATTGCTTGCCTCAGCAGTCCCAAAATGTCTGTTTGGAGAAAAAATGACACGCCAAAGCCCCAAAGAAAGCTCACCTAGTTTAATCTCTCTCTCGCTCTCTCTCTCTCTGAAACAAAGATGTTCTACTCCTCTTTTTAGGTATCACCCTTTATCTGAAACCACTTCTTCATTTTTTATTGAGCTCATTTATGTGTTCTCTGGACTCCCATTCTTCTTCTATGAGTTTCAGTATTGAATATTTGGCATGTTTCTTAGGCTAGTTCAATATCTCAGGAAGCTATTTCGCATTAAGCCCCCTCCTTTGCAAATAAGTTGAAGAAGGTACAAATGAAGATGCTAGTGTGTAGACTGGGGTATGCTGCATTTGCGTTGGGTCCTCCTTTGAGAGTTCCTGAACAGATTGAAGTCTGGAAAATGAATTCTGGCTCCAGATGTTCTAGTCTGGTTCCTCTGAAGGTGACAAAGAGTATGTGTCAGTAAAAAACACTGAAGATCCTACACTTCACTACAGAATGAAAATGTCTACAACCATAAGACCTTTCTTCATTTTCAGAACATAAATTAAGATAGTTGTGATGAGATTCGAGTGCTGATCCCCCATAGACAGCAACACAATGTATACAATACACTGAAGTAGCTCAATCTTAATTTGTGAATCCTTTCTTATGGAATAAAACAAAAATAACAACTTCATTCAATAATTTCCTCTCTTTTGCATCAGTTTTCAAAGCACGACTGCACTACAACAAGGATACAGCAATTTGTGCGTGTCCATATCAATGACACTCTCATCTATTTCCGGAGCTTGTCTGTCAATTCCATCATTTAGAGATTCAGTTCTTCGGCTACACCATCAACCAGCAAGGCAAAACTCTGCTTCATTAAAAGAAGGAAAAAACAAAAACAACAAAAGGAAAAGGAAAATAAAGTCCAAAATTGCTGTTAGAAACAGCTAAATTCTGACAGTAATATACTGTTTTCTGTTAAAACAATAATGTACTGTAGAAAGCAATGCATTCTGGGCAATAGTTTGCATAATAAGCAACTACTGTTAATTTACAAGCCGTTTTCAACAGTATTTACTGCAGTATTTATGTTTTACGGGGTTTTACTGTTTTACGCAATGCATTGTGGGCTTTGTTTTTGAAGAAGCACATTGGCGCTGATTTTGGAATATATGTGGAAATTTGTAATGACTGGAATATATGTGGAAAACAGAAAAAAACTATTTTAAGTGGAGAAGAGAGGGATTTGAAACTGACTGCAGTGTGAAGTTTTAAAACTGGACCGATGACTGTGGTGAGCAGTGCCTGACCCAAACTTGTTTGTGTTTGTGGCACTTATGAAATTTCAAATCCCTTACGAAACTTTTGAAATGGACTGCATCAAGGAGTGGTTCTTTTAAAACTGGACTTTTTGGTCGGAGTGTTTTCTCACATCCAAATCACTCGTGAATGGTGATCATGGTGACTGATGAGCTGGAAATGAATGCCGAATTAGCACGTGTGAGTGGTATACAACAATTCAGTGTTTATTAAGGCTGATTTTAGGCTAGAATTTGTTCTTAAACATTATTGATACTTAAACAATTTCCTTTAACCGAGTTTGAGTTTGCATTCTTTTCCGCACTTTTACTCACATAGAAATGTTTACATTGCTTAAACTATTTTTGGATGATCTTGCTTATAAATAAATGTTCACATTATATTCCTAATTCTGTTGCCTTTGTTTTTACTGCAGTGATTTACTTTGTGATTTTATTTTCTAACCTATTATGGGGTTCCATTTTTGAATAGAGTGCATTGTAAATTGAAATATTACAGAAAAACTTAATAAATAGTTTGACAGTAAATGATTATAAAGTAATATCAGAGTATTTATAGAACTACAGTATATTGCTGGCATCCTTGCTTAAAATAAAAAATGACTAGAACATCCTGTTTGTCATTTTTACAGTAATAGGCTGTAAATCAATTTCACAGTATTCATTCCGTAAAATAACATTAGATTACTGGTGTCTCTGCTGCCAGCATTTTACCATAAAATAAAAAATACTGTAAAGTACTGTTTTTCGTATTTACAGTAAAAAGCTGTGAAGCAATTTAACAGTATTCATACTGCAAAATTACAGTAGATTACTGGCATCTGTGCTGTGCTTACCGTTATTTAACAGAGCAATTTTTTACAGGGCAGGACCCACACATGGGTAAAACAGCCACAAAGAACTGGTACAGGACACACAAACAAGGGTATTAAATAAGAGAGAAAAAAGGAGGGTAATAACATCAACAAAAATGTCAGCATCCAAACGCCACACTCTGACAAAATATGAATATAACACATAGAACAGGATTTAGGATTAGAGTCAGGATTGCAACCACAAAGCAAACAATGCCAACACAAAAGTGGAGGAATCCTGACACCATCGGCCAACATAAAACACAAAACACAGAAAAGTATATAAGACCAAGGAGCGTAAATTAGTTCACACCAAAGAGAAAGAAGACAGAACATGAATCTAGATGAAGGGTTTTCATTAAAGTTCAAAAAGGTCCAGTTTCTATAATTACTTCTACCATGTTTTATTAACAAATAAATATTTCCTCAAATAAAACATATTGCATATGTATATTATATAAAAATATCAGACATTTTTTCAGTCCATTGTTATTTTTGCATTCAGAAACCTATACATGGAGTTTTTAATGGTTGTGTACTGTTCTCTTTAAATGTTTTGCTTCGGAGCGTGTAATATAAATAAACAGCAAGCCAAACTCTGCTCAAGAGCCAGGATAAGAGTGCCTTGCTCCTTTAATGATGTAATGTATTGTTTACATAAGCAAGCTCAATATTTGAACGGAGTAAAACCAATTTACCAACATTTGCTACTTACAGAACCATGTCATAATAAAAGTCTGCAGAATTTACATAATATCAACAGAAAAATGTAATGTAGTCAAAATCACATGTTTATACAAATAAAATATACACAAATGCAATTATGAACTATAACTTAAACACAGCCTCTTAACAAAGGCAGAACAGGTGGTTTGAGTGAGTTTTTGTCACAGGACGGGTTCAGGCAGAAGAGCACGTCACAGGATTTCTTCTCAAAACAGGGTTTATTCCATAGGTACGTAATCAAAACGGGTAACATCCAAACGAACAGCTTAACTTGACGGAGGCAACAGGCAGAGGAGTAGGTGGACCAAGGTGGAGCCGACGGAGGGAGGAGCCATCGAGGCAGAGCGGCCGATGACTCCTGGGTGGGGGCTGGGTGGGACAGACATGTAGCTCCAGGCAAACAGGCAGTTCAGGGCAGACAGGTAGCACCAGGCAAACAGGCAGTTCAGGGCAGGCATGTAGCTCCAGGCAAACAGGCAGTTCAGAGCAGACAGGTAATTCAGGGCTAACAGGCAGTTCCGGGTCTGTAGGCTTGGGAGGCTCGTAAGCCGGAGGAGGCCGCTCTGGAGGCGACTCGGGGTCCGGAGGCTTGTAATTCGGAGGAGGCCACTCTGGAGGCGGCTCGGGGTCTGGAGGCTCCTTGGAATGGCTTGGAGGCTCGGAAGCGGGCTCTGGAGGCTCGGGAACAAAATCCAGGGGCATCCACTCTGGAATGGAGTCTAGGGACACTAACTCCGAAACGGAATCTAGGGGCACCAGCTCTAGAACAGAGACTAGGGGAACAAACTCGGGAACGGAATCCAAGGGCATCCACTCTGGAACGGGGTCTATGGGCACAAACTCCGGAACGGAATCCAGGGGCATCCACTCTGGAACAGGATTCAGGGTAGGTTGGAGGCCGTACAGGGGAACTGCAGGAGGATGCCTTCCTGAAGGGAGCGCGCTGGCTCGGGTGACTGGAGGCATTTGTCCTTCCATATCTTTTGGCTGGTGGCCCCACTGGCCTTCCATATTTTTCCGGGGTGCCAACCCGGAAGTGCGCCTTGCGCCGTGCTCCGCAATGGCAAGGTTTTGCGGAGGGCTGAGGCATGGGTGAGAGAAGACGACCCCCCCCCCCCATCTGATCAGTGTTGGATAACCATCCCCGCACCTCTACCAGTCTACCCGAAACGGTAACAAGAGCCCGCAGCTTGGAGGACCCGATTAATAAAGTCCACCAGTCGGGACTCAACCACGTCGGGGAGCAAAGGGAGGGCGAGCAGATCATCATCCAACCCAATCAGAAACACTCGGTTAAGGGTGAGATCGTCCCAACTCACCCACTCACATGCCTCGAAAAACTCCTCCGCATAACACTCCAGAGTCCTCCCATCCTGCCAAATCGATAGCAGGGAGAACTCTGGAGGCGAGTTGGTGATGAAATCCCATGGTGTGGTCATTGTGGTAGGTCCAGTGTTCTGTCACGGGACGGGTTGAGGCAGAAGAGCACACCACAGGATTTCTTGTCAAAACAGGGTTGGGTTTGGTTTAGTTTAGTCTATCTATCTATCTATCTATCTATCTATCTATCTATCTATCTATCTATCTATCTATCTATCTATCTATCTATCTATCTATCTATCTATCTATCTATCTATCTATCTATCTATCTATCTGAACAGCTTAACAACAGGCACGAAATACAACAACACTGGACACCAGACAAGGCACAAGACTGAACTTAAATACAGGAACAAACACAGAACAGGTGTGAGTCCAATCAGGGTGAAACAAGGGACAGGTGCAGAAACAATCATGATGGCTGAGGGGGTGCAAGGCATTCTGGGGAGTGTAGTCCAGTGACGGGAACGGGTGGCAGACAGAAGTGTTACAGTTTTATTCAATTCAGTTTCATTTTATGTATATAGCCCTGTTTACATAAGCAGCTTTACATAAATTATAAGTAAAAGCATATAATAAAAATACAAAAATAACAATAATATATAAATAAAACAAGACATTATATGTAATTAAAAACATGGTATTATTACAAGTAAGGAACCAAGAAACCAAAAATCCACTAAAATTATATATATATACTGTATGTATAAAAGTGGAGAACAAACCCTAGAATAGACCGGGCTAAACCGAGAGGGCTAGTTCTCCTCTGGCATGTTAACGTAAAGCTGCTGCAACTACAGAGAGGAATAATACTGCTTTTAAGCTGTGATGTACTACGGAAGTAAGTAGCTGGAATGCTAATTCCCGGATTGGGAGACGCATGTGGAGTCACCAGAGACTCGCAGTGCAAAGAAAAGCACAGGGATCAACAAATCTAAATACAAAGAGTCACATTTAAATCTAAACACGCTTAAAGTGCGCATCTAATAGAGAATGAAAAGCAATGAAAACCTACAGCACAGACCCCATGAACACCAGTTTATAACATCAGTCATATGCATGTACTCTCAGTGTTTGTGCATATATCCATACTTAATTGTTATACATATCGTCTGTCTTCGTTCTACATATGACATAGCTAGAAGATAAATAAATAATATCTGATTATCAGAACGTAATCTGTTATCTTTAGTGCATTTTCATAACTTGCCTACATTTTAATATGGTGAGCATTTGTAATATGAATTGTAATACATAAATAAAGCAATTAAATCAAATCAAATCACTCTAAGAAATCTAAATGAGGTATAAGATATATATTTAAAATGGGAGATTGTTACGTGAAATAAAATGACTAATTCCATGAAATAGATTTTTGGTCATTCCGCCCACCCCTAGCTTTTGTTAATATGACTCATAATATACAGTCTCCTCAAGGGTATGATAAAGTATTTTCCATTGTCTAGTCTTTAATAAGCAAACAAAGATCGCAATAAATTGTAATATCGACTCGCAATAGTTATATAATCACAATACTCAGTAATCGCAATATATATTGAATCGGCAAATAACTGTATTGTTACACTCCTATAACTTATGGGGATAGGAAAAGGATATTCAAGTTTTTCTCAAATTATTCTCAGAAGTTCTAGTTGTTCGTAGGTCATTGCTGTAGTTATCAGGTCATCAGGTGGCAGAAGAACGAGTATCTCCCTTAACTGGGATGAGCATCAGGCTAGAACCAGAGCTGGGACTGACAGCCGAGGAATGCTCTCATCATTCCAGAACTGGTGAAATAAATAAATGTTATCACATGTTAACTTGTCACAAAACTGGTGTAGTTAATTCATCTGGTTTAAGGTCTACAGTACACTGTATGCCTGATGAAAAAATAATATTAATTAGCCATATTTTCATTTTTTTGCAGTGTATCAATAAAAAAAATCATCATCGTACACCTGCAGTTAATAGACAGGTAGCATAAATACACGTTTGTCTAAAGGAATGTGGTGTTTTGGACATGTTTGTGCCGGACTTCTCTGTGCCTGTTGCCCTTACATTAGATATATGACAGTGCCCATTATGAAGACAATTCAATTGACATTTGCTGTAAACCATGAGACGTGTTTATCAATATACCACTCCTGTCTCACACATTGTAGTGCAAGGCACATACATTATTGATGTTTAGAGGGATCGTTTTCATCGGATGGCTCTTTAGCCTGAAACAGACGGATGACATCTTCTTTCACAGGGTCACAGTTCAAGACTTTTTTATGTCAATATGCCATAAGGACAATCTTAAATAGCATATAAAAATGCAGATAATCTAAGATCTGAAGGCCTGCACAAAGAACACCATTTGGATCTTTATGTTTTCACCTACTTTACATTTAAAGGGCCTCTATCCCAGGTGTCTCTGGTATCCCCATAATGTGTCTGTAAAGTTTCAGCTGAAAATACATCACAGATCTTTTATTATACTGAGCTCTGTCTGTCCATTTTTGCATGTGAGGAAAAAACGTGCTGTTTTGGGGTGCGTCACTTTAAATGCAAATGAGCTGCTGGTCTCCGCCCCATTTCCAACAGGAAGCGCCGGGCTGAGAGCATGCGCTTCAGTAACAACAAAGCTGAAGAGAATGATCACGTAAAGCGAATGAGAAACACTTTCTCATTTCAATAAACCAAACACATTGCTTTATCAGTGAAGTTCACAGGATAAACGCGTCATATAAAAACTGAAAACACGAACTCTGTCAGTAAAAGCACGCGCGCGAGGTCTGCCCGCGAATGCAGTCAAAGCACACGCGCGATCTCTATCAGCGCGATCTCTCACACATTATTGTAGCTCACTGCTAGTCCAGTATAAAAACAATGGCGGACAGTGTACAGCTGAATGAGGGCGGAGACAGCAGCAGTCCATCAGTAGTCATGGGCGGGGTTTAATGAGTGTGACGTCACATTGTTCAGAGAACGCAATCGGCTCGTTCAAGAGGACTGATGAGGTTTATTGCGGATTATAGAAAAGTGAATGGGTGGACCTTTTACATTCTAGGGTGTTTCTGTGCAAACACTCCTGACACACAGTTAGCCTATGTTTAAAAACATTTAAAAGTGCATTTTTTTCAGGATAGGGGCCCTTTAACATTTATAACTTAGTGGATTCATAAAGTCCTCCTCTGTGTCTTTTTCCATTAGTTCTATTCTCCATGATCACCTTGGTAGTGTGCTGCTCCTCTGGGCACATAATTACAGATGATTTCATTGGGGATGTACTTGCGTGACATAACAAGATGAATGTATCACATATTTGCTTCATTTATTTGCCAATATTCCAAGGGCACCTTTCAGAGTTTCCAGGTCTGATGTTTTTTCTCTTTAATAAAAGCTCTCGGCATTGTGGTTTTGATGTATTATTTTGTTTACAGCAGGAAGGCATCTCTTACATTTAAACAGGAAGGGGTGAGGAAAGACAGTTTAAAAAATCTACCTCTGAAATTAAGATTAATGGTCACAGAGATTTGAGAGAGAACACTAGCAGAACGTTACGGAAGAGACTATAATGTTAACACAATATCTGATTCACAGCTTTCCAGATAGGAATCTGAAATGCCTTATGATACTAGCAATTTTAACAGGTACATTTATTTTGAAAGTATTTGCAAAGATCATTATTGTGCACGCTACTATGGGGGTGGTGTACAATCAGAAGCCCACCCTAAAAAAGCTGGGTAAAGCTTAACTGTTGGGCTGAACTGACTGCCTTAAACTCATTATTTTAATGCGGTACTTCACTAACTCACCGAGACAGCAATTTAAAGAGATCTAAGGCTTAGATCCAGTTTTGTCATCTGGTCATGACCCAAAATTTGCACTCCACACTTAGTTAAGAATATAGGAAGTACTTAAAAGCTGCTGTCTGTAAATTAGGATTTGATGGATGAACTTGCGCCTTGATTGGACTCATCCACTGAATAACATTATGTCAATTGTGATAAGATCCTCCAGCCGTTCCTCCAGTGTTTGATATTTACTTTAATCTCTGTCACTAAGGCTACTGTCATTATTGCAGTAACAGAAGTGACACTTTAGTTATTTTATTCATACAGACAGTTGGCTAATTTCAAACAGTCCTTTTGTCCCTTGAGACAGGAATGTATGTTACCTGACTCGCAAATGAATGTCTGTTTCCAAACATTTGTCACTTACTGAATGTTTTGGCATATAAATATGAATTTACACCTTGTCTGTAAATGCACATATTTGAGACTGAACTTTGTGCAGCATGGTACAAAAAAATTATAAAGTGAATAAAGTAACCAAAATCACTTGTCATTCTCTGCATTGAAAGCCAGTGTATGCGTCAGGAGGATGGAGAAAGAGTGTGCAGGACAACAGTTGACTTTTTACTGTTTAAATGGTAATATGCTTTTTTGCATTCCTTCTTTACATGCGGTAAATAAAGTAATTGTATTGGTAGTTAATTGGTAATGGATGTGCTGTATTCCCGTTTGTAAAAAAATTATCTAGTTTTGAGGCGAGAAATTGTGTAGAAAATGGCACAGCATTGTTATGTGATGCTTTAGAAAAAATGTCCATTAATTTTACTATTTGTGGCTTGTGTTTTGAAAATATGGTCTCCTGGATTTCTGATTTTGCCTAAACACATTTACATTTACGCATTTGGCAGACGCTTTTATTGAAAATGACTTACATTGCATTATACATTATACACATTTATTTTGTGCATTGTGACATGATTCTGGCTTATTTGTTTTTGTTATTTTTATTTATTATAAAGGTATATTCTGTTAATTCTGTAAATTCATGTTTGAGTGTTTTTCTGTGCATCAATGATGCACGCATGCACATACACACATGCGTGCGATTCGACTATCAGTCGACTATAGGCAAGACAATTCTGATTCGACTATGTAAATCCTTAGTCGATGACACCCCTAGTAACAACCAGTAAAAATTAAGACAATAACAATGTTAGAACAATAAATATGAAAATATGCAAGATCCCTCAGTTCTCATCTAAAATGTATGCAAACTAAATGAAAACACATAAACACTGTTATTATAACTATTTACAATTTGCTGCAATGGTTATTATTTTTCACAGATAAAGTATATTCTCATCCTTTGACTGGCCAAAGGATACCATCGATTAATATTATTATTATTATTCTTTTTTTGAGGATAAGAAGTGACAGTGGAGGAGAGGGGGCAACAGAACAAGGACTACCAAACCCCCGGGGACTCGAATTTAGGTCACCCGATGCATCTAAACACTGTATTCTTGATCTCTATTTTTTGTATATCAATAGTAAGTGTATACGCATGATACTATGTCATGGTAGTAATGCTTTCTTTCAAATAGAATTTGAGCCACTCTCAAATAACTGTAAACTAGGCAATTTGAAAGTCACACTTGTAAATAAATATAGTTGTCAATCCCAGTCAATGAATGTGTGAAGTGTGTGCCTTAGTTTCAAAACTGTGCTTGTGATAATGTCAATGTTTATTTTGTAGCTGCCAGTGTAAACCCGCCATGAAAGCAGTATCAGTGACCTTGAAATCTAAATTTAATTGTATCTTTTTCTGTTGCATTCACCTGGAATTTGTAATCCCTTCCTGTTGTTCAAACGTGACACTCACCGATCATGGGGTGCTTCATGGTTGTCTATAGGATGATGGACATTTTCTTTTCCAGGCTGGAAAGAATGTATTAACAATTCACTTTTACCCATAGCGGAACAGCAGTGTAAGGAGAACACTGTCACATCCAGTGATAACTGAGGGAGATAGGCAACCGTGTGACATTCAGATCATAATGGCTGAAGAACATCATAATGCTGTCCGAATCCTTGTCACAGAGTTGTGCCTGTCCAACATTGCTGCCACTCACACTGTCACAGACAAAATATGTGTCATGATGGGGACATGGACAGAACCCAGACGCAGGCAGCAATGCAGGGGTAACAAAAAGGACTTTTATTTTACAAAAAAACTGAAACAAAAGCCCACAATGGGGAAAACAGACCCAAAGACACGAACTCAAAAACAAGAAAGACTATGAAAACAAAGACTTCCCACGTGGGGGCAAAACTGAAACAAAGAGGACGGACTAGACAGAGACAATAACGAAGACTTGACTTGACTCGACTTGACACACTGCACTCACAAAATTCACGAACTTAACAAAACGAACCAGCACAGGACAATGAACACGAGGGCTTTAAATAGGGTAACAAACAAGGGATAATTACACAGGGTACAGGTGTGAATCATCAGAAACATTAACAGGGAAAATTACCGGAGAACAAGGGGGCGTGGCTTAGACGCGCGACATGAAAACACGCGGCAAAAGGCGGAAGCGCCCGAGCCACGTGTCTCCCCACAGAACGTAAACACAAAGACAAGATACTGACGCAATCCTGCCCACTAGATCATGAAAACAAGACATAAACGGGAAGGGCAGGATCGCGGAAGTATCCGGGGGGCGTGGTCATGACGCAAGACCGGAGAGCGCGCGACACGGGCGCACCACGCCCAGGCCACGCGCTTCCACGAGTAACAAACACAGAGAGATGGCACTGTCATGGCCCCGCCCACAAGGCTCTAGGAATTTACAAGACATGAAGGGCAGAACCATGACAGTACCCCCCCCCTTAAGGGACGCCACCTGGCGGCCTCAAGGGGGACACGACTGGGGGAACATCGACCGACACCGAGACAGACACCAAAAACATAACACAGAACAAATAAGGGGCAACACATGAAAAACAATAACAGGGTTGGGGTTAGACAATAAAAATAACATCAAGTGTACAGGAGGTGGGGGAACAAAAAGTCCAGGCAGTGGGGGACAGGGCACAGACGACACAAAAGGGACAGTCTTTGGGGGGAGAGTCTTAGGGGCTCTCGAAACCCGTGTCCGGGGAGTCTGAGGGGGTTTGGCAGGTTGGCCTCCCCTTCCAGGGGATGCCAGCCGAAAGGCCGGCGCGAAGACTTGGGAGCCCGGCTGGGAGGCCGGAGCGGAGACCTGGGGGCCCGGCTGGGAGGCCGGAGCGGAGACCTGGGGGCCCGGCTGGGAGGCCGGAGCGGAGACCTGGGGGCCCGGCTGGGAGGCCGGAGCGGAGACCTGGGGGCCCGGCTGGGAGGCCGGAGCGGAGACCTGGGGGCCCGGCTGGGAGGCCGGAGCGGAGACCTGGGGGCCCGGCTGGGAGGCCGGAGCGGAGACCTGGGGGCCCGGCTGGGAGGCCGGAGCGGAGACCTGGGGGCCCGGCTGGGAGGCCGGCGCGGAGACCTGGGGGCCCGGCTGGGAGGCCGGCGCGGAGACCTGGTTGGCCGGCTGGGCCGGCGCGGAGACCTGGTTGGCCGGCGCGGAGACCTGGTTGGCCGGCGCGGAGACCTGGTTGGCCGGCTGGGCCGGCGCGGAGACCTGGTTGGCCGGCTGGGCCGGCGCGGAGACCTGGTTGGCCGGCTGGGCCGGCGCGGAGACCTGGTTGGCCGGCTGGGCCGGCGCGGAGACCTGGTTGGCCGGCTGGGCCGGCGCGGAGACCTGGTTGGCCGGCTGGGCCGGCGCGGAGACCTGGTTGGCCGGCTGGGCCGGAGCCTGCTTTCGCCGCTTCTTCTTCCTGGACCGAGCGGTCGGAAGAGCGGCTTGCAGGGATGGTCCGGGGATTGCCGTGTGTGCCTCGGTGGCGGAGGAGTCGGACGGGGAGTCCCACGAAGGGCGCCTCCCATGCTTCCCCCGCAAGGAGGCAGATCCTGGCTGGGTACCGGGAGCAGAGGTGGGGGTGGCAGAATCTCCCATGGCTGCCACAGCCACGACGCAGTTCTCCGGGATGGTAGGAAGAGGGGGTGGAGCCAAGGGCCAGGCTGGTGCCTCGGGGTCGCCCCGGAAGTAGGCGAACCGGACCTGCTCGGCAAAGCTCCGGGAACGCAGCAGCCGCATCTCGGAGGGGTCAAGGGGCTCATCCACACATGTGTTAAATACCACCTTGAGCTCCGCCTCCGAGAATTCGGTGGTGTCAGCGACTGCTGCGAACTCCTCGGCAAAGTCGAACAGGTCGGTGCCCCTCTGTCGCATCCCGAAGAGCACATACGCCTCTCGACTCCGCTGCTCAGCCTCTGAGAAGTGCGCTGCCCGCTGGGTTCTTCTATGGCTGGTTCGTTCTGTCAAGTTCGTGAATTTTGTGAGTGCAGTGTGTCAAGTCGAGTCAAGTCAAGTCTTCGTTATTGTCTCTGTCTAGTCCGTCCTCTTTGTTTCAGTTTTGCCCCCACGTGGGAAGTCTTTGTTTTCATAGTCTTTCTTGTTTTTGAGTTCGTGTCTTTGGGTCTGTTTTCCCCATTGTGGGCTTTTGTTTCAGTTTTTTTTGTAAAATAAAAGTCCTTTTTGTTACCCCTGCATTGCTGCCTGCGTCTGGGTTCTGTCCATGTCCCCATCATGACAATATGTCCTTCCGTCATGCTTTTGAACAAGATGTCTGTATCCTTTGTGTCATCAGTTGTATTCTTTCTGTGAATGCATTTAAAGTGTTTTAGAAAATACATATTTTACAATGTTTGACAAATATAACAGTGTATAGTATACACACTTAAATTAAATCAAGGTTGGACTAACAACACTGAACACAAAGTATGCCCACCCCACTCCTGTAATCCAAGAAAGAAAGGGTATG
The DNA here is from genome assembly GCA_026939265.1 of Oreonectes daqikongensis. Classification (NCBI taxonomy): domain Eukaryota; kingdom Metazoa; phylum Chordata; class Actinopteri; order Cypriniformes; family Nemacheilidae; genus Oreonectes; species Oreonectes daqikongensis. The sequence goes on along the minus strand of JAOTQM010000033.1, from coordinate 4,080,628 downwards.
TTGTTATATAGCCCATATATTTATTTATAAAATGCACAAATGTCATTTATTAGTGTTGCATGGTCCATTAAGTTTCAGTATCATTTGGCATTTCAATTATATTCTGTTTTGACAGTATTGATTTGGTTTTTCAATTATTTATTTTTGTTTGTTTGTTTCCAGCAGGGTTATTCCCAGAAGTCAAAGATAAGTAGTAATGAGAGGGTCTAAATAAAATCACAACAGAACAGTGACACACACACTCATCATGGCAAAAACACGCACAATCTCACCAACCATTATATACAGGAACGTTTTTTTTATGTGAAGTCTTTCAAATAAAGTAATTTGTGCTTAAGTATACGGAAATGACACAGAAGAAGGGATTTTTTGTCTAGTAACATTGATTATATTTTGTTGCTCTTCGTTTTTTTTTTTACTAAGAAAAGTTACGTTAGTAAAGATGTGAATTGTCAAATACATTTCAAGTTTTATATTTTTTATTGGTGACAGGGCACACGTGAACTCTCTCCTTGCCTTTACGTCACCTGACTATCCTGTGACAATGATGACAAATGTATAATTAAATGAGATTCAAAAGCAAGCATTTCCATGTTGCTTAGATGACCAGATATTAGATAAAAGTCAATAGTGTATAAGCAAATGTGGACAAATTCAGTCCTATGTTTATGACATTCTTAGACATTTTCATCAGATGCACATACACGGCTTAAAGTTAACTTCCAGTCTGTGTTTGTTCATTAGTCTGTCTAGTGGCTAATAATATAAATATTTATTTAATTTAATTTATATTAATATTTTATTGTATAATAATTGTATTAAATAAATAATTTGTTCAATTTTATTTTAAATTAATTTTATTAAATAAACAATTTGTTGAATGGGTCATGTAACTTTGTCTCATTTAAATTTAGTCATTCAAGTTTAGTTAGTAATGGTTCTACTGGTAACCCAAAATAATACTGGCTAGACATACTTTTAACTTGCTAACTAATGTTATTTACTTGTTATTTCTTTTGCTTGTTATCAGTAACAATCTGCAGGAACTCTATTCTTTGCGGATGTGTAACCGGAAGTTACGTTTGAGCCACAAAAGCGTGCATGGAACTTTCCGAAACCTATAAGAATGCTGGAGGAGTGTATCGAGCACAGAAATACTGCATCATATGTCCAACTCTGGGTTTTTTTACAAGTTGCATGTTAAGCATGAGAAGAAACCCTAACCTTAAGCATGTTTAACCTTGTAAATAAGTTACAATACATGAAACACTGCTGCACCCCCTTTTTAAGTAAACCTTTGCGACAGCCATGTTGTAGCAATAGGTGTCTTGTTCAATTAATTCCTAATAGAAGCTTCAAGTGGTAAACACAATAACCTAAGAGGAAAGCTGTGCTACATATTTTGTTTACTACTTTATTTATCCAGTCCATCAACTTCATTAAAAAGATGCCATTAAACTAACTTTTGGAGCAATAAATAAATAAACTGCATTCATGTCATTTGGAGCAGTTCATTGTAAGCTGAAGTTATCTTCTACAAAGATCTTATAAACAAAGACATCGATAGACATAAAGAGAGAAATCATTGGCCCCTTTAATACAATCTGTAGTGTGGGGTACTTATAATAAACACAATTTACTTTAATTTTCAGCAGTCCTTGTGAATGTTTCTCCCTCAACAGGACATTTATAGCCTGGTTGGAGTGTAACAACATTGCTAAAAACAGAGGCTCACTCATTGTTCACTCATAGTGAGGTGACTTAAAGGGATAGTTCACCCAAAAACAACAATTCTGTCATAATTCCCTTTCCCTTTTGTCTTGTCAAACCTGTATGACTTTCTTACTTCTGAAGAACACAAAATAAGATATTTTGAAGGATGTTGGTAGCAGAAAACTTTTGGTTGACTTCTATGGATAAAAAACAATGCAATTCAATGGGTTCATTTACCAATTTTCGAAATATCTTCTTTTGTGTTCTGCAGATGAAAGAAAGCCATAGAGGTTTGGCATGACATGGTGATGTCAGAATTGTTGTTTTTGGGTGAACTACTCCTTTATTCGATAGTGAACTGGGAAGAGAAGACAGTACACATAAATTGAATGGTCAAATATTGAGGTGACAGATATTAAAATAAGAAGAATGGTATTGTTAAATTTGATATATTGTTTATATTAACAATGTGGCCATCCCTTTGTAATGTGCTGAAGTCACGGAGTCAGACAAAGGGAGGTTCAAGAACACAGTATATATTTATTTAAACACCTTTGATACATTCAAGACAAGAAGAGGGAACAGAGGAAACACAGAGTATATATGGAGTCCGGGTGATGACGGTGATAACTGACAGGTGCGGGAGTGTGGAGGATGCTGGGAAATGGAGTCCTTGGGGAAAACGAGGGAGAGGCAGGCAAGGGAACACAGGAGGCAGACAGGGATGGAGAGGACCGTAACACCCTTATGCAAAGTAAATATATTTTGCTATACAACACAGTATGTAAACTGTCAATATACTGTATAATTGAATAATTGAAAAAATATTATTAATAATGTAATACAATGTAATATATTGTAAGGAATTGTCAATTTTCTTATATTGAAATATAAACACTTAGTAACAGTATATGGAAATATACATTGCATTGCATTTTTCAGTATATCACCATTTTTTTCATAAAGGGATTTTTCAAGCAATTTCCAAAAACTTCAAAGTAGCTTGCAAAAAGTGGTTGCAGTTAGTGGACTTTTGGTACACACAATGTGAACAGCCATAAAACTGTTCTTTACGCCTTGTGCTAACTGTTAGTGAGCATACAAACTGTCTTTTGTATGCTTATCTGAGTTTCCATGCTAACAAGCAACGAGCAAAAGCGCATGCTGTTCATCATTTGAAATACTTTGCCTGGCCAAAGAAATGCTGGTTGGATTTACATAGGTAAATACCTAAAGTTTATAATTGCAACTATTCGTTAAAGGCTTCAGAGACACATTGAAGCACGCAGTTTGATGTTTTGACTCAATTTCAATTGAAACAGTTGGAAAATGTAAGACATGTTGAGTAGCCCCTCTTATTTTTTTAATAACCAGTAGTGTCACAGCAAGCTTGTCACAGCCACAGCAAAAAACAAACAAACTAAAAAACTGTAATAGATTCCTAATTTAAATTTTAAAACTGTTAAAATAAAAAATAATGATGTGATAACAGTGATGTGTAATTTATGCTGGTGCATGGCACTGGTGTTTGTCTCCTTCCACTCATCAGTGTTGTTTATAATGTTGAGGCTATCAAACAGTTTGCAATATTTATTTCATAGCCCTTTAAAATACAACCGTCTGTGACTAATTTAAACGGGTCAGACCCAAGCATATGATCCACTATTGTGCTCTCTCTTGACCACAGCGTGCTGAACCAGCTTGTGATACTGACACAAAATCAGACTGTATTTTGTGCAATGGAAAGTATATTTGCATGGTCTGAATGGTATTTGATTTGACAGGAAATTTTATTAAAAACTGATGTCATCAAAATTCTGTTTTGAAGCACACTAGATTACAGATAACCTAAGCAAACATACTCATAATAAAAGCCACAAAACATCAGTTTGGATTTCAATATGTTTGATGCAAATTTTCATGATGGGTCAAACTCTAGAGATATTATTGTCTTTAGTTTGGACCAGGCATGTACTGTAATGATGTGCTTGAATTCTAATAACAATTCACACATGGCTTGGGGAAAAGGATATTTAATTTACGTGTACTAGTTTACAAATGTATGCATGCAGTTCTCTTTAGCCTTTGAGGTAGCATTGTCAAATTGTGCTCCATTTGACAGTGTGTGCCTGTTGTTTACATGTAAGTTGCAAGGCTGGTCATTGTTGTCTTCCGGCAGCAAAATGGGTCATATAACAGAGCTTGACATATCAAGAAACCATACGCAATGATCCAGCAGACCCAAAGACTCAGACTAAAATGAGATGCCAGGCGTAACCTTAGCAAAAGTTATCTTTTTTAAAAGAAAACGCACTAGTGTAACAGCACCTATAAATCTGACTTTCTTAAGCAAGGGGCAACCTCAAAGTGACTTAATTTTAACGTGACAAAGTTAAAATCTGTTAAAACAACTAAAAATTAAGATAGTTCTTATGGTTATTTCGTTTGGTTATTTATAATAAAAACACATCTTTATGTACCAAGCTAAGTATATTCTTGACTAAAAATTTAGATTGTTTGGTGGCCTTTAAATATTGTAGGCCTTGAAGTCAAAAAGGTTTAGAACCCCAGATTTAGACATTTACATGATAAAATGATTCAGAATATACTGTTTGTAGGGCTTGGTTATGTCCAGTTGATGAACTTAATACACTCCACGTAAAAAAAAAGAAACCTCACACTTACTGTGAAATGCTGGAAAATCAGAGCTGGGCTAGACAGAGGAATGCTGCTGACTGACAGTTATGTTAAAGCAATAAACTAGAAATAATGGCCAATGGCAGAATTGTAATCATTGAAAAAATGTGGGAGAGCTTATAAGATTGGACGTTCATCAAGAGACCATCACCACAGGGTTTTATCTCCACCTCAGCAGGTGAACAGTAGCGCACTGAATAGAGCTCATCTCACAGAACCATTCCACAGAGTGGAGGGCAGCACTTAAACTCCTCTTGAGCCAAACAGCCAAAGCATTCTACAACAGAAAACTGCAAAGGTCTTTATCATTACTGAAATAGAAATATCAGCAGGGTTAGAGGTGTTTCAATTTAAAGCAACAACCAACATCAATCTGTTGCTACTTTCTCAAAAAAAAAAAAAGCTTTGGAATTTTACCTGCAGGCACTTTAGTATCACACACATTTTTAAAAGGCACTTTAATTTTAATTTCCTATTTAATATGATACTTTTAAGTGAAGTGAAATATTCTTATTTTATTTCCTTTTTTCTAATTATCAGTCAATGAGATGTTAAATGATTGAATTTATTAAGGTTCTTAAATTATAAAGTTCTTAAATATAAATTTTCAGGATGTGGTCATGATAATGTATAATCCACGTGATTATCTGGCTCTTGCAAACAAGATAAACCCTTCAAAAATACACAGCAGAGGAAATGATGACTAACACCAAATCTTATTTTAGAAATTTAATGGTCATGACATTTTAATATATTTAGTTTTGGTTAGACTATATCTGCCTAGACTGCTTCTGCAGTTGCAGAGACAGTATGAAGACTTGCTACTGCTAAAACACATGCTGCTGCAAAAGTTTGGTACAATATCCTGTAAACAAATCAAGGTGAGGCTGGGGGTGGAGGCCGGTTATTGTTAGAGCTCTGAAAGTGCACTGGGTCACTGTACGCTTACAAGAAAAAAAAGCATGCATTATCATTGGCCACAAATTATCAAAAAAGCCTGTCAGATTGAGTCACCAGTCTGGCAAGACTAGAAACTGCAAGTTTACAACTAATCATCAATTTTCATGACTGAGCTAGACCATAAATCATCTGTAAAAAAATATTGTTATTCACACTTTACATTAAAAGGCATACACAGGTTTTTGAGGCAACGTGCCAGTTATTTCTTGGCAGGTGTCTGAAATGAAATGTCAAGTGTTATCTGTAAATGGAGAGCTGTAAGAAAAAGAAACAGATAATCAGACTAATATAGTGGAACAGGTGGACAGGCACAGAGAGCTTTTAACAGAAGGTAACGTGAGGTGGCACAGTAATTCGACTGAAACTAACAACTGGTACATGCTTTCCTATCATAGGAGAAAAAGAAAGCTTTTTTTAGCCAATGAAAAGATGGTTAATTAGTGGAAAAAGCTATTTTAAGGTGATAATTAAAATAAAATAAAGGATGAACCACAAAACAATGCCATTAAACGCGGGGTAAGTGATTTCTGAAAATTGTTGTTGTTATATGAAATCGACAACAAAACGCACCACTACGCAAAAGGAACCCGGCCCTTCCTGCATTGCTCCACCGTCAAACGTGTTGTGCGACACAGGCATGAAATGCTTAGTTTATCATAGCTTGGACCACACAAATAATAATGCAAATGAATAAAATATGTTAGATGACACAAGTAGCACACTGGTTCCAAATAAACAATGCTCATCAAAACTGCTCCGTTATACAGCTACATATCTTGGTTCTGACAAGCAGCAAGACCAATTTACTCAGGGGTGATTTTTCAATGATCTTTATTTCCAACGTATCTCCACTAAAAGCCTTTGCCATAGTACCGTGGGTCCTAATGCATCTTCGCTGGAAAGTATTTATAATTTTAATGCCGGTCCTAGCTCCTGCCTGACTTTTATCCTTCCGTTTTATACTTTAAATCCACCAACCCTTTACTTTAATGTCAGAAATAAGACATATCTCTTTCTACCATCTTTCTAATGCCCGCTTGCTCTCTTCCCTCCATCAACATAAGCCCCTTACTGCTGATTGTCTGACTGGAAGTTTATTTTGGTACCAGGTCCGACTCATTGTTATAAGGCGTTTTTAAAAAACGGTAACTCTGCCTTTAAGTGATTTACATACAAACAAAACAAACACAGCGAACATTTATTTCACACACTGATGACTATGTTCTTATTCTTATATAAGAGTCACTTTCCCTTCATTTAGAGGCTAGCCGAAAGCATTAAGCTTTCATAAGCCATAGATCAATGCAGAACATGTAGGCAATATTGAAAAGTGTCCATAATTCATGCCTCACACTGCTTATTCTGCAAAACACAGTTTCTGCATTCAGAAGGTGAATTCAGAAGCTGTAGTGTGTCCTTAGCCTGACTCTGTTTATCAAGCTTTTTATTGGCTTCACATTGCTCTGGGTCCACAGACTGCAGTGCCCTTTACATTAAAAGAGAAATGGTCTCATTGTGTGCAATTTTCTGCCATGATGCATCTGAGGATAAAAGTGTTCTTAGTAGACTGAAATGGTGTCTATCACAAATGTTTGTGTGTGTGAGGGGGTCCTGGTAAACCATACAGTGTGGGTACCAAATGTCCTTTTTAGGAAAATGAATAAATAAATAAGATTATAAAGTAAATGATGTTTACCTCAAAATTTAAAAGACGTTTTTGTGAGAGTTTAGGGGTAGAGTGAGGGTTAAGGGATAGAATATACAGTTTGTACAGTAAAATCATTATGTCTATGGTAAGACATGGAAATCCAAAATATGTGGGGGCGGGTAGTATTGCAGTTGTCAGTACAGTGGTTCATTACACATGCACAGTATGCACCAACCCTCAATGACAGCACACAATATACTTAACTAATGCCATCACAGGCTGAACTCAATTAACACACATGTATGCATGTGTTTAAACTGAGAAGCACAATCAAAGAAACACCAATCAGAATCTCAGGATAATATAAATAGGGACAAAGGTGATTGTGTGCTTTGAAAACATAAATCCCAACAATGATGAAAGTGCAGAAAGACGCGAGAGATGTAGACAAAAGAAAAAGTGTAAAAGGTCGAGGAAGAAGAACCCCTTAAGAACCTGAGAATATTTGTTGGTGAGACAGCAATTTTACAGTTGCATCTACAGTATTCGATTATTTAGACAAGAACTCTGAACCCTAACCTAACCCCTAACACAAGAACTTCAGCAGATAATGACAGCAAATAGTTACTGTGATATAGATAAGGTTATGAGACTTCCCAGAGTTGGGATGCTGATTGTATCATGGATTTTGCACTTTTCCAAACATTTCCAAGACCCTGAGAATCCTAAGACTCAATAGAACCCAACTACTTGAATTGCATGCACATTTAGACGTCCTGAAAAAATAAATAGAGAGAAAACTTTGACCTTCTATTGACAGTTTTTATGTGATTGGTCTGAATTGTCAGTTTATTGAAACATATCCTAAACACTTGTCTCCGCAGGAAACCTAGGCAAACCAAGCAACCCAAATGCCATTTTTCATGTACAAGGACATGAGAAAATAGAGGTGCTTCATTTGTTAGATAACTTCATACCTCTAATATAGCTCGAAGCACTAGCTGGATGTTTTGAAAGGAAAACCTCCATTTAGAAGGACAACCTTGAAACTCTGTCACTTTGTCTTAATGGCAAAGAACCAATATTAATAAAACCACACACACACACACACACACACACACACACACACACACACACACACACACACACACACACACACACACACACACACGCACTTTAACTTTTTAAAACCTCTTCTTACTTTAAAATCCTTCCTGCTCTTAAGGTAAAGCTAATTTTCAAAATGACATTAAAAACCCTCCCAGAAATCCTCTGCTCCACCTGAAGTAGCAACACTGGGCACTTGTGTAAATGTGGCAAAAAATATTTACTACGCTGCATATTAAGTGTTAGGCTCTGCTTCTCAACATGTATCTCAGCAGTTTAGGATGAGATTTATGTTGAAGGTAATGTACAGAGTGTGGAGAGATCAGTATTTCAGCCCTGACTTTATTCCAATGAGGTTTGAGCCACTCACGTTATATTTACAGCACTGTGCTGAGAAAAACGCACAGAATTCACAAACGGCTCCTTTCATATGGAGCTTGTTATGAGAGGGTCACTGACATTAGTCTGCCTTTGCAAGACAGACCTTCCATTATTGTTCTGATTTATGTGTTTTGATTTGTCCTTAAAGAAGTCCAAAAGAATTCAGGGTAACACCTTGTTTCAGCAGACACACTTAAAAGCCCTCTATAAATGTCTAAATTCCTATCATAGATATATAAATTTGCAGACCAATTCAATTTCTAACCTTTTTTTATTAACTATGTATTTTATTGAACAGTATTTATGTTTAGCATTTATGTACTGTATTACCATTGAGGAAAAATGAACTAAAAACATACCCAATTGAAGTTAGTACAGATAAAGTGCCATCCACATTATAAATCTTCATCTTTGGGAGCTGCTGTTTCTTTAAGCTGTGTTACCCCATCATCCCTTCCTGCCACAAGAAGGTTAGCTGTAGGTGAAATGTCTCCCATTAATTAAATTCCTCTCTGCATTACTGTGCACCAAATACTGTAACTGCTGCATATCTATTTACCAAACAGTTCTATTTTCTGTACCCTCTTGTAGGTCATATTTTAAAGGTGCTATTAATCTTCTTTTTAATTATGAGTATAATGTTGAAATATAAATTCAGATTAGATGAAAAGATTGATCATCTTTCCTCTGTGACCTGGCACAAGTGCTAGCCTGTATAATTAAAAGGAGAATATGAGGGAGTAGAATAGGAGGGGACAGCAAAACCGACATCTCTCTGTGTCTATCTCACCCACTCATTTTCTTTCTGTCTTTAAGGCAGCTGTCCTGCTTATTAATGTTGACAGCCCACATACAGTAGGTTGTGCTGTATACAGTTGGCCAATAGTGAACACTAAAACCCAATCTGAGTGATCATCATATACTAAATACTTAAAAAATTGACAGCATGATTCAAGCTTTGTTATAAAGTAAAGAGAAATGATGTGATTTATATTTTATAAAAGCTGCCAGAGTAACACCTGGCAAGAATAAGAATAAGTTGTCATTTCTCTTAACAGTGTGCTGGCACACTAATTTATTGATTTATTCTGACATAAATGCTGAGCAACTGCCCTGTCAAAGATTTTTTGTTCAATTTAATTGTTTTACAAAAGGTTTTTTAAAACCACAGTTTTAGTTCAAATACCATGATTAAGCTGTGGTTACTGTAACAATGGTTAATTTGCAGTTAAAGTAACCATTATTGCGTTAAAACTCGCATTCTGTGACACTACGTACTTGTAACGCCCTGTGGCTAGCGCCTCGGGTCGCCACCTGAGGGCGCGCCTGTTTGTTCAGTGTTTCTGCCTTGTTTTTGTCATGGACTTCATATCCCATCATGCCTTGTGTCTCGTCATTGTTAACCTGTTTCAGCTGTGCTTCATTTCCTGTTTGTCCCTTCATCTGTGTATGTATAGTCATGTGTTTCAGTTGTCTAGGGTTGGTTGATGTTTATGTTATGGTGTTCCTGCTTCTCGTCTTTGGTGTTACCTGTTGTATTTTGGATTACTCTTTGGATGATCATTAAAGGATTATATGCATTTGGATCCACTCTCCTGTATTCCCTGTCTGGCACATAACAGTACTGATTTAAATTTAGTAACTTCCTATCGACTGTTAAAACAGTACATTCTATATAGCATGTTTGAGAGTAGTTTGAATACATTCCAGACATAGGGATTTGTGTTTCTTAATATTATTGCTCTACTGGACAACATCATGTTTCTAATCACCTTAGTGTGCTCAGAAAAATGTAAATATTAATGGGAATATACTTGGGAGATATTTTACCCATAAGAATTTCTAGAGGTGCCAATAATTGTGGCTTGGGTGTGTTCGAGTAAAACATTTTTTTTCACAATGTGATATTCACCCTACTTTAAATTGATTTACCTAAATATAATGTTGGTATTTTGTAAAAAAAAAATTAATAAAAGATCAAAAAACGAGAAAAAACATTTTTTTTGAAAAAACGAGAAAACATTCTGATTTATTTTTACAGCCTTCATTGCTTATATTTACCAAGGGTGCCAATATTAGTGGAGTCACTGTAGTATGAAAGTAGCCGATTCCAGATGTCTTTCATACTTTCAGGGTATGATTTTGCTTAAGCTTTGTTTGTTGCTTCAACCCATGGTTGAGTAAATATAGATAAAGCAAACTGTTGGTTTAAATTAGCATAATAGGGATGTTTTCACACATAGTTTAAGAAAAAACAGTTCACTTAAAGTGAGAAGGTGAAATCTTTTGACCCTTTTGGCCTTTTGACCCTTTTGGTGTTCACAGTATAGTGAACTCGAAGAGTAAATCTTTCTTGTTCACACTACAACTTCATAAGAACTCAGACCCAGAATAAAGCACAAGGCTTTTCACCCGAAACTGTTTAGCTAAATCGTTTAATGCCATAATCTTTCCAGATATCAAGAAGAGATATTTCCTCCAGAGGTGGTCTGTGTATGGTTCGCTTTTGGGATCTTTTAGTTTGGTCATATACACTTTCCAAGAGCATTTGGAGGGCTCACTCATTGTAAAAAAAATTATTATATTTGACCCAACCAACAGTCCAGCATAGGTTAATTTATACCCAGCTTTTGTTTCTGAGCCTGTCCTGTCCTAAGCCTGCCCATTTGTGTGATCAGAATAAAGTGATCACACAGTTCTTATTATAAAGCTTAAAAAAAAAAAAAAATAACTTTCTACCTCTCTTTCCTTTTCTAATGTTCTCTATATACTTGCTTATACTATCTTGACGTTGTATCTGAAACTTTGTATTACTAGCACTTCTCATGAATATTGCTTACTTATCAATATAACTTAATCGCTTGCTGTTTTCCTTAATTGTAAATCGCTTTGGATAAAAGCGTCTGCCAAATGAATAAATGTAAATGTAAATGTGAAGTCAAGCAGGTATAAAAACAAGTCTTGTGTTACATGTGGTTGTTTTTACATTTATGCACACTCTTTAAACAAATTTAGACTGCATTTGAGGTGTATAATTTATTTGTATGTGTGTTCTCTAGAGTGGAACCAATGCTCTTGCACTTTCAACACACTGTTTTACCAACTGAGCCACAGGGATTCCTGACAAAAACAGCAAAGGGATTGTTCAATATTGTACCTGTAGATAATCACTTAATAATTGATTTGCATAAAACACTCCTCAAAGGGTGAACCATAAGCTACATTATCTGATCAGCACTGCAATCTAAAAGACATATATAGTGTTGAAATATGTACTGTAGCATCAAAATAACATGTGTATCATATATCCTGCAAAAGGCCATACTCTCCTCAACTGGGACTAGTGTATCATTGAGAATTATACAGCAAGTTACCTGGTAAATATAACTTTAGGTGGTCACTGAAAATTATGAGACATGAATTATGACTCCTCGTAAGGACCACATTAGTTTTGCAGTACTTGTAGCAGTAAGTGTTATGCCACTCATTTAGGCGTTACTTGAATTAATAAATGACTGAATGAATGTTATTAGATTAAATATACACCCAGTTTGTGTAGCAAAATGAATGGGCATGGTAGCCTAATAGATCTTAACTAACATACATTTTTGCAATCAAATTATTTGAAAACAAAGCCGACCCATTGAAAAAGATGATGTGATTGGTCAGATCAACTGTCACTCAAATTACTATCTCTTTTAAACTCAAGGTAAGACCTCTGTAGTGTTATAGCTGCAAGTGTGCATTTGACTTTCTGCAGTGGTGTGCAGAATGATCAGCATATGACATCAGAAGACCAGACTGGTCTGTTCTCTCGAATTACTCAGACTTTCTTTGTCTTTGTCTGAGAGATTTGTAAAGTCACAACAGTTGTTACCAAGGAGACAGGGTTATATCACCACAATGCTGTGATTCAGTTTTATATGTTTTTCACTGGTTGAGATGTTTCAATTTTTCTAGGAAGTTGGGACATGTCCTGCTGTTTTTTAAAACGAGTTCTTTTAGACAGGGACAAAAGTGTTATTTTTTTGCCTGCTGATGAAAACTTTCTTTTATGCTGTCTTTAGGAGAGAAAACACGGCTAAATCCCTATTTTTCTAACCATGAATTAACTTTGCACGCTGTTAGAATAAAATAATCATACTGGATTGTGCACTGCAAATAAATAAACAATATCCAACCACTTTTACACCCAACCAACCTTTAAACTGTAAATGTCTTCTATATTTAAGGTAAGAGCTCAGGATAGCCACTCAAAGACATGACACACTTCCTGTGCCAGCTGAGTAACTGCTGTTGAGATTAATGGGAATGCTGATGGATCACCTTCCAGGTACCACACACCATTCTGGTAAGGTTAGCACTGTGAATGTATTTACATAGATTCTAAGTCATAGGTTCTATAGTATCTGTTTTTCTTGTATATGTACATTTATTTAGTAACATTTCATCAATAAATAGTCAAGATACAGTAAACTACACTTATTGATGCACATTGCTAATGTCATATGTTTTGCGTTTTATAAAGCTTTTGCGTTCCAGTTAATGTAATCATGCAATTAGCTTGACTTTTATCCAAAGGAAATTATAAGCTGCGTCTCAAATGACATACTATACACTATGCACTCAACCATCTAGTTTAGGAATTTTAGAAAGGTAGTACCATCCCAAATGGAATACTAAATGGTTTTATACTAACCGGAAGTATATCATCGGTTTCCCAGATGAGCGCAAATGACATCAATTGCACAGCACAATGTGAGTCAATAAAAATCAATTTGTACATTATACATGCAATGTAATTTTCATTTGTTTTGCCCAGCATGACTTTAGTCACCATGAGATTGAAGCGTAATCACTCCGCAGGAGAACTTTGCTCATGCAGCGTCTGATAGCCCCGCCTCATTTCCACTACGTAAGCGAAACTGCATCCGCTAAGTGCGTCAAGTGTCCAGAGTTCCACACTTCATATTTTCTGTTAAAAAAGTGCATCATCCTGGTACTTGAAGTGCACTTCTTTTTTGAGAATTTTCAATGTAAACGCACTATTCACACTATTTATACTACAAAATGGCTTCCGTCTGTGTTTGTTGATCGGTCTGGCTAGTGAATAATAATTATTATTTATACTTCATGTAATTTATAATAATATTAATTTGTGTTAATGTTTAATTGTATAATAATTGAATTAAATAAACAATTTGTTGAATTTTAATGTACATTAATTTTATTAAATATACAATTTGTTGAATGGTTCGTGTAAATTTATCGCATTTAAGTTTAGTCAAGTAATACTTCTACAAGTAACTCAAAATAATACTGGCTACTTTAAATTTGCTAGCTAATGTAATTACTTGTCATTTACATTTAAGTTAAGTGTGGGCCACAAAAGCGAGCATGCAGGGTAATGTTTGTTTATGTTGTCGCTTTTAAACCCTTTGTCAGTCAGTGCTACACTATCTATAATGAAATATTCTTAGTTTTTTAAAGCACTGCATCACTTGCCTTGCATGCTGTAGTGTAGTCTGTAAATTTGTTGTCATTTTGCACAATAAACAGTGTATTACTTGTAAAGTGTTTATGACTTTACAGTCAATTGCTAATTTATGCTGTGTTTTATTAAAAATAAAGCCTAAATAATGGTTAAATAACCTCCTTCATACATATGGTATATAGCTTCATTTGAATAGTTTTGCCTTGCTGTGTGATTTTTTTATTCTGCAACTTTCACAATTTTCAATTTTAATAATTCTATTTTATTAAGCCAAATGAATGCAAAAGTTCAATTTAACACTTAATAAATTCAGGTGGCATACGATGCAAATGTATTAAAGCATTTGTTAGCAAAAACGATCTTAATTTAAATAAAGTACAACATTTAATGCAGCACCGTCTATAGCTGAAGGGAAATGAATGGCCGCTGGGACCTGGTGATCTCCCCACGTTCATCGAGTGTGGTGTGCAATATGTATAGGATCTTCAGGATGGAGCCATTATGGCAATCAGAGGATCAGAGCATCAATCTCAGGTGAGCCACAGGGAGCAAATGAACTGTAAAAAGGAGAAAGTGAGAAAAGGAGAGAGAGAGAGAGAGAGAGAGAGAGAGAGAGAGAGAGAGAAAAGCTGAGGGGAGAAGCAAACCTCAGTTCATCATTTTAAACTCAGATGAATCACACTGAGGTATGTCTGTATAATTACCCCTCAAAGAGATAATCTGTTTATCAGTAAATCCATCTATCTATTATTCTCTCCCATTCAATTCTTTGTCTTCATCAAGATATTCATTTTCAAGCTCAATTGGGACACAGAGATCTGGGACTGGAATCAAACCAGAAAATGTGTTCGTTATTTATCAAAGCTTTTATATAATATGACTACTTTGGAGCAATTTTCTATTCCATGCCTAATATCACTTTTGACTTACTATAGGGCTACAGGAAAGATTCAGACAGTAAATATTTTGATTGACTTGGTTGTAGAGCCTTGTATCTTCTCCATTACTCTAGTTTATCCAAAGGGTATACGTTTAAGAAAAGCCTCAGACGAAGGATGACACTAATTAATCTTGCAATTGCACGCACAAGTTTTTAGCCCTGCCCTAATCCCTTACATCAACATGCTCAGCGGCAGGGCAAGTGAAGATAAATAGCACCCTGATAGCAACCATCATGCGTTTTGGACAGTAAAGATCTGCGTCTGCATGTTTTGTCAGTGTATGAGCGTATTAAAGTCTTGCCTTCCCATGGGATGAAATGTTGAGTAAGCAAGGTGGTAAAATCAATGGTACGCAGAGAGAGATGTAAAGAGAAAGAGAGAGTGCAAGATTGCATTATAAGTTTGCAAGACTTGAGACATCGCCAGATGTCTTACACTGTGCCCATATCAAAAACTGTATGATGTGCAACATTAAAAACTATTTATAATATAAAATCACTGCTTGTGTGGACAGAAACTCTACTTACTGTAGGTCAAATATAACATGGACATTGTGTTATATGGTGATCTTTGTTAACTACAATACTGCATATAAGACTCTGACACATAATAAGGGCCAACGCAATCTCACGGCCAAATCGTTAAGTATTTTACAAGGTGGCTAATTTAGGCTAATTCATATTAATTCGTACAATCTCAGTCGTACGTTTTAGCATGGTTTGCTTTCGCGCCAGTGACGTTAAGTGTAGGGGCGGGGTTACGGGTGGGCCTTCAGTATTGCTTATTCATATGTTTTTGTACGACTCATAACGTATGAATTCATATGAATTAGCCACCTCGTAAATTACTTACGACTTCCCCTGAGATTGTAAGGGCCCTATCGTACACCCGGCGCAAGGTGCGGCGCAAGTGTTGTGCTAGCTTGAGCCTGACGCAGTTCTCATTTTCCTGTCCTGCGCCACCTTGTTTAAATAGCAAATGCATTTGCGAGAGGCGTGTTCAGGCGCATTGTTTTTGCGTTGCTATTTTGAAGAACTGAATATAGACTTCGTCATAGACCAACTCAAACCATGGGGCCTCATTTCGTGCCTACGCACGGATTTGGTCGTAGATTGTGCGTACGCAAAAATCCACGGCAACGTTCATATTTTTAAAAACGGTCTTTGACGTGGAAAAGTGCTTAGCGCCACGTCAGGGTCTGAGCAGACATACACACTTTTGCTTGTCCGAGTGCTGCACGTTTTTGAAAATAAGCCATTCTTGCCGCTCGTAAAGTATTTGAACGTTGACAGGTGCTGTTTTATATGTCAATGATATTAATTAGACCATGTTAAAACGCCGAGATTTGAAACTGGTCAGCTGCGCGAAATTTCAAGATCATTTGCGATGTATAGATTTCACATCTGAACGAGAGGCGTACACACGTTTTCTGTGCGTACGTTTGTTCTATGAATCACACGTACGCACTTTGAGAAATGATCGTAAAATCTAATTTAGGACGGTTTCTACGCAACATTTTATAAATGAGGCCCCAGGTCGAAAGTCGAAAGTCAATGGCACAATATTTTTTTGTTATTTAAAGAGCGCGTTGGTAGAAACTGCGCCTCTGGGCGGGTCCACAACGCACATTCACTTTGCTTTATTACACATAGGGAAGTGCAGCAGCACACAAACATTTTTAAATATGAAACAATATTAATAATATTATACAATTAAAAAAGGGCACAACCGTTTTCCCGTCGTTAAACTAGCAAAAGTGGATTCGGACACGCACTTGTGCTGTGCGCTTTAGACCATACGCTTAGATAGTAAAAGTAGGGCCCCAAGTGTTTATGGAACATCAGAAAAGGCCACAAAGGGACTAGCTGGAGTGTTCAAGGACAATGTTTAGTGTAGAGTCAGCAGCTTTTATAGCAAAGGGGATTCTAAAGCGCGTTTGATTGAACAAGAACTTTGACGAGAGGCTAAACTGTAGCGTGATGTCATGGAATTTTTAGATGTTTTTTTGTGCACATGCAAGACTGTCAGTTCAGAATGCTTATATCTTCTAAATGCTAGTTTAGGAGCATATCAGTTTATTAAAGGTTAACATATTTTTAATAAAAGAGAAAATCATTTTGATTTCAGTGGATCTTAAAAAAAATTGAAATAGTTGTAGAACTTTTTAATAGTGAGGTAAAACTGTGTTGGCTTTTTTTGTAAAGTGTTTTGTTCTCAACATTTTCTTGTCTTGCAAAAAATTGCAGCTTAAAGTAGTCCTTCAAATACAACGCAGGTGCGACTTGAAACCACAATCCTCAACTGTGAAGGCTAATGCATTATACACCACTGTGCCTCTCACAGGGATAGTTCAGGGAGTCTCAGCCACAGATGTCACATCAACAAACTAGCCACCCTAAATCACTCACTGTCCCATGTACATTAAATTGCAAGTTTCAATCCGTTTCTGCAATTTTAGCCAAGTTTGGTTTGTGAAGTGATCCTTGAACTAGTTAACTAGGCATCTCAGTGTTCAGACAATAAGGCAAGTCATCAAGTACAAAACAGGTAAAACCGACAAAGGGTTTTTAAAGCGATTTTGGCTTAAAACTGGGTATGCATATGTGAGCAGGCACGTAGTGTTTCTTTGCAAAGTGACATAACTATCTAGACTGGTATGCATACAGCTGATCCGTGTAAACACAGATCGTTTGGACAACATTGTGTATGTGCAACTTTTCGAAAATTCAAAGGGAAAACCTTTCATATTGTGAACAGGTACTAGGACCTGGTAGGATTTGGAAGCACAGCTCTGAAGGCTGATGATATCCATTAGACACCATTAGTGTGCAACACAAAAGAATTGTGAGAAATATTGTATTCTTATATTACAGTAGAAAGGTTTTGTCTTAATAATAAAACCAACATTCAACATTTATTAACCCAGATAGCACATGCACGTCTGTAGGATGTCTGCTAAAGATCTGGAGATCTGAAAAACATCTGCTGTGTAAAAACATCTACTAAACACTTTAGAAAGAGCAGTTTAACATGCATTCTAAATTATAAACATCTTACAGACATCTTCTAGATCTCTATATGGGTTGCACTTTATTTTACAGTAAGTGCATTTACAGTGTACTGATAGTGTACTTACCCAACACAATACTGGTAACTATAAGTACTTAATATGGGTTAGGGTCAGGTTTAGGGGTAGGTTCAGGGTTAGTACACAGTAATTACACAGTTACACAGTAAGTACATAGTATGCACATGGGTATCAGGACTGTAAAATAAAGTGCTACCTCTATATGACATCTGATCTGACAGCAGACGTCTCAGAGATGTATAGCAGATGAGCAAACAATGTCTTACAGATATCTTGTAAATTTAAATGCTGACATCAAATAGATGTCTGCCAGATGTGTGTGTGCTATAAGAGAATGCAAAGGTCTCCATATTCAAAACATAAATGAAATGTTAAGAAGTTTAAAATGCCATCAATATTTCAAATACACAACCAGTTTTAGCATCCTTCTTCTTACGGCAACCATTTATGACCGCAAGCTAAGTGCATTTAAACCAGTCAATTCACCTTTATTGCACTCAACAAGTTTTTATGGTCTCTGAATTCATCACTTAGACAATAAATCCATTCATCCCACTTATAAAATGACCCCCCTGCAGCATTTTTTAAAAATTCCTCTAACACCATCAATCATTTAACAAACTGCTTTTCATTTCAGTTACATGCAAATCTGTTTTTATTTATCGTGCTCATTTGCATGCTAAATCTGTGATTATACATCATCAGCAGTTATGAAAGGACAATAATTAGCAATGCTAAGAAGTGGGTAATTACCACTGCAGTCACAGGATTGTTCTAAATTAACTCTTGTCTGCAGAGGTTCAGATGCTGAATTAAGCATTTTGTAAAATTCTTGTGGGAGGACAAGATTGCTTACCTTGACAAATAGATGTTGGGAATTGCGCACAGTGTTCTCTCTCAGCATGCAATTACGGCAAATTCACAAAAATGACTGTAATGCAAAATAGTTGGAAGGTGAATTACCATTCAGTGCTCCTGTTGTGACAATAGTAAAATGCGGCATTCAAAATATCCGGAAAAAATTGTGTTAATAGGCATGTGGCAAATCAACCCGATCTCATGAAATGCGTATAAGTAACACGTAAAATTTCCAAATTGCAATTTTACGTGTATATCTACGCCAATCTTTGCACGGAAATGATACGCCCTCGGCGGAGAGCTGCCATTTTGAAACATACATAAAGAGGAAACATTGAAATAATTCAAGTAATAACATTAGGTTTAGGCTTTGGGTTAGGGGAATGGCTATAATATGTGCGCGCGCTAATATTAGGTTTAGGTTTTGGTTTAGGGGACAGGTTAATAAGAGAAATATGCATGCACGCTAATTTGGCGTATCATATGCACGCAAACATTGGTGTATATATACACGTAAAACTGCAATTTGGCATACTTTTTTTTACAATTTTGCACGTAGTGTGTTATTTATACGCATTTCATGAGATCGAGCTACCTCTATACTCATGGGACTTTATAACAAGTCAAAACAACAATTTTGCATTTGTCTTAATAATACATTGTAGTTATTACCTGTCTGAAGAGAGAGCGAGAGAGTGAGTGTTACTCCTTTATTCGATTAGGACTTATCATCAACAGCAGAGCTGACAAAATGGAAAGTGAATATATACAATTAAAACACATTGCCCACAAATTCAGTGAGAGACTAATTTAGCATCCTGCGCTACGTGAATGGATCCACATGGTGCTTATGTTTGGTTCCCTCAGATAACTCTTAACTTCAAAAGCTGGTCTCTGTTCTTTTCAGTTGTGCAACTGATGCACAAATACACCAAATCTTATTTTTCAGTGTGGGTTTTGTTTCAGGTCCTGTTGTTTATTTGTTTTCTTAATCTTTGGATTCACATATTGGCTGGGAAGAAGCCTGGGGACTTCTGTCAACTGTCCGGTGTGATATGAGGATATTGTGCTATATATAGCAGGACTTTTTATTCACAATGATGCTTTGGTAAGCTTATGTCATCCCTTGAAGATGCACATGTCCTTGAGGACCATGTAGCACTCACTTTGGAAAAACAGTCTGTTCCATTTGCAACAAAACTGCTGTGTCTTTAATAGAGCAACCAGACTATCTGTCTCCCTCCATACAAATTTAATAATAATTTCATCCACTTTGTCTCTGTCTTGAGGGACAGGAAATTTAATTCCCAAAAAGCCATTCCGGATTATGATTTCTAAGTCATTACAAGGATCTTCTCCAAATGACAGTGAATAATAATGCGAAGGAGAACTATATATATACGCTTCAGTAAACTGTGAGAAGTTAAAAACATTCCTCTCTCCTCACAGGAAACCTAAGTTAAACTTTGCTCTTCTGATGCAGTGACATCTGTTCTGCTCTTTTCAAAGATCCAGCTAGGTTAAGTATTACAGTTGGGTGTAATCTTCTTACACCAACTTTAAGGATTAAATTTTACTTTCCAGTTTTCCATAGCCATTTTCATGTTCATTTTGCTTAAAGCCTTTCTGGTTCAAAGGGCAATGTTTCCAACAAATAAACCATTAATATCACTAATACTGAGACACATGCATGGAATAGAGGAGATAATAGCCTGACCGCGGTGTCTGAGCTATTCTGAGACTTGCTTAAAGAAACGTGTAAGGATCAAAATATCCAAATCAATTCAAAATGTCAGCAGATGTTTATCATCTGGAATGAATAATCAAAAAATGCATTTCATTAATAATGCATCCTGACCTGAACAAACACAAATCTGCCTTAGTTATTGTCTGTAGTTGGTATTTAATGTACTTTTTCATGTGGCATTTATCAAATGTTGAATGCATTGTTATCATTGTTAGTACTCCTCCACTTGTATGTACACTTAGTGTAAGGACATGTAAATATAGTAATTGAGGACTTTATCAAACTTTATATTACACAGATGTCACAGTTCCAAAGGCTTAAGCAACAGCAACCCCTGGAGGCAAAAAGTTTGGGAAAGTATAATTCTTCTGCTTTTACTGTTTGATGCACAAAGTCCTGTTGTAGTGCCCTTATTCAATGGTCATAAATTAATCTAAGGAGTTTACAAAAATGAAAGTTCCCCCTGTCATTTGTATACCCTCGTGTTGTTATACCAACCTGTATGACTTTGACATGCAATACAAAAAGAAATGTTAGAGACTCAAAGCCTCAGTCAGAATTCACTTTCATTGCATACTGTGAATTGTGAGGTTGTCAGTCCAGAATATTTTGCGTATTCCACTGAAGAAAGTTATTAATGCTTTCAGAAGTCATTGATGAATAAAGAAACTGCAGGTTTGTAACAGCCTGGATTAATAAATGATACATTTTTATTCTGGGGTGAGCTATGTTAAGCTCTAAGCCTCAACACATGAGACGCAAGCAAACAATAGTAAAACGAGACTAAGCTGCGAGATGCTGTTACCATGGAGCACAGCTCATAAATATTTGGACAATAGCATCCTATTCAGAATAGAATCTGGCATGCATAAATGCAAGACAGGTCCCAGACAACACATAGGTCACATTGGGATTCATTTGATTGACAAGCGCATGTAGAATGCGACAGTATTATTTCTTCACAATTCTAGTAAAGGGAAGTGCAAAGGATTTGGATCTTATCAGTCTCTTGTTCTCAAGTGGTGGCTTGGAGTCGATTTCGGTCCTGTATTGAGTCCTCCGCTTGCTGTTGAATGCCTGTGAGGGAGTGTTGGGCATCTCTTATTGAAAGTGACTACCCAACACAGTAACTTGTCGCATCCATTCATCCCATATCTCTGAATCTTCACGCTGTCCCCCGTGGGAGGGAAGTCCGTCCACCACATGTTTCCCACCATGCACTACAAGAGATGAAAGTCTTGCTACTCTCTTGCACACACACACGTCTGCATAGTCATACTTGCATTTTGCACGCAAGTTGACAAGGTGTGAGTTAATGGAAATGTTCACTGTGACAAGGGCAACCCATGATTCTCTAGACTCAGTGGAAGCTCTAAAAAGATCACTAAAGACACCTCAAAGGCTAAAGGATCCTGGAAGAGTCTTTCCAGCAGCTGGAAAAAGAATATGTAAATTCTGACTGTCATAATAAGTGCAGGCATACTGTCTCAAATGTTGTGCTACCCACTGTGTACTTGCACAATAAGGCCAAGTATATAGTATTGCTCGGCAAAATCATCACAAATGGAACACTTTTTTCTGTTAATGGAAATCAACTCATTTGCTGTTGTTGAAAGATTTAGTATGTTAGTTAACCTGCGTTAATCTTCTTGAGGCGCACTAGTGAGTGTGCTGTTTTGACATCACTGTCTTTTACATTGTCTACAATGACTATTTAGACAACTATATAAAATATTAATAAGATGAACAAACTATACACACATATTAAAATGTACGAATGAGATTGTATGAATTTATACGAATGAGCCAAAATTAGCCAGCTTGTAAAATAAGTTACGTTTTGCTGTGAGATTGTGTTGAATAAAGTATAAATGTATTATCCCCAAAACAACTTTTTGCATACATTGTAACTTACATTTGTAAGGTTGTAAGTTATGAAGTTGGCACATCTGCCATCTTGACAATTTCTCTTGCTACTACATAGTGGAGGCTGTGATTATTTGTACAGCATTACATTTTTGCTAAAACACAGAGTAAAAGTTTGTGAAATGGGACAAACCTTTACCTATTGACAGTCCTTAACTTAACTTGCTAACTGGCACATTGTTATAGTCACAGATATAGCTCCTGTGGTGCCAAAGGCCAGTTTGCTAAAAGCCTGAAGGCAGATGATGGTAAAGCCTTCCTGACACACAACAGACACTGCAGTCAGCTGCCTGGTACACTTTCTGAAAATTCTTTACCTTATGATGCTTCTCAAGCAAAAACATACCAGCCATCAAATTGACTGGCAGTAACGTGAACTCTAGGTTGGCTTTATTGCCCATGATTTTCACATTTTCCTGTGATCTCACTATCACTAGCTGCCCATCCAAGCACCAGGGCGAGTGACAATTTGTGCTCATTTTGGGATTCAGACTGCCCACCAGAGCATGAAATGAGCTCATTTCGGTCAGAGAGGAACCAAATGATGAGCGCTGAAATAATGTCACACCCCATAGTTATCATTTATTCTCTCAGCAAAGAGGAAAATGCATCCTTGTTTCAGGCTACTGACTGTTGGCTTAGAAGCTCTGCTTCTCGATTTTTCCTTAACCATCTAATGTGTTATTCCTGCTATCAGGATGGTAGAGGCTGGCTGTTGCTGTATCCGTATTACTTTACCTATTTAGAAAATAGATAAATAATATAATTTAATTTAATGCCTTAACAAAGAAATCTCTGTGGGGAGATTTTTTTCTTACAAAGTTCAGTTAAATGTGCCTCCTACAAAGCACCTTTAAGTCAGAAATTTAGATTTTTTTTTCTGTTTACTGTTTAAATTTCCAAACATTCCTTTTGCCAGGAATTTTGTATTTCCATATGCACAGGGACACTGACAACAGCCGGTGCTCCACACAGAGATCTGGTCTGGATTTTCTTTCTTTCTTTTACATAATAATAATAGATGACTCGATGGTGAGACCAGATCTCCTTGTGGAGCATACCGGCTGTTGTCAGACAAGCAAAAGGAATGTTTGGAAAAGTAAACTAATATTTCCTACCGACAATAAGTGAATAATGAATAAATAATTTAGTATAATACAACTACATTTCTGGGTTGTAGACTCATTGGATGACAATGGTGGTTCAGCACTGGTCCTGTTTTAGCTTTTCTCAAAACTAGAAAATGTTAAACGAATATATTTAAGATTTAACTATATATGTAAGATTTATAAATAAAGATGCCGCTGAACCAATGTTTACTTCTTGCGAAGTGATCTATAGATAATTGGGATTCTTAAGCTCTACAGATAAAGCTGATACACATACTGTAAGACAAATGATACCAGCTATAACAGTTACACTTTAACACATGTTCATTAATGAACATAGAATATTACTTTACCTAATTTAGACATAATTTGTTTTTACACGATTGTCACTCAGAGTAAATCTTGACAAGAATGCCTTATCTTAACTTATCAATGAATTCTGAAAGCATTAATAATTTTAAAAAACGAATTCATAAAGGCTCTCATTTGTTATGACAGGCTTTCAAGCTCCAGTGTCAAATGATAATTACATACTTAATCACAGACTCTTGTTCATTTTTTCATTTAAAATTACACTATAACATCCCTACAGTATCTGATGAAGTCATAAAGCAGAATAGGGTCAGGAAAAGTTCACTTTTTGTTACTCTGATGTAGCCAGACCTGAACTGTGGCTAAATACATGATGCTTTTTTGAGCTTGAATTTACAAAGAACCGCTCATTTACATTTATTTACTTGACAGCTTTTATACAATGTAAGAAAGAGCGAATATAAATCAGAGTGAATACACATTCTGATAAAAAAATGTATACCTTGAAGGCTCGTGGTATACATTTTTTTCACAGAATGTGTATTCAAAAAGGGACAAACCCAAATTAACCTATGCTGGGTTGCATCAACCCAAAATGCTGTGTTGTTTTAACCCACTGTTGGGTCAAATATAAACAGTTTTTGGGTTAATTTAACCCAAATATCTTTTTGACCAAACGCAGAAAAAAACATTGGCATTCAATATATGGTCTAAAAGAAACTAATATCATCTCTTTTGGGAGTTTATACACTGCTATTCTTTCATTTTATATTACAGCCTTAGTAAAAAATGTTAGGTGACTGTAATACTTTTGGTCAGCACACATTTCCCACATGGCCCTCACCTCACAAGCATTCACAAATCATATATCTACTAATAAATGCTGCATATTACCATAACGCCTATGAGTGAACCATTCATATCCATAGAGCAAATCACCTGACAAAAGTAAAAGACAAATGCAGCTATATTGACTCTATGCCTATAGATTCAAAGCAGTTATTTGATTTTGAGGGACTGATATGTGCTGGAAATATGTTCAACGAGGTCACTTACAAATGACTGAAAGGCTTCAATGAAAGAGTAAACAACTTACTGATTTGTGTGAGTTTTGAGATTATGAGTCATTTATTGGGAGTTTGCGTGACTTCACACTCAAATGTTTAATTAAATTGCTCTGTAATATTAATGAGCATCTATTGACAGAAATGCAATATAACATACATAACTTATATAAATACTGTACACATGTCTTCAGATGTGTATAAAGATCTTACACAATGAAGCGTTATGTTTATATTACCTTAGAATGAGCTATTTCTATCTACATACCCGCAGGTGGCTAGATGCCACTAAAATCTTCACATTGCTCTTTTAAGATTGCAAAGCTCCAGTTCAACTGATGTTGTATTAGGTTGCTTAAATGTCAGTTTTTGACTTTCATTGAATTAAAAAGCCAAAATTAAACAACGAATGTCATTTCGAGGACAAAACCATGAAACACCACACAGAATTGTCCTGGGCAACATCACTGGTCGGTGAATTCTGAACAGTATTAAACAAACATTTGTTGCAAAAATGTAATCTAGAGATAAAAGGAACAGGTTTAGGCAATGTGTTTCCAAATGTTTCCTATCACAGATGTATTGCTACTCAGGCAGTAAATATACAGTAAGCAATCTTAACTTAAAGGCAAGAAATACCTGGACATACAAGACACAATTTACTACAATTTTCAGCGATTTAGTAACACACTAGTTTTATTACTTTAACAAACTTTCAGCCTTGTGGGATATCCTTTTGCTGCCTTCAAAAATCTTAGTATACAGGAAATTATGCAAGCATTGCATTGAGACATGTTTAAACAACGAATGTCAACAATTGTCTTTAACCAATTTTTATCTTTATAAATCCTACATCTTTCAGTATAGGCATTTAAGAGAAGTTTGGTTAAAGTAGCAATGTGAAGATTTTAGCGGCATCTAGCGGTGAGGTTGAGGCTTAATCCACCTCTTATCCCTCCCTTTCGACACAAGCCAAACATGTTATCACGTTTTCGCTTCTTTATCAAGGGAGAAAATGTATTTATGAACCACACTCTGTAGAGTTTGTCCGTTTAGGGATACTGTAGAAACAACATGGCAAATTCCATGTAAGAGAACCCGCAGCGGTGTGTGTAGATAGAAATAGCTCATTCTAAGATAATAAAAACATAATTGTTTTTTTTTCTTTCTACACCCCCGAAGACATAGTTATGTATATGATATTGCATTTCTGTCGATAGAGCCACCAAAATATTACCCAACCTGTACATACACCTTTAATTACCCAACAACACTGTATTCCAAAAAATAATTCAGTCTTTTTTATGAGGATCACATTTACTTTAATCGCAACTATAAAGACATGACACCAATCTATCTCACTCCTATATAAATTCTTCTATATAAATTCTTCTTTGCTCAACCTTTATTGTCTATCATTACTTACATCAAGGAGTAGCAAATTCATATTCACATCTAGTATTTAAACCTCTACAGCAAGCCATGCATGTTATCTATATCATATGCAAGCGATCTATAAACATAGTAACTGAAGCATCACAGTAGACATGTGTTGAGACCTTTCAAACATTGTGAATATGGGCCTTTTTTTAAATGAAAAGGGGTAAAAAAATGAAAATGAAAAACCAAAAGATGAATATGTAAAAGAAAAAGAGGTGACAGAGAATCAAAAAATGCCTAGGGATAAAGAAACAACACAAAGGCTGGGCTTCAACTGGGTACATGATGTCATTTATGATGTAAGAGAGTTGTGCTTGTAAAGGATCTGGCATTGCTAGCAGGCTTAGGTCCCTTGTGCAGCCCCATCGATGGCCAGCCGTTCAGGATGAGATGTTGAGGAAAAGCTCTGTCACAAGATGAGCAGTAAATTGACAATCTCTGTGCTCTCAGAAATGTCAGAGAGAAGTTATTAGCCTGGCAGGCCGCCATCTTCTATAAATAGAAGCTGGCACATTTTCATAGGAGCATTATCATTTGCCAACAGATGAGCTGAGGAGAGAGAAAGAAAAAGAGAGGGGGAATGAAACCGTCGATTTACTGCAAGAAATAAAACACTATTTGTTTTTATCATTAAAGGAACGGAGGGAGGAAATTGAAATGAAAAACGAGCGAGATATCATATAGCCCAAAATTACTCTGTTCCGGTGAGATGGCTTTGTAAAGCAAAAAGTCATGAAAAGGGCAACTGCGAGAGATGTTTGGCAGGAAAAATGACACATTTTTGCATAAGCATTAAAAGTCTGAGATGTGTGTTTTTCTGTTATTATGCCTCATGCTGCAGTTAAGCAGCACTGTGACAGAAATGGAAGCCGACAGATAATGTGTGCGAGATTGTGTCTCATATTGTCGGATTTTACTATAACTCACAATCTGGATGATGTTCTAGCCCTAAATCTAAAGGACAACAGAGAACACAGATGCCGTTTCTAATAACATTTTGTACAATTTTCCAGTGTGCATTTCAAAGACTATATAAAAACCCATATCAAACATTTTTAAGCAACTACATATTTCAAGTTAGTTTAATAGAATTTGAATTCAAATGACTTGTAAAGCCAATTTGATTTAATAAAAAAAACAGCTTTTAAACTCAAGTTATTAGGCTGAATGTGAAATATTTTGTCACAGTCTTCCATATGTCCCGCTTGCCTACCCCTAAAATGAGTGTATATACGCCCCCATTGCTGATTGACTATGACATTGTTTTTGTGTTGTGAGGACTACTGTATGTGCAAACACAAGGTTTTTTTCAACACACACTCACACAGAACAGACATCTAGCAAATAGCCACAAGTTTGTTTGTTTGGGTGTTGATTTCAATTTTCAACAGCATTTCCCAGCAATCACTGCACCTTCAAATGATTTGACAAAGTCAATACACCATCCCTGGATGACCACAAATATAGTCAATTTGTTTTGACAAAGACAAGAAAGACAAAACACCCTTTAAACCAGTGATTTAAAAGCTTTACTGTAGATCTCCGGATATTGTCTTGTAGTCTTGAGGATTATATCACAGACAGCAGACTATTGCGTTGACTGCAGTAATGAGCCCAGAGAGAACGGGATTACGGTGAGAAGATCGCCTTTAAGTTTTCGTTTCACCACAGACATCTTCTGTTGCATTGAACACATGAGTCACCACTTAATTTCCATTCGTCGGCACGATGGAAGGCTAAGTATCAATCTGTATGCAGTTTCCCTGGCCAAACCCGTTCCAGAATGACAGCTATTATCCAGATTTACATTTTATCCCAGGGAAGAATAATGACAATGAATCATTGCCATGTCACTGATGTCGATAATTACAGTATGAGTGGCCGGCGGAGAGTTTGTCTTGGAGAGCCTGGGTGATGGTAACAGCCGACTAAGGAAAAAGTATGACAGTGAAGAATGGGTTTGATCCACATATACGGATGACCAGATTATAGATGCATATGAAAATATTTTTTCTCTTATCACCCGTGCCTTTTGTCACCTTATTCAATGCTTAGCAGTCAGCTTCAAAAAAAGTTATGAAAAAAATATGCATTAAGATAATACACTTTCCTGTAGCTCAGTGGTTAGAGCATGGTGCTAGCAACGCCAAGGTCATGGGTTTAATCGCAGGGATTGCACATACTCAGAAACAAATGTATAGTATAATGCAATAAGCTGCTTTTGGTAAACGCATCTGCCAAATGCATACATGTAAAAGTATGCTTACAATTACAAGGCTTTTCTTAATTTAGGGGGTTTCTTGCAGCTGAGTCCAATTGCTTTAGTTTAAAAATATAGATTTTAATATATATATGAAGATATATTACAGAGTGTTGAGATATTTAATGTTAATATTAAGAATATATTTAAGACCTTATTAAACAAATTCATTTATTTTTCTAGTAGGCTAGATAATTCGTTTACTACCGGGATGACCAAAGAACTTTATCATTTAATTAGTCGTGGTATTCTTTAACACTATACAAACCTGTAATGAATTAATGAGCTGTCAACAGCAAAGCCCAAAATATTCACTTCAATCAATAGAAAAGCAGGATTCTATTTTTATTAAATTCAAACGTTCTTGAAAAGAGTCGCACATGAATCTAGTCTTGTAATCTTGTAGCATACGCATTGTGTCAGTGAAGCATGTAATCAGATACCAGCTGTAATTTTTATCAGTCCTATCTTGTAATGACTACATATCCCTCAGAGAAAGACAAAAATCTAATACAAGCATTTCAGTGTTTCACGAGTCCATGCAAATCAATTTCGTTTTCAAAGTGTCGAATCAAATATGCAGCGCCTAAGGTTTTCGCTTCGATAACATAGTCTCAATCCAATGTCTTATCTGCGCACATTCCTGTTGCAATTACTCCATTATTAGTGAAGTTACAGATCAGGTGTTTCTCCAGTGTGAGATGAATTCACAAGGTTAATGAGAGATTTCTAACCAGCAGAATTTAAACTCCGTTTTGTAAGTACATTATCTCTCATTACAATGGGGAAAGTGGTTAATGTGTGCCAGTGGTGTGCAGTGATAAGTAAGCTGTCAGTTAAGATCGATTATGGATATGATAAACACAGCATTTCAATTTGTGAATTTAAAATGAACTGGTTATAAAAAACCTCGAATTAATATTCCGCTGAATCTTTTTTTCTCAGCAGTGGTGCACAAAGGGTCCAGATACACTCTGGGCGTGCTCATTTTAAAAATGACATGCTGGCAGTTGATGATAGCTTTTGTGTGACTGAGTCCACTAGTCCAATGTTATAACCATGACAATTTTTCACTTGCTTGTATTTTTCCTTTCTACAATGAATGCTAGATTTTTAGCTAATGGATTTTTTAGGCTATACAAAATAGCAACTGGCAGGGTAGCTGTATGATTATAGCTACATTTGACTGCTCAATGGACTCATGCTGATGTAACTTGGGTTTGATATCCAAAAAGCATGTCTGTTTATCCATAAGCCTATGTTGAATAAGTAGAACATAACTGAATTGTAATAAATGAGGAAGGACGGAATAAAAAGGAAGAGGAAGACTAAATAAAAATAGAACACATTATGGCTACAGACGCTCTATGGATTATTGACTGTATTATGTTCAAATATTTGTGAATACTACATATTACATACAATATTCATACTCCAATATATAGTGACAAAATCCCACCTCCTTGTGCAAGAACTTTACTTTTTATTTAAAGATCCATTGAAATCAAAATGAAAGTGTTTTTCCTTTTATAAAAAATATGTTAACCTTAAGGACTTCAATAAACTGATGTGCTCCTAAGCCCGGACCAAATTTGCATTTAGAGGATATACGCATTTAAAACGAACGGTTTTGCACGTGCGCTCAAAAACATCTAAAAATTCTATGACATCATGCTACACTTCAGCCACTCGTCAAAGTTCTTTTCCAAAAGTTATTTTGAGAGTTCCACCCCCATTACTGCAGCAGCGCGTCATATCAGCCACTTGTTCGCTCATTTATTATGTCCTATGTGGGGAATGATGCATAGTGCGCTAGATATGAGTTAGGGTATGATTCAAACAGTGTAAACATGTTGTCCATTGGGACGAATAAAGTCTAATTTTGGGTCAGTGTCACGCGAGTGGTTGCATGTGAGTATGCTAAGAGAATTTACAGCACATTGCGGATCATATGCACCGATCATACATGCAAATCTGCGAAGAAAACAAAACATATCTGTCCCGTGTCAAGTTTACACAATATGACATCGTAGCCTTGATGAGTAAAGACGTATCAACGTAAATCTTCAAATGGTATCAGTGATCTTCCTAATCTATCCCATTAGACTTCTGTACAACTGTGGCTATCACACTGTTCAATGCAGCTTCGCCAGGCTGACTGTGTGACTGAAGGTCTATTCAGTGGGTCTTTAAAATTTCTGTCTGACTATTTAAATAGATTAGGCAGCCAGAAGAATGACACTGAAACAGTTACAAACTGAAAGTGTGAAAAGTCTCAATTGCTTTTGCAAAGGCCTTTAAAGACATTTTTTAATTACTTTTGCAAAACGGAGAAATTTATATAAAGTTTTAGGGATCTCAGATGTACAGAAGCATCCATTGTAAATAGCTATAACATGTCCCCCGCTGCCACTATATTTTGCTTGCCTGCAGTAAATTGTAAAAACAAATAGTGTCATTTTACTTTAACTTTATTTAATTGTGTTTCTATTTCCTATATGCTCATTTTGCAAAGTATATATGAGAATGTAATTCTTTAAATAAGACTTGTATGTGGAAGTCTTAATGTATGGTAAGTCCTAAAAATTGATAAAGAGATTTGACAGATTTGACTGCTTTTCATTACTGCTTTGTTTGTATTTGTTTGCTAATGATCGAGCAGTAACCGCCCCACCAACATGCACAAGTACACTTTAAAGATGCTGGGATATTTTCAACACAGCGTTGGGTGACAAAAAGGGGCAAACCCAATTGCTGGGTAAAATAAACCCAGAAAATAGTCTAATGGATGGGATGGTCCTTTTTTGACTCAAAAGAACTCACTCAATGTTGCTGCCTCATGGCATGCATAATGAATTATGCCATTTGTGGTTAAAATAGGTGTTTAGAAATTGTGTGTGAAGAATTATATTTTGTTTAAGGAAGTGTGCAGTAAGCGTCAGGAAAATAGAGAAAGAGAAACGGAATAACAGCATGTAGAAAAAGAGGGAAAGTGAATATAGGAAAAATGATTTGGTACATCACTTGTTGCTAAGTGATGATGTACGGCAGCCCTCAACAGACCCATCATTCTCGGAGTGTGCTGTTTTTTTCTGAAGTGGCATCAACACAAATACAAAAAGCAATTACAAGCCTGTATGGCACAGAAATCTGTGATGTACAGCCTCATCACACAGAGTGTATAATATATTTGTACATTACGTTCACTTATCTTTCTTGTTAAATGTACAGTCATTCCTCAAAATCACTCATTTTCAGTGCATAACTGACAAAAAAAATAAACAAAGCTTACGGAAAGCTACTTCTGCAAATGCACATAATAGCTGCATGTGGTTCTATTTTGTTTGGCTCGGCTATGCTTTTAAAGAAAGCATGTTGACATTCTGACAAAGCACAAAATGTGCATAACTCAGGAAGGACTTTGTGCCATGATCGCTTATTTGTTAGGATGATGTGAAAGGAAAATAACTTTGAAATGTGCTAGGATTTATGTAACTGAGCAAATGTTAGCTAAAGATGAGAGAGAGAGAGAGAGAGAGAGAGAGAGAGAGAGAGAGAGAGAGAGAGAGAGAGAGAGAGAGAGAGAGAGAGAGAGAGAGAGAGAGAGAGAGAGAGAGAGAGAGATGCATTATTAGTTTGGCAGAAGTACCTCAAACTGGCCCCACTGCTCGGAAACAACGACAATTGTCCAATCAAATGGATTAACTGAGGTACAAACAGTACTTCTAATGCCCACATAAAACTAAGCAGTAAAAAAGTAGTAAAGACTCTGAATTTTATTATGAACACTTATGGGCCATGCACAATACGGCTCTTTACTCATTTACAGTACATCTATCACTGAATAATTTAAGCCTTCAAAAGCCAACAGACTTGACAAGAAACTTAAACAAAACCCTGTTTGAAAAAGCAGCATGGTAGTATTGTTATTCTGGTATAAGCCTGATTTCAACTATAGGAAAAGATACGTTTCTCTTACGTTTACTTTGTCCTGTCTCCTAAAACTGCGTCAAATCACATTAACTGTTTCAAAAAGTAAACAGGAGATTAAAAGCTATAAAAACGTATAAATGGAAAAAAGGTGTCAGAGGCTTGTCAAGTGTTTCCCTGCGATGATTAAAAGTAAGCTGTCCCAACCTCACTGCCACCTTTTAAGCAAATACAATGCTCATCAAAGAGTTTTAGCTTTCTTCTTGCTGTCATGGACTAAAGAGAACAGGATTTTTCCCCTGCTTCATTCAGGTAAAAAGGCCATTAGGGGTATTAAATAGCAGATGAAGCAGTCACTGAAGACTTAGATTTCTGAGATTTGCATTTCAAAACACACCTACTTAAATTGTTTAAGTAAGTGTCAAGAAAACCCACTTAAAATACTCATTCAGCTGTGGGCTAGTTAACTAATTTATCTGTGGTTTTAAATAAAAACTCAAATAAATTGTTTAATTTAGTTGCAGTCGTTCCGTTGACACCAAAGGTAGAATCATTACGGCAAAAGGGATTTCCTATTTATCAGTATAAACACTTTGTTCTCTAAACACCAGGGATCCTAATGAATATCCTGAAGGCATTTAATGTTTTTTAGCTACCCCTGCAATTGCAGAACCACCTGAAAGAATTTATGGAGCTTTCAAATACATAGTAAATGTTTATGCATATAGTCATGTAAATGTATAGTGTGTAATGTGAAATCCACTGAACACTATTACAGGTCAATAAACACCATCCCCTAACTGTGTATGTGTGTGTATCAATGACTAAGCCTCTTTACCGGGCTGTCAAGGTCACCTTCTTTTCTCCCATCACAACTCTGCCGTGGCCCGGAGTGGATGTGTTTCATGGTTAGGCAACTGTCAAGATCTAGTGTCACATAAAGTAGAATTATATAAACCCGGCTTCTGTAGGAGACATTGAGCCTTGGCCGTGATGAAGTGCGTGACTACTGCACAGGTTTCCCTTCAGAAACGCACAATAGAGGAGAAGATTCACTGTAGTTAGGCAGTTCTCGCTTATTTTTTTCAGGGCTGGTATGCAAATGTTTCTCTCTTCAAAACTGTGAAAATGTGTGACTCGCACAGAGAAATATTTCAATACAATTCCAAATAGAAAGAAGAAAGAAATCCAGGTTTTTCAATAAAGGCACTTATTGAAAAATAATTAGTATGTTGAGATATAGGATTTTAATAAGATGTAATGATAAGTAAGACACATGGCAGGTTCAGACACAAGAGCATCAATAAGGTAAGGATCTGATGTTGACCAAGGAGGTCCGGCTTGCAGTCAGCATTAAAATCCATACCAAAGGTGGTCAGTGAGATTCAAGTCTAAGCTTTGTGGGCTTATTTATTTATTTTTGCAACAAAGTTTCACAGGAATTCATGCCAAAGTCACAAATTTTAATCTATTGATTCGTGTTCATGGAGACAAATTTCCCCTTTATATCATGTCACTCAGAACAACTTTTTTTCGTGTCACTCATCTAATGTATTTTAATATGAAGTATTTACATATGTATAAATATATATATATATATATATATATACATGCAATATGATGGCAATTTGTACCTATTTTACAAGGGGGTTCATGTAAATTTGTATGCTTTCATTTGTACGTATTAGGATTTGCACCTGTGATTTTAGGGTTTATGTGCAACTTCCCTGATATCAGGTTATAAAGATATAAATGTATACATGTGGTCTGTATATTGAAAGTTGTACTGTGTCAAATAAGTTATCCTAAGTGACATGAAAAAAGAGGGGAATTCGTGTCTATGAACATGAATCAATAGATTGTCACAAACTTCTATGAGACTTTGTTGTTTTTTGTGCATTGTCATTCAGAAACGAAATAGATACATCCTATTCTAGAGAGATTCCATGGTGGTATATGCTTTTTCTAACTGATATTGCAAAATTAAGTCATTAGAAAGATTTGTTTTCAGTGTTTTTTTCATTAATCGAGTTTGTACATTGTATTACTGTGATGCAGTAGTTTAACAATGGATCCATCATTGCTCTAGACAGTTATGCTCTGACAAGCAAAGGATTTCTTCAATCTACAGACAATACGCAATCTTAGATCTGTGCTGTGCTCATATCTTTTCCTCCAAAACCTCTGATGTTCTCTTGACTGCATGCATTTTATGTACATTTTTGACAAAAAGAGCAAAAAAACCCTTGAGCTGACATTTTGACAGTAGTCCTCTTTCTTATCTTAATTCTTTAAGGGTTATCTGTCAGTCATATGTGCTCAGGTGCTAAGGGTGGGACTAGTTCTCTTGTATTGGTTAAATGTCATTTTTTCCTATCACAGTACTGCCTTAAGACAGATTTAACCTCTACTTTCTCTAACATGAATGGCATGTTCCCCCCCGTGTTTCCCCTACTGACACTCTAGTAAAAAACAGAACTTTTAGACTACTTGGGAGATGCATATCAAATAGAATGCTGAGCACACTTGTGTTGCTGTTGGCCTATTAATACAAAAAAGTTTAAATACAACTGCAAGTGGCAACAGAGGGCATAGCAAAGTTCTAACGTAAAGCAAGTCTCACAGAATTTCTAAGTCATATGATTGACTCCAAAAACCAAGTATTCGTGATACAAGTACGGCAACCTCAAGGTCAAAATACTTTTGATCTCATTAGTTTAACCAGTTCTCAAGTTTTCGAGGGAGCTGTCAATCCAATTCTCACTAGCTAATGAGAGTAAAGTGCCCTTAAGTCCCGCCATCACGTGAAGGTTGACAATTCAATCCAAATTTGTGCTAATTTATATTGTTGTTTCTGAAAGACACTTGATATAACTACTTAGTTCATAGCTGATCATAGTTGTTTAAACAGTTTTGAAAAGTGAATGTGATCTGAAATCCTGATAGAATATTATTATTTATCTTCCAGGTTACATCATGTGTATAAAAACAGACACGATATGTATAAAGAATAAGTATGAATATATACTAGGGCTGTCAAATGATTAATCACGATTTATCGCATCCAGAATCAAAGTTTGTGTTTACATAATATATGTCTGTGTACTGTGCATATTAATTTAGCATTTATAAAAACAAACCCATACATGTATATATTTACAAAAATATATAAAATATAAAAATTAATAAACATTTAAACATAATTTCAATTATTGGTAAATATTAACAAATACATCTAAATATTTCCTAATATTTTCCTAAATATATGCCTACATGTATGCATAGTAAACAGACATCTATTATGTTAATACAAACTTTTATTCTAAATGCGATTAATCGCGATTAATCTTTTGACAGCCCTAATATATACACAAACGTGCAGTAAAAAGCTGATTATGACAGAGGGATCTGCAGAGATCAGATTGATAGATGTAGTCTTCACTTTCTAGCATGCACACAGACAGTTACTGCTTCAGCTCTTTCCAGCAGCGCACACTTTATTTATTTTAAACGTATGTGATAGTTTTGTCTTGTACAGCTAGTACAAAAACTAGTATTTTAACTTTACACTTTGCCTTATAGACGAGGGTAAGAGATCACATTTTGAATGGTCTTCACTATATGATAGATAAACTTTGCAGTTAATCCGCGGGTCACAATTAAGCATCTGAACAGGTGCGATTCATACGGATCGCAGATCAACCACAGTCCGCAGGCCCACAAGCTTTTATTGTAACAGTAAACATGTGTCTGTATGGTCAGCATTGGGGTGATAACTGAGGTGGCAAAGCTTGTCACCCCGGTATCACCCCGGTGGACACGCCACTGTCTTTAAGTAAAACTACAAAATGAAATGCAGTCAGTTGCAAGTCACAGCATGAGAGCATCTCAGCTTTCTAAAGGAACTAAGACTTTCTAATGCTAAAATTTCCTAAGCAATGAATAGTTTTCATAATCAGAGTTTCTAAAAATCTTCACCCTGGCAGTTTTCAAAAAATTTGGTTTCAGTGACCAGGTACTTCGTTTGCATGTGGACGAATGGCCAAACTGCGTAGAAAAAGCTGCTGTTTTGAAAATACCCATGTTTATGTGGACAGGGCCTAAGATAGCCTTTAGATAGTTGCACAGTACATCTCAATATTAAGCATAACTTAAGAAACATTATAAGCATGCTAACATAAAAATCATTCTCTGTCTTGTTTAGATGGACATTTTTATTACGTAGAGCACAGGACAGCCAAACTGTGGTTAATCACTTGATTTCCTTTATCAAATTTTCCAAACCCATACTAAAACAAGCTGTATAATAAACCTGACATTTTTTGCAAATTAAACACTCATGCATTTGTGTGGGCACCTCACTAAATTGTAAGCAGTCATTTTCCTGTAATTTTCCTGTCCACCTTCGTATTCCATACCCTCCAGTTTTTTTGAGCAAGGACGTGTCAAAACCTCTATTGCCTGTGGTTGTTTTAAATTATGATAAATTGAAATAGTCTTCAACTAGATTTACTTTGCAGAGTTTAGAAAGGAATTTCAAATTGCCATCATTTTCTGGTAAGGCCGACTCTAGAATTTTTGTTAAGGGGAACCAATTATGCCCCTTTTTACAAAATGTAATAAAAGTCTAAGGGGTCCATATAATGTATTTGAAAAGTTCCAGCTCAAAGTACAAAACTGGTCATTTTTTATATACCATGCAAAAACAGTAAGTACAAAAGTGGGAGCAAAAACAGGCTGTTTTGGTGTGTGGTATAGCTGTCTGATGCAGCTTTATTCATTGTGTTTGCACTTGTGTACCCAATCTGCCGACACACAATGTTCAAACACCATGTAAAAGTGAATTATGCATAATAGGCCCCATTTAATGTCAGCTGACAGGAAAGAAATGATTTGTTTTAAGTCAAATGAATGTCTAAATTCCAAAATTGTACAAATAACAATAAAAATATGTGTTACTTATAATACATTTAAAGGATGAGTAGGCAAATTTAAGAGCTAGCAAGATCTCACCTCCCCTTATGATCATTCAACAAAGCCACATCTCCAAAACACAAACTTAACAATGAAGAAAGATTATCTGTGCGAGCAGGGTGCAATGTGGTATGCAAATAGATCGTTTGACAGACAAGTAGGACCGGGGCATTCGGACCAAAAGCAATGATTGGATGGACATTTTATGGTTTTGAATCTTCCACAGACGATATTTAGATATACTTGGACCACTTTATGTAGTGCTGTCAGTGAAGAGACTTTCAACCAGCATAACAAAACATCATTCTGGAAAGAATTGTCTACCATTTTAGTCAAACGTGATATACATGTATTGTTTCACTTTATACATGGTGCAATAATATGTCACATTGAGAGGAAATGATGAACTTTAGAGTTGGCATGATGGACTAAAGAGGAGCAGATGCCTTTTGAGGCAATATTGTACATTTTATTTTATTATTGCTGTCTAAAAACAAAGGACAGATTATCAGCAAAGCAGCCAATGAGGTATTTGTCATGTATTTTCAACGCGGTGAAAGCGTAATTTTGTATCTCATCTATTTTTGTATGATGTTGTACGATTTGTGGATGTATTCATACTGTGTTCTAACAGCGCAGAGTCAAAGACGCTAAATGCCCGTTTGAAAGAACAACCTGTGTCTGTGGTGTTGAGAGATGCAGGAAAAATTCATTGACCATAAAATTAGATCCCACATGAATAAAACAAATGGATTATGTGCAGAAATATTCAAGACAAGCATTAAGTAATACAATATTTTGTACAATTTTATTATAGTTATATATTGGTTGTTGAGTAGTTCTGTTGCACATAAAAGGTGTATTCCCTATGCTTTAATGCCAGACTGTTTGTTTATTTGAACACCATATCGAGACTACTCGATGCAAATGAATCTCTGTACACAGGGGGTCACCTCATGAAGGTGATGCCTAATTGGGACTATTTATCAACACAGCTCTGGCCAGTCCTGACATGTACATGTTTTTTTTACCTGACTCTCATTAGCACTATCTGTAACAAGGGAACTTGGAAATCTGTTCATTTGCATACAGTACACCAAGCGAATAAAGAGCAGGGGCCTCGGGGGGGTTCGTGTCACTTGCAATGTACACAGGGTGGAGAAAATCATTTACAATTATTCAAAGATGGGAATAAAAATGCAGCAATGTTGGTTCTACATTTTGAAGGAAATATAATTTTTATGGGTATGACTTTTGACACACCAACTCTTCACTGCGGAGGTCTTTTGGTGTTTTGAAAGAAAAACTGCAGAAGCCTACCATAGTGCTTTGAACATGGAGCTGTTTCTAAAACGAAGACTTGCAAAAAGCTATAGGGCACTTAAAGGCACGATTACGTTCAAGCAAAGCTAAATGTGCAGCTCTAATGAAAAGCTATTGAGGCATCAAGGCCCAGAAAGCTTTTAATGTCAGTCATTCTATCCATTACCAGGCATTTAATGCAGTCTGACTGGGGCTGCATGTTAGTATGACGAAGAGAGCGCAGGTTCAATAACAAGGTCAGTTTACGCAGCACGCTCTAGCTATGATAATCCTGAGATATGCTGCATCTCTGTTTACATAGTAAATTGTTGTAAACAACTGTAAATATAAATGATATATTTTTGAAAGAAT
This sequence comes from Oreonectes daqikongensis, assembly GCA_026939265.1. Lineage (NCBI taxonomy): Eukaryota > Metazoa > Chordata > Actinopteri > Cypriniformes > Nemacheilidae > Oreonectes > Oreonectes daqikongensis. The sequence continues at coordinate 4,041,305 of JAOTQM010000033.1, read as the reverse complement.
GATTAAGTACCGCTGTACAATATCAGTACAATTTTACTAATTTACATTACTGTGGTCTTTGTCCTTACTATGACAACACCGAATGCAATGCATGTATTTTATAGCTAAGGTCTAATGTTTAAGGTGGACATAAACACACAGTGATGTCACAATGCTACTTCGCTATTGTAAGCTTACTGTAAATTGCTTTAAAAAGTGTCCACCAAATTGGTAAAATTTTTATTTCTGTTTATCTAAGGTTATTCTATGTATTTGATTTTATGTTTCCTTAAACCGTCCAGATTCAAATATCTCATACTGTAAATTTACCTATAAATAATCCAAAATCAAACATTCTGTCACTATGTATTTAGAATCATGATGTAATTCCCATGCTGTTGTTGCTGTTGTCTATGCAACACGTAAGGGATAATGTACAGGCAGCCGGTTGTTATTGCAGAACAGCCGGCTGCTTGTACATTATCCTACTTATTCCATGGCTACTTACCTTATAAGTAAGTTTTTGAACACAAGTTTTTAGGGTAAGACCTCCAAATGCCTTAAACCCGCAATTTGGTTTAATAATTTGTAAATATAATCTCACACATGTTATTAAAAGACAAATTTATAATGAATTTTTGTGTAATATTAAACGTCACATGTCGAAATGATTTGCAGCATTCGGGTTCAACCCTTGGAATGTCACGACTGGCCAATCAGACTCAAGTATTCCAGAGCTCCGTGTAATAAAAAACATCATATTTTGAAAAATCTTTACACAGACTTTTTACACAGACATCGCAATCTTACTGGTATTACAAGCTGACAGTGTTTGTAAACAAATACTCCTTCAGATCCATTCACTGCTCAGACTCAGCGGAACCAACAATGCAATGATGTGAAGATAGATTGTCATGTTGTAGGCAGTTCATATGAAAATTAATCAGCTATGTGATGTCTTATATTTTACACTTTTTCCAGAGAGGATTACATAAATGCTTTCAGTATATGATGAGGAGGATGTTTTCAGCGATGTTTTAAGCAGGATGTAATGATACCATGACCTCTTACATGTCAAAACATCAAGGGAAATTCAGTGTGTAAAGTTTAGTGCGTTGTTAATTTTGTACCATAATAATAATAAATGATATGAAGAATATGTTTAATATATATAGGGTATTTCAAGAACCCAGGGACGCTTTACAAAATAAATAACATTTGATACAGATTAGGGTTGTCACAATACCATGAACATATCTTAAGATAATATACCATAAATTGGATAAATTGTTGCAAATACTGTAGTACACGATTTACTATGTTATGACTTACTTCCTAAACTTTACTATAGTAAATATATTAAACAACTATGTACTTACACAATAAACTAAGTACTTGATACAATGTACTTACTTTATACATACATGTTCTTACATTGTTCTTACATTGAATGTTTGTAAACCCTGAGCATGTCTAACTAAGACCTTTCACTAGTATACACAATTGGACACATCTAAATATGAAAGTACACCAGAACATTTTTCATGTAGGAACTAATTCAAATTTGTGACAAATTTCATTAATACAGCAATGCAGTGGCGTAGCAAGTCAGGTCAGGGTCTATATACAAGAACTTTTACTGGGCACCATCCGTCCGTTAGACCACAAGTGATTGCAAACTCCCAAGCACCAGAGGGAGTTAGCGACGCAGCCAGCGTTTTACATGCGACATGTGAACGGCCCAACCATTTATATGATAATATTAAACATTTAGCTACTTACATCACACTGGCTTGACTTAATTCTGTCAATAGCAAATCCCGCCTTCATTCATTTGTTTGGCCATCTCAATCAGTTGGACATTGGCAAGCTCATTCAGACTCCATAAAAATTAAACTTCATTCGTTTCGACACAACAAGGAAAACAAAGTTTACAATAATAATAGTGTAAAATGATTATTTGTATTCAAATTATTAAATGAATGCCTACTAATGTGGACAATAAAGACCTCCCTACTACCCCTAACCTCAACATACACTTAATTATTAAACACCTGTTAGACATTTTTCAAATATTTTCTTTATTTTGTTGAAAATAAATGCCTATATGTTCTGATATGTGATGTGAAAATGTAGAAGAATGAGCTGGCAAAAGATGGATTCAAACATCCATTTAAATGTAGTGTCAGAACTACATATCATGTGTCTAACCAAAGTCCGTTTAGGAAAGTCCTGCCACTCGGCAGCCATCTTTGCAATGCGCCAAAATAAACTGGGATGTGGGCGCCCAGTATACCCCCCAACTGCATACCCAGACGTTACGGCACTGCAGCAATGTTTGTAAATGTTATGTTAGCTTTGAAATGTTAGGCATTCTTTTAGATGTGAAACTAAAATGGCCAAAAGGTGGCGTCCATTTTTTTGAGTCAGTGAATCATTAAATTCATTCGCACTAAACTTTCAGTATGCAAAGCTTCTACACAGAGCCCTGTGTGTATGGGTAGCAACCAGAAAACCCTTTTTTTATTTACACATTCTGACGTATTAAGAGTTTTATATTTGTTTTAAAACTGTATTGTAAAAAATAGATAGTGTAATATTAGCATTTCTTCCAACTGAAAAGGTCAAGCTGAGGCGTATCCATCTACTGTTGGTCACGCATAATCACAAGATTGAATTCGCAGGTCAGAGTTCACCAAACTTGAAACCTTTTGCACAAGCTTGCGTTTCCGGTCTGGCACATTCGCATGCGTATGAATGGAAGTCAATGGAGCAAAAAGTGTACTGTGCCAGTGCCTTCATTCAAGAATGAAGCAAGTGTCTTGATGAATGACTCACTGAATTAGTATCACGTCGTTCAAAACGCAAATAAATTTAAGAAAGAAACACAAAAAGGCAGATGTAAGTGTTCAAATTAACATTAATGCACATGTGCAACTTGCGGTACTACCGTTTAAAAAACAGAGCGGCATCGCCAGTGTTTTGGCGCTTTAGCATCGCAATGCTATACCATAGCACTGGTACACCGTGCAACCTTACATTTACATTTGGGAGACGCTTTTATCCAAAGCGACTTACATTGCATTATACTATACATTTGTGTCTAAGTATGTGCAATCCCTGGGATTGAACCCATGACCTTGCCATTGCTAGCACCATGCTCTAACCTCTGAGCCACAGGAAAGCTGTAACCTTACCACAGATAATCAGTAAGGACATGCACCCAGATCATGGACACACAACAAACAAACAAGTGTTGACAACAAATAACAACAGATAATCAACATCAAAAGGACATCCAACCAAATAATGAACATCACAAATGTCAGAAAAAGGTCACACAACAAACAAATTGTTGAAAAGTAAAGAAGCAGAGAGGGAAAGCGAATATTTACAAAACAAAGCGAATAGATGAGTTTTAAATTGAGACTTTAGGGTCTGGAGAGAGGAGGCAGCACAAAACTTATGGGCTATGATGCAGCTGTGATGGGGTATAATAAAGAAAGTTATTCAGCGGTATCTGGATGCCATTCAAATATGCAATATATACTCCACTATTACTAATGGTACAGCTGAACATGACTGGCTGACAGCTACGGTGAAGGAAAAAAGTATTTGATCCCCTGCCGATTTTGTATGTTTTCCCACTGACAAAGAAATGATCAGTCTGTAATTCTAATGGTATGTTTATTTCAACAACGAGAGACAGAAAAGCAACAAAAAACCCAGAAAAATGCATTTAAAAAAGTTATGAACCAATTCGCATTTTAATGAGTGAAATAAGTATTTGACCCCTTTGCAAAACATGACTTAGTACTTGGTGGCAAATCCCTTGTTGGCAATCATAAAGGTTAGACGTTTCTTATAGTTTGCCACCAGGTTTGCACACATCTCAGGAGGGATTTTGTCCCACTTCTCTTGGCAGATCCTCTCCAAGTTATTGAGGTTTTGAGGCTGACATGTGGCAACTCGAACTTTTAGCTCCCTCCACAGCTTTTCTATGGAATTAGGGTCTGGAGACTGGCTAGGCCACTCCAAAGCCTTAATGTGCTTCTTCTTGAGCCTCTCCTTTGTTGCCTTGGCCATGTGTTTTGGGTCATTGTCATGCTGGAAAACCCATACACAATCCATTTTTAAAGCCCTGGCTGAGGGAATGAGGTTCTCACCCAAGATCTGATGGTACATGGCCCCGTCCATCGTCCCTTTGATGCAGTGCAGTTGTCCTGTCCCTTTAGCAGAATGTTTCCACCTCCATGTTTGACAGTTGGGATGGTGTTCATGAGGTCATAGGCAGCATTCCTCCTCCTCCAAACACGGCGAGTTGAGTTGATGCCAAACAGCTCGATTTTGATGTCATCTGATCACAACACTTTCACCCAGTCCTCCTCTGAATCATTCAGATGTACAATGGCAAGCTTCAGACAGCCCTGTACATGTGCTTTCCTGAGCAGAGAGACCTTGTGGGCACTGAAGGATTTCAGTCCTTGATGGCATAGTGTGTTACCGATTGTTTTCTTGATGACTGTGATCCCAGCTGCCTTGAGATCATTGACAAGATCCTCCCGTGTATTTCTGGGCTGATTCCTCACCGTTCTCATGATCATTGAAACTCCACTAGGTGAGATCTTCCATGGAGCCCCCAGACAGAGGGAGACTGACAGTTGTGTTGTGTTTCTTCCATTTGTAAATAATTGCACCAACTGTTGTCACCTTCTCACCAAGCTGCTTGGCGATAGTCTTGTAACCCATTCCAGCCTTGTGTAGGTCTACAATCTTGTCCCTGACATCCTTGGACCGCTCTTTGGTTTTGGCCATGGTGGAGAGTTTGGAATCTGATTGATTTATTGCTTCTTTGGACAGGTGTCTTTTATACAGGTAACCAGCTGAGGTTAGCACCACTCCATTTAAGAGACTGCTTCTAATCTCAGCTTTTTACCTGTATAAGAGACATCTGGTAGCCAGAAATCCTGCTGATCGATAGGGGATCAAATAATTCATAAGTCAATTCATAACTTTTGTTAAATGGGTTGTTTTGGATTTTTTTGTTGCTATTCTGTCTCTCACTGTTAAAATAAACATACCATTAGAATTATATGCAACCACTGTATATCCTGCACTTGCTGCTATTGCACTTCTGGTTAGACCTAAACTGCATTTCGTTGCCTTGTACTTGTACATGTGTAATGACTATAAAGTTGAATCTAATCTAATCTAATCTAATCTAATCTAATAGACTGATCATTTCATTGTCAGTGGGCAAACATACAAAATCAGCAGGGGATCAAATACTTTTTCCCCTCAATGTACACATGAACATACACATTTCCAAGCTCTTTAACGAACATCCTGAACATCTACCAGCAGGGCCTAACCAGCCATGTGATCTTGACCTATGATCTTAAACCATATTTAAATGACTTTTCAAGCTTTCCACCAGTACACAGAAAGCCATGTTTGTCATTAAACCCCTGTGTCTATTTACTATTCCACAGGGATAACCAGAGTCAATACAGTGCTAGTCTTTCATGGATGTTTAGCATTGTTTTTCTGAATCAATGGTCAGCATTATCTAAGCTAATTACAGTTGCTGAGAGTGCGTGGCTTTAAGACCTTGGAATAGAATTACCTTGAGAAGTTATTTGTCTTGAAGCATTGGTATGCTGGGGAGAGTCCTGCGGCTTCACCAGGTCTGACAAGCCCTTATCGTTGCTGCTCGTCCACAGGTGCTCCCTGTCACCATAGTGTGATCAAAATGCAATGCGAAACCTGCGGACAGAGAGCTCAGTTCACTCAGATAGATTACAGAGACGTGCAGGTTGCTCAAAGTAAGGTGCTACTTGTAAAAATCACACTCTGTTTATTCAGCATATGGGCAGTGATGGTTTTTGGGGCTTAAGGAACGTGCACAGAGGTTTAATGCATGTGAAAAGCAGAGGAACAGAGCGGAGTTGTGAAATTAATCTTTAAAATCACGCTGGAACCGCCTGGAACTTGTGAATATGGAAGAAGCTCGACCTCACCAATCGCCCACAATTGTATTTTTATTCACTTCAAAGCAATATTTCTTAAACTTGTTCTGACCTGCACAAGAAATAGTTCAATCAAAAACCATTGATGCATTCTCATGTTGTTTCAAACCCATATCACTTTGTTTTTTTCTGTACAACACAAAATGAGAACTTGATTGTTATGGTGCTTTCTTTGTCCTACAATTCTACATTTAACCGTGTTGCTGTTCAATTCAAACTCCTTTTATCCATTTTGATACATTTGGCAGACACTTGTATCCAATGCAACTTACAGGGCATTTAATTGATACATTTTTTAAACATCTTGTGTGTTCCCTAAATCGAAGCCATGACCTCTGCACCACATACAAAAATACAATATAATATACATAACTTGCATAAAGTCCTGTCATAATGAACCGTTATGTTTTTATTACCTTAGAATAAGCTTTTTCTATCTACCGCGGGTCCTCTTGCATGGAATTCACCATGTTTTTTCTACAGTATCCCTAAACGCACAAACAAGCACGTTTACATTATCTCCTTCGGCAAAGAAGCGAAAACGTGACGACGTCTTATTCCATGTCAGCCACTGTAGTGCTTTAAAAGGGAGGGGTGAGCGGTGGAATGAGCCATTGCCTCACCGCTAGATGCCACTAAATTTCCTACACTGAACCTTTACGCTACAGTAAGACTTATGCTGTATCACAAAGTAAAAAAAGTCATTTTAAAAGGTGTTGTGCTATCACAGATCACACTTTAACTTTATGACTACAGTCAAACTTTTGTTTAATAATCTTATGTTTTGTTCTAAAAGCTCACCTTCCAGCAATGCACAATCCATCCAAACAGAAAACATATGGAAGGCTGTGAGCTGTTGTTACCTGGGATTTTACACCTTGCTGAGAAGAGACATTGGCTCTGTAGTTAATGGAGTATATTTTGATGAAAGATGATCTTTAAGCCATTGCCTAATTACTCCCAATCATTTCTCCTAGGCTTTTTCTCACAGGGCTTTGTCACATTTTGGGGCATTTTTTATTGTTAAGGAAATTAATGAGACATTAATGAAGAAATATTTTGCATATTGTGTGTTGTGTATACCTGTGAGTATTTAGGTTGCTAAAGGGGTTTGTTGGTAATGGTTTCTTCAGGCTAATGGATGACACCTTACAGATTCCTGCTGGGATGACAGACTGTGTAGGTGATTGAGGAACGTGTATACATCAGCAATTCTCTTATGATCTTCTTGATGTATCACAAGCAGAAACTGATAATTCCCTTGAAGTTCAAGTTATATTTTTCCTGATGGTTTGATACACAGCAAGCAGCTGTGTGGTTTATTCATGCTAATTTAATGCCCTAAAAAGTCAGTTGTTCTCACTTTTGTTACAACGGCATTGTGCTGTGTATTTGGCCACAGGGTAATTTTCAAAGCATTTCCCTAGAACAAAAAAACACAATGTCCCTGTATTACTTTCATCAAACCTGTTATTAAATTATTTAAAAGGCATTTCAGCGGCCTGAGATCTTCAAGCTGTCTTTGTTCTGTTTAAAATACAATTCCAAAAAATTTTCGACACTCTCAGAGCTTTTGTTATCAGAAACCACCAGAGAAGAATTTCATTCAATTACTTGAAAATTTTATTTTAGTTTGTTGGTTGTTTTGTTATGTGAGGACATAACAAACTAGGTGTTATCTGCTTTACTGTAGCTTTTTTCATCTAGAATAATGTTTCTAAAGATAAAAACTAAAATATTTGCAGTATCTTCTCATTGAGGCTAAAATGATGGTCACACAGAGTTCTATTACGCATTATATTACAGGTAAGCTATTACCATATGGTCATTTGGGTTGGAGGATATTAGTTAGTTGTTAGGAAGGGTATTTTTCAGACAGGAAGTAGTTGCAATTTAGAGTTGACAATGTATAACAAATACTGCTCAATATTTACAAAGTAATACATTTCATCTCTAATTTGGTTTAGTGAGGGTCATGTTTTCTTAATTCGCTGTTTAAATTTTTTATTTGTTTTTAGTTTTTCACATGTGATCCCATTTTTTTACATGAAATGTGTGTTTTTGGAACACCTTTGGGTGAATCATGTAAATTCCCATGTGAAACCCATGGGATTATATGTAAAAACCCATGGGATCCCATGTGCAACATGTAGATCCCATTGATGTGATTTATGTGATCTTATAGGTTTCACATGTGATCACATGGGTTTTTTTTGCACATGTGAATTTCATGTGTCTTTTCCGTAAGGGTTTTTCAGGTCTTTTCAGGTTAATTACACTCATTAAACCTTTTGTCCTTACGTATTTAAAATTCCCTTGTGTGCCTTGTTCTTCGTCCAGTCCTGTCATCTTATATAAATACACCATAACCATGCATCCTGCTGTTGGTATTTTGCGCTTAATAAAACAAAAGAAAGCTGCACTTATCTCTTCATAGTCTATTGGTCCTTGAGTCCAGCATTAGAATAAATATCACTCTCACCTCAGTGCTCACTCATGTCTATAGCTGACAGTGAAAGGTAAACAGACCAGAGTAAACATGGTTTAGGAAGAAGAATAAATATCACTCTCACCTCAGCGAGCACAAGCTCCCTCTTCAGCAAACCTGACCCATGTTTAGGCTGAACTGGTTATTTTAGAAATCTAGGCTGGAGATTTTTATTATGCTAAAACATACTGTGCACATGGTTGACAACAGGGAAACTCCTCTACAGGGTTTTAGATGTTGGTTTATAGAGTTATATGAGTGTTTGATAGACAGCAGCACTTACTTTAGGTCTATGAATATTATATATCTTCACAAAACTCACATTGTTGTTGAAATAAAGATCTACATTTTGATTTGCATAATTCTTTTAACTGTTACACAGTGATCAAATGCCTATTATAACCAAAGTGACAGCCTGGTTCGTTGAGTCCCTCCTCTTTATCACACCCCGCATAAATGGAGAGAGAGAGAAAAAATTGAGAGAGAGAGAAATAGACACAGATCTGTTTTCATGTGCAGTGTAAATATGAGATCATGGTTGGCTGTATGTGTGAAAGAGGGAGCCATGTGTTTGTTTTCACATGTGGTTTAATGTGTGATGGTTTTGAAAACTGTGGTTGGATGAAAACCTGTACATGTGAAGGTCAGTTGCTGGGTGCTGTTCAGAGAGAAATGAACGATAAAGTGGATTTGGCATGTTTAGTTTGAGAGCTTTTTCAGCCTGTGTGTCTGTGCCATTGAATTCATGCCAGCCAAAGCATTCCTGAATAGGAAAATTACCCAGTAAAACTATTTTTTCAGGGGCAACAATTTTAAACATGTTTTTACACAATACAAAAGCAGAATTGTTTACACCACAAAAGTAACAAAAATGTGATTACAGTAAATTCCAGTATTGAAATATAACCTTTTACTTTAGCAGAAATATCCCATCAACAAGAAAAATCATTATTATGACACAAACTGAATAGGAAAATTAACAATTATATTATAAAAACTTTAACTGAGAGTGAAAATTAATGCTGCATTTACACATTTGGGAGATGCTTTTATGCATAGCAATTTATATTTAAGACATACATTTTATCACTCTATGTGTTTTCTAGGAATTGAGTCCATGACCTTGACATTGCTAGTGCAGAGCTCTACCAGTGGAGCTAGAAAAATACTGCACAAAATAAGTATCTTATTGAAAGTGAACCCCTATTAAATATTGACTGAAAAGCCTTTCATGTGAACAACAAAATAAATGAGATTCACGTTCTCCTCCCTTTTAAAAGTAAAAAAATAATAATTGAAGAGTTCAGATGCAAAACCCTCTAAAAGCCACCTCTGTCAAAAATTTGTGGATGCTCTTCACACATAATATACGTTACTCAAATAATTGTGCTTCAAAAGCCACTAAATACCAAACTCTGCCCAGTCTGAGATATCTGGTATTGCTGGAAGTAAATGGAGGAGACAAAAAATTGCTTGTTTAAACAAAAAGTCATCTGACGGATTTAGAGGGTTTTGCATCTGAACTCTTCAATTATACTCGAACTACACACGTTTAAATGGATGGGTGCAGTTTATTATGTGCATGGGTCGAGTAAATATAGTGTAAACAAGGACACATGATAATAATAAGTTATTGTTTAAAATTAGAAATGTCAAATCACCATCAAGCACAGCAAAATGTCCTCCGTATAATAAAAATAATAAGAACTATTACATACAAAAACTTAAGTGTCTATCTTCACCAGTTCCGCAACACCCACATTGACCTTACTAACCTCTATGAGTATGTGTTCTTTTGGGATGTGATTTGGGACGGCAGCACCCTGGACAGTGCCCATTTTTAATAGTCAGCACCTTGGACAGGGCTAAGATCATCACAGCCCACACTTATGGCCTTTTAAACCTGTTTTATGGCAGAACAAGACATTCTGATCTCCGGTGTTTTCTCTCCTGGTATCAAAAATAGGCTTTGTGTGGACACACAAGAAGGATAAGAAATTGATTCTGAATAAACTGCAGTACTATAGAAGATAGGAAAGACATTTTACGTGCACCAATGAAAGTTTACACTGGTTATATAATGAGATTTGGTTACCGTGACAACCTTGGCCAAGAGGTGCTTGAAACATCCTTGGCACATCAAGCTTTGAGTGTCCAAATTCACTATCAAAGTGCAGGTCCAAACTCCCTGAAGTCATTAGCTGGCTGCCACGGTTCTGTTTGTACAAACATTCTCCTCCAACAGCAGGCTGGGAGGGTCTGGATATCTACAGTAACAGCAACTGGATAGAATGACAGCATTTTAACATGACGTTAAATATTATTTAAAAAATCGAATAAAATCAGATGAAATCTTTAATAAAATGTAATTTTTTATATAATAAAATAGCACAAATTTAAAGTAGCCAAATGAAGATGTCTATGCTGTTAAATGCTATTTTAGGAATTTTATTTATATTGGTATACAGTTTATTCTTGTTGCAATAATCATATCTTTTCTCATAATATTGTGATATTTTTTATCTTATCTGTGATTTTTTTTCACTGTTGCCTCACAGCAACAAGGTCCTTGCATGGTTCAAGCCCCGGCTGGGACAGGAGGCCTTTCTGTGTGAAGTTTGCATGTTCTCCCTGTCAGTGTGGGTTTACTCTCTTACTCCGGTTGCCTCCCACAGCCAAAAGACATGCAGGTTAGGTTAACTGAACACTCTAAATTGTAGATTGACTGTTTCTTGCCATGAATATAGTGTAATCTCTCTGTTAGTAACTCAGAAAATGTCAAAACATAAAAGTACTTTTTGTTTAGAAATGAAACACTGATAAATGTAAAGTGCTGTGTAAGGGTTAGGCATCTTGAGCGTTATTGTGAAGTTTATGAAACATGCAAATTGTTGAATCTGAAGTTCAGCTATTGTAAGATAAAATGGGCTGTCACATAAGAGAAAACAATATGCGATGTACTGGAAAAAAAAGTTTTTTTTCACACACACGAAACACATTTATACTCGCACAGTAAACCACTGAGCATTTAATGCCTTATGAACTAATAGAATCTGATTAGTCAGCATGTACACATATTTTCAGAAATTATTAAAATATCTCACACTATGTGCAGTCTAAACTGTGACTATACAACATGCAGTATGTATTATTCTTGGATGTGATTCGTTCAATTGTCTACAACTAACCAGTAGCACATTATAGCGTTCATGTTACACACATTACACATCAGCATAAATGATTACTGGTGTAATAGACCAATCATGAGCAATTACAACCTCTTCCTTAATAATTACAATTTAAAAAAAAAATTGTCCGGAAGTATTATACAATTACACTGTAGTAGGACCACTGCAATGTAAAGTGTGACCTATTAATCCATTTGCCAGTTCATTCCCACATCTGAGCCAAAAGCTGTTTCTCGATTTTTACTCTCCCGTTATCGCTTTTTTTCTCCTCTCTCAGATCCGTGTGTGAGGATCCAGTGGGAATTATCTGCATAGCATTCCGTCTATGCTTCAACTCCCTGTGGAGAGTTGTGCTACAGGCCCCGTCCTCTGTAGTCAACAAATCATCAAAAATCAGCTCACCCATACCTCATACTCTCTCTTCACACCGTGGTTCTGGTATGGTGCCGACTTATGTTGTGACAACGTTTTATAAATGCTGTATTGTTTAACCTTATTTCAGTACTGTACTATAGACACAGTGTATAAATGTCCAGTTTGCTGTTTTTTTTTTTTTTTTAGATTTAAGTGACTCGCTCTCTTGTCATTTCAAAACCTGTCTTCTGCAGAACACAAAATAAGATATGTTGGGAACCAAACAATGGCAGCCCCTATTGACTTGCATTGGTTTTATGTCTATACAATAGAAATGAATGAAAACCGCCATTGTTTGGTTACCAATACTCTTTTTTGGGTTCTGCAGAAGAAAGACGATGACATGATGATGACATTATTTTCATTTTTGGGTGAACTTGAAGCATACTTGACAAACAAAAAGCCTGAATGTATGACTGAGTAGCTATTTGCAATGAGCTGTGTAGCAGTGGATGATTCATCTGAACAATACATGCAGCATCATTACAGAACAACTGAAATTTGTGCCAAAATTCTGAAGACTGACTTCTTTCTCAACGGATAAGCACAATAATTACACAAATCATCTCTTATTGTTGGTCTTCAGATAAATTTGTTGGATAGTATTTCTTTTACAAGAGAATGTATTCTTCTCATATACAACCAGCTGCCATTCAATCCAGCAATGTCATCTCTGGCAGGTGAAAACAGTTATTTGTTTTAGTAAGAGGGTTGTGAGAAGGTGATATAGGCAAAAGCTGTTTGAAAGCAAAATCTGCTGGAGTGAAAGCTGCATTTACACATTTGGGAGATGCTTTTATGCATAGCAATTTATATTTAAGACATACATTTTATCACTCTATGTGTTTTCTAGGAATTGAATCCATGACCTTGACATTGCTAGTGCAGAGCTCTACCAGTTGAGCTAGAAGAATACTGCAGCACTATTATATAGCGCTATATACATTTTACTCAAATTAACTAAGAATTTGTTTAATGCACTCCCTGTTCATAGTTTCCAGGAAGCATGAATATATAAGTTATTTTTTATATTTTGCAACATTTCTTTCCATTTTCTTTCATTTGATTCAACATGTCCATTATTATCCGTTGGATATTGATTTTTGCACTGAATTTAGGAGGTTGACACAGCACAGAAACTATAATGAATATAACCTTGTAAAATACATATCATTAAAAACCTGTATAAAATAATATTTTTAAAAAAGTATTTTATGTCTAAAATTAAGGTGGGGGGTGTTGTTTGGTTACCAACATTCTTATCTTTGTGCTCTGCAGAAGAAAAAAAGTCATACAGGTTTGGAATGACATAAGTAAATGAGGAAGGAATTTTTGTTGCAATTTTTAAGTCTCATTCATAAATGGGGAGCGATGTTCACTTTTCTGGCCTGCCCTTTCGCATACATTAACGCTTGGACAGGTCACATCTTCCATGTGCATCGGACTGTTTCTTGGGGTAAGTGGTCTTGGAAGGCATTTCTTCATGATCATACACATTTGTTATCCAATAAGAAAATTGCATAAAGTAACCACATGTAAATATCTCCAAACATGCTGTCAGCTCACAAACTTTTATATGATTGATGTGATGCCTATAAAAGGCAGCTTTTCATTAGCATTTAAAACAGAAACCAGAGAAATTTGCTATGCTTTGACCACGGCCTTCCGTTCCAAAATCCTTTGAACAAAACCAATCAACCGACAGACAAACATGGGCTTTCCATGACACATTAAATATTCAGTCCCATTTGCATGGCAGTGCTGTCTATGGATGCCAGAACGCAGTCACTGTTCAATGCTAATGAACGCCTGCAACATGGGGATAAGAGAGGGGGATGTTTTTCTCTTTGAGAAAGGGCCAACACTAATACGGATGACTCATTTGTAATGTAGAACAAGATCAATTAGAAATCCGGCATGGGTGAGCGTGCATAGAAAACCTGTGCAATATACTTACGACCCCCCCTCCGAAGGATCATACAAAAGCAAGTTCTCATTTTAGACTCTGGGTGTTTGTGTCATGAGTGATCAGGGACAGAACCCAGGCGCAGGCAGCAGGTGGCAGCAGAACAGACTTTATTAAATCAAAGACCCACGAGGGGGCAAAAACAAAACTATAACAAAACTCACAGGCACTAGGCAAACAAAAAAACCCACAATGGGGAAAACTGAACTCAAAAGACTAAACAGGGTAAAGCACAAACACCAGGGTGACAAGACAAAAAAACCTACTAAATAATATGCAGGACAAGAACTGAACACGGTAACTGACACGACATGGCAAGACACGACATAGTAACAAATTTTAACAAACGCACGAGCACAGGACAATGAACACGAGGGCTTTAAATAGGGGAACAAACAAGGGATAATGACACAGGGTGCAGGTGTGATTCATCAGAAACATTACCAGGGAAAATTACCGGAGAACGAGGGGGCGGGGCTTAGACGCGCGACATGAAAACACGCGGCAAAAGGCGGAAGCGCCCGAGCCGCGTGTCTCCCCACAGAACGTAAACACAAAGACAAGATACTGACGCAATCCTGCCCACTAGATCATGAAAACTAGACATAAACAAGGAGGGCAGGATCGCGGAAGTATCCGGGGGGCGTGGTCATGACGCAAGACCGGAGAGCGCGTGACACGGGCGCACCACGCCCAGGCCACGCGCTTCCACGAGTAACAAACACAGAGACATGGCACTGTCATGGCCCTGCCCACAAGGCTCCAGGAATTTACTAGACATGAAGGGCAGAACCATGACAGTACCCCCCCCTTAAGGGACGCCACCTGGCGGCCTCAAGGGGGACACGACTGGGGAAACATCGACTGACACAGAGACAGACACCAAATACATAAAACAGAACAAATGACAGGCAAGACAGATAAAACAATAACAGGGTTGGGGTTAGACAATAAAAATAACATCAAGTGTACAGGAGGTGGGGGAACAAAAAGTCCAGGCAGTGGGGGACAGGGCACAGACGACACAAAAGGGACAGTCTTTGGGGGGAGAGTCTTAGGGGCTCTCGAAACCCGTGTCCGGGGAGTCTGAGGGGGTTTGGCAGGTTGGCCTCCCCTTCCAGGGGATGCCAGCCGAAAGGCCGGCGCGAAGACTTGGGGGCCCGGCTGGGAGGCCGGAGCGAAGACCTGGGGGCCCGGCTGGGAGGCCGGAGCGAAGACCTGGGGGCCCGGCTGGGAGGCCGGAGCGAAGACCTGGGGGCCCGGCTGGGAGGCCGGAGCGAAGACCTGGGGGCCCGGCTGGGAGGCCGGAGCGGAGACCTGGGGGCCCGGCTGGGAGGCCGGAGCGGAGACCTGGTTGGCCGGCTGGGAGGCCGGCGCGGAGACCTGGTTGGCCGGCTGGGAGGCCGGCGCGGAGACCTGGTTGGCCGGCTGGGAGGCCGGCGCGGAGACCTGGTTGGCCGGCTGGGAGGCCGGCGCGGAGACCTGGTTGGCCGGCTGGGAGGCCGGCGCGGAGACCTGGTTGGCCGGCTGGGAGGCCGGCGCGGAGACCTGGTTGGCCGGCTGGGAGGCCGGCGCGGAGACCTGGTTGGCCGGCTGGGAGGCCGGCGCGGAGACCTGGTTGGCCGGCTGGGAGGCCGGCGCGGAGACCTGGTTGGCCGGCTGGACCGGAGCCTGCTTTCGCCGCTTCTTCTTCCTGGACCGAGCGGTCGGAAGAGCGGCTTGCAGGGATGGTCCGGGGATTGCCGTGTGTGCCTCGGTGGCGGAGTCGTCGGACGGGGAGTCCCACGAAGGGCGCCTCCCATGCTTCCCCCGCAAGGAGGCAGATCCTGGCTGGGTACCGGGAGCAGAGGTGGGGGTGGCAGAATCTCCCATGGCTGCCACAGCCACGACGCAGTTCTCCGGGATGGTAGGAAGAGGGGGTGGAGCCAAGGGCCAGGCTGGTGCCTCGGGGTCGCCCCGGAAGTAGGCGAACCGGACCTGCTCGGCAAAGCTCCGGGAACGCAGCAGCCGCATCTCGGAGGGGTCAAGGGGCTCATCCACACATGTGTTAAATACCACCTTGAGCTCCGCCTCCGAGAATTCGGTGGTGTCAGCGACTGCTGCGAACTCCTCGGCAAAGTCGAACAGGTCGGCGCCCCTCTGTTGCATCCCGAAAAGCACATACGCCTCTCGACTCCGCTGCTCAGCCTCGGAGAAGTGCGCTGCCCGCTGGGTTCTTCTATGGCTCGTGCGTTCTGTCATGAGTGATCAGGGACAGAACCCAGGCGCAGGCAGCAGGTGGCAGCAGAACAGACTTTATTAAATCAAAGACCCACGAGGGGGCAAAAACAAAACTATAACAAAACTCACAGGCACTAGGCAAACAAAAAAACCCACAATGGGGAAAACTGAACTCAAAAGACTAAACAGGGTAAAGCACAAACACCAGGGTGACAAGACAAAAAACCTACTAAATAATATGCAGGACAAGAACTGAACACGGTAACTGACACGACATGGCAAGACACGACATAGTAACAAATTTTAACAAACGCACGAGCACAGGACAATGAACACGAGGGCTTTAAATAGGGGAACAAACAAGGGATAATGACACAGGGTGCAGGTGTGATTCATCAGAAACATTACCAGGGAAAATTACCGGAGAACGAGGGGGCGGGGCTTAGACGCGCGACATGAAAACACGCGGCAAAAGGCGGAAGCGCCCGAGCCGCGTGTCTCCCCACAGAACGTAAACACAAAGACAAGATACTGACGCAATCCTGCCCACTAGATCATGAAAACTAGACATAAACAAGGAGGGCAGGATCGCGGAAGTATCCGGGGGGCGTGGTCATGACGCAAGACCGGAGAGCGCGTGACACGGGCGCACCACGCCCAGGCCACGCGCTTCCACGAGTAACAAACACAGAGACATGGCACTGTCATGGCCCTGCCCACAAGGCTCCAGGAATTTACTAGACATGAAGGGCAGAACCATGACAGTTTGTCAGTAATTGGATTACTCTTGCAGACAGAGAAAATATAATGTATCGTGGCAGCTGATTTCAGAACTCAGTGTTCATTCTTGCCAAAAGAAGCTTGGTTTTGCATGGTTTAAAAACAATAGATTTCAATATGTTTTCATTCAGCAGTCATACAGAGGCAAGCTGTTGATAATTCATGCTCAGGATATGCCACTTCATCAATACCAGACACATGCAGGCACAGTATTTTGCTAATAAAGTATATTTCTGTGAAGTCTCTAACCTAGTTATAGAGTGTTTGTATATGTGTGCAGATGTTCCATGAAATAAAAATAAGTCTTCTGAAGATTTTTATATTGTCAGATGTAATGATGCTGCTTATGGGAAAAGATGAGCTGGTGTGATCTGTGGTAAAATCTAGCTTCACACAAACCCCCCTTCTTTTCTTTTTGTAAGCAATAATCCGTGGCTGTCTTGCTTTGTTTGCAGGTGTACTTCGGAGCTAACTCTGTTTACGTTTGAAGATTTTCGAATGTTTTTGCCAAACTGAACCTGTCAGGCAAACGGTGACAGCGGTGAGCTTTATTTCTCAGTATGGTGTTGCAGAATCTGCAGTTGTGTCATACAATGTTGACAAACATTGCAGCCACAAAGGTTATTAACATGCAATATCCAGGACTGTGAACGCAGCCACAAGCCCTGTCAATGCAATGTCTGGTTGATCATGCTTGCTCTTTTGTGATGGTCTTGCGATAACAGTCCTCAGTACTGATGTGACAGAAATGTAAGACATTCAGTATAAAAGTTAGACAGACTGACTTCATAACATACATAATTTTCATCAAACTGTTGCATTATTGGAAGATCAAAATGACCATTGGACCAAGTGGTTTCTTTTACTTTAAGTCATAGCATCCCTTTAGGAAGCACTGATGAGCCTGTACATGTTCGCATTGAATACATTGCGGTCTGACATTTCTATATGAGAGTCTATGTTGTCTTTGTTCACCCACTTGTGCAAAGTATGGTTTATTCTGGTCAGTAGGGCAATTTCTCTCAATTACCTGAATTCACATCATGTTTCAGGCCTTCCTGGATGCCTTTTTGTATGGAAAAACCTTTTTGGTCTTAGCTGATGTTAAGATATAGTTTTTGCACCTCTTTAAAATGAAATAAGCAAACATAAGATGATTTATTGTGTTGGTGATATGGGGTTTTGCAGACCCATAATATACATGAACATTATATAATGACATGATGAAAGCAGTTGTGGTGTTGGTTCTTCAAATGACAAAACAAGTATCAAATTTAATAAGAAGATATGGGCTAGTTTTGTTCTTTATTGCTACTTGTTGCTTTTTATTCTCAGTAGAGTCTCTAAGAGTGTAATAAAATCACATGATACCCAATGGTATCCAGATTCCCCATATCTGCTGAAGATGCACATCATAATCATTTTCTCTGTACATTTCTCTATAAATTCAAATTGCGCTATTGTACATTCCGTTATACTCTATACAGCACATCTTTTATCAAATTTGACAAAAACGCTGACAGCTCTTATATTTTAATTTATTTACTTTTACCAGTTTCCTTCACAATCTCCACACTCCACTTTGAGCTGGATGAAGAGGAATGCCCTGAGCCTAGAAAGCACTGGGACTGTGATAAGGATATCTGATTAAAGTGGATTATTCTGTAAATCTTGCCCTCTGAGGACTGCAGAGAAATGCTGACAGCTTTATTTGGACAGCATAAGAGAAATGCGGTATACACACTTTTTTTATTTATAGATCATTTAGGATCAGTTTCATTGCCCAAAGAACAGGGATAACTAATAGCATAATGACACAATTGAAATATATTTAATATGTCTGCACTACCGTGCTTAGATAGATGTCAGAAGGATTCAAACTACACAGTTTCAGAGACGATACACAATGTTTTTAAATAGGAATAGTGCAATATATTTTGGTTAATCATCTTGTTGATTTTATGCAAAACCTCTCAGGAATTTATATGGCTGGATTTTACAAGTGAAGGTCGTCAATCCTGTACAACACTTTATGAGCAATATCATCTTTTACAGTCATCTAGAAGAAATATATTATAAATCTCTATATAAAACTAATTTCATTATAATGTTTTGAAAATGGAGCAAAATCTGTACATTATTGATTAAAAGTTCTGTAAAAAAATATATAAAGATAATTGATACATCCAATCGGTAACACTCCTGCCTGCTCCCCGTTGGTGTCACCGGACTACACCCCCCAGAATGCCTTGCACCCGTCATGATTGTTTCTGCACCTGTCCCTTGTTTCATCTTGTTTGATTGCACACCTGTTCTGAGTTTGTTTCTGTATTTAAGTTCAGTCTTGTGTCTTGTCCTTTGTCCAGTGTTGTTGTTGTATGCTTGGTTTATGCTACCCATGTTTGTATTACCTGAAAACCTGATTCTGAAGAATAAACCTGTTTGTCTGAGGAAATCCTGTGGTGTGATCGTCTGCCTGAACCACTGAACCGTGACAGTACACTGGACCAAACTCTATGACCACGCCATGGGATTTCATCACCACCTCGCCTCCAGAGTTCTCCCTGCTATCTATTTGGCAGGACGGGAGGACTCTGGAGTGTTATGCGGAGGAATTCTTCGAGGCATGTGAGCGGGTAACGTGGGACGACACCCGCCTCAATCATGTATTTCTGATCGGCTTGGATGACGATCTACTCGCCTCCCTTTTGCTCCCTGATGTGGGGGAGTTCCGGCTGGAGGACTTTTTGAATATGGTCCTCCAAGTCACGGGTTCTTCTTTCCACGTTGGGGAGGCTGACGGGAGAGCGGGGGATGGCCATCCAAGTCCGATCAGATGTGGAGGGTTCGTCCTATCTCACCCAAGCTCCATGCCTCAGTCCTCTGCAAAAATCGACGCTCACCCGAGCCTGCGCCATGACGCTCACCCGAGCCTGCGCCACGACGCTCCCCGGAACCGGCACCCCGATGCCGGAATATGGAAGGCCAACAGGGCCAAAATCGCCAGTCTCCCCGTCAGCTGGTGATTTCTCCGCCGGACCAGCTTCTCCAGGAGTTTGATCCCCTGTTTGGTCTCCACCCTACCCTGAATCCCGCTCCAGAGTTTGTTCCCCTGGATTCCGCTCCAGAGTTTGTTCCCCTGGATTCCGCTCCAGAGTTTGTTCCCCTGGATTCCGCTCCAGAGTTTGTTCCCCTGGATTCCGCTTCCAAGCCGCCGGAGCCCGCTTCCAAGCCGCCGGAGGCCGCTTCCAAGCCTCCCCAGGATCAGCTCCTCCATGAGTTTGTTCCCCTGGATTCCGCTCCAGAAGAGCCCGCTTCCAAGCCGCCAGAGCCCGCTTCCAAGCCGCCAGAGCCCGCTTCCAAGCCGCCAGAGCCCGCTTCCAAGCCGCCAGAGCCCGCTTCCAAGCCGCCAGAGCCCGCTTCCAAGCCGCCAGAGCCCGCTTCCAAGCCGCCAGAGCCCGCTTCCAAGCCGCCAGAGCCCGCAACCCCAGAACTCCCACCCACCCGCCCTTGTCCGGGGCTTCCTTCTCCACTGCCGTGGGTCGTGCAGCCAACAACTGGATTGGAGGATCTCTCGTCCTCGACTCCATCCTCTGAGGCCCGGACTCCGCCTCAGCCCATCAACCCAGTGGCTCCACCTTGGCTCATAGCTCCCTCGCCTCCACCTTCGCCCGCTCGTCCACCAGCTCCGCCGGGCTCCCTCGTCCCTCCGGCTTTGCCTTGGTCGGTCGTCTGCCTGCCTTCGCCTCCGGACTCCACTACTCCAGCTGCGCCTCGTCGCTCCGTCCTGCCGGCTCCCTTGGTCTCCTCCCTCCCCTCGGCTTCACCTTGGTCCTCGGTCGCTCCGGCTCCGCCGCGGACTCCCGGATCTCCGCCTCTGCCTCGGTCGCCTGGGCCATCGGTTCCACCCTGGCCCTCTGGATCTTCGCCGTCTCCTTGGCCCATCGGCTCGCCGCCTCGGGCTCCCCCTCCACCTGCTCCGCCTCCTTCAGTCGTTCTCCAGGAGTCATCGGCCGCCCTGCCTCCATGGCTTCTCCCTCCGTCTGCTTCACCCTGGATTCCTCGCCCGCCTCCTGAACCCCCGCCCGCCCTCCTCTGTCGGACTCAGTTGGCGCGAGGACGCGCCTCCGGGAGGGGGGCGAACTGTAACACTCCTGCCTGCTCCCCGTTGCTGTCACCGGACTACACCCCCCAGAATGCCTTGCACCCGTCATGATTGTTTCTGCACCTGTCCCTTGTTTCATCTTGTTTGATTGCACACCTGTTCTGAGTTTGTTTCTGTATTTAAGTTCAGTCTTGTGTCTTGTCCTTTGTCCAGTGTTGTTGTTGTATGCTTGGTTTATGCTACCCATGTTTGTATTACCTGAAAACCTGATTCTGAAGAATAAACCTTTGTCTGAGGAAATCCTGTGGTGTGATCGTCTGCCTGAACCATTGAACCGTGACACAATCATTGTGTCTGTGCTAAAATGGTTTCCATATCTGGCTGTATTATATATGATCATTGGTTGTAATGAATCATTTTATAGATGTTTATTGATTGTTTAATGTGCCATGATCTTTGTAATCTTGGTAAAAATAAAGATTGATATCCTTTCACTTTCAAAAGTTAAGGTTCTTTGTATGGTACCACAAAAAAACAAATAATCATGAATTAAGCTTCTTCGCAGTTGAGGAAGGTGCTTTAAAAAAAGGAAAACTGTTCTCTGGGGAAGAGGTTCTTTAATAGAACCTTTTTGGTACATTTATTCATTTAAGAGCATTTCATATTAAAGGTCACACAGTCTTTACTGACAATGTTTCTGGACAATTGAGTCAAAAGGTGAAGGGGTATTACAGAGGCAAGTGAGCAGATGGAAGAAGTGGAAGGATTAAACAATACTGTTTGGTGCTTGAAGCATGAGAGATATATCAAGTCTAACTCTAACCCTCTCATAACACATCAACTGTTAGTGGGTTCAAGAGTGCACAGCGGCAAGCCAATGAGCCGTAGTGAGAATGTGATGGGTTTGTAATGTTTTGTGGCGGTTTTTGTCATCACCTGCCACACACTACACTAGTATACGCTTTAGGACATCCGCTGTGGGTTTAGATTTGCCACAAAACGCAATAATAAGCCTAAGCTTTGCCAGTGGGGGTATGGAATGTATTGTAGTGTGGCCTTTGTGCACTGCTGGGTTTTGTTAAAAGCTACTACGAACAAATAATCTTTAGTGAGTTAAAGTTTCCTGAAAGCAATTCTATAACAGGTTATTACATTTAATGTGTCCATTACTCTGCCTCATTCTTAAAATCTTTTGCCCAAAACCATAAAAGAAGACCATAATATCATACATTTAATAAGACAGTGTTTATATAATGTGACACAATGTGCATGATAGAAAAAAACAGGAGAAAAAATGGAGATATGACATTGTTGTTATTGTGCATGTTACAAATGGAGACTTCAGCAGTGAGTTCAAGTGTAATTTGTTGAGGCTTAACAGCTCTTTTGTTCGCAGTAGATTTGTGCCTCGTAACAGATAATTATTCTCACTGTCTCACTCTTTCTTGCCAGGATAATATTGCAATAAGTTGTCGCCTGAGAACTCATTCATTATCAACCTACGGAACGAGACTCATACATCATATTTCTCCAACAACACTTTAACACTGGGTATTTTTGACTAGTTTAATACTTTGTGTAATAGATCATTTATGTAATAGTCTGACGTCGCGTAAAGATCTTTATTCTAAAATGCAAGCTATCTTCAAGATTTGCTGTCGAACACAATATTTTTTTGTGATTGTTATATTACAGAAAAGAACCATGAAATTCACATGTGAAAAAAGACTGTCCCTTTAATATCACTTTTTTTGATAGTCCACTTTAGACATTCTGCAAACATTGAGAAATTGTCAGCTAATTGTCATCAGATTATTAGTAGACTGTTTGCTTAACTTCCGCTAAAACTTTACTTTGATGGCCCCCCAAAAGACATTTTATTAGCATGGTGTTGGTCTTGACTTGGTAAAGTTACTCATAGTTACTTAGTAGAATGTCTAAAATGGACTAACAAACTTATGTGAAATCATACATTATTTATTATCTTTTGAATTATTCTTCTGCATCTGTTCTATTTTTCCCTGTTACAGTTTTGGAGTTCAGAACGGCACTGAAAACGGACATCATGCTGTGTATAAACAGCTGGTTATAAAGTGATAAATGCTAAGCATAAAACCACCAAACGTGGAAGTCCTAGCAATGAGAAATCCTCAAATTAACATCACCATAATCCTTGACTAGAGAAACACATTGTGTTTAAAATGATAGCGGTTATAGGTATAATTCCCAGAGGACACACGTGCCGATGTAAAAATCTATCCTTTGAATGCACTGAGAGTTGGATGAAAGCATCTGCTAAATGCCCAATGTAATATTTTTACTCATGACAATGAAGTGTTTTTTTTTTTTCACATTTTCACATTGCCTAGCAATGAGCGTGAAGAATTGGAGCATGATGTTATGGACTGCCTTTTCTGTTTCATGGCAACATGCCTAAAACATTGGCATGTTAGACAACCGAACCAGCCAACTAAGCAGGCTACAAACAGAACTATTAGCAGGCACCAAATAAATTGGATGTAATGCTGGACATGTGTCAGTCTGTTTAGTGATTAGAGTTATCTCCTCGCTTTTATTTGTCCCAACTGATTAGGTTTCCCATTACTCTTCAGAACTACAGCTTCCACAGCCTCATCTATAATTCACAATGTGTGCACTTATGTCCTTTAAGACAACATGGCAATTAATTCCTCTTTTTGTTCATTAAAGGGCCTGGCTATTTAAAGACAAGATCATGTTTTAGTTTTGCTTTAATCAGCCTTGATTTTACATGTCAATACATCAGTTCTACACGACATGTAGTTTATAGTGTGTCGTATGGAGGTTGACTCCCCCAAAAAACAATGACTCCGCGGCACTATATATCTCATCAATCTGCCTCTAAATAACACGACTACGCTTTCCGATTGCGTATAATGCATACGCCAAAGTCCAATTTTGCGTGCATGTTAACATCTTTCCCATTAACATCTGTGGAGTGTAGATGCGTCCAATGACGCGATGAAATTATACATTCTGGTGTAATTTTGTCATCATACATGTACTGTAGGGTGTAATTGTTCATTTAATCAGACTCAAAAGCAAACCCTTTCTCCGTCCGCCATAAATCTCTGATCAGCTGTGCACATATTTAAAAATTGCTAGTGGCACGGCGTTGAAACAGCATTGGCTCTCGTGTGTCTTGTGACTGGTCGTGTCATTACGTTAGCTTGTGTTATGATACTGTCCTGCTCCAATTGTGTCACATGCTAAGTTTGACTGTATACGTTGGAATGATCTGCAACTCTACGCATTCCTGGGTCATTTATAAAATATAATGATTAAAAGTACAGGCAAAACACAATACTTACTCTGTATACTTCCACATTTCCACTTGCACAAAGAACAACTTCTGCAAATGAAAAACAAACATTACATTCTGTAATCCATAAGGTACTAAAATTCCTAAAATCGATTTTTAACAAATATGCTCTCTGAAAAGTACAATAATACATTTTGTTTTCTGTACAACACAGCTGTAATCTACAAATCAGAAATTGTAAAGCTAATGTTTTATCTTCACATTAGTCTATATTGGACACACAATAACATTAACATGAAGCATTCTATTAGCATATTAACCTAAAGAGCTAAGGAATTAGAAATGTTAGCTTGCAGTCTAGCACAAGGCTGAAATTTTATTAAGATAATCAGACATCAGATAATGTCACTGTGCAATGCCTACTCGCTTAAAAACATTGTTATATGGTTGAACAATGACAATTAAGCAGTTAAACTGTAAAACCTATGATAAAAAGCACAAACTTGCCTCAGCATGCTCTCATTCAAACAGTATTCAAATCCACCCCATCTGCAGGTAGACCTGTGTAACTGCGCATCACAACATTTATAATATTTATGCTAAATCACGTTGATGAAAAACTAGTCATTGTTTAGTTAAACTAACTAAAGTTAACAAAATGTTTAATGAGCACAGCAGTTACATTTTATAATGCAGCCCTTTAACCCACTCAATATTAACCATGAATAAATACATTTATTAACTATTATTAAATTGTAAGTTAATATGGCTATTTGGCAAGTAAAAGTTAGACTCTCTAACCACTGGGCCACGACTGCCCATATTTATATATTTATAACTGCTTATTAATTATGTACAATACATTTGTAAATTAGTTATTAATCCTTAATAAATGCATTTATAAGTGATTTACAAAGGGAACCTTAATGTAAAGTGTTACGTAAAATAGTTTCATTTGCACACATTTTCTCTCCACACACATTAATGGGAAGGACTGGCAAAATTTGGCGTATGTATTGGTGTAAAGTCATGTTATTTATGCACAGATTGATGAGAATAAGTTGATACAAAAGTTCATTTATTTGTTTAGACAGCTCAAACAGCCCATCTTTACTGGAAACATTTAGGGGAAATCCTCTTTGTTTTTCCAACCAACATTATTTCAAATAGGTTAATTTGCATCGCAGTTTAATTACTTGTATCTGTTAGAATCACGTGTACACTTCATAACTTTGAGGCAGACTTTTAATTTATTTAATGTTTTGTAGATCAAAAGTTAATTACGCTAAAATAAAATGTATTCATATATTTGTATATATTCATATTTGAATGTACTGTACATGAACTACTGATCTCCAAAAAATTATTAAAAGTTTGTTAATGACTTTCGTGTTATTGTTTCAAAGAGTTTTTAACAGCAAATACATGCAAGTTCATACTTTATACTCATCTGTTATATTACATATTTTTATCACAAAAAACCTTTAACCTTGCCCTTAAGACACAGAAAAGAGCTCAATTATTTCTCCTCAATTGGAATAAATGGAGAGCAAAACTTGCTTACTACTGTACGTCACCTTTGTTTGTCTCAGAAATCTCACCAATGCCTCCACTGGAGTCTCAAGGATATATGAACAATGTCCCAAACTAACCCATTGTTTTCCAAGTCTGCATTCGATATGAATTCAAACATTTCCCATCAAATTTACTCAAATCGAGATTATTATCTATTTTATCTTCATTCATTTTACAGGTTCAAACTTTTAATATAGTTTAACAATTGCCACAGTTGTTTCTAATTTAGTAGCTTTTTCATTTAATAGCTATTTTCAGAATGACATCTAATGCCATTGTAATAATTAAATAAAGCACAACAGAGACTCAATCAAATCTCCCAAGCTATGTAAGAGCAACTTCTGAATAATAAACTTTTCTTAGCTTTGCAGGATTTGTGTGTTAGGATATTTTGTGTTTCTAATATGGGAGAGTAAAAACAAAAGTTTACACGATTTTACAGTATATTTTGGGTTTGGCATTTATGTGCATTGTTCTGGTTTGGGTTTGTTTTCATTGCTTCTCCCACTGCTTTGAAATTTAGCTTGTTGGCTTGATTTTATTGAGTGCATGGAGATAAAATTTCAACAAAGTTTAATCATTCTTCCAATGGTTTCACTCGATTCAACAGAATAAAACTGCTATTTTTGTATTCTGGAATGTATTTCCACTCGCACATTGCAGTTTTTGTGTACGGTCTATGTTGCAGGCTATTAGAGTTTCTGCCTAGACTTATTAGTCTCTCTGGAATTTCATAAAATTACAGAAGAAAGTAATTGTGTGTAAATAACAGCAGCATTATTACAGCCGTTTTATTCAGAACGTTGCCATTAAACTAACATTTCTCATAGTATCTGCCACCTTGAGCACATCAATTCTGCAACAAAGTGATGTGTACTGTAGTTAGCACAAGATTTATTATTCCCTACAAAGACAACCATAATCCATTTAACACATTTTTATAACAGCAAAGTCATATTCAAAACTATGCCTGGTAATTACTGAATGCTCATGTACATGTGCTCACTTTTACACAAAACAGAATACACCTCTTTCATAGAATTTGATTTATTGTCCAGTTTAATATCTGTACCTCTGACAGGACTTCACATAGAGAAATAGATGCTGATCAAAGGAGCTCCATCAGTTGCTCGGTTGAAGCCCAAAAGAAGAAGAAAGCCATTAACTGAGCAAAAGTCTGGTTTCATTCTTGTTAATGCCCTGATTTTAATGATGCATTCACTTTATTTTTTACTTGGTGCTTCCTTTTGGTGGTGTGGACAGGAATGTATGAGATGTGGCTTCCTATAAAGTCTGCGCTAATAAAAAAAGTGGTGAACACATCTGGTTCACCGCTAAGCTCCATCTCCCTCGGGGGAGCAGATGAAGATCTGTGTGACTCCATCCTTTTTTATTAGATTTCCTCTCCTTAAAACAGTTTGAGGACCAAACTGTTTCAAATGCTTGATCTGTTGCCTTAAGATGTTTGATACCAGGTGGACCGTGAGTTGTTCAGCCATTGATAAAACCACTGTTTACCAATAATTGTCTAACTTTAAAACTTTCTCAAGATTTTCTATATATAAAAAAGAATAATCTCTCTTAATGATCCACTCATCCATGCCTCATGAGCTTCCCGGCCTCTCCGCTCACAAGCTTCTTTGTCCCTATGCCCCAGCGTCACGGCCGCGGTGGCAATCTCCGTCCCCTGGCTTCCGATGCGGGCTGCACCACCCTGTCCCCCGGAACCACCGGCACCTCCCTGGCTTTTTATCCTGTCCTGTGTGCCCTTCACTAGCCTTGAGGCAACACATTTTTATTTAAAAAATAAATAAAATAAAAATATAGTATTTATTAATATTGTTACAGTGTCCAATTTTAAGCCAAAAAAACCCATCACTAATAATTTATTTCATGGATGTCATATTGCGTACTATAATAAAAATACATTTATTATAAAATGGGTGGGAAAATGTATCTATACATTTATTGTGTTTTTGTATTGATTTAAATTTATTTATTTCTATATTTCTGTCTAGGAATTTTAACTAAAATAAACTGTAGTTAATTCATTCACTGGTTTGCAATCACCTTTTGGACAAAAAAAAATCAATATTCATTTGAAGCAGCTAATAAATGCACTACTAGCAAAGCACCTTGAATAAAACCACCCTTGTGCAAATTTGACCCAAAGCAGTGAGTTTCCTTTTAATAAACTGCTTTCAGTCAAATCTTGTTAAAATGAAGAGGAGAAGGTTGGAAATAGTAATAGCAGCTAATAATACAGTTCTGAAATCGTTGATAAATGTGTTGGGGAAATTGTACTTCTTTTACAGAGAATTGTGCTGCATTAAAAACAACTGGGATTTCAGATATTTCCAACCTCAAGCTGGAAATAATCTGACCTCTTAACCCAGGGTAGAACAAAACCACTTCCAATACACAATTAAAAATAAAGGTGCCTCACAATGATTCTTTGTGGAACTAAAAATGGTTCTTCTATGGCATCACTGTAAAGAACCTTTTAAGCACCTTTATTTTTAAGAGTATAGTCTTAAACGTGGCATTGATGTCTATGCAACTTTTGGCTGCGAAAGCAATGATAGTGAGAAAAGGAATGATAGTGGCCAGGATTTCCACAGAAGGAAACTACAAAGGGCTTTTTGACAAAGATCTAACATGTTTGAAACAGGGTTATGTTTACCCAGACATACACTAAATTCACCTGGGGCCCGTTCTTCGTACCTCGCTAACTCTGTTAGCTGGATTTGTTTGTTGACGATTTCGCATTATCTTGGATTGTTCGGCTCGTCGACACTTATCCAGGACTTGTTGTCATAGCAACAGGTCCGTTAGCTTAAACCTGCTCGGGAGCAGGCTTACTTCATGTTAACCGGATTAGATCACAACAAAAATCATACAAAAGCAATTTATTGCTTTTCTTGTGTGGGAGATATTCATATTAGTTTGTTGGACTATCATATTAAAAGTCAATTGTGAGGTTGTTACAGCAGCACAAACAGTGCAAAACTAGATACACTGTAAAAACAATTCCGTAAAAAAACGGATAAAGTACTGGCAGAAAATTACCAGTACATATTCCTTTATTTTACGGATATTTGTAATGTAATTTAGTGTAGTGAAAAATGTAAATTACAGGTAAAACAACTGTAAAAAATGAATACAGAAAATTCCTTCATATTAATACAGTATATTGTGCCCTATTTTTACGGAATTTTTTTAGAGTGTATGATGCAGGGAATTTAATTAAAAAAAGTGCAGTTAGTCTTGCCATTTGCAAACTATACTTAGCACTAAAACATTTCTTGGTCATTTGAGAACCCAGCTTGTAACCCAGTTTTTGTCCACAAATAAATATTATAAATGTAACTGATGATCATGTCAATAAGCATTGTATGTGTCTTGATTGATGTCCATGAAGCCTCTGGTTATTCTCAGAAAATAAATTATTATATTTGCAGGTAAACTAATATTAATTGTAATATTTCAGATATATTAATAGTTTGGATGATTAATTGTATATTAAGCTTAAAGGAATTGAATCAATATTTAAAATGAATCTGACTAATCTCATGATTAGATGGTGTGTGACTTGGAATACCATTTTTTATTATTCTTGCAACTCAAACATGCTCACAGGCCCACGTGCATTTTAATCACCATGGATAATAGGCAGGTAAAATCATCTTTTTCCTGCAATAAGATATGTTAGGTCAGTAAACATTTTTAGAAATAGTGATGGAGAACTTACTCTGAAGTTCCATTTAAAACAACTCTATCTCCAGTTTTAGTTTGGTCTTCTTTATGTTGTCAGTTATCAATGTAGTGAAGTTTGCTTTTTAATTTGCATACATTCAACCTTTAAAGACTTAGAAAGGTTGTAGTCTACATGGGTGTGCCTTGTGTGGAGAGAAATTAATAATTCACAATACATTAAAGGCAGTAAAAATAAAATGGCACAATAAAATCATATTTTCCTCATCTCTGTACCACTTTTCTGGGCAGACTCAGCAGATATAAGCCTTTCAGATGATGTGGACTTCTCCAACTGCTAAATAGTTTTTGCAATTAAAGAAATGTTATTTAAAAACTTAATTTCTTTAATGGACAGTGAGACACTTTGTTTAGTGTCCTATATGCAATGAATGAGTACCCAATGGGTACAAAAACATTTTATCTTGTAAAAACACCATCTCTTTACAATTTAGTGCCAAAAAATTTGAATTTATAAGTTATATATTTATGCTTTAAAATGTAACAAATATCCAGACATCTTAAACTTTTTATTCAACAAGTGATCTCTGTGCATCGTTTGAAGTGTTCTCGACATTTTAATAAGGTTTTAAATTTGTCAATTTGTCATATCTTCAAGCAGCATTAAAAAAATATGGACGTAACTACGTCTTTTGACGTAACAACCAGACAATAGCAGCGTTGCTGATGAATGGATCTTCTATCGATAAATGCTGCCTTTCTAAACATCCCGTGAGCGTGCGATGATCTCAGATCTCAGATCTCAGATCGTTGCTGATGAATGGATCTTCTATCGATAAATGCTGCCTTTCTAAACATCCCGTGAGCGTGCGATGATCTCAGATAATTTAATCCAGATATATTTATCCTACACAACAGGTGCGTTCAAAGAACCGATTTAGCCAGATCATAGTTAGCGCGATTAGGTCATCTCGGATGTGTCATTTGATCTTGGATGTAGTAAGCAACGTATGAAGAATAGACCCCTGAACAATGACTTTACCAAATTAAACCCCAAGTTAAATTCTAATCGATATTTAACTACTAACTGATGAACAGGTGCTTATCACACGTGCGAAAGTGCATATTGTTCTCAAACGCACAACACAATCAAAAACATCAAGTGATATCTTTGAATCACTTTAAACAAAAAATGCCTTAAGCTTTGACCTTTGGCACCTTCGATTTTCAGGCAGTTATTGGCGCATGACGGCAATGCCAGCACCTTTAACATGAAGAATATTAGGAGTGAAGTGGAACTCAATCTGTGCCCCAACTCTGCAATGTTATGACACACCTTTAGTGACCTCATCAGAGAGGGACTGCACAGTCATTTAGCCACATTCCTCCCTTCACAATGAAGAACTGTTATGACAGAGGCTCTGCACTAGTGTACATATGTGCCACAATTGCAGATGAATGACTTTCAAGAAGTGCGAGCGGAAAGTCATAATGGAAAATGTTGCTGAGCTTAAAGTTGGCTAGACTTCCAGCTGCTAGATTCTTGAAATGGTCAAGTACCGTGTGAGAAGGCGAGTTCAGTAGTCACTTAAACAGACCTTGCCTTGGTGTTCGTTTTGGTCAATCAATCAGCATTGTCTACCATGTTTTGGTGGCCTTAAGGTGAAGCAGTTTATTCCTAATTTGGAAAAGACAGAAAGCTGCATTAAGACAGCATGAACAAATTATAGTTAGCCTCAAGACAATGCTCCACACTTTAAACCTTGATTGCCTCCTGGCTGTCTTTTATTAAAGAGCAATAGCCTTGCGCTTCACCTGTGACAGGCAATAGAATTCTGTTTAACAACAGGCTTTGTTAGAGAGCGAGGCATTGACAGGTCAGAGGGATCCTGGGTTTCACCGTGAATGACATGCTGTTTAAAGTTGCCATTAGCTTTCTGCCCTAAAACGTGATGCCTTGAAGCAGTTGTAATCTTTTGAGACTTAAACATCTCTACCTCGGATTTAATTTATCAAAAAAATGTAAATGTTTTGAAAGAAATTGCAGGGTCCGCAATCCCCCTGCCTTATTGCCTGCAGGTCTTATCAATGTAACTCCCAGGTAGCCCATTTTGTTCAAAGATACTATTTAGGAAACTAACCTTTAAATGCTTTTAGGATGTATCTGAAGACATTTGTTGGATGATAATGTCCATGAACATTTGAAGGTATTGAAGTTAGCATTGTGTGTTGCTGAGAATACACAAAGATGGTCATATGCTGATCCGCTGGTCCTAAGCAACTAGCTCCTGCTCAGGACCAGCTGGAAACAGCTACCATGCTTCAAGACATACCTAACCAGCATATGCTGTTTTTTTCAACAGGGATGTTTACTAGGAAGTCATATGCAGCTTACCAGTCTTTGTTTTCACCTGTTCTCCAAAGGACTTTGCTCTTTTCCACTCATCTTATCTGTACTGCAGTTTGAGGAACTTTTATATTGTAGAAACTGGGACAGGTAAACTTAGATTGTCCTGTCGCTTAGCTTTCTTTATATAGCACCAGCCTTGTTGAGAATATAGATCAAGTTGCCATCTGTCCTTGAAAGGCTGTTACTGAGATATCAAACCACTTAGCTTTAGAAATTCATATTTAACGGAAAAGATCATCCAGGGACAAATGTACTAAGCAGTTATACTCTTATTTTCACACATATTTTTGTATGTGTGTTGTTTTAGCGCAAAACCTTGTTAATCTGTATGGTACAATGCTGTTATGTTGTCACGAGCACGCCGGGTTCTTCCTCTCCATCATTTTCCGACTCGTGCTCCCCAGAGTACTGTATTAAAAAGTCACACCTGACGCTCATTTACAGCCTGATGGTACATAATATAAACAGTTGGTGCATCCCAAATCGCGCACTTATGCACTTTTATACACTGTTTTCTAGTATAAATAGTGTGAATAGTGTGTTTACATTGTAAATTCCAAAAAGTACACTTTAAGTAGGCTACCCATGTGATGTACTCATTCAACATGCTTCAGTCTGACAGTGACTGAGCTCATGTTGGGCAAAACATTACATTAAAAGTACAATGTTTAAATAGATTTTCTACAAACAGAAGGAAAGAAGAGAGTGTTGCATGTGGGTGTTAGGAATTGACAGCTAAAAAAATAAAGAAAATAAATTGGTCAAGGTTGGCAGTTGTTAGGCAGAGGGAGTGTTTTAGTTTTTCCAGTTTCTGAAATGCTTCTGATGTTGTTGTGGTAATAGGATGTCTCAGCAATGGAAACATTAACAGAGACAGATACTTGTTCGAAGTCAGCAGAAACTTTTCTTAACAGTTTGGCATAATGTTGGCCCAAATAACAGCGAATAGACAGATGTTATAGACATTATGTCAAAGTGGAGCATAAATCGCCTGTAGCATTATATACATCAACAGAGGAGTAGTAGTAAAAAGAGAGAAGGAAGACAGAGACAACAGAGGAAGGACATATTTGTAAGAGACAGCATTAAAAAAAACAAGAAAGACTAACCTAAAACGTGCAAAACAGTGAAAGGAACACTGTCTGTGAAACAGTAGGTTGCTGGTTTGCTGTAGTATTTTAACTACAGTCAATTAAAGTCAAAGATTAGAATTCTGCAAGTAGTCACAAAGGACCACCAGTTGACTGCCTCATCATATATTATATCATATCATACATGAAACATAATAGCATTTGATAAGCAATGGGTAATTCCATGCACAGAAATCTTACAAACTATGTCATCTCTCAAAAATTGTGTCCTTTTTGTCACATCCATAACATATGATAATTTCCCTTTTTTAAATTAAAAGCATGTGTATAGACTAATATTTTTTGATGTCTAGACTCTAACAACAGGTGTTTAGTAAAATGTAAACTGATGGATCAATATTGGTAATAAATGTATTTTCTGAAAGTTTGTATTTCAAGTTTTAATAGCAAATGTCACATCCATAACACTTGAATTTCCCCAAACTTGTTTCCACCCCTAGTCGTACAGGGGTGTGTGGGACAAATCAAACTTGGAGGAGAGAGTAAAGAGATGCCATCCTTTTAAACTACTTTTATTACTTTTAAACTAAAACCTTCAGAGGACTGTTCTTCTTTTCCATAAAAGAATGTTTTTCTTTTAGCTTATACCACCAACACAGTATCATTCATTGATAGAGATGTGTAGTATGCATACTGCTGAGAAAATGCATTGGATTATAGCAGCCTAATTATACCCCATCAAAAGCAGTTCATTTCCACAAGTTAGTTCATGCTTCTTTCACACCATTTGGAGTCTAAATGACCTGTTACCCAGACCACAGTCTAATGTGGACTCACTGATGTGCACCCAAGTTCTGAATTAAGCCCTCACACCAACTGAACAAACTGAACCCTGATGTTTAAATGACTCAATCCTGATGAAAAGCCTTGTATCAAAACACATTTGTTGTTGGGAATGTAAAATTGAAAGGGGAAACTTGTGTAATATAGGTTGGCTATGTTGTCAAGAAGAACATTTTCCATTACATCAAGGATCTTTAAATCAAATTTATATCTGCCTGTGTATCTAAGTACTATATTATGCTTTGAGGTATAGTGCGATTTTGGTATTTGCACAGTTGTCCTGTAAGCGTTTATATTTTCTTGATGTCCATGTTTGCTCAGTATGTTTCTTTATTAAAGTGCACTTTTAACTTTTTGTACCCTGTGTTGGTGTTATGCATTTAAGCATTCCTACTCTTTACCTCAGATGCTAGCCGAAGGCCACAGATGGTCTTAACCTGTTTAAGTGTTTGTAAGAAGCTTGTCAGTCTAGAATCATTAAATGACTGCCCTGTTGGCTTAGTGTTGAACTGTCCATTTTTGCAATGTGCTCAAAATGTGTTTGGAATTTACCTGACTAAAGTACCAAGTTCACCCAGATCGAGAATTTTGGAACCACAGTGTGCACCACAATAAAAATACAATGCCACTGAATTAACTCTTTTTAGAAGTATCTATGAAAGCCATACACATGGTTTAATGGTGTTTCATAAAGACTAATGTGGCATCAAATCGTCATCTCTTTAAGAAGATAGACTTCCGCACCTTCCCTGATATATCCAGTGTTTAATCACAAAATCCAGGGCTTGTGTAATCTTGCCTGTTTAAAAGCCATATTCTCTGCCTCCAACATCAAATGATGCTAAAAATGTCCCTCATCTGATGTGTTGTAGCTCCCAAGGGCGCTTTTCTCTCTTGCAAGATACTGTTTAAAGCATATACCTTTTAAGACAGAATGCCTAAGAGCCTGTTGTAGTTCAGAAACTACAAACATCCCTGTGTAGGTCTTGCAACACTTGGAGAAACTGTGACAGACGGAATATGTGCCTGATTCTTGCATGCAGAGTTCATTTCTCTACTGCTTTTTGCCAGCTTTGGAAGGCCTCGCTGATGAAGCCATACTGGCCAACAGGGACATGTTTGTTTTAAAGCCTCTGGCATAATAAAAGCACAGCACACCATTTGCTGTACCCATGTGTAATCTTTGTACCACTTCGAGTCAAGTGTCCTTCTTTTTAACTTTTACACATGGAACCAACTTTGAGTTTAGCTTTACATAATATAGTGATTCTTTATTTCTGATGTTGTGCTATAGGCATTCTGACTTTGTTTTTAACCGTATCTTGCAACTTGTTATCCTTAGTCTCAACCTCAGACGTTGGCTGAATGTCTGATGAAAAAGGAACGTTTTACTGGAAACACTTCAGCAAGTTCTAAGTCGTCATCTGATTGGTTGAATTCCAGAGTATTTCTGGGAGACGTGCGTGTCGTGTTCTTTAACAGTCCACCTGTTCCAAGACAAAGCTGTCTGAAGAAGTAAACAAATAAGTACGCTGTCATGTTTACATCGGTTGCCATACAAATTCATCATTATGGACAAAACGCTAAATGCTTAAAGTATGCAAGGTTCACGGCATAAACTCAT
Organism: Oreonectes daqikongensis; assembly: GCA_026939265.1. NCBI lineage: Eukaryota > Metazoa > Chordata > Actinopteri > Cypriniformes > Nemacheilidae > Oreonectes > Oreonectes daqikongensis. The sequence continues at coordinate 4,005,578 of JAOTQM010000033.1, read as the reverse complement.
AAACGTTGTTGCTGTTAACTTTTGACACGTTAGAAAATATGCATCGGTCTATTACTGAGAAGACATTTGTATGTCACAAAACGAAACATGACTGGTTGCTTTACCTGTCAGTCATTAGCCAAAGTTCCCAGACTTCCACTATGATGTGAGTCTATCCTTCCTACAAAAGGGACAATGGATGTGACACGTTTAATTGAATTATACAAAATTAAACAAACCACTGTATCATAAATGTATCATAACAACATTTGAACAACTGAACAGGTCTACAGGCCTTATAGCAGTATTCCCTACAATCTTACATCAGTTTCTGTTGTTTCACTTTCCTGCTCTGTTTGAACAGATTGCTACCATAATGTGAGGTTTAAAATTGGAAGAGAAAGGATTTTATACAACCCCAACAAAAATAGTAAAGCAAAAAGTAAATACAACAAAATTACCAACATCAATCAAGTTGATGATCCAATAATCAGAATCAGAAATAGCTTTAAGTACGCTCAGTCACACAAGGAGTTTGTCTTTGGTCATTTATATCCAGAACACACAGAAATTACTGCTAGGCACAAAATAATGAAAAAGCATGATGTTATTTTCACAGTCTGAGGCATATTGCACACAAAGTGAAAACCGCATGCTTCATGGAACACATGTTCCAGTAGTCAAAGTGCACATGTTTATCAGTCATCCTGGAAACATATTTATGTACCCACATTATCAGCAATTGTGAACTATTAACTATATTTTTCAGGAAGAGGTTTGTGGCTTTTGTTTGAGGTGCTTAGTAGCAAGTAAACTAGATTTTCACAAGCAGAACTGTTTGTTCTGCTTTTTTTTTGTTGTCTTTGAAATAACCACTACTTATTACATTTGGAACAACAGAAATCCTGATCAATAAGTCAACGTTGTCACACCATGTTTTGTATTTTTTCTTTTTTTTTCTGTGCGTTTCTGTGACATCACACGTCATCAAAACAAACTGTGGTCATTGTGGTCATTAGCCACTGCTAAACTTACACTCTAAAAATGCTGGGTTATTTTTAACTCATGGTTGGGTCCAAAAGAAACAAGCCCAACCTTTGTGTTATAAATAAAATATGCTGGGGGTTTTCAACCCCAAATGCTGTTGTGTTAATTTACTGTGTTAATTCAATAGATTTTCCCAATAAATTTTACTTGACAAAATAATAAGCAATATTTCTTTTTGTAGTCAGTGCCACTGAAAAAAGCATGCAAAAAAGAAACCTAATAAGGTAGTTTATTTACAGTTTAAATATTTTATCACTGCTAAAGAAAATTATCATCAGTCCTATTCAATTGCAAATAGCAAGCTCAATATGTCTCGAAACCTGGTGCTAATTCTTTAAATCATGGAGGAGGTTCATGCTTTAAGTAACACCGTGTCTACAAAAGCCAATAGAACGACAAAAGACAATAGAACGCATTAGAACCCATTATAATTTACAATTTTGTCCACACTGAATGTGACGTGACAATCCTATTAAAGCAAGCCAAGTGCCGTTTTGCGATGCGCCGGTCGTGTCCGGTGTAGAAACGGTGTAAGGGATAATGTACAGGTAGCCGGTTGAAAAGCCGTTTACTTTTGGTTTTAAGGTAAGAAACAACATTCAAATGTCATGAACAGACAGTTTGGTTTAATCGTTTGTAAATATAATGTCCTATATGTTATTAAAAGACATACTTATATTTTTGTGTAATATTAAACTGTAAAAAAAAAACTGTTAAGCTGTCAAAATGATTTGAAGCATCCGGGTTACCATGTGTTATTAGTTTTGCGTAGGCGTTATCTGAGAATAACAAACCTGCAAATGTTGCGACTGGCCAATCAGAATCAAGCATTCCAACAAGCCGTGTAATAAAAAGTAACAGTGTCAATACAACAGAGTTGGTTAAGGTTGCCACACATCCTGTCAAATATGGGATTGTCTTGTATTTAACAATGATACTGTATATGAATTTGTATGAGATCACGTTGAACTTATACAAGATGCAACTACCTGTTAAAATCATTTGAATTCGTGTTGTTTAATTGTACAGGTAATTAATAAATAGATTTTAATGGTTTATCATTAAATTATTATTAATAATGTTTTCCTTCATATCATTTCATAAATTAAATTTCATAATAAACAGTTATTTATTACGACAAAATTAAAAATAATAGTTGATTTAATTCTAATATGTTAATGCTTATTCACACTTTAATGTTTAAAAGGGTATTTACACTTGATCTTTTTAAGATCGGATAGTTGCATGAAGTGACCAGGTGGAAGAGCCTCTATGTGTCGCGCTGCAGGAAGTCGAACATGTTTTTTTATATTATTTTTTCCAATGGTTTAGGTCCTCTCTGAGGGCCTAGAGGACCCCGATGATTTTCTACTGATGTAAATCCAAAATATTGATAAATTCACTGTGATCTTTTTAATTGGAAATAAAAGGGTGTTTTATAGCCATTCAGCTTCAAATCTTTGCTAATTTACTTTCTCTGCTACATTTCTTGCCTTTCTGTTTTCATTTTTACTAAATCCATATTAACCTTGAGGAGAAAAATTATGTGAATGAGGGGAATGTAATCTATTCATCCTGGAGTTTGTTTCCGAAGAGAGTTACGGATCTGCTCTAATTCACCTTTGCATAATATCATGATCTGTTGATTAACACTCGCCTGATCCCTTGAGCCTGGGCTAACTTTACAATCAGGGAATAGAGCTTATGTTGCATCCTGCCACAAGGTCATTCCACCCCTGGCTGTTGAAAATGTAAGAGGGCCCCCTTGCGCAAAACAGAGTTCTCATTTGCTATAGCTGCATTATCTCTGTGTTAAAATCCCTTGCCTAGTTAGCATTCGAGATGATGGATGGCATTGCACTAACTGAGCCTACATCCCTCTCACCGAACATCCAAGAGTCTTGATGATAGATTACTTCTGCCTTATCTTGTACTGATTATTTCTGTCTGCAACATGAGCAGAGACTGAGATTGGTAAGTGGTCTTGAGTCATGTAACGGGGAAAAATGACTTTATAATGCAAGACTAGTTCATTGTTTGTCTGACATAATCGTTTTTAAAGGCTCTCTGCAGGTTTATATGTCTTGATATTGTTTTGTTTTATTGTGTGTGAAAATAGGTATTGTACTTAAGAGAAAATTGCTTAGTGTTGAAAATGTTTACAATAATAACAATATGTCAACGCTTGAATTTATTTGATCCCTTTGTTCTACCTAAAACCTGCAGTTATAATTTAAACAGGCTATCAATACCATGTGAAAGAGATAATGCAGGTTGTTATCGCAGAATTAAGAAAGGAATGTAACATGTAAAAAAGTTACATTTTAATTAATCTTCTTTTTAGGAGCATGTAAATTGTTATATGGCTGCCTGTTTGTTAACCATAACCATTTTGTGTATTTTTTTATTTGCTGGTCTAGCGGTGCTTATTTGTACATCATTTCTTTTCCTTGATTTCTTTCCTTGTGTTTAAGCTCCATTCCCGATATGTGAGGATAAGCACAGGCAGGGGAATCGAAGCAAGTGATATAGCATATAGCTTCATCATATACTGTAAAGCGTCTGTAGAGCATTTTGTCCGTTTATGGAAACTGTAGAAACAACATGGCGAATTCCATGTAAGGGGATCTGCGGTGTATGTAGATAGAAATAGCTTGTTCTAACATAATAAAACATAACGGTTCATTATGTAAGGTCAATAGAACCTATTTAATATTATACTGTGGCAAGGGGGGCGTGGCCACGCTCCGTCTGGGAGGGCGGAGCTACGATCCGGAGCACGGAGGGTAGCGAGTCCGCCACGAGTGGCTTCTAACCTGCTGTCTCTTGTTCCAGTGATTGGGGAGAGGAGGCTTAAGAAGCGCCGCCGGGGCCGGCTTCGGGAGAGAGAGGCAGACAGAGTCAGAGAGAGAGACTGGAAGCTCGCGGTTGCACACGGCTGGCGTGCACGGAGATCACAGAGCACTACCTAGCGAGGAGGCTAGCTTTCGTTTGTTCTTTTGCGTTTGTTTGGCGTTTTGGAAGCCACCCTTTGTTTTCAAATAAATATTCTTTGGATTTATCCTGCCGACCCCGCCTCTTTCCTCCTATTCTATCGAACTTACTACACTGGTGCCGAAACCCGGGAGGAAAGAGGAACACCGCTGCCAACATGCAGACTCCGCCAGCCTCGCCCTTTGCGGAGGTGGTTCAGGCGCTCGCGGTTCTTCACGCAGATCAACACCGGGCCACCTTAGCGCAGGAGAAACGCTTTGAGACTCTCCTGCGCGCCCAATCGGAGGACCGCGAGCTCTTCCGGAGCTGGCTGATGGTGGAACATCGCCAGGCGGACGCTATGTCGCCCCAACCTCCATCCTCACCGCTGTTGCTCCAGAAGATGGGGCCCCTGGACGACCCACAGGCCTTCCTGGACCTGTTCGAGAGATCCGCGGAGGGGGCGGGCTGGCCCCGCGCAGACTGGGCCGCCCGTCTAGTACCACTGTTGACGGGGGAGGCCCAGCTCGCGGCTCAACAACTGCCGGTCCCGAACCTCCGCATCTATGAGGATCTCAGGAAGGCCATCGAACAACGGGTCGGGTTAACCCCGGAGCAGCAGCGGCTTCGCTTCCGCTCGTTGGAGCTGGGGGAGGGCGACCCGCCATTCATCTTGGCTCAGCGGCTCCGGGATGCCTGCCACAAATGGTTGGTGGCCGAGGATAGCGACGTCGACTCTGTGGTGGAGACGGTGGCTCTGGAACAATTCGTGGCGCGGCTTCCGAGGGGGACCGCCCAGTGGGTCCAGTGCCATCGTCCGACGTCGCTGACGCAGGCCACCCAGCTGGCGGAGGACCATCTGGCAGCGTGCGCTGGGGTCGGCGAAACCCCACCTAATTTTGCTTCTTTTCTCCCTTCTCACTCCCCTTCCCCTTTTGTTTTTTCTCCCTCCCTTCCCAGGTCCGTGGGAGGAGCCTCACAGCGGGTGGCAACCCGCGGCCGAGCGAATACCGGCCCGCCGGCCACCGCAGTTCCCCGCTGGGAGCGGGGACCCCCACGTGGCGGGAGCCAACCCCCACACTACACCCTTTCACCCTCCTCTCTCCAATCCCGTGGCCGACTTCCCGCCGCTGAGGCAGGGGGAAAGCCTGGGCCGGTCTGTTGGCGTTGCGGGAATCCGGATCACCTCATTGCCCACTGCCCCCTCATGGAGGTGGGAGTGGTGATCCGGGTCCCCGACGCGCCTCAGGCCGCCCGCGGTCCAGCTGGCCAGTACCAAGTACCAGTGAGTACAGAGGGGGGTACATATCAGGCCTTGGTGGATTCGGGGTGTAACCAAACCTCCATTCACCCAGCCCTGATTCAATACTCGGCATGGGATACCAGCCGCATGGTTAAAGTGAGGTGTGTGCACGGGGATGTGGTGAATTACCCGTTAATGTCCATAGGTATTAAATTTCGGGGTAAAAAGCATAATGTGAAGGTGGCCGTTAACCAGCACCTTCGGCATCCGCTAATATTGGGGACGGATTGGCCCGGTTTTAAAATATTAATGGGATGTTTATGCGCGGATGCCTCCGGGAAAGGACAAAAGCACGGGGGGGGGGCCGTAGCACAACTTGGGGAGGCTGAACCGGGACCATCCGGGTCTGTTTCAGGGGAACCGAGCGCGATTTTGAGACGCGATCTCTCATCGTGCGATGATTTTCCCCTGGAGCAGTCACGTGACGACTCGCTCAAAAACGCGTTTAACCAGGTCCGCTCTATCGACGGTCAGCCTCTCCAACCTGAGCAACCACCCTCTTACCCATATTTTGCTATTATTAAAGACCGGTTGTATCGAGTGACCCAGGACGCTCAATCAAAGGCAGATACAACCCAGTTGGTCGTACCAAGGGGCCGTCGGGAAATGCTTTTCCAGGCGGCCCATTCTAATCCTATGGCAGGACATTTAGGACAAAACGCAACACTAAATCGTCTAACGGCCCGTTTCTTTTGGCCGGGCATCCACGAGAATGTGCGCAGATGGTGTGCTGCATGTCGTGAATGCCAGTTGGTTAACCCACCGGCCACCCCAAAAGCACCATTGTGCCCTCTTCCTTTAGTTCAGGCCCCCTTCGAACGAATTGGTATGGACCTGATCGGGCCGTTAGAGCGATCTGCACGAGGGCATCGTTTTGCATTAGTCATTGTGGATTATGCAACCCGATACCCAGAGGCGGTGGCGCTCCGCAGCATTTCAGCAAAGAGTGTTGCGGAAGCCCTCTTCTCATTGATCTCCCGCGTGGGAATCCCCAAAGAGGTTCTCACGGATCAAGGCACGGCGTTTATGTCACGCACGCTGCGCGAACTGTATGGATTATTGGGCATTAAAACGGTCCGAACAAGCGTCTATCACCCACAAACGGACGGCTTGGTCGAACGTTTTAACCGGACGTTAAAAGCCACGATCCGGAAATTCGTTCACGAGGACGCCAAAAATTGGGATAAATGGCTAGAGCCTCTGTTATTTGCTGTCCGCGAGGTCCCGCAAGCCTCCACGGGATTTTCTCCCTTCGAGTTGCTCTACGGCCGCCAGCCCCGCGGGGTTTTGGACGTCCTAAGGGAAACTTGGGAGGACGGACCATCCGCTAGCAAAAACGAAATTCAGTTTGTCCTCGACCTGAGAACAAAACTCCACACGCTGGGGCGGCTATCGATGGAGAATTTGTTACAGGCCCAGGACAGACAGAGACAGCAATATAACCGAGGCGCTAGATTACGCAAATTTACACCGGGAGAAAAAGTACTCGTCTTACTCCCTACATCGAGTTCAAAATTACTCGCCAAGTGGCAAGGACCCTTTGTGGTCACACGGCGTCTAGGAGACCTCAATTATGAAGTAATACGACCGGATAGGAGCGGGGCACATCAGATATATCACCTCAACCTCCTCAAAAAATGGAATGAGGCTGACGCTGTGATGCTGGCGACGGTGGTGAGTAGAGAGGATGATCTCGGAACGGAGGTGTGCAAACCTGGTCAATACATCGCCCTCGGCTCCGGGGGAGATCACCTCTCACCCTCCCAGATCACAGACGTAACTCGTTTACAGGCACAATTTGCCGATGTGTTCTCGCCCCTACCCGGCCGGACTACCCTTATCGAACACCATATTGAGACCACGCCGGGCGTGGTGGTTCGCAGCCGGCCATATCGTTTACCAGAACACAAAAAAAAGGTGGTTCAAGAAGAAGTAAACGCTATGCTCGATATGGGAGTAATCGAGGAGTCCTACAGCGATTGGGCGAGCCCGATAGTTTTAGTTCCCAAAACCAACGGCTCGGTGCGCTTCTGTGTGGACTATCGCAAAGTGAACGCTGTGTCGAAATTCGACGCCTATCCCATGCCGCGTATTGACGAGTTGCTGGATCGTCTAGGTTCGGCTCGCTTTTATTCGACACTGGATTTAACGAAAGGATATTGGCAGATCCCCTTATCTCCATTATCCAAAGAAAAGACAGCTTTCACCACGCCGTTCGGATTACACCAATTCGTCACGCTCCCGTTCGGCTTATTCGGAGCCCCGGCCACCTTTCAGCGTCTGATGGACCGTATTCTCCGGCCCCATGCAGCATATGCCGCTGCGTACTTGGACGATATCATAGTCTACAGTAACGACTGGCAGCGGCATATGCAGCACCTGAGAGCGGTCCTGAATTCGCTGAGAGTGGCGGGGCTCACGGCTAACCCGAAGAAGTGTGCGGTTGGGCGGGTGGAAGTAAGGTATCTGGGCTTCCACTTGGGTCACGGACAGGTGCGTCCCCAAATTGACAAGACGGCAGCGATTGCAGCCTCTCCGAGACCCAAGACCAAAAAGGAGGTGAGGCAGTTTTTAGGGCTGGCTGGCTATTACAGGAGATTTATCCCCGACTATTCGACGCTTACCAGCCCGTTAACTGACCTTACTAAAAAGGACGCACCAGATACCGTCCAGTGGACGGAGCCGTGCCAGCGGGCTTTTACCCAAGTGAAGGCTGCCTTATGCGGCGGCCCTCTCTTGCACGCTCCTGATTTTAATCTGCCCTTTATTTTACAGACGGACGCATCGGACAGAGGTCTGGGGGCGGTCCTGTCCCAGGAGGTAGAGGGTGACGAACGGCCGGTGCTGTACATCAGTCGTAAGCTCTCGCGGAGAGAGACGGTGTACAGCACCATCGAAAAGGAGTGTTTGGCGATACGATGGGCCGTCCTCACCCTCCGCTATTATCTCCTGGGCCGGGCGTTCACGCTCTGTTCGGACCACGCACCCCTCCAATGGCTCCACCGCATGAAGGATACCAACGCGCGGATCACTCGTTGGTATTTAGCTCTTCAGCCCTTCAAGTTCCAGGTGGTCCACAGACCGGGGACGCAGATGGCTGTGGCCGACTTCCTCTCCAGGAAGGGGGGGGGGAAGCTGCAGGCCGGATGAGGCCCCGGCCTGAGTCGGGCGGTGGGGGTATGTGGCAAGGGGGGCGTGGCCACGCTCCGTCTGGGAGGGCGGAGCTACGATCCGGAGCACGGAGGGTAGCGAGTCCGCCACGAGTGGCTTCTAACCTGCTGTCTCTTGTTCCAGTGATTGGGGAGAGGAGGCTTAAGAAGCGCCGCCGGGGCCGGCTTCGGGAGAGAGAGGCAGACAGAGTCAGAGAGAGAGACTGGAAGCTCGCGGTTGCACACGGCTGGCGTGCACGGAGATCACAGAGCACTACCTAGCGAGGAGGCTAGCTTTCGTTTGTTCTTTTGCGTTTGTTTGGCGTTTTGGAAGCCACCCTTTGTTTTCAAATAAATATTCTTTGGATTTATCCTGCCGACCCCGCCTCTTTCCTCCTATTCTATCGAACTTACTACATATACATTGCAACTTTTATTTTGAACAGTAAAATATTAAAACATTAAAAAAATGTCCTGAACTGCAATTGCTTTTTTGCTTTTTCATCAAAAACGCTGTAGACATCATAGGCATGTCATGCAGAGGCAAATCTCATATGAAGCGTTTTAGCAGCCTGGTTTTAATAAAAGCTGTTTTTGGACTAATGAATCAAACTTCAACTTCCCAAAAAAGTGAAAAATATGCTTACAAGTGCTCTAAAATAAGTAATCATCAAATTAATATGCTATCTGAAATTAGTTTACATTCATAATAACATAGAGCTGAAGTGGTAGGGCCATTTATACAGTCCATGTGGGCGGCACAGTGGCTCGGTGGTTAGCACTGTTGCCTCACAGCAAGAAGGTCCTCGGTTCGAGCCCCGGCTGGTACAGGAGGCCTTTCTGTGTGGAGTTTTCATGTTCTCCCTGTATCAGCGTGGGGGTACTCCGGTTTCCTCCCACGGCCCAAAGACATGCAGGATAGGTTAATTGAGGAATCCAAATTGTCCCCCCCGACTCATGTGTGGAATAAGACTTGTGTATAGTGTCGACTTGTGTGTATACAGTGACTAGTTCTCGCCATGAATACAGCCTTAGATGCTGGAATGGCATTAAGAATGCAATAAATAAATATACAGTACATGTTGTTAGGTTTTGTCTGTTCTGCATCGTTGGGCCCTTAGAAGTGTTTTGTTCACCCCAGTAGCTAAAGTCCTGATGCTTTGTTAAACCAAGTCCAGGGCCTCGGTGGATATGTTTATTCAGCAATTCTGTGAGCCATGTGACTACTGAGTCAGAATTAATTATCGGATTTTAAATGTTGTTATAGATTTACTTCTAAATCCAGTGCATTTCACTGTAACAAGCTAAGCTTTAAGTCCACAAACCGTGAGACATTTGAACACACAAGTAAACAAATCTACTTGGGATTAATGACAAAGTAAGCTTTAAATTCTCTTTCAAATAGGCTTTTTTATTCCTGCATTATGTTTAATGCTTTACACGAATCAGACTATTGGTACCATCTGGTTTTACAACCACAGTGTCACTAACATAAAGCATTGCATTTTCTGGGGAATGGGAAAATGCAGCCGTGATTGTAATATCCGTGATGGCTTGTACAATGATAATGCACATTCATATCTCTCTCTGGAGTCATTTTAAAAGAGTACATTATGTCAGAAAGTAGTTTCAAGGCCTCGGAGAGATAAATAGCTGATATGCAGGAATCGGACCTACTGCTGTGAACATTAGCCTGTCTGAGTCAAAAACATATATATGTGGCCTTACGTATAAATAATCATAGAAATTTTAGTTTTGGGTGACCCAGTCTTTTAATTAAGCACTAATTTCATCCTTTTTATTTAACACTAGGCATATTTGTTAACATAATACAGCTGGCATATCATTGAAGGATGGATTCTGTATATGGTTGCTGGTCTAATATTAACATTCTGCCTTGTGAAAAAGTGCAGTATTTCTGTCATTTCTACCCACAAAAACATTAAAAACAATTGTTGCGGTAAACATCTTCTGGGGGTGAACCACGCATATAGAACATATTGTTCATTGCTCATGGTTTTAGAGGGATACAAAAACCTCTGACCTTGAAATGGTATGTGTGTGTGTGTGTGCGTGCGTGCGCATGTGTGTATATATATATATATATAATAAATAAACTTCATTATTCTATTATTATCTTAGGTCATAAAGATATGAGTTTGTGTGTGTGTGTGTGTGTGTGCGCGTGTGCATGTGTGTGGTGGAGATACTTTAATGGTGACTGCTTCCAAAGCCTAGTCTGACATTTTGATATCCGAGGCAGAGGTAAGCTGATAACTAGGTATTATAGTGTGTGTGTAAGGCTAGAGCTGAAATCCCCCATGACACTAGTGTATGAAAGATACTCCGGTGCTATAACAACAAGCTGATTCTGATTCTGAAGCTCAGATCTGTAAAATAGCCGTCGCTCTTATTAGTATTATAAAAGAACCAACGCAATCTCACAGCGAAATTGGCTAATTTGTATGAATTCGTACAATCTCAGTTGTACGTTTTAGTATGATTTGCTTTCGCGCCAGTGGCGTTGTAGGGGCGGGGTTAGGGGTGGGCCTTCAATATTGCTTAATCGTGCGATTTTGTACAACTCATAACATATGAATTCATACGAATTAGCCACCTTGTAAAAACACTTATGACTTCCTGTGAGATCAGGTTGAAAGACCTTTCCTGTTAAGACTGGTGTATGCCTTTTAACAGGAAATTGTAGTGTTCACACATTTAACACACACCTAAATGCTTAAAAATGCATTTCCTGTCTACTGTCAGGGGCGGTGCTAGGGGTGGGCTAAGAGGGCTGAAGCCTCAAATCTCTAGTCACCCTAGTAGGGTTGGCTTGATACCAAAATTTTGGCTTTGTTATGGTACCAGAATCTAATACTGGTAATATTGGTACAACATCGGTACCATATGTGATCAATAACCAGCCCCAAAATAAATTAAATGGAAAAATTATTTAACAGTAGCATTTAAAATAAAAATTCAACGATCAATAAAAATAAAACTGCGCAGTCTTCAATGTATAAAATAAATATGCAATAACTCTAAATAAAGCTACAAAAGTTTCATTTTGTGACACAGATTTATTGGGTTACTGTCACTTTAAGGCAAATTCCTTTTAATGCAGATATTCATTTGTTTCAGACACAACAGACTGTGGTAATGTGAACCTTTTGTGTTTTTGACATAACAGTGTGTGTATTTGACACTATAAGAATATGCAAGACGAGAAAGAGAACTTCATGACAGTGTAAACATATTGGTAATATTATAGGTGGTGTGAGACTGGGACATGACCCTGGTTGTATTCAAACATAGTTCACCATGACCCAACAGCTCTGGTGTGTCTGTAGGCATGTGCATAACCTACCGTGCCACATCTTTGATAAAATAGGTTATTAAACATTGAATAGTTACACACTTTTATACGTTACAGTGAAAAAGAGATCATAAATATGTCATAAATTAGGTTTAGCTTTTCCTTTTGCCTTTGTTTAAGTAGGGCACAATGTTTGTAGAAATTAGTAATATTTTAACCAAATAGGCTACTAGGTAAGAATGTGGTTTGGATTGTCAGTCTACGGTTACATTTGAAACCTGAGTTTTGCAAAGCAGGAGCATCTTGTTGGCTTTCTCTTCTCTTGACTTATCTTACAAAAAACAACTATAAATATTGACACATACCTTTCAGCAAACTAAATTAGTCATGTTAACCTTGAAACAGACAGTCTGAGATATTGCTGTTTTATGATTCATTTATCAGCAAATTTTCGATTATGCAAAAGATGCAGTTTCACATCACATAAATAACATTAATACAACAAAGTGTGTGTTACTTTAATATCAATGTTATTTATGTGCTTACAAATAAAATCTCCATCTCCATGCTAGGAGCAATGGTGTTATATTTAAGTATTTATAGGGAGGTCTTGTATTTGTTTATTGAAAATGTTAATTGAATTCTTTCTGATAATTGATTCCGCGTGTTATTTTTAAGAGGCTCTTATAATAATTTCCCCAACACTGGGGAGTTGAGCTGCTAAACTGTTTTGTTATCACAGAATAAAGTCAAAAGACAAAAGCGTCCGTTTCGTCCTGCTTGCTGTTTCATTACCAGTCAGGGTAAAATCATCATCTTCTTGACTTAGCTGATGACAAGTCAACTCAAGCATGAAGACCAGTGTTTCCAGATTAAGGACTTAGCCATGTGTGCTTGTATTCAGTCACCTGTAAAGGACATGAGATTTATATCCAAAACCCAGGCGAATAACTTCTTAAATATACTTCTTTTACATGTTTAAATGAATTTTATTTCACATGTAATTTCACATGACTTTTCAAGTATATAACTTACATTTTAGTGTTGTTTTATTTCATTTAAAAAAAAAGGTCTCGGTGGATGCCGGCAACTTCTCCACGATATTATACATATATACATAAGAGATACATAAGAGACCATTCAAAAAAGTTTATTTATTCAGCATTTCTAGATGTATTGTGGCCATTCCAGTCCAATTTCTGTTAACGTTCAACAAAATTAAAATTCAGTAGTGACAAAGTCATCCAACAATGTGAAAGACTGACAGCATGACAAGACTGACAGCATGTTGGCAGTCGTGGCCCAGTGGTTAGAGAGTTGGACTCATGATCAGAAGGTTGCTGGTTCGATTCTCAGGGCTGGCGGGTAACGGCTGAGGTGCCCTTGAGCAAGGCACCTAACCTCCACTTGCTTACTATACAAAATGTACAAATGTATAGTACAATACAATGTAAGTCGCTTTGGATAAAAGCGCCTGCCAAATGCGTAAATGTAAATGTAAGACACATGAAAACTTTGATTAAAAATCGAGGTTATTGCATAAAAAATACCTTTCTTAAATACGGGTACAAATTTGCTGTATTGCTTGAAAGTAAACAAACTTATTTGTATTATTTGAGGTCGGAAAAATACAGAGCATCTTTTCTGTTATTTTGATCTGTTTCCAGTTTTCATTTTCTGCAAATAGAAAATAATATTTGTATTTGAAATTTCGGAGAAATATTGTTAGAATTTTACAGAATAAAACTAAACTAATCATTTTACCAAAACATATATACCTATAAATGGTCTTTATTGCATTCTTGCATCTTTTTTTTTTTTCTTCTACAATATTTGAATTTTAATGCTACATTTGAAGTCTCCCCACATGGTGACATACATATAATATATATGCTCTCTGCCTACTGTTGCATTTGCACAATGACTCCAACTCAAGTTGGCTACTGCACATTTTTTATATTTTTTTATGTGCTGTACAGCAATTATATGCTTATTCGTTTTGCTCGGCCCATCTCAATATCTTAATTCGTTTCTTACAAAGTTACTCACCTTCTCCAAATTTAACTTGTGATCCATTAGATGTGTCAATACGTGTTTTGTTACATCACTATTACAGCATTACCATTTAAAGGTCAAATTAAAAAGATTGGCTCTCCAGCACAGGAATTTTTAGCCCTCTGCAAGGTCTCTCTTATTCTCAGGTTCCCTGCTTGATATATTCTTGGTGCTTCTGAAATGGATCGAAGCGCTACAGGATATTCCAAAAATAATGTTTTCATCAAACTTTCATTATTAAGTTTCACCTACCTGCATCATCAAATCATATACAGTTATGAGAAAGTAAAAAAAGTCACTCTGATCTGATTTTGAGGAGCCAGAAGTTGGGATAATTTTGCCTAATGTGGTTAAAGCCTACATAGGCCATTCATCAGAAGGGCAGGACATCAACCCACTTCTCTGAGGCAACATAACTTCCTACTTTTATTTTTTTTCTTATCAATCATTTAGAGATGAAGAGAGCAAGAGGGACACCACAGGCTAAAGACACTCCAAGGATGTGACCTTTCTTCATTGGGTTGTTCCCTGCCTTTCCGCAGTCTTTTTAATAGAACGCGAAAGGATTCTTTTCAAAAGAATGTAGAGGAAGGCAGCTCTGAGGTCTGTGTGCAAGTGAGAGGGAGAAAACAAATGAGAGAGAGGATATTAGAAAGCTATAGTGTTAGAAAGACAAAAATAAGAGAAAGGTGGACCACCGCTGTGACCAAACTAGTAGAACACCTGTGCTAATATATAATTTGGTGTAAAGAAGTGTAGCTTCTGGTTTCCTAAAAAGAGAATGTTCTGCATGCAAATCACAGAGACAGTATCCCGCCACAATGAAACGCTTCCAGAGAGTCAGAGTGATAAAATGGTGAGCAGAGTTTGCTAGACCAACATGCATATATTCTCCTAATCATATACTTTAATGTAATACTATTTCTGCTTTATATATTTCTCTTATGTGGAACCATTGTCGATAATTGAATTAAGTTAGTTTAAAGTATCATTGTTTTCAGTAGATGATGCAGATAAAATGAAAGCCATACATACATGTGCAATCTTTTAAGTGTGTGTGTGTGTGTGTTTTCCTGCAGTAGGGGATTTTCAGTGTGTTATTGCACTGCAGGATTTTACAGTTTGTGGGTTTAGTTTGAAGAACACTGATGGTAAACAATGCTTGCGATGGAGGAGAATGATTAAGTCCAATATACTCTGCTTGGTTAAATTTTAATGCGATATAACTGCACGCAACATTCTCCACAAGAATATTAAGCATTCAAATTAACATTCCCTTCAGTTTAGGTTTGGAAAATAGGTCATTTTAAAATGCAGTTGTTTTGTTCTCATACTAAGGGAATGGTTTATTTATTCTGTGTGTGTGTGTGTGTGTGTGTGCGTGTGTGTGTGCGTGCGTGCGTGCGTGCGTGTGTGTGTGTGTGTGTGTGTGTGTGTGTGTTTGTGCATAAACATGTGTTTGTTAAAACGATGCCGTGCCTTTAAATAGATCAATGCCCAGGGGTGAGTGTGCGTGTATTTTACTGTACATGTTGATTCCCTTTAAATAACTCTACAGGCTTGTGTATCAAGCATTACCAGATATTTTTAAACTGCATCCATTTCCACTTTATCAACTAGGATCAAATTCAGATTATATAAATAGAATAGAAAAGAATAGAACAGGACAGGACATAATAAATGTGGTAAGTAATTCTTATTTTTACGTCTTCACATCAAAGTATGTTAGAACTCACACAGACACATTTACATGAGCAAAAACATGCATGTTCTTTGCATGTAAACACACTGAGATGATATTTAAACACCTGTAATAAAATTAAATCAAAAAGTAGATGTGTTGATGACAGTAATCAGCCAAATCAATTATCACCTTTGAAGAGAAGGTCTAATAATATACATATCAGCATTTTCAGAATTAGTATCCACAGTACACACTTCACTCAGAGTCTGGCCATCCAGCACTCAGCCACACAGCAGTTTCCACACCCCGTGATTACTGCACAACATCAAAACACTACGGGGGAAAAATAATTTCTTGGTGATTGTTTTGAAAAGACAAATCACCCTGTCTGATAGTTTGCCGAACACTTTTAAAGATACCCCTCCAACCCTCCTATATTCACTAACAAACACTCACTTTTTCACATAGGCCTACACACATTGTAGGCATGGTGCTTATGAAACCCAATGGAACATGTAGCGGTTGCGCTCGTAAGAGTTTGTTCGTTCACACTATGACGATTACAATAATTCTAACCATATAAGCGTCCACATAAACAGATGATATATAGTGTTATCTTAATTGTAAGCTTGAGCGCTGCAGTGTCACAAGGATGGACGTAGATTGTTCATCCTTTGCAAAGAAACAAACAGAAAAACTCCCTATACTAATTCTGACAGATTTTTTGAGAGAAACAGAATATAGAATTGTTTTTCATTGCAAATTGTTTGGATATAAAAAAGCAGGTTTCGTCATTTTGAAATGAAACTGGCAGCAAACTGGAGGGGAGGAGTTAACGAACGGTCTACCCAAGCCATGAAGGATTGCCACTAGAGGGCGGAAGTGTTGAAGATTATTAGGGAACATTCATTTTAAAAAAGAGAATGACCCACACTGATGAGCTATTTATAATAAAAAAATTTACATTTACCTTTAAAACATAACAATATGTCTCTTTACGACATATTCATGTTTCTTTTCATATATCAGTTTCAGTCCAAGGTATCAGCGCCAAAGACATTTTAGCAATACTGCATGTTTTCAGCTGAAAAACAAATGCTCCGAAAACATCTTTATCATCAATAGAGTTAATACGTCTTTAAAGTCTGCCTGCAGGAATAATTAAAGCAGACATCCCACGAAGTTCTGTTGTGTCAATGAAATGGATTATTGTGACAAAAATAGACAATCCTCTATAAAAAACATTTGATTGACTACTTGCATGCCTCACAGCTATACAACGCAATCGACTAGCTCAGGTCCAACAGCCCCGCTCTTACTAAGTCTTACTGCTGAGGTTGATGTGTAGACCAAGTAAACCTGTGCAGTGACCTGTGTAGAATGCTCTGTGATTCCTTGTCCCCTGAAAACAGGGACATTTAACTCCTTAATACACTTGAAGTCAAGTCCTATATGGCCAAGGCCAGCTGCCCTCCTGAAGTTATTAACCTATTTGAAGCAGGTCTTGTACAAGCCAGCCTGCCAAAATAACATCTCTCTCGCTCTTTCTCTCTCTCTTTTCCCATTCCATGTCTCCATGTAGTCTCTTCAGTTTGCTGTCAGTTAAGTACTTAACACCAATTGACCAGTGAGCGTTCATCTCTGTCCTGGGAAAAGAGGCTGAAATCCCCAGTGTCGAACATTAGCATGGCACACAATCCCCAAGGACAAGACAATGCTTGGAAGATCTCTTCAGAAATCGGGAGGAAGGAAAGAAGTTAATTTCCACTGTCAGAGTCAGCACAGACAAGTTTTACGGTCTAAAATAGAGCCAGACCAGACTTAAACAGCTATTGGAAAGAGTCCAACGCCGTGAAGGGGATATGAGGTTCAGACTGAAGGAAGGATTATGAAGAAAAGAAGAGATTCATTTAAGCTGTCGAATGACAGCTCAGCAAGTTATGTATGAGTTGTAAGTATGTTTACAGAATATACAATAAATATATACTGTATTATTATGCATCAGGAGTGCATTTGTAATAAATCTATTCTATTGACCTAAATGCATATACCTAACTATGTCTTCAGAGGTGTAAAGAACTTACATAATGAAGCGGGGGACGAAGAGTGGAGTCGTTTTTGAATTTTGCTTTGTTTATTAAAAACTGTATGTTAAGCTAATATGTAAATTGATTTCTTTCTTTATTTCAGTGATGTCACAATACCTGAACCCTGACTGGCACGTTGCCATTGAACTGCAGAAAAGGGAAGGAGAAGAAAATGATAGAAGGGGAAGGAGACGGAACACGAGAGGAAATAGAAATAGATTAATGCCTCTTCCTGATTGCACCATATTTGGCACTAGTGAGCACACTAATTTGTTTTCAGTGGCTCGTGAGCATTGAACCAACATCAGGGTGATGAAGTGGAGCCACGCAATTAATCTGCGTTATGCCGGACGGGCTCTGATAAGGACTGATAGGTTCACCATTTACGAACATCAAAGTTTATGGAGTGGAGACGAAATCGAGAATCGCAGGTCACTGGAGCAAAGAGAGAAATATTAAGCACAATTTCACTCTAGATCTCTATAAGCCTGATGTCATCAAGACAAACCATCTGCGTCAGTCGGGTTGTTTAATGTACAGCCTCATTGTAGCCTTTGTTAACTTTTAGACCCAAATTTACATCTTTAGATTTGGTTTTTGTAATGATTCAAATATGATTTGGGTATTGATGCTGTGCTATGTGCACATGTAATATTTAAGATTGTTCTGCGTTCTTCAATAACAAACATGCTCCCTTTTATGCTGGTTATTGAGAAAAGCAAAACAGAAAATATCAGCTCTGAGATGCATTTGTGTGTAATTCTTTTGTAAACTCACAACAGAACTTAACATAGAATTCTATTAGCAAATTGAAAATTGCAACAATATTTATCAAAATCATAATATCCTTTAAAAACGATTTTCCAAGTAAAATGTAAAAAACCAGAATTTTATTGTTTTATTTTACAGATTTTTCATGTATTTTTGAAATATGGTAAAAAAAGACTACAAAAAACAAAAACAGCAGAAAAATACATTAATTTTTCAATTCATTTTTTAACAAGATTTTTTTTTACAGTTTATTTGTGAAATATGGTCAAAAACTGTAAAATTACAGAAACAAGACCGCAAAATTACAAGGAAAATGGGGTAAACTATTTATTATATATCCTGTAATTTAACAGGGAAAAAAATATTCTACAGTATTTCAGTTTTTTAGTTTGTTGATTCGATCTTGTTTTTGATATCTCAGGATCCCTTGTCATGACATTAGCCCCCTTTACACAGACACAGAGTTAATATAGTTACTACTTTAGCTATTTCAATTTGATTTAATTTATATTAATACTATTTTATATTATTTATTGTATAAAAATGTATTAAATAAACAATTAGTTGAAGGGTCGTGTAAAGTTGTTGCATTTTTATGTTTAGCCAGGTAACAGTTCTTTTACTGGTAACCCAAATTAATACTGGCTAGACATGCTTTTAACTTGCTAGCTAATGTCATTTATTTTTGCTTGTTAACAGAAATAATCTGCAGGGACTCTTGGTGGATGTGTACCGGAAGTTAAGTTTGGTGCAATTTTTTCTGGTTTCAATTTCAATGTAGAAGACATTACAGGGGTATAAAGGGTTTTTACAGAAATCATCTGAAGATCACCTGTCAGGACACAAACATTAACAATACCGGACTACTCCTTCTGTTATTTCTTTTTTGATTGCTTTTTACCTGCTTATTTATTCACTCTACTTAAAAGTCGCTCTCTATTAAATAACTTTGTGTAAGTAAATACTTTCTGAGGCTGTTTTGTGTGTGACACTAATGAGCTGTGATGTATTAAAAGTGATGCATAGGATTGTGAAGCACTCAGATGGAGAAAGACAGTGAAGCGTACTCTGTATGACTGGCATAAACAAACTCAAAAGAGACGCAACCCATTTCTTCTTCAGCTTTGGGGTTTTACCTCAGGTAATCTTTTTATTCACTGCAGTCAGAACTGAAAAGAAAAATCCAACTCTGCTAGACAAAGAAGACAGATTTGATTTCATAAATGTATCTAGTCATTTTGTATTTCCTCCGTTGAATGTTAGGAAAGTATTCTTTGAAAGCCCTTGGACTCACAGAAGGATTCTACTATCAAACTGCACATTATTATAATATCTCATTTAACTTTATGATGATTACAATAATACAGCATTCGTATATGGCATTAAAGGAAGAGTAAATCCTTTCCAAAAACATTTTTTGTCATGCTGCTCTAAAGTCTCTTTACATCCTGATAGCAATGGCTAAGTAAAGTGGTCAAAATATATTTTTATAAATATATATCATCTGTGAAAGTAGTGGGACCAAAAAACAATTGCCCAATTGTTGCATTCGGGCCGAACTTCTGGACAGGTAGGTATGTTATGATTAGATTTTGATGGGTTTTGATTATGTTACTTATGTTGTTTGTGGACCTTTATAAATTATTTTATTGTTACATATTTATATGTTTTCAAAGTTATAGCAAACCTTACACACTGACACGTTATGCAACTCAACTGAAAACTTGCTGCATGTAATCCCGTTTAATCACTGGTAAATGAAACTAGATTTTATTGGGACTGATGCAGTTGTGGGCGTTCATGTGTTTTGGAGGACGCGTGGCTTTTTATAGTGATTCGCAGGGAGGGATCATAAGATTTGACTGCTATAGAAGGCTAACGTTAGCATTTTTCAAAAAGCATATTGCGCCTTTAATTATTCTATAGCTGAATTTGAGGATGGTTAGAGATTTGTTTATTACATCACCAGAGGGGTTTGCAAAAGATCAAGGATTGTGAAAAAATTGGAAAATGTTGGTAATGACAATACTAAATAATAAATAAACTAAAATTTAAAAAATGTTAAATGCTTTTGTAAAGGTTTAGAGCCAAATGTTCAGTGGAAAATACCATTTATTATAATAAAAAGTTTCCACCATTATTTCAAAAATGGAATACTACCACCGACGACAACAAAAATCTGCGTGTGTGTGTGTGTGTGTGTCTCTTAATTTCCCAAAAGAAGCAACCGCGATTTCTTTTCTATTCTTAACACTCTTTCTTATTGGTTCTCTCATTTCATTTTTTAATCTCTCTAGTCTCATGATGGCAACCAGAATAACTTTGATAATTGTTGAACAGGCCCAGTCTGCATGACTTCAAAGTGAAAATTCTTGTATAATTTTTCCCAATAAGTTCAAAGCTTCATTGTCATGCTTAACAAATGGTCTTGACTAGAGTCTGGTTTAAATACGCTAACAGAGGCAAAGACAGAGAGAGAATACTCCATATGGTTATTTCATTATACATTTAAAAAAATTCCTTATTTGTTCTTGAGCATTGCATTTTCATCCATATGCAAATATGAACAAAAATATAACAGGCTTAGAAGACAATGTTAGTAATTAGTCTATTCATGTTCCACATGAAGGGTTCTATTGCGATTATATTCCTATAGCTGGTAATGCAGCCTCATAGCTTATTTAAAGAGAAACAGTTTGCCATTATTGCAAGAGATGTCAGGTGGTACTTGTGGGGACATGACCAGCGTATTACCTAAAGAGCTCAAATCTTCTCAGAGGGCCTGTCAGGGAGCCAGTGAGTCCACAAGGTCACGGTGGCAAAATAGGGCACTTGCCTTCAGGCACAACAGTATTCCAATTCATCATTTCTTTCTGACACACACACACACACACACACACTTTCATATGAATTCACTCACAAATTTTTGGCAGTTGTTTACACTTTAGGCACCATTATACTGAGCAGAAACAATGTAGCAACTTTGAAGTTGATGTTATTATCAACTTTAACCATGTTTAGTATTATTATTGATAATCTATAATTATTATTATTATTATTCAATTTGTTGCCTCAAATCTGGCAGTCTTATTTGTTGTAATTCATTTTTTATGCCTTGGTTGGCAGAACTTGCAGAACTACCTAGGGCCTACTCTACCGATTTCTGCAACTTTATTAGTGTTACTGACAAAAAACGTTACAGTGGCTGTCAATACCTGTTTAGAAGCTACTGTTTATGACAGCTCCCGAAGAGCACTCATATTTATTCGACAGTACCATTTGGAAAATGCAACTGTGCATGTGCCATATTGTTAATATAGTCACAGTATAGTTACAAAATGTTGATAAGATCAGGATGCAATGATTTGAAGTTTAGGGTCAAGTGCACGCAACACAACTTTTCAACACTATATTCCAGAATAGCCACCAGACCAACAAAGTTTTGTGTGGTTGTACAAAACTGTACAATGCCAAGCTTTCAACACTCCCGTTTAGCCCGTTTTATCCTGGGCCATATGCAGCAATGGAGCAATCACTATGTCCTCTCTCTTGCTCTCTGAAGGTTTTTGATTGATGTGAGCTGTCGGATTCAGAGTAGGCACCCACTGTCTCAAGAGATGAATGAATAAAGATGAAACAGCTAAATGCAGGCTGCAGGTGAAATTGCATAACACCTTACAGTTAACAGCTTGTTTTTCTCAAAGAACCACCATCACACAGCTTGAGCCTGAAGTTCGGTACTGTATTCACACTTGCTGTCACACCCATGAGCTGGAGTGCCTATGAGCTCCATTGGAGGGCACTCCTTACATCTCCTGGATTACGTCATCAAAATACATTTCCCATAACCGTAATGTGTGTCACTGTTCTATAGCTCTGCTTATCTAACCCTGTTCACTCAGTCTTTGTGAAGTCTTTGTTAGTGTTACAGCAGCAATTTCTGGTCCTTGGTTTTGACTTTTGTATCATGACTGGTGTATTGAGTGAGATGCATTCTGTGCCATTGACTAGCTTTTAAATGCAGTTGCTAAAACAGCTGACACAAGACAAAGATGTCGTCACGTTTTCAATGCGCTCTGTAGAGCAGTTTGTCTGTTTAGGGATACTGTAGATACAACATGGCGAATTCTATTTAAGGGGACCCGCAATGTAGATAGAAATCGCTCATACTAAGGTAATAAAAACCCAACGCTTCGTTTTGAAGACATAGTTATGTATATTATATTGCATTTCTGTCAATAGATCCACCAAGAAATTACACACAGCACATTTAAGACTTTCTCTAAAATGGAAGCGCACACATATACAAACAAATCAGGTGTTTGTCTTTGATAGTACAATACGGTTTCTAAATGCCTTAATTTAAACTTGCTGTTCTACTTTTACCATACAAAAGACTTCAAAGAAAAATCACTGAATACCATCATCTCTCTCTCTCTCTCTCTCTCTGGTTGTGTGTCTCTCAACCTTCTCATCTCTTTCATCTTTCTCCTCTATGTTTAACTGATTGCTGCAGAGAAAACCCAAAGGACACAAATGGCAAACCAGTGGTTAGGAGAACAGAGCCACATTGCCTCCATCTGGTCATACGAGTAACTGTTTCCTCACCTAACAATGGTTTCATCACGGCCTGGGGGATTTCTGTTTAAAAATGCAATACATTTATGCAATACATTTATGAGAGACCTAATTATGCGTGGCCACCCCCCCTTTACACGGCGGCCCCACGACAGCCAGCATTTGCACATATTGTCAGAAACAGCTGTGAGGGTTGAGAGACTTGAGAGGTAGTGAGAGTGAGAGCCAAGAGCAAGAAAGCCCAGAATAGGTGATAGCATTACAGGCGAGAAAGATAGAAAGTAATAATAGAGAGTCTAGAGTGAGATAAAAATACACTATAAAGAGGAAGAGAGTTCAGTAGCATTTGCCTTGGTGTGAGAGACAGACACAAGAGAATTGAAGGGTTATCTAGACAGGAACCCTAAGACAAGCATATGCATTATTTCTTATGCTGATCCAGGCTGGTTTGTGCTGGTAAGTAGCCTATATATTTGATGCTGGTCAAGCTGGTGGACCTGGTTGACCAAAATAAATCTCAAAATTATGTGAGGGAGAATGTTTGGGAATAGAGACAGAGCACATTTAGGCTACACCCACACCGGAGGGAAAAACAATCCAACCGTCTCCACTATCGACCCCAAAAAACGAACTTAATTGACAGCTATTGGATTTCATTCTACACTTGCCTTCAAAACGTGTGAAAACTAAAATTGCCGTATTTATATTTTTGTATAACTATTTATATTTTATTTAATTTAAATGATTTTTTTATTTTATAATTATTATATTAAATAAGCAATTCGATTTATTTTATTGCATATTAATTTTTTTAGAAAAAAACAATTTAACTTTATCGCATGTAAGTTTAGCCGAGTAATGGTTCTTCAACTGGTAACCCAAAATAATACTGACTAGACATACTTTAACTTGCTAACTAATGTAATTTACTTGCTAATTCTTTTGCTTGTTATCAGAAATAATCTGAAGGGACTCTATTCTTTGTGGATGTGGATGTGTACCGGAAGTAAAGTTTGGGCCACAAAATGGTGCATGCGCAGTAAAGTCTATTAATGTTGTTCCTTTGAAACATTGATAT
This sequence comes from Oreonectes daqikongensis, assembly GCA_026939265.1. Taxonomy (NCBI): domain Eukaryota; kingdom Metazoa; phylum Chordata; class Actinopteri; order Cypriniformes; family Nemacheilidae; genus Oreonectes; species Oreonectes daqikongensis. Next base: position 3,981,558 of record JAOTQM010000033.1, on the reverse strand, counting down.
TATTTTATGTTTTATAGGTCTTAGGGATGTTCTGTGCGTGTGTCAAATTAGGGGGTTTCGCATCATTGGAACCTTTTCATAAGTCCTATAAATACCTTCCTTTTGGATTGTTTAAGTAACTGGGAATGATTTTAGTTATAAAAATGCCTTTGAGGCTACTTTGAAGTAGTGTCTAACCTTCTAGTGATATTGATGTGTATGGCTGAACACATGTTCTGGAACAATTTCAAAATCTCATAAACATACAGAAAGCTAATGTTAATAGATTTTTCCTGTTGTTAGCCTTGATGTTGTAGCACTTCATGTTGTCACGGGAGATTTAATTTCTTAGCCCTATGTTCTGCTCTTTCATTTGCAGCTTATACATCTAGATTTCATCACTGTTATCGCAAAACCCACAACAAAAACACAGCTTCGATCACACGCCTCCAGTTGTTTACATTTTTTTATGCAACCAGGAAAATGGCCTAAGGCAAAATTTAGTTCTCGGGGACAGCTCTTCTTCCTCATTCCGATAAATTAGTTCCTATAGATGGTTTCAATGGCAACAACATACACAAACATTCATGTGGCCCAAATGTAACTTCTGGTAGACTTTAATATAAACAGAGTACATACAGATTAGATTATTTCTGCTAACAAGCAAAATAAAATAAATGACATTAGCTAGCAAGTTAAAAGTATGTCTAGTCAGTATTATTAAAATAGAAGAACAGAACTATTACTTGGCTAAGCTTGCAACAAAAACTAAATGCAACAATACCAGTTCAACAAATCATTGAGACAAGCACAACAATCTTAGCAACAATTTCAGTCTACTCATCACCTTTAAATGCACATACATCCAATGAAACCGTCTATAAGTACCCGGTGCGAAAGCAGCTAATAGTTATTGAGGCTGTCCTTAACTTTCTGCTGTTTGAGTTCCAATATAGAAGTCATTTGTAGGACCATGACGGTAAATGAAATGTCTTTTTAGATGAATATAAGAAGTCAAGCACTTCAGCAACCTGCAATGCTAGCACTTTAAGCAAAGTAATACCTATTCCTCTTACAGTAGACTTATTAGTTCATTGATGACTCCAAGTACCAAAGAGGTTTAACAAACACAGCACAGAATTCAGACATTATTTCTCAAAGTGTCAACAGCTGATGGCTGAATGCTCACCTTCATTCATCCTCTCTGAAAGCTCAGGGGCTCCATCAACAGCAGTGAGTGAAAGCAGGTTCCTTACATCCTTTTCTACACCCTCCAGTAACGCTCTTACGGTCAGTGATACATTTATCAAGTTGTTATTGTCTTTATTGTGACAAGGCGAGGGTTGGGTACATCACAATACCATACCTTACTGGCACCTTGTAGCTCTCTCTTAGCCCACTTTAACTCTTTTGACAGTTCCTGCATTAAAGGAGCAATGTGGAGATTTTAGCGACATCTAGTGGTGAAGTTGTGAATTCAAAGCACTGTGGTGGCTGAGTCAGGACAAAGATGTTGTCGGTTTGTCATTTCCGTTTCTTTGACAAAGGAGATAACGTATTTGCGAAACGTGCTTTGTAGAGCAGTTCTGTTTAGAAATACTGTAGAAACAACATAATTTCATGTAAGGGGATTTCATGTAGATAGAAATAGCTAATTCCAAGGTAAAAAAACATAACAGTTCATTATGTAATGTCCTTTAGTTATGTATATTCAACCCAGTCTCAAAGCAGTTTGTGGCGTAGGCACAAAATTTGGAACCTATTAGTTTGTGTCAAGGACACAAATTTCCTAATGTTTTCATGTCACCAGCACGACTTTCAATACACAGACTGGGTGTGTATGTACATATATATATATATATATATATATATATATATATATATATATATATATATATATATATATATATATATATATATATATATAAAACCTGCTTTTAAGAGTTAGCAATACCTAACCTCCCCCTAAACTCTAAAATCACAACTGCAAAGGCTTATTTTGCTCAAAACGCGAGTTTCACGAGATGGCAAAGAAATATAAGATAAATATTAGGGATGCACCGATACCAGTACCCAGGGCCGTGCACAGGGGGGTGGCCTGGTGGCTAGAGCCACTGCCCTTTTTGCCCAAAGTGCCCTTTTAAAAAACGTTCGTTCTGCATAGCCCCCCATCCACCAATACCCATCAGATTGCATTTATATATATTTATACATGTGAAAGATATCGTATGTTGAAACATTTAGATTGAAAGTCATGACTGACATGAAAATATTGCGTGCTGACTGACAGAAAAAATGGGAAATTCTTTGATCACGAATTGTGTTGGTATATTCTATTGCATTTTCATCAATATATCCTCCTAAATATTACACACAGCTTTACGCTCTGTTTCTATGGATTAGCACTGTTCTGTCTGAACACAAATTTATCAGTCCACTGCCATCAGATATGTTCATAGATCTCTCCACCAGAAAAAAAAACGTCATGGCACAAGCAAAATAAACACATCATTATGCCAAAACGTCCTCTCTGAAGAGCAATAGATGTTGTCATTTTATGCTATTAGAAAATGCAATGCATCAGATGAGGAAAACTTATAGCTGAGAGATCTTAGCACTGATGATGTTCGCTGCTAAATGGAGAGCTCATTACTTTGAGGGGAACTAAGGTCGTTCCCAACAAAACAAGTCCTGAAAAAGCTTTTTGTTTAGATAATGCAACCTTTTACCAAACCATTGAAATACGCTTTAACCGGAATTCAATTTCAAAATATTAAATAATAAAGTAGGTAAACAATAAATCAAAATATGTCCTTCTTGTTTCTGGAAACAATCATTATCTGATTATGTAACTGCACAGAATGACTAATTGCATAATACAGGTTTCATAATAGCTAATGCCAATAAAACACAGAAGATATTACATATAGTGCACAAGTTATAAATACAGTACTTTATATTTTAAAGTGCTTATTTTTGTTGTTGTTGTTGTTTAAGATGACAGCCAGTGGTACAATTCATGCACTTTTAAAAGATGGCTACATATATTGTGTCACATTTTTTAACTGGGTTTCTATGTTTTTTACCCAGCATTCAATACTTTCTGGCAATATTTCTACGATTATGCTGCAGCATGTCAGCTGTTTAGTTGAACAAAGGTGAATGATTTACTCTTTTTTTCAATGAATAGATCAAATGAGCTAGAAGGATTCGATTCGCTATTCTGTCTGAAATGCTTGCACAGTTCACTTATTCACTAAATAGTTTGAAGCGGTAATGCAATGCTTTAGAACATAGGCAACAAAAAATTTACAATCCATTGAACTAACCTGGAATTCTTCTTATCATTGGTCAGCAATGAAGCATATTTATTAAATCTAGAGTTTTGTAGAGGCTAGTAATAGCAAGTTAGCCTTAAAGCAGAAATCCTTACCTCATAACACTCTCTAAAGACAACAACACACAACAAAGAACTTTGCATAACAGTAATAATGAGCGTTAACAAATCATTTGCAGTTATTGTTAGTCAGTTTTATATACTTTTTGTGTATGCTTGAGCAGGGTGCGTGGAGCTACACAAATATAGGTTTACATGCAGGTGGGGCATCCAGTCATTGCATTCACACCAAATGCATTCAAACATCTTGTGGTCTTTATACAGTATATTTACATAGAATATAGACAGTTTTAAGGACAAACAAGAAACCCTTAAACATATGACGTGTGTGTGTGTGTGTGTGTGTGTGTGTGTGTGTGTGTGTGTGTGTGTGTGTGTGTGTGTGTGTGTGTGTGTGTGTGTGCGTGCGTGCGTCCGTGCGTCCGTGCGTGTATATATTTGTTAAAGTGTTTTGTCACCATGCTTATGACTTGTAATTATACCTAAAAATACATTTTAATACATAGTCACTGCATGATGCAAGACATATGCAATAGTTTCCCACTGTTGGGAAATACCTATATTTATTCATTATTGCCACCTGCATGATTTCTCAGGTATCATCATTCTTTGAAATGAATGAACCTGTTTTTGTTTTATATTTTTAAATGAATAATTTTTGGGGAAAAATGATGGTTACAAAAGTAACGCTATATGCTATAGTTACAAAAACGTTTACAAGTTTTTTATTCTTTCTATTGCTTTCTAATCTACCTATGACCCTGGACCACAAAACTAGTCAAAAGTAGCATGGATATATTTGTGGCAATAGGCAACAATACGTGGGTAAAAATGATCAATTAATAGAACAAAAATGACCAGAAACACACCTACAATCTTCGCTCACTCACTGTTGTTCGCTCTTTGGGAATTACCCACTCAAGTTTGGTATCTATGTATAGGTTAGAATTTCAGCTTTCGGGTTCATCTATTCTCCACAATGTCCTTACAGCAGTAAGTTAAAAGAGAGCGTTAAAACAAACCTGTTTCTTTTTATTTTACTGAAGCATTAATGTCACTTATAATTTGCAGTTGACCTTACTGCATATACAAACACATATTAATGCTTTACAGTTTTATGTGCAGTTGGTCTTAAGATCATATATAATAAAAATAAGCTCAAATATATTGAGCATCTCTATTTAAATGTAGATCACAGCCTTTTCTCTCTCCCCACCTTCCTGTTAATCCGGAACATTCGTCATTTCCTTCCTTGAGGACACGGGTGTCAGGTTCATCAGCGTGTGTTGCCTGATTGCTACTGCTTAATTAGGGTAATTATAGCTAAATAAATGAAAGGATAGATAATGTTATTCTTTTTTTCCGGTTGGCTCTAGAAACACACTATGATGCTATAAATCTAGACAATGCAACAAGCATGTTTTGTGTTTCTGGCTTGCTTCTGCTGTTTGTGTCAGTATTAAATTGTATCAGTATTCTATTCATTAATGCATAGAAGTATTTACTTTAATGCATTGATGTGAGATAGGGCATATTGTAGTATTTTTCTAAGCACATGCAGGATTCAGGCTCTAATAAACAAATCAGTTTCTCTCTAATGTTCTTCACTGGAGCTGGAGCTTCTGTAACAGTCCAGGTATTCCTTCCCTCACCACAAAATGTCTGTGGTTAAATTTCATGCACTCTTGTCCACTTAATCTCTAGACCATGCTCGGTACACTGATATCTCTGTAACATCACATATCCCACATTGCTTGACCTCACTAGAGTGGCCTTGAGTTCTTCAATGCTCTTTCATGATGTTGCAGGAAAGCTGCCGCTTATCTGTGGGCCTGAGAAGTTATGGAGCATAAAGTCCTCTGTTTGAAATTGATAAAGTGTGGAGGACTGCGTATCCCATCAGGCAAAGGAGCTTATCGGTACAACCAGCCTGGAGTGATAGCCTGCAATGCTGCGCTCTAAGGAACAAGGCTGACCTGGAGCCGGTCATGGGGGACACTTTCTCTGGAGAGTGTTTTGATGTGGCTGCACTGGAGGGTGTTTCTTATTAAAGTACTTGCTATGGTTTAGGAAGTTTTCTAAACAGTCCAGTCCATAGGAGGCAAAGCACATCGAACTGTTCCATAGCACTGTCATTGAAAAGTGGATAAGAGGTGTGAGTGTGTGAATCTGAAGAACTTTTATTCGTCACAAAGGACCTTTTGTGAGACATTTGTATTAAAGGTTCTTTAAGGAACTATTTAGACAAACAAGGTTCTTCTATGGCTCATGAAGCACCTTTATTTTTGAGAGTGTAGACAATATTTAAGACAATATTTTCGCTACACAATTATCGTGAACAAGGGAATTCATAATAACTCGATAAACAATGAACCAATCAGTGAAATTCATCTTTCATTTATTTTATTTTATTTTAGTTTAGTTTAGTTTAGTTTAGTTTAGTTTAGTTTAGTTTAGTTTAGTTTAGTTTAGTTAAAAATACGAGTGTAGTGAAGCACCATTGTGACAAAACTTTAAACGGGAGCAGAATTATTTATGATATATAGAGTTATGACAATATCGATTATTGTATTTAATATCACAGTTATTGCCAATTCTGGTATTATAACATATTTATTTACACTGTTTAGAGACCAAGGGGTGTCGAGACAAGACCAAGATTTTGAGAGGCTAAGACCAAGACAAGACCAGAACTCCTAAAATAAATCAATAAGATGCACATTACACTAAAAAGTCACAATTACAAAATCATGCGTTCTTAGCAAAATAGCTGTGTTACTCATAAATGCACAAAAAGTTATGATTTGTTCTAGATTTGTTTGGAACAAGCCAAAATAGAAGAAAAAAAATCAATATCACATTTTTAGATAATGTCAGATGTTATAATATAAATAAACAAGATCTCATACAAATACATTTTTTGCAATCACATCTTGGATAATGTGGGCCTTTGCTGTTGTCCCATTTTTATCAGTGATGTAATGTAAAGAGAAACGCCTTCCCACACACAGGCAGTATGAATTCGAGCGAATGAAAGAGTCAGAGAAAGGAAGACACAGACACACACACACACACAGTGAGAAATCGTTGCGTTCATACATGAGTATCCAATGGGATGGCAGCTTTCATACAGACAACAGACTGATCCGCATGTATAAGACCATTTGTTGCTGTCACGGCTGCATTGCTGCCTTGTATTTCATGTCGATAGCATGTTATTAACAATCACCTCCACTCTATTAACAGTTCAGTTGCACAATCTGTAAATTCATAATTCATTCTTGCTTTCAGCGATGAAACAGACTTATTTCTAATCCTGCAAGAGATGTCTTTAATTTTTCTCTCTTCTCTGGATGGTGCTCCATCTCTCCCTGGTTGGTCTCTTGGTATTCCATGCACTGGCTGACAAAGTGAGTGCTTATGAAACATGCAGAATGCCATCTGTGACTTTTTCCTTTGGGCATGACTTCTAATCAACAGCAGTCACAGAGCTTTGTTCATTTCTTTTGTTCTGTTGATGCACACAGCATCACAACATCCAAGCCTTCACTTCAGCTCACCGCTGATAATTGGATTGTGCGAACAGTTTTGTGCTTTGGTACGTCGTTGCGGATTTATAAATATCTTATTTGTTTAGCTGCTTTCTGTGGATTCCTTGTGCGGTGGAAGTCTTTACTGGTGTGACGGTGGCTGAAAAAGGTTTTTGAAAGAATCTCAGTTTGCCTCTGGGTGTCATCAAAAATAAATATTTTCACATCAAATAGGGGATTACATTTTTCAGATCAAGGATCAGATTTTGCCAGTTTAATCTTCACTCGGCTTACTTTTTCTTATTTCCTTTCCTTTCCTCCCTTGAATATTTTTCTTTTCATCACTTTTGCACTTTGTTCTTTTTCCCCTCACAAATTAAAGACCTATCAGAACACATCTTACTGCAGTAACCAAAATACCTGCTAGGGGGCAACAGTAACCATAGACCAGATGGTCGGGACAAGAGACCCGTCAACACAGGGATATGTAGACACACTTCCAGGCTTCTCGCAGCAGCTCCTAAATGAGAAATTACACACTCTGTGAGTTAGATGATGAGTAACTGAAGCAGATGGCTGAAGGATGTACTTTACAATATTGACAGTCATGTAGGCTCTCTGAGAAGTTTGTGTGTGTGTGTGGATTTACCACAGCGTGGCACATATGTGGAGCCCCAGATGTGTCTTTAAAGCGAACTCTTTTGTTGTATGTACTGTAGTTCTACAATATAAACACTTTAGGGAGAGAACTAAACATAGGTTGTGACATTACAACTCAAAATCCCCAAAAATGTAGTATCCAGTATGAATAAACTGAAATTATGAATCAATGGCTTTTTTATAAATAAAGGACTCTGTTGTGCATCCTGCCACTTCTTTTCTTAATTTATAAAGAAAAAACACATGTCATAAATAAACTCTCTTGCTGGCTACTCCTTAAAAAGCAACAGAAGTGACTGAATCACCTGTTCCCACAGATGGCATCCAGCTGTTACGGAGGAGGAGAGGGAAGGAAGCTTCTCCAGTGGGATGGTAACTGTGGGATCTTTCTCATACAGATGGTGCCTAAATGCATGTGTATATCTCAAGTAAACAGTTGTGTCTAAATATGTAAATTATTTAAGTGAGGACTGAAGTTTATGGTCGGGACTTGAGGATTGTTGAAACTATATTTGAAAACTGGAATTAGGGATGGACTTATGTAACAGGAAATGTTTCCTGAAGTCTGTGTAAAATCCCACTGGAGTAGAGGCAGCTGCTCATCTTCCACGCCAATGTTTCAGCGCTATAAATGGCAACCCAGACCACTGAGATAGTGGCCAGCCACTTCTTTTTTCCTGTACTGTGGTCTTTTTAGATCATAGCACTGCCTTATATCATCATGAACTGTGGTTCACAAACAGGATAAACCAGAAAAGTGCATTTGTTTTAATGAACTTTCTCTTTCTGCTGATAGTGTTTTGCCTCTTAATGAACTAACAATGTATTTTGTAATGCATTTATAAAGCCCAGATAAGTTCATTTAACTCAATTGGATTGTTTGCATACTCATTTGTTTTCATATCTTAACTGAATTGTGATAACAGGAATAATTTGTTTGTGGAGCAGTTATGGTTAGTCACATGATTTGAGCACAGTCAAGTATGGAGTCTGCATTCAACCCTCCTGTTTATAAACATATATAACGTTATAAAGCCGTCAAAACTACAATTGTGTTGCCAGTTAGCAAATAACACACCATAATAGATCATTCAACTGGTTTAAATTGAATAATAAGTACACTTATCTAATCCTCACGAGCAGTTCAGATCAAATATATACAAACGGTCTGCTTATTTTCTCACAATCTTTATCAGTGGTTATCTCAGGTTTATCTAGAATGCCTTAAGTGCTTCCTTCTTTAAACCCTTGTGATGTCAGGCACATAAGTGGGATACTCCTGACACTAAGCCACCAAAACAATGTGAGGAAAATAAAATATTGTCGATGAATTACGTGTGTGCGTTTGTGTGTGTGCACGCAACAGATACCATTTCACTGAGACTGACTAGGATGTGATATCAAAACCATTGTCCTTACTAAACTGTGTCATTCACCGCAACATCCAAATGACCCGTCTTATCCCAGTGTGCAACCAGTGGATTGTCTATGGTCCCGACAAACAGCTTGAAATCCCCTGTTACAGTATTGCAAAATGGCACTCAAAAAATGTTCCTGATGGATAACTGACTTATGTGCTAGCCTATGTAAGTTGTTCCTGCAACAAAGGCCTGTTATGCCACTTTTTGTCAGATTGCAACAGCTACCTGCCATGTATGTTGCAAGAGCTTACAGAACGTCTGTTCAGATCTAAATGCAAGACATGACATTGTATGCATCACAGCTGACTGTAACTCTCAGAAATGCAGTGTTCCAAGGGCATTTGTGACTGCAGAGGCTGTTACCCTGTCAGTGAATATGATATGTACTCAGACTGACAGCCTCTGAAAGGCCTAATGGAGTTCTGCAAGCTAACCATGCAAGCCAACAGTCTATTTCCTCTCCCAATGACGGCTGAATGATATGACATTGGATTACTTGTTACAAGGAAAAGACTCAATCATAGTTAGGTTATAAAATACATTCATCAGAAAGACTCAAATATATGTGGTTGATAGCTTATAAGAGTAAGCTGAAGATGCTCCATTTTGATATGGAGAGGAATGAAAGTATAACAGGCTTCACAAAACCATCTGTGATGATAACTATTTTAAGGCTCCTTGAGACTCTATCTCCAAGTGTTTTACCCACTGAAAGAGTGGAGACACCATTGTAAAAACAAGGTCTAACTGAATGAAACAGAAAAGGCGTTTTTCTTTATATTGTAAATATAACATTTTAAATGTTAAGTTCATTAGTGCTCTGAAACTAATTTTAATCTGTCCATAGGCAGGTCACAGACAGTAAAGAGAAAACGGGCACTTTACACATGGAAAAGCATGCAAGTAAGCTGTAAGTTTTGTCATAAGCAGGTGACGTATAAGAAATTTAAAAGAGGACTATATTGTGCCTTGAATTTTCTAGTGAAAGACATCTCTCACCTATTTGCTTTGTTATTGTTTTTCTACATGCTACATGATTAGAACAACGCAAATACTGTGGATGGCTATGGGCTTTGGGGTTTTAATAATTAATGTGTCAATGCTGCTTTACACAAACAGTTCAGATGAAGCACTGCTATCTAATATCATCTCTCTAAAGCTGTCGTGTATTGTATTGTTATGTTATTGTGAGTAATTCATTTAAAATGTATATTTATAATTTACAGACTATCTTAGTAATATGTTAATGTGCATTTACCAGAATTATTTTGTTACCATAGTTAATATGTAGTATTTATAGTGAAATCAGAGTAACCACAGCTAAAAAGATGTCGCTTAAAGGGATAGTTCACCCAAAAATAAAAATTCTGTCATAATTTACTCACCCAGTTGTTCCAAATCTGTATACATTTCTTTGTTCTAATAAACACAGAGAAAGATATTTGGAAGAATGCTTGTACCCAAACAGTTCTTGGACCCCATTGAGAGTAGGAAAAAATACTTTATAATTTTTTTGTTCTGTTGAACACAAAATTAGATGTTTTGAAGAATGTAGGGTAGCAAAATTTTTCCTACTATGGTAGTCAATGGGGTCCAAGAACTGTTTGGTAACAAACATTCATACAAATATCTTTCTCTGTGTTTAACCAAACAAAGAAAATTATACAGGTTTTAACCAACTAGACAGTGAGTAATTTATTTTTGGGTGAATTTATGCTATAGCTAATTCGATTATGGTTTCTAGAACTATGATTGTTATTAAAGCTATAACGTCTAAAAAAAACTTTATCTTAATTTGCCATAGCAAAAAAAACACATTCCCAGATTTGTAAAGTCTCGTAGCAATATAGCCTATACTAAAGTAATAATAAAGTAAAAACGTGATCATTTAGGTCTATATAGGCTTATGATGTAAACAGTGTGTGATGATTTTATAAAATAGCAACGTATGTTATTGTATAAATAAACAAGTCATCACATAGGCTACTATGCATGTAGCCTAAATATATTTGAAATATGCATTTTATTGTCTTGCCAAGAAACATTCAACGTGTACGACTTCCTATTAGGCTATCCTATCCTAGTTTCTGTTCTCAAGGCGTGGTTATGTCTACGTTGCTGCATGTGCTTGGAACCACAGGGAAAATACGCGCAGTCAAGCTGTCAGTCATTTAACGCTCCGCCTTATCTATCGCGCGATTGGCCAGTAAAGGGAGTGAGCAGCATTTGATTGGTCGACGCCGCTGTCTGTCAGTTTTCAAGCGTTTTTCTGCTTCCTTGCCGCCGAGCGATGTTATGAGGGGAAATGGGTTCATGTTTCTTGGTGGGGACGGAAGGGGAAGTAAATAATTTAAATGTCTCTAATATCTGGGAATCTACATTAGAGGGACCAGCAATCAACATCCAACCCGTATCCTGAACATTTCGACCGGAAAAAAACCTCCTGGAATCGTAAGACTGAAGTTTAAAACCTTGAGTCTCCACTCCTGTCTTTGTTTGTTAACGTGCAAGGGACGTCCGCGATGAAGTAGAGAATACGTTGCATGTCAACTGACATGAATCGCTTCTTATTTTAACTAACGTTACTTGATGTTTGCTAGTCTTAACCGAGCAGAAAAATATCTTGTTATGGAAAGCGGAGGTCCACAGTCCGGTACATGCAAACAAAGGAGATGTTAACTTGACCGAAACATATAAATGTGTGTATTATTAATAGCGCGTTTTCCAAAAGGGGGCAGATTGGACTTTATATCTGAAAAAAGGCCATTATTTTGGCTAGAAATAGGAAATAGCACAGAATATGGCATCGACAAAGGGGAAAACTGGAATAAATAATGAAAGCAGTTGTGGTCGGGATAGTGGCAGGACAGACGCAGGCAGTCCCACGTTATCCGCAGGGGCCGCATCCCTACCCTCCAACAGGATTTACTCTCTAGATGACCTGGACACTATTGCCACTGTCGGTAAGTTGGTCCTTTTAACAAATGAAAATGAAAATGTTCAGTGAACAAAAGATTGATCACATTTGCCATAGCTTCATATACTGTCATATAGCTTATATGGCAACCCCGATTGTCCCACCCAGACACTTCAATATAATGGCATTTCAAGGTTCAGTTTTTGATCCAAGGCTTATCATTTAGACTACACAGTTGTACAGAGACAAGCCAGAGCCTTGTAACAGGATATAAAGTTGCCCTGGGAATTCCCTTGGGGTTGACCGCAGTAATGGGCTATCAGGTACACCTGCATCCTCACCTTACAGAGCAAAGCCTATATCGGTTCACCTTTTATCACTTGTTACTTGTTGCAAGCTGCTATTTCGCACGTTTAACTTTATTTCATATGTAAAGGTGCTTTTAAATGATGCCATACTGTAAATACTACTATGTTTACGAAACCCAGTTCACAATTCCCATAACATTTTTACACAAAATAGACATGTCATCTGTTGATTAGATCATTGTGCAGAATGTCACTGTTATCTGCACAGTGCTAATGGTAAAATGGATTTATAATTTCATATTACACATTTTTTTCAGTTCTTTTGTTGTCTTCAAAGCTATATCCGATGAGAATACAAAGTGCGATGCTTTATTTATTCTGGATCTTCCTCGCGCCCCTAAAGACCTCACTATCTCTCACAGCTCTAACACATTTTAATTAGTTTCATTACACACCTTCTCTTATACTCCCACGTTTGTCATATTTGAAGTACATACATGCAGTGTTTAAGACCCATCTGAATGGAATAAATATCAGGTTATCTGTTAATAGAATGTTTAGCTTCCGAGACCAGGTTTGCTTATTTAAATTTGTAATCACATGAAAGTAGCGTGTTTCTTCTTTTCTGAGGGCTGTTTACTTCCTGGTTCTTGGCACCATGCAATTTCAGGTAGAAACTGGCTGGGCTATTACTCACACCAACAAACTTGACCTAGGAACTACCTACATTAAAGAACTGGGATTCAATGGAAACAGAATTTCTCATAATGTGTTCTGTGAATGAAAGTATGTCATACAGGTTTGAAATGACGTGAGGAAATCATGACACAATTTTCATTAACCTTCAGGGCCTGGTGTTTTATTTATTTTTATTTATGGTGATGTTATCTGCCTAATTTGACAAGAAACTGGAAGGATAGCTCCTTGTTAAAGGGCCTTAGGGTTAGGAGGAATGTAGTTCAATAACCAGGTCAGGTCAAGTTGTGCACAAGTGCCAGCATGTTTTAGCTTTGCTTTTTGTTGTTCTAGATTTTAGACAATTAATAAAGGACTCCCGAAGTTCTTTTTAAGGTAGAAGTATCTATAGCTATACATGAAAACTCTCGATCTCATAACCTAGGTTTCTGTTTACAAGAATTATCTTGCCATGGATTTCTGTTTGGAAGGTGTTAAAGATCTCGTTCTTTTGTTAGGCTTAAACTGGCCAAAAACCACCCACATAGACAGGAAGAGAAATCAGACAAGGCTTGACAATAAGGACTGGCTGATGGCCCATGTCCAGCATGTGAGATCTTTGGGCCAGTTGACAGAATCGGGCCAGTGCTGTATCGAAAATTTAAAATTTTCACATTATTAAGCCTTGCATATTTAAATATCCTCAAGAAGATGCAAAAGAGAATCCGATTCCAGTGTTTCCACTAGGATTTTGTGGAACTGTGGCACTGGATGACGTCACACGCTAATTAACATATTAGTGACATCATCACCTAGTTTTAAGTATTAACTTTAGTTTCTATTCTACTCATTCTGTATTTTAATACAGCCCCTGTATGTGTAACCATGTTTACTAACAGGCAAACTATGTTCATGTTTATATATCCAAACAGTTGTCAACAATGACAGGTTTCGGAAGGGCTATTTTGTACACTTTTATTCACACGTCGGCCACTGTATGGTGCTGCTTCTCTCTGCCACTCACTAAACAGCGTAGAAGCTGAGAGAGACTACCCCTGCACCGGGAAAGTGAGACCTCGCGCTCCCGTGTTAGTACTGACAACAGTTTCCCAGTTACTGACAACTAAGGTTTATCCAAAAAGACGCTAGGTTTGTCGTTACGCACATCTTCTGAAAAAAAGTCGCTAAAGAGGTCGAAAAAGTCGCTAAATCTAGTGAAAGACTTAGCAACATTGGCCAGACAAAGTAGGAAGGAATGGGAAACACTGCGTCACTTAGAAGCTGCAGCCGTAGCGGAAAGGATTTTTGGTGTGGCGGTGTACCACGGCAAAACGGATATAGAGGACAACCTGGATTCGGTTCTCATTGGCTGTTTGAGATATGCACGCGGCCTGAGAGACGCATCTCCGACAACATGCAAAATACTGAATCGAGTTCTCTTTCACGTCTTCTTCCTCTTGAACAGTAATCCATTATGTCTTAAGTGAATGTTCATGCAGTTGGAAACAAAACACGTGTGTAACAGTATATTAGATCTGTGCATCTCTTAAAGGGAACATCAGCATAATAAACATTTGTGTTTTTAATGTTCTTCAAACAGCAAAGGACAAAGACAAAAAACACTTGTTGCTCCTCACTTATTTAATTGTAACTTTAGTAACTCCGTGTCTACACCGAATGCGACACGACAAAAGATATTAGAAACGCATTGTAATTTTAAATTTTGTCCACATTGGATGCAGCGCGACGCGACAAACCCATTAAGAACAAGCAGGTTGTCTTGTCGCATCTGGTGTAAACATGATGTAAGGCTTAATCTATATTGAAATTATACAGTGAAAACTATAAAGTGTTGTTTTATATTTTTAATTTCTCATAAATATTGCACATACTTTGATTACTAGTTCTTATTTTTTGACTTACTGATTAGAGGCCTTCAACAATATTAAAAATCTCTGTGAGTTAGGCTAAAAGTTTTTATGTTATAATAAACTTATTTATTAAGATTACATATGTAAAAAAACAGCAAACAACTAGACAGTCTTTTTTTTTTTTATTACTGTTTTTGTGGCAGGACCAGTCAAAATTTGAATCACTTGCCCAATCGGGCCATTAGAAAAAATCCTTAGTGTTGCCAAGTGATCAAGTGCAGTTTGATATATTTCTAGTTTTGTGTGCAATATGCATCAGACAGTGAACAGACAGTTCACATGCAAACCTTTTTTTACACCTGCAATAGTGTATGACCATGTCTGGTATTCTATCCATTATCAATCCACTATCTTCAGGCGACACCTACTTACAATTACTTCATTCTTATATGATGACCAGCGCAGCCTCAGAGTTATTATTGGACTGCATATATGAGAGCTATTTCAGAGAAACAAGGATCTCCTGCTCGTATCTTTGATTTACTGAAATGATTGAACCGGTAGACTATGGGCTGTGTGAGGAAATTGCTTTGTGGTTTAGGGAAAAATGTTGCTCATAGCATTTTGAGAGGAGATCTCCTGTTTAAAAGTGGATAGTGAGGCTCTGAAGTGTATACTATAACATTAAGCCCAGCATAAATAATCCAATTTGCCCGGCGTTTTGTTGGTTAGAGGAGATTTACAGCCTGTAACGAATGGTTTAAGCTCCTATCTGAATGCTCTTATCGTTAAATTGTCATTACAATAATGAGAAAAATCATCATTGGAACTCACTTTTTTCTTGGGTATTGCTCTGATTTGATTTGTAGGAGAAAATAGATTTAATGTGAATAATAGAACACACACATTCTTTTGTTGAGTAGATACAAATGGATCACTTTCTAACAGTTCTCGAAGCTTTTGATATCTTAGGGTGTGTTCACATATGGCATGTTTGGTTCGATTAAAACGGTCTCTGGTGCGATTGCTCTGGTGGTGCAGTTTATAAATGTAAATGTAAATGTAATTAAATGTAAACGCTGCCACCCGAACCCTGGTGCCACCCGAACAAGCGGGCCGAGACCGCTGAAAAGATGGGTCTCGGTCTGCTTTCAAACGAACTCTGGTGCAGTTCGATTGAAGAATGAACGCAACACGGACCAAAGGCATCTAACTGAGCCAAAAACAGGATGTGATAACAAGATATGACCCAAAAATCAAGTAATTTGGTAATATAAAAGGAGTGTTTATTAGATCTGTGCTTGCTCATGTAACGGAGGAATTCCTGCCATCGTTTTGACTGCTTTAAACGAATTACTGGCTTGCTAAAAATACCATCATATGTGCAGAAGAGGTCGACCGATTGATCGGCCGGTTTTTGGCATTATATGAGGATCTAAAAATGGCTTCATGAGAAAACTGTTAAAATGTAAACATTTTTAGTCAGCAAAAACCAAATGTGGTTTTCTTTTTGACACTGAGTTACTGTCAAAATTAATCGGGTTGAGACACGTTAACTTGCTCTCAATAGTTTATTTATAAGATTCTATATTTTTTTTGAGGTATAGGGAAATTGTATAAATGTTGTTAATTATGGCCCGAGCATACATGATATCATACATGTCAGAGGTGGTGAACATTTACATCTGATATGTAAATTTTCACATGAGTTGACACGGAATGACCCAAGTAGTATGACCCAAAGTAGATCCTACTGTGGCTATGCATTAGGTAGGAAACAAAGTGATTCAATATTTGTTGACATCTTTGGACTAGAAACAATAAAGACAATAGACCTAACATAAGACTTTAAGGTTTTCAAGTTAATAATAAATACTACTATTCATTTCCATAAAATGCATTACCTTAAAGCCAGGTGTAGAGGGAAAGTTTGAAATCTGTTGTTTCATTTGGGGCTTCTGTAGTCACTATATACTGGTATGGTGCATTAAACATGCAGTGTAAACACAACAAGCGAAAACCCAACAAATTACAATATTTTCAGAATGTCAGATAAAAAGCACTTTCAAATGCAAATATTTTAAAATGTTCATTCATTTAAGTCAATAAATGATAAGTCAATATTCATTTTAATTCTGGGGATTACTGATTTACATTTATATTTCACAAGTATTTAAATGAAAGTTTTGGATTTTGATTTTAAGCTCTGTGGAAAGCCTTAAACTGCTTATAGACTATAACCTTTACACTAGGGATGCAACGATTATAGATTTTGTTGGCACGATTATAATCTGAGAAATAATCATGATTGCACAATTATGACGATTATTATGCATTCATTAATTTCAACATTTTTACAGCCCTGCCAAAATTTTTACTTGCCCTACCACAAAAAATGTATAAATAAATAATATTGTCTTGTTAGTAGTTTGTTTTTTACCCATGTAATCTAAATAAATAAGGTTATAATACAATAAAAATTAACTAACAGAACTTTTAAGAAAACACACAAATGAAATAAACAGTGCTTTTCAGATGTTTTAGGTTGGTCTGTGATTATCAGGTAAGGAAACTGAATAAAGTAATCAAATGCAAAATAACACTTCATAGTCTTTACAGTATAAATTAAATATGGATAAAAGCATTAAAGTTATACAATTTAATCAGTCATCAGCAGTGAGAGTGTTTTTATTTTGTGTCTTTGTTTTTTGTTGTTTGATGAGCATTAAAACAGATATGTTTATTATGCTGCTGTCCCTTTAAGAGCTACTGCGTGTGGATCACATGCATTTTGTTTCCCTGCTATATTCGTTCATAGCAAACAATAATGGGCTAATTAACGTTCAAAGCCCAGTTATCGTTTAATAAAAATAATATAATAAGTTACATTGGTCCAGCTTTCATCAGGAGTAGACTTTGAGCTTGTGCATACAGAATGTAGTCCTGTGCGCTGTCTGCGGCGCTCATCCGACGCGCGACTCCGGTAACTTAAATGCAGCTTTGTTTGCTTACGTTGCACTGAAAGCCTAACTGTCACCACAACATCCTTAATTGTTAATGTAGCCTACATATAAGATTCGCTGTTTGGTCTCTTTACTATAGTTAAAAGTGTGTGTAGTAGCCTCCGTGTCTCTGATAAGCACGTACGGCTCTTTAAGCTGGTGCACCGCTGGTGTAACTTTTTTGCGTTTTACGCTAGTTTCTAAAGTTCTGTTCAGTGCAACAGAAATACACGGTGTAACGGAGCCTTTACGATTAATTAACCGTGACGTTTTTAAGCGCGGTTAATAGTGAAATTCGGTAATCGCTGCATCCCAACTTTACTCAAAGGGTTGAGTTGAATGAAAAGCCTATATATACAAAGGAAAAAACTTAAGGTCTGAGTCATCTTCCCCTTTCCTGAAATGTATTAAATGAAATTTACCTAAGCATTGTTACCTGGAATTTACCTCCAGTATTGTTACTTATTTTTCTGTTTTTATTATTTCTAGATTCACAGCAACAAGATATTTGCAACTCATTTAGGTGTTGAATTTAAAGCCAACTAAATTAGATTTCTCTGTTACAGACGACATAAACTAATAATGTGTCATCACACATTACCAATCCCTTCTCCTCCCCACTGACAGCTAAGGCATTTGTTTTTTCTTCCACGCTTGTGTAACCACGTCAACACAGACGTCTCTAAACAAAGATGCCTTGTGTAAGGTGAATGTGTAAAATGCCAACATTCCATTTCAGTTATTCCATCAGTGTCATAACTTAAGATTCCAACACATGAATGCATCATTGCACAATGCAACTACAAGGAAATTACAACACTGTTACGAAAACATTTTTTTTTCGCTGTAGCTCAACTGGCTTTGTTTGAGTAGCACCACGGTCATGGGTTCAATACCCAGAACACACATACCCATTAAAAAAAATGAAGCATAAATGCTTTAAGATGCTTTGTACAAAAGTGTCTGCCAGATGTGTAAAATTGTACATGTAAAATGTAAAAAATATTTCCTAACTGTGCATAGACCTGTACTGTATGTCTGCACAAAACCATTTGAGAATGGTGTCCACACTAAAGTAATGTGTTAATAATTCTCAATCATTTTCTTGAAAACATGAAATGTGTTCCTTATAATTCTATCTACATTTACAATAACTAGTTTATAAAAATGTTACCAAAATTAAACCACATGAGTAACAATAATGATGTATTTTAAGAGATTGACCAATGACTGTACAGGAAAGGGTGTGTGAAAGGCTTCATAGAGAAAGTTTGGGCATGTGTTGTGCTAGTCACTAAAAGCAGCCACACACTTCCTTAAGCCAGGTGCACACTGTGCGTTTTTAATGGTCTTTTACTGTTGTTCCTTGTTAAGACTGTACAAATATGATTCTAGCTGTGAGCTATGCAGTAGTCACAGTTGTGATTGTCAGACTATCTGACTATCAATACTTGTTAAAAATGACCACACGCAAGAAGACGGAAAACGTCTCACTGCAAAAGACTGCTTTAAAATTTCTAATTCTGTTGGAATTGTATCGGAGCATTGGCTGTCAACATACATGTCAAACTAGCGATCAAAGATCAAGGATCTTAAAAATAAAGACCAAATGTAATACAGTGCAGTTTAAAAATAAAAATAACTTTTTTTTTAACAAGGCCAAAAGCAACTTCATTTGCATATGCATATTTTGTAAAGACATTTGTGCAAGCTTTCTTACACTTACAAGAAAGAACCTTCGCATACAGTTATTAGTGAATGCAACCTTTACTCAGAGCTAAGTTTAGTTGAGCTTGTTGTGTTTCTGATTTAAAAGTTGATCATTTTGGTAGATGGTTAAATAAAATAAAATAAAATATTACAAAAGCTTCTGTCAGTTTATGCATTTTAAACCCCAACAGCTGCCACTCCATGACTATGATTATCTGCTCTCAACCTAAAGTACCCAAAAAAACTCCTCACATACACATTACTGAACACGTCTGTCAGCTTTGTTTGTATCCAGCCATGCTTTATTGTTATATTTAAGGTTATCATAGAGGATAAGTTTAGCATTTTAACGTGAGGGTTAGCTCTAAGAGCATTTAATAGTATGTATTTGTCTGAATAGCCTGTCTGGTGTCTTCTGCAGGCATTGACCTGTCAGGCTTGTAACGGTTCCCCGGTGAGTATGAGTAGCTTACAATTTGGTGGATGGTTCAAGGTGCCCTGCTGTCTCATCTGCAGCACTCTCCATTGCCATTTGATCTTATGTGTTTGGACTTTTATAGAGACATGAATTTGTATAACTGGAAACAAATATGTGTCATACTTTGATCTCATTATTCCACTTTTTTTAAATCTAACAAAAAAATTATGATTTCATAGGCATTAAAGTTATAAAGCTATTACTGGCGCCCGACAGTATTACAACATTGTCTTCTATTGTTTTGCACACGTTTTGATAGCAAAACATTTCACAAAAATGTTTAATTTTTGTAAAACAGTGAGACAAAGTATTTGGATGCTTTATCTGATGCTGGTTCTTCACAATAACTGCATAATACATAGCAAGTATATTGAAAAAGTTTTCTGTGCTGTTTATCTGACTGGTTGTCTTAACTTTTTCAAGTACAGGCACACTTTTCAACATACTGTGCTTAAAACCTTTTATTAAATATTATCTTTGTTTTTGTAAAGTACCCATGGTTTCGCTCACCGGATACTTACTGTATGTGAATACTTTAGAAACTGACTTTATTAATGCACTAAATATGACTTTGGAACTAAATAGTTAACTGTAATTTAAAAAAGGGCTGACAAATATAAAGTTAGTTGGTTCGAAAAAGGCATAATTTGTTTGCGGATGCCGCTTGGTTTGATACAGTATTTTTTTTTATCGAACACGGTTAATTCATGCATTTTAAATGTGGATTAAGTGCACATATTTTGGGGCCATTGTTGTTATCTTGGCACACGCTTGGATTAAAGAAAGCATTTTAACGGCAAGTATTTATTGGATTTTCCAAAACGGTCAGGTTTTGCATGGTAGTCACTTTACAAAATTCTTACTTTGACAGTTTTCTGTGTCGTTTCAGGTACAGGAACCTTCGGAAGGGTTTTTCTGGTTAGAGATAAAAAGACAAGAGGTTTCTTTGCTCTAAAGGCAATGAAGATCCCAGATGTGATCCGTCTAAAACAGGAACAACACGTCCATAATGAAAAAGAGGTTCTGACGGAAGTGAGCCACCCTTTCCTTGTCAGACTGTGAGTGGTTACTACACAACATTAACAAACAGCATGTAGAACACATAAGTCTTCAAAACACTATTAACAATACAGCTCATAAACGTTTAACTAGCCTACATGTTATGATTGGCATAAACATTGAAACTTTTTCCTAAAATATCAATGTCTCAGTGTAATAAAAAAATCTTTAGACTTAAATTGTATATAAAAAATCTGTAGTATTTAACATGGTTATTATTGTGGCCATAACCTACTCGACCTATATATAGAATTATTTATATACATTTTATATGCCTTCATAGTGTAACTAAAATTCAAATCCTTGCTAATGCATGGTCTATCTACTATATAATAGAAGTGTTGTGTATTACATGGCATATAAATCAAGCATGCCATCCAGAGATATGATATCCCAATAACAACCATTACATGACATCAGACTGCTCATTCAAAGGTTACGTCTATGTTTAAGAAATAAAATAATAGCCAGTAAAATACTTATTTCAATACTTATATAAAATCAATATTTCACATACACTTATGTGGCAAATAGTCTTGTAGTAGATAGGATAATGTACAGTTATTGGTTGTTATTGGTCACTTAACTTGATCACCCTTTCAGGGTTCATTGGAGCTAACACTACATTATTCCTAACATAAAATCATTTGACGTATTATGTGGTTTTCTTAGGCTCTGGACACATCACGATGAGTGTTTCCTGTACATGTTGATGGAATACGTGAATGGCGGCGAACTCTTTAGCTATTTACGCAGCCGAGGACGTTTCAGTAACAACACCGGGCTCTTTTATTCAACTGAAATTGTATGTGCCATTGAGTACCTTCACTCCAAAGAAATTGTCTACAGAGACCTGAAACCAGAGAATATTTTGCTGGATAGCGAGGGTCACATTCGCCTGACGGATTTCGGCTTTGCTAAAAAGCTTTCAGAAAGGTATGTCGACAGTTGGTTTGATGCACAAATACTTTTTGCGTGGTTGTTTTAAGTACACACACATTTATTGTGTCAATATACAGATATTTCTGTATGTCAGTTAAGTTGGTAGTTGATGTGAAATACTTTTTAAAACTATTTTTTGACATTTCTTTTTATGTGCATGCAGCTTGTATGACTAAGAATAAATGAAATATTTTGTCTTACAGGAAGTAACCTGTTATTATAGGACCTAGGTAAGATAAACTACGGGTTATAATTCGTCTTTATCAGGTTAACTTGACCCCAGTCAAGGGCAGATGACCTGAGAAATAATTTCAGCAGACTGAAATGGAATGCTGAGGTTTTAAGACACATTGTTTAGAAGTTAGACTATTTTTAATCTGACATACATAACTTAACACTCGTTGTGAGGTAGGAGGCAATAGTCAAATGCGTCTGTGTATAACTAAAGCAGCTCTTCTCTACAGATTTTTTAATTCTTTTTCTTAGTGTTTTCTCAAGCAGGTGATAAATGTGTAGAATTCGTGGTACTACTTATTCTAAGCTTAAAGCATTCTTGACTATGCTATGATATATTTGACTTTTCCCATTTGAAATATAACATTATTTTACAATGCATTTTACATTTTAAATACAGTCAAGACTAAGCGATTATAACCAAGGAAATTTACAATTCTGAGAAAAGCATGTAGTTTTGAATGTGTAAACCGTTTAGTTTTTTATATTGTTTTGTAATTTTGTATTGTTAATTCATCTTTCATTCCACACATTCTTGCATTGTGTATGTGTTCAAATAGACAGCATGATACAATGATTTCACACCTATTTCTGTTTGATGCCTTCTCAAGTCAATGTCCTAGTATATTGAAATACATTTATTTCCCCTCAGTTCCCGATAGACGCTTAGACAGGTTTGTTGATGTTTTGAAATCTTTTGAAGTTATTTTTAAGTACATAAACCATGGAGAGAGATCTGAGCGCAGCAGTCATCTGAGGTATATGTCCTTGATAGAAGTTGATCTAAAGATTGGGTTGGGCATGCTGCAGATTTCTAGTTCATTCCATGACGTTAAACATTCCTAGTTTTTTCATTGTCAAATAGTTTTTGGAAGCTGTCAGACCTTCATTGCTGAATTTTTTTTTAATTCTGTGGGGGTTCAAGTGTTCTGTGAATTTTTTTTTTTTTTAGATAACCAGCTGAATCGCGTCACTTTACTGTGTAACATAAAACATTATAGACGTTTCTGTACATTGGATGTATAGATCACTTCTGTCTTTATATATTCTTTTTCAATCAATAAGGTGGCTTTGTTTGGCCCCAGAACATCCATCTGCCTGCAGTTATTAATTCTGAATGGGTATAGTCTAATTTAAGAGTAACCTTGCTGAAATTGAAATTCCCTTTAGTAGTGGCCCCTGATGGTATCGTTCAAATATAAAAAACACCAGTACGTTGTGTGGCTATGTGAGTATTGCAGTGCTTTCTCAGACCACAGCCTGACCCCTCTGATCTGTAAACATAATGGGTTGCGATTCTGTGCAAAGGAAAGGCTAAGGTCTGACTCAGATTTGCTAGTGACCCACATATAGAAGTAAAAGCAGTAAAATGCCTCCAGTGCAACAGAGAAAACAACTGTTCCTGCTAGCAACAGCTTTGGTTTTGAATGTCAAGACGAATTGCACTGTGGCAACACTGCCATCTGGTGGCTGTGTGTGTGTATCATTGTTTACATTGATCAATAGCTATTTAAAGAGGCTGTATTGTCATTGAGTACAGGATGTAGGTTTGGAAATCTGGCCCTAAATCAGCCTGATGGTTTTGAAATGATTCTTTCAGACAGCATTAGAGCATTTTTCATCAGTTTGTCTTGTATGCTGTTGTCAGAGTGTCTGGTAAAGATTAGGGCTTATTATTCTGTCACAGTTACTGATGAATTGCAGGGCTCTTATTGTGGTTTGGTTTGGGGGTGAGGGAGAAAACGTGTCAGATGGTAGGGGCACAGATATTGAGTGGCCAATCGAAAAACAAAAATGCATAAAGGAAAATTCTGAGGAAAGTCACCTTCATCACGACAGTTTTGACACCCTAAAGGTGCGTTTTGAACGTTTTTTTTTTTAGATGTTTACATATTTGCAGCAGCGGCAATGTCAGACGTATCGGCTGTCACAAATAAAGAGATCTTTGTGTTTGTGTGTGTGAATAGTGGGCTCAAATAAAACTTGGGCAGATAACTTTTTTTAATGCAGTCACACAAACACAGCGATACACACATGCGTATATTGTTAATTGAGTCATCAGATGTGCAGTGTGATCTTAATAACAGGATCAGTTTTACATTGCTCCCAATAATAGGTTTGTCAGATATAATTAGTGTAAACACAGATCATCAGAGCCAGTCGAAAAGTACGTCAAACTCAACCTCCCTCTGAGTTCATTAGAATGCTGTTGTGGCCTGATACACCCACATTGATAGACTATCATGGCGAAGGCTAATAATCTCTATTCTAGAGGAAAAGGCTAAAACTAGGAGCAAGAGAGGTGAAAAGAAAATAAGATAATATAAAGGGCAGTAACCTCTACAGACAACTAGCCCCCCTGCATGTAAGTTGCTGATCATATCAGCAATGGTATGGCTAGTAATAGGTTATGTTTATTGAAACACTGAGTGGGCCAAGCACTGAACCCTGAGGTACCCTGGTTATTATCTACCAAGAAGATCTACCCATGTGAGCTATATCAGTTTTGGGACGGAGAGATCTCTTGTCTCTGCCCTTAAAGACAGAATTTGAGAAATTACAGGGTTTTGTAGTTGACAAGCAGAAAATCCAGCATCAAAACTCTTTAAAAGCCAGTTTTCCAGTGTACAAAGTAGTCTTCACAGTCATTGTTTATTTACTCGTGATGATTTAAGTATGATGATTATTCAGTTAGGTTTTTCTTCAGCCTTTTAATATTATGAAACATATTGATGGGAGCGGTTATTTTGTAAGATTCATAAGAACCATTATTTAAGTTTTGGAAGGAAGTGCAAGTTAAAAAAATAATTTTTTGTTTTTTACATAGTTTACTTATTACATGCATTGTTTTAAAGCATGTTTGCATAGAAAAGAAATGACAGAAAAGAAGAGAATAATTAAATGTATATAATACACATGGAGAAGAATACAATACATGGTTTCTTTGAATTTTCCTGCGACTACAGGACATGTAGGGAATATGATTGATGGCAGATGTAATAAACCAGTCGTGTCATTCCAGCGTACATGAAAATGGCTTGAATAGGAGCCATTTTTAGCCAACTTACATGCAAGGAGAATCTGCAATAATACCATGAAATGTATTTTCGCAGCACATGCTGAAAAGGAATTAAATATTAAAGTTGCTTTTAGATCCTAATAAAAGCAATGTTCAGAATTCACAGATCAGAACTGAAAACCCTAACATGTTCTGCCTTTCTACAGCTATCTCTCTTCCACACCCATCTCCTTTCCTATTGACATCCTGATATATCAACTGATGCAATCTTATAATTATGTTATAAATCTGCACATCATGTCCAGACAAAGAAGCAAACGGCAGCCGTTTGCTAAAGGACGGGTCAGCAGACTCATTTATCGACTGGCCCTGTGGCCCCAAACAAACACAGATCTGTCATTTCACCCCACAGAGCCGCAGCTACTCCATGTAATCAGAAACCCTCTACTTCAAATAAAACACTGCAGTGGGCTCTCATCCAGGCTTCTAGCGGCATATACTGTTACGCTTATAGTAGCCTTGACTTGAAGTGGTATACAACCAATACAATCCGGTTAAGAAAGCCAGCTGTCATGATGTGTTCTGTAATTACACTCCTCTCTGTGCGCTGTCCGTGGCTATTCTTTTTACATCTAAGCAGTCAGTGTGGTAGCTGGGCTGCATGTTTATTTTATATTATTTACAGAGTTAAATATAGCTTTGAAACAAAGCTAGGTTACATGTTTATATGTTGATTTTTTTATTGAAGTTTGTCTGCCTTTATCAATTGTGCCTAGGATCTGTGTTTGGGTAGCCTATTTATATCTATCTATTTATTATATTTTCTCTCTCTGCTTCTTTCACGTGTTCTTTTTCTAGGACGTGGACTCTTTGTGGTACCCCAGAGTATTTGGCTCCAGAAGTGATTCAGAGTAAAGGTCATGGTCGAGCGGTAGACTGGTGGGCTCTGGGTGTGCTCATTTTTGAAATGCTAGCAGGGTAAGACAACACTATTATCAATTTCTGATAGACGTTTGATATACTCACTATTTTCTCATGTCAATTTATCATCTATTGGAATTACAAGGTTCCATCTCACGTAGCCAGACTTCATACTGAAGGTCTGGTAACTTTGGCCGCTTTCATTGACAAAGGCCTGCCCAAGAGGCCATATGACTAACAGGTAAAGCAACCAATCACGTTTCGATTGGTGTTTAGATACGTGGAAATGTTACCACTGTAACAGACTGATTGACGAACGTGTCAAAAGTTAACCGCAACAACGTTTATGCCTCAAACCTCACATACTTTTATTTAGCATTTAGGCGATCTTGATGAATTCTTATTGCAACCGAAACAACTTCGATTCAATGGCTCCGTGTTGTTTCCAGACTGTATAAGAATGCAACATGCACATCTCCCAAAAATCCTGTGGAATTTAACCAATCAGATGACGACTTGGAACTCACTAAAGTGTTTCCACAAAAGTATGCCTTATGCATCAGATGTTCAGCCAACGGTCCGTGGGCATGACGTCTGAGACTAGGTTCCATCTGTTTCCATCTGACAGTTTTTGTCAAAATTGAGTTGTTTGCATTCTTGACAACATATTTATACATCATGTGATGGGTTTTTTTACATTGTAGATAAAAACCTTTTTTTCAAAAAAAAAAAAAGGTCCCAAAACGTATACGAAGTCAAATGCAATGTAATAACTTTGTAGCTTATCTTAACTGCTTAGAATGCAGATAGAACCTTATAATTCCACATTGATGAAATGTAGTTAATAACTGCTTTGTCTATATTAGTTCAATAGCAGTCTCTTTGCAAAACCTCCATGTACACTACCAGTTAAAAGTTTGGAAACATTTGACAAAAAATGTTTCTCATGAGCTTAAAAATCTGTTAATATTAAGGTGTATGTTTCAATGTTTTAAATTACTCGTGTAGACAAAAATATTATTTTGTGCCAACATGTTAATTTATTTTATTAGGAAACAAAATTTGTATTTAAAAAAATGTTTTTGAAATGGATTACTTGAATCAAATAATGAATTAAAAGCAGCCAATAAGAGTGCAGCATAGATGGAAATTCCTTAAATAATGTTCAAAAAGCTTCCCAGGTTGAGATCTCAAGAAGCTGAATGATAAAATGGTAAAAGTGTGATTCTGCAAATTCTAGCCAAAGGATGACTACTTTGAAGATGCTAAAATAGAACGTAGAGTTCATGTATTTTGAATGCTTTTAGTCACAACGTAATTTCCACAGTTACAACTGTGTTATTCAATGGTTTTGATGGGTTTACTATTCTAAAATGTGGAAAGAGAGTGTTTCCAAACTTTTGACTGAGTGTATATTAGGAAACTTTCCCACATAGTATTACTTTTTTGCAACAGTAGCATGTAAAACTCAAACTCACAGGAAATGGTCTCTCACCAATAGGCATCATTGGAGTGTAAGTGTGGGCAGTCACCTTGGCATTATAAGGATCTATCTGCGTTCTGAGTAGTTTCGAGATATTGAGCTTCAAAGTTTTTGCATTTCATATAGCAAAAATGATATGAGGAACAAATTTCTTTCATACATGAAAAAGAGAGAGACCCTAAATGTATTCTATGTGTACAGGTGAAACACAGATAGAACATTTATTAAAGCATTTTCAAGCAACACAAACAATTTACTTATATTTTTTGTTAAAACATGAAGTTAGTGTTAATAATAATAATGTGTAAAAAAAGTTACATTTACATGTTTTTATGACCACTTATTTCATATTTTAGGATGCTTTTTTCTTTGTTAAGCATGAAAGGCAGTCCTAATTATTGTATCTAGATGTGATTTATGGCAAAACAAAATGTGGAGATACAAGGTTTTAGAAGGACAGCAGAGATATATATTTTAACTGGTTTTAATGATGACCAAGATAATAAATGCACTGTAAAAAGGAAGGAAAATAACTCTTTCCACCTTGTGCTGCTCAGACTGTGTTAATAATTTTGCCTTTTTAAAAATAAACCAGTAGATGGCAGCAGTGCAGCATTCAATATGTGGCTTAAACCTTATGACACTTTCAGTGCACTGTTGATGTTTTTTTATTTTGAAGTATATTTTAGATCTCTATATCTGTTTGCTAAGATGTTTATCCCTGTAACCTGTATTGAGTGTAAGTGCCGACTGTCACAATATTCACACACATCCATGGGGTGGATATGTTTCTTGTTGAAGACCATGTTTACAAAAAGATTAAATTCTGATTAGCTGTCATTACCAATGCATGTAAGCTTTGATGTACACGCAAAATTCTTAAATTAAATTTGGATCAATTATAGAATAGTTTATTATTTTATGTCAATACCCAGGACTCACAGTGAAACCTCTGTCTTGCCAAGGAAATTGTGTTCATTTTGTCACATGGACTCCAAAGCCGGTGGGAAAATAAACCCTTCTTCTCTCCTCAATCATTTTCAATGCTGCGGTGAATATTCCATTCGGTCTGCTTCATTTTCCCACCTGCGTGTTGCTGACTCTAAATCCACCCCAGAGCTTTCACAGGCTCTCGTGTGGAGGAAAAAGTGACCCACCCTTTTTATTCATCCAAGACCTTGTTTGAAGTTTTGGCTCCTGCGAGTGAAAAAGAGAGGGATAGAGACATGGCCCGTCTTTTTCCAAAAATCACACACAGATGCACAAAAGCTCCTTTCAGTTGACGGTACAGCTAGGTGCTTGTCCATCACGTGTCAAAGGTCCTGTGACTCCCCTGCGTAGAAATGTAGCAAGTTGTTTCATTAAAAGACTCCTCCTGGGTTTGACAAAATTTTGTGGTATGGACTCTGACAACCTTCAGAGGTGTCATGACCCCAGTGTAGTGACCGGCTGTATGTGTGGCTGTGAGTGGATGTCTTGCTGTGTTTGTGTGTTTTTGGCATAGCTATACACTGGGTGACAAAATTTTTGAAAATATTGGCTGAAGAGTAGATCTTGTCATGTTTATGTTTACTGTAGCTCTTTTCACAAAACGCATCCATTTAGATAGCTTTACAGAAATGTACTGTATGTCTCAATTTAACACCATCTGTATATCGGCTATAGCATGAAAAAGGCCAATATAAATTGTATATTTTGTGGCCCAAACTTAACTTCTGGTACAGATTCGCAAAGAATAGAGTCCCTGCAGATTATTTCTGACAATAAGCCAAAGAAATAGCAAGTAAATCAGTAAATGAATTTTAATATACATTAAATAAAATATAAATAGTTATATTATTAGCCACTAGACAGACCGATCAACAGACACAGACCGGGCTAGGTGCGTGCCTCAGATGAAACCGTCTATACAACAATACACTAGTTAGTATACTTTAAAGCATGTGTTAACTTTGCTAATTTAAAATATGATCGAAAGAGTGATCTGTTGTAATGACAAAAGTTTAACTAAGTGAGCAAGTAACAAATATGGTATTGTAATCGGACAATTTACTAAAATTGGTATCCTCAAAACAATGAGGTGTTTACTAACAAAACGTTCAAATTTCTGCAAACCAATAGCACCACTGCTGAGCATTGTTACTGTGATCAAGCATCAAGTATTGTACTTAGTGTTTTTTCCTATTTGTGAAGGTAGCTTGAAATGTATAGCTTGAAGGCCTTCTCCTTTATGGTTGTTGATGTGTAACTCACGCCGTTAACCGTAATCCCGGATGCATCTTAAAGCGACTAAGTGAAAACGGCATTGTACTCTAAGGACGCTACGTGCAACGGATTTAACAAAGCTGGTTGAGATTTTAGCGGAAATACGTCATCGCCCCATATGCATATTCCCCATTCTCAATTCGGGAGTGTAATCTGGATGTCTAATCATTTTACTAAAAATGTGTTGTGTTTAAGAGTTCGGGATGGGGTTTTTAAGTTGTGCGAGATCGAAAATGAGTTTGTGTTTTTGCACACATGAGAGATGATGCATGCGTAAATAAACTTAGACTCAGATCACAGGAGAGATTCACCGGAAATGACAGGAGCAGCTTCCTCTGAGAGTTTAGGCGGAAACTCAAACCTCACACCGAGGTCCCAAGCGACGACAGTCTTTTTTTCTACCTAAAGTTCATATTTTATGAAAAGTAGATTTTAATTCATTTGTGACATCACAGAAGTTAGATATTTTCCAAATTCACCACTTTCCGAGGATAGCAATCCATCCCCCATAGTTTTCTCTCTTGTGTTTTCCTCTTCTCGTGGAATGTTGGCAATACCTGTGCTGTTATGTAAAAGTTTTAGTTTCATAATTCTCCTTTTTCCCCAGTCACTAGCCACTGCTAACAGTAACACTAGAGGCATAATATGTCCCTCCTGTTCTCTCTCTTCTTTTTTCATCACCAAGGAGAAAGAGTTTCTAAGCCTTTCTAAGTCCTCTCATAGTTTTCCTTTATGTCTTTATGGTTTCCACATGCAGTCAATATTGTCACCCCTGCTCAATTCATTAAGTGGAACTACCTAAATAAACTTCTTTCTGAAGGCCACAGCTGGAGATCTTTTAACTAAGATGGACCAAAGTGTTCTTTAACAAAAGATCTATTAAACTTTTTTCAAGCTCAGTCCAGTCTTTCCACCTAAAGTTTAAACAATTGTAACTAATTCAGAAGCCAATATATGATGTATGATGATCTATGGATTTAATTTAAGAGTTTAGTTTAAGAGACCTTCGAGGCCGGAGTCATCTAGTAACAGACACTACCAGATCAGGACTCATTTGCATGTATACATTTGTTAGATGCTTTTATTCAAAGCCACACTTAGTTTATATTAGGTATACGTTTTTAACAAATAACTAAAAGCCTTGCGCTTTTAATGCAATATTCTACCAATTTAGCTACTGGAACACTCTGCATAAAGCCTGCAAGGAAGGAGTAATGGTTTACGCAGAATGTGCTAAAGAATTACTTTACCAGACACTACAGGAGACACATTACATCACACAAAGAGACGTCTAGAAGCCACATTACATAGAATCAGGATGCAAAATAAAAAAAATTTGCAATGCCCAGTGAAGATTTAATTCAGACATTTTACTGACCAATAATATTTCACACTGGCTTGTATTTTGCATCATTTTCATTACATATTCTTACAGCTGTAACTAAATTATTTTGCTTTTCTTGGCATATTTGTGACAAAGTTGATTGTGTCATTCAACATGAGCCAGTCTATGTGTCACAATGCATCTTTCACAAAAACATAAAGGCAAAATTTTAATTTGGGTGGTTTAAACAATATTCCACATCACTTTCTCAATTCTAGATGAAATGCACGTTGTAAAGACATATGTCGTATTTATATTGAAGGTTTATGTCTACTTGCCAAAGCTACTTTATGTTTTCTGGCCCTTGGCGAGTGCTAATTTTGGATCCTATGTACGAAAATGAATATACGTACATGCAAAACCAATTTTTTGCATCAGAGTGAGGTGCATGATTTAAGCACGTTTTGCATTTTACCAACATGCAACTTAGGGTTTTGGTGGCTGTAGTCACATTTCAATGTTTAGGTGCATAAGGATGAGCGTGTTCATGCGTGTCTGTGTGTATGGCGTCCAGGTCGGGTCAGTTCATGAATCATTGAAGAGGTTTTTGAAGAACTGAGCTGACAGAAATAGTTTATTACTTATAGCGTTTCAGCAGAACTTTATTGAAGTCTGAGCTGTCAATAAGATGAAGGGTTTCTTACTGTGACTTTAGAGGTTTTTCCTGCTCCTGGTCATTCTGACAGATTAATTGATCATTTTAAGATGTCTTTTGTCAGCACAAAGAGTCTCTCTCAGGTTTGTCCATGTTTTCAGGGTATTGTATTGCTGATCACAATTGACTTAAATCCCTAAAAACCAATGAAACATGTTCAAGAGTATTTAAATGATATTTCTTTTGTCGTCTTTCTTTGTTAAAGGTATCCACCATTTTTTGATGATAATCCCTTTGGCATTTACCAGAAGATTCTGGCAGGAAAGCTGGAGTTTCCGCGGCATCTGGATTTCTATGTAAAGTAAGTTTGATAGAGAAAACACAACAAAATGACACATTGACGTATTTTCTGTTGTACAAAATGCAAAATCCAATTTAATCTAAATTCAAATCCTCTGCATGAAATAGTACTTTCTGCAATGTTCTGAGTCATAATCTGAACGTGCATGGTTTAGAACAGCTGGCTTTTATGGTAGCCTATTATTTATGTTGAAAGATTAATATGTAAGTCTGTTCATCAATAATGATTAATATAATTGAATTGCAACATAGGCATAATAAAGTATGTTAATACATACAGTTATAGTATTGCATTGTTATCCTAGGCTATCCCTAAAATGCAACACTGGAACCATCTCTATCCACCAATGGGCCTTAAAAAGGTGGACAACCCCTTTTTTAGACAGTTCAAAGATACACGTGCACTTAAACAATTACACATGCCCTCTAATAAACACGTGCTAAGCACACTGACGGCTAACTGTAGACAAAGCCTCTAGATTATAGACAGACGTGTGTCTCCTTATTCAACACTACTGTTAGTGCTTTTGAACTATAAGCCTTCAGGATTTAGCAAATAACTCGCTGTCTTGATGTTCAAACAAGCCACACTAACACTCCTAATAATACAGGACAGCATACCCCCTTAGTTGTAACATCTAAGAAGTCATTACACACTGCAAAAAATGGCTTTCTGACTTTGTATTTTTGTCTTGTTTTTCAGTATAAATGTCTAAAAATTCTTGAATCAAGATGCATTTTCTTCAAAAGCAAAATGACTTAAGAAAATAAGTCTTGTTTTTAGGCAAACAATATGAAATGTAAGTAAATTTGTGCTTAAAACAAGCAAAAAAATCTGCCAATGGGGTAAGAAAAAACCCCTGAAATAAGTTGAACCTTTTTCTTAGTCATTAAATTCAAGATTATTTTTCTTACCCTATTGGCAGATTATTTTGTTTGTTTTAAGCACAAATTTGCTTACATTTAATATTTTTTGCCTAAAAGCAAGACTTAATTTCTTAGGTCATTTTGCTCATCAAGAAAATGCATCTGGACTCAAGAATTTTTAGACATTTGTACTGAAAAACAAGAAAAAAATACAAAGTAGGAAAGCCATTATTTGCAGTGCAGCTGCACAACAACTATCGAACAATTACTATCGAAGCAGCGTTTCCTAATACGGCTTTTGTCCAAACTGTGCACTTCAGACAGAAAGAGGGCTTGAGGAAGCTCTCAGGAACGGAAACAGTTACTTCAGGCAAAGCAAGTCTATTTTGTCCTTATGATTGGCAAAGAGGCGTGTGTCACTAGGGGTTTAACCAGCTTGATAAGATAATGCTATCCTGAAACACACATGATCATTGGGAAATGAATAACATCTGCAGGAGAGCAAAGCATGTCTTCAGATGGTTACAGTGCGTATTAAATGGACAATTCACCCAAAAATGAAAGATCTTTAATCATATAATCATTCAAAACCTATAGGAGACCCAAACTTCCAGTACACATCCGCAAAGAATAGAGCCCTGCAGATTATTTCTGATAACAAGTAAAAGAAATCACAAGTAAATGACATTAGCTAGCTAGTTAATATGTCTAGTCAGTATTCTTTTGGGTTGCCAGTAGGAGAACCGTTGCTTGGCTAAACTTAAATGCGACAAAGTTACACGACCCATTCAACAAATTGTTTATTTAATAAAATTAATATTAAATAAAATTCAGCAAATGTTTTATTAAATACAATTATTATACAATAAAATATTAATATAAATTAAATAATATATAAATAGTTATATTATAAGCCACTAGCCAGATCGATTAACAAACAAAGCAAGTATGTTGCATACAAAAAACGCATCATTCTGGAGGGCGCCATTATTGTTTTGGGAATACTCACTCATGCCCACAGACTGAAAACTTTATAAGCATGCGTGACGTCGGCGCTTTTACAGTTTTCCATTTTCACAGTTTACACAGAGATTTGAAAAGCTTTGAGCTTAAAACCTTTTTCAACAGTTAGCATTGTCAGTCCCTCAAAACTCAGTTGACGCGTAAACTTATTATTGCAGGTGGTGCTGTGTTGAAAGAAATTATGATAAGATGATTTACCTTCCTACACAAGCAATCATATCTAAACGTTTGTGATAACTGCTGTGGGATGTATCATTCACATTTATAAGTCATGCATATGTGACATGATTTCCTCTGCATGAAGAACTGAATTCTCATTTTCTTCCCCTCTCTCTGTTTGTCTGTCTGTTTTTTGTTAGAGATCTAATCAAGAAGTTTCTGGTGATTGACCGGGCAAAAAGGCTTGGAAATATGAAGGTAAGCTGTAAATCTTTTTTATGTATAACTAAAGAGTCAGCTTTGTTGTTCCTTGTGTATCTTTAACAGTAATCTGCATCTGCGATCTTACCTCAGGAAACAGTTTGACAATACTTTCATCTTTTCATCCATATGGGCTTTTGATTCTAGAGCAGTTTTGCATCCTAATAAAACCTAATGGTAGTCCTTGGATGAGTCCCGTGAGATGTTCTTCCCAAAGGCCGCACATGCTTCCAGTTATGATAAGGAGGTTGCCTATCTTTAGAGAGGGGAAGAGATGAGGTTCTGGAGAGATTCCCTGAGCACTCAAGAGAGTGATTCTGACACCAGGCGGCTTTCCCACCATACCCTCCTTCCAACCACAATCAGACGAGATGTATGAGCAGAGATATCTGCAAAATAGTTCTGTTTTACTTATCCAAGCAGTTGCCTATTTAATGCTGGTTGCTTTTCTAAATTGTCCTTTCAAAGGAATAATTCAGGAATAACCGGCGCCAGATGAGGTGGCAGCAGTGCGCCAGGACCCTGTCATCCATAATGTGACGCATAATGTGATGGTGATCTCATTGGAAGTTTTTGAGTGGTTGTGTCTGGGCTTCATTTTCCCATTAGCTACAGTTAATACTCGCATTATTATTTCCAGCACGTGAGGAATGGAGGTATATTCAAGTTAATTATTTTATCACGCTTATCCAATCCACCTCAAATCTGTTTAACTTTGTAGTATGAACAGCCTGTTTTGCGCCACATCCGTGTGTGGTTTCAAATCAGATTTTTTATTTAATAAGTATCTGTCTGAACAGTGAGATTGAATTTCAAGTACATTTTTGTAGCACATACGTAACGTCATACAAAGTGTGCAATATTCTCTTGTCCAGTACCCTCTTGTTTCGCCCACTCTTTTCTCAGAATGATTTTTCTCATAAAGTATAAGACCCATTATCTGCATGAAATCATAAAATGCTTCATTTGCTTATGTTTTCCTAGCTAGTTTTGCACTGCAACAAGATGTCATGACCAGATATGAGTAAAAGGCTTTCCAGTTTTCTGTCCTCTTTTTCAACGACTGTTCTTACTTGTATGAGGAAGTCTCGTGGCGTCATGCTGACACTTACATTATTACTATAGCAACAGATGCGAATGCACCACATATCGACCTCTTTTATTCAAAGCGACTTACAGAGAGATTAGGAAGGAAATTTGAGTGTATTGTGTATATAAAGGCTAAGACAAATATAGCAAGCCATTCAGGAAAGATGATGCTTTTTGATGGAGGTCTCAGACTAGAAACTGTTGTAAATTTCTCGCTTTTCTATCGATGTCTTTCTTCCAATGTGATCTATTCTCTAACTCTATGTAAAGTGGGGGTTTAGCAGCAGCTGTGTTTGCACTGTTTCCACAGCAAGGCCAGGTCCTGTTGGCAGCCCTCATTCACAAGTGCAGATATCTGTTATTTCACTTGAGTCGATGTGTATCTCTTATACTCCCATAGTGAACCGCATGGCCCAGACTCAGAGGTTTCTAAAATACTTCTGCAGGTTAGCAGGGATGTCCTACTTTCTTTTACAGTGTATGAAACAAAAAGATCGATACTAAAATGACTGCAATTTTTATAACACCCTCCTTTTAAGACAAAGCCTTTTTACATTTGCTGAGGTGTGGGGTGAAGTAAAGTTTCTTAAGATCATTTTTAAGTGTTGAAGGACATTTTGGAAGCTTTTTCTTGGAGCATGATTATAGGTCGTAACCCCTTTAAGCATAGCCCCCTCTTTAGAGTAAATTGCTTGCAGTTCCTGAAGATAAATGATATATTTAAAAAATAATATATTCAATAGGGATGCCAATATCGGGATTTTTGCTGCCAATTCTGACTGCTTTTTTGTCATCATGGTCAGCCGATATCAGTCTTGATTCTTCAAGCTATATATAACCGATATGTAATAAGCTATTGATGATTGTCACTGTTTACCTTTTTCCAGATGAAGTAATACCACAGATGTTATCTATTTATAGAAAGTATGTGTTCGTGTTTTTGTATAAAATCAAATAAAAAATCAGAACAAATATTCAGTTTGCAATGAGCAACTTAATGTGCTTTTAAAAATAGGACATAACACTATCCATATTGGGATACTTACTGAAACAATATCAAACTGAACATAACTGCACCCCATAAGGTGTGATTGTCCAATATGTGACTGAGGTCAAAAATAAATATAAACATGTCATGCCAACATCTGCCCGATTATCCATAATATTCAAAATGGATACGTTACTTCAAAATAGTAACTGTGCTTGCCTTGGAAATCTGTGCTTGCTGTTGCAGTCGTGTTCTCAATTTATTGAATAGTGACCTGCAATATTTGCTAAAAAAGAAGGCATTTTTGAATGGGCATATTTTTAAGGTCATATACCAATAGCTGTGGCTTTGCTGTTGAACAATATTGATCCTTGAACTCCTGTCGAGTCCTTGAGCTTTTCAAATGAAATATTGCTTTTAAGATTTTTTTGTCACAGTTGGCAGTTTATTTCACAATTGCTTTGACAATTACATACACGCATGGGTCACTGGTGATCCAGCTGTTTTTTAGCGACCTTACTGTTACTTCCTGAGACAGTTTTTATTGTGTCACACAGTCATATGAATTTGTGTGTGTTTCCAGAATGGAGCTGATGATGTCAAAAAGCACAGATGGTTTAAGTCGATAGACTGGGATTGTGTGCCAAGTAGAAAACTTAAGGTAAGTTCATAAGTTCTGTCATATAGAATTTTAGAGTCCTCCCTGTTCAGTGAAGTTCTATATATATTTTTGCTCTGAGAGTCTCTTTAAATGAGTCACTCTTTCCCACAACAGCCGCCCATAGTTCCAAAGGTATCTCATGAAGGGGACACGTCTAACTTTGACACCTATCCTGAGGACGAGTGGAAGAAAGACATGCCAGTACCAGCTAAAGATCTGGAAGTTTTTAAAAACTTTTGAAGGGATTTTCTTTTGGATTTTTGAGAAGAGAGAAGGGCTTGTACACAAAATGACTATTTTAATCTAACCATTCAGGGGAAATTAAAGGTCATAGTTTGAGGGAAATGTATCCTGCTTTTCCAAATCCTTGAAAGAGAAATACAAACTATGAAAACATCACAACATTATTATTATTATTATGATGACATGGTTCGTTTCTATTATGCAAATCTTAAATCAGCAATAACAAGGATCTGTTCAAGATTCCTTTTGCTGGATCAAGACAATGTCTTTTTGCTTATCTAAAAGTGTGTAGTCATGATTCTGTAATGACTCTTAGCTTCAAAAGCTTCTGAATCAGTGCTTTCAGCCTGACTAAAAACTGAACTAGCCATGATGATCCCCAGTCTCATAACTATATTAAACCTATATATGGTATATCGGTATGTACATCATAACATTAGTAACCATAGAAGTGAACATATGTCTGCCAAGATGTCAGACGGATAATGCCTGGTAAAGTAGAGGGAGCACGTACGTACTCGAAGTTGATCTCACAAACCTACTGGGGACTTGGCAGTATCATATATCAATACTGTACCTGTTCAATACACTTTGTCTATTGTGCTGTCTGATGCATCTTGTTATGTATGTGTTTACTAATTGGTTAAGTGCATAAACACTTCAGGATTATTAGCCAGTACTTGTCAAAAGTTGCCTTGCAGCAGTGTAAAGGTGAATTTAGCACAATTTACATTGTTTTGTAGGACGTAAAGGTAAATGTACTTAATACTGTAAAAAAGGGTTTGCTGAATTGAAGTCTTTACGACTGTCGTTTGAAATGCTTTAGAATTGTAGCTACTGTGTGTGTTTAAAACAGTTCTTCCTCTTTCCTAAATGGCTTTGACTGGTTTTGTCCGGAGCATTGATCTGTCATTGTAAATTGTCCACTGAACAAATAACACTTGGTCATTTATTTGCTTTGTTAGTACACTTGAAATTGCACATGCAGTTTTATACTATGGAAACCAACTTGCATATTTCATATAAACTTTTTTACAGTATGCACTGTCAGTGATACATACAGTATAGGAGGTACATAAGAGGTGTTGGATTATTTTCTGTTTATCATATTTGTTTGTCTTTGTACATTGTGTGAATCCTTTTTGCTGTGTTTCACTTTGTTTTTTGAAAGATATATTTTATGTTGTTTGCAAAAGCAAAGAGTAAAATGAAGTTCTATGAACTCAATGGTTGATTAAACCACAGCATAGAATTTTTATACTTATTTGTAATTATACCTTTTCGTTTATTGATTCTTTCTTTTTATTGCCTTTTAAGCATTGACAGTGTATTCAAGATGGTCCAAGTGCAATGTATACTGAAACCAAGATGTTATGAAGAAAAATGCACAATCTATAACCATGAAAATAAACGGAACTTTTCATGTGGGCAAAAGTATTTGACTAATAGACAATTCTTAGCACACTCTGACCAAACTTGTTAAGACCTTTTTACTGAGATGTTGAAATAACATCAGTCTGATGCCACCATACCGTAAACTTAACTGGTTCACACTAGCCTCAGGGGCCTTTTTAATTACTGTTTTCCTGGAAATGTTTACCCTTTTACTTTAAAGGGATAGTTCACCCCAAAAATGAAAATGCTGTTACCATTTACTTATCCCCTTGTCATTTGTGACTTACTTTTTTCAGCAGGAAACCCATTGACTTGCATTGTTTTTTTTAGTCTGAACAATAGAAGTGAATAGGAACCACCATTGTTTGAACCACCATTCAAAATATCTTCTTTTGTGTTTTGCAGAAGGCAGAAAGTCATACACCCAAAAACAAAAATTCTGTCATCATTTACCCTCTTGTAATTTCAAACCTGTATGTCCAAAATTACTAAATGTGTTTTGTAGTGTAATATTAAGCCATTTTACATCTGCAGTGCGACCGTTTACATTAAAGTATTAGCGTAACATATATTTTATCAGTTAACAAAACACATTAGCTTCAGTCTGTGAGAAACCCCCCTCCCCCCCCCCCCCGGAATGATCTCATCCATTAAGGTGCCATGAGACCATTTTGCTTTAAGTTATTTCACTAACCCCTGTGGTTAGACTTCACCTCTACAAGTGTTCAAACATAACTTTCTTTCTTCGCTCTGCTCCTTGTAAAATTTGACTGTGGTTTAAATATTTTAATGACGTTTAGCTCTGTCAGAGACAGATTTTACTTAATAGTTCCCTTACGGTGTTCTGGATGCCTGCAAGATAGATCTGTCACCTCCTTGCTAGCAAATGTTGTAATGTACGAGATGTAAGTGTGTGTACACCTCCGCACTTTCATTGTGTAAATTCCCAATTTACATGAGCAAGTCAGATGCCTTAAAATGATGAATACAAAGTTTTTAAGTACAATAAAATGAACATGTCATTGTACATTTTAACTTGCTATTTTAGATTTTGTCAATGTCTTCGTGTCACTTAAATTCTTTCAGTTTTTCTGATTTTATAGGTGCATGTTTAAGTAAAATGCCAATTTTTGTTGCATTCTATGAACTAGTGACAAATCCTGTTTTATTTGCAGAAGATTCAAATGAGACAAACTGGTCAAAATAACACAAATATGTTTGCAGATCTTGAATACAGCTAAGAAAACAAGTTCATATTCATGATTCAACAACACAGTACATGTATTTTAGTTTAAAAGCCCTTAAATGTTGTTTTTTGTATCTTTACCAGTATACAACACATTAAAAATACCTTTTTTTGGGTACATTATTTTACCCCATGGTATGGTACCCATTGTGTACTAGTTAAATATCAGGGGTACAAAAACATTTGACTGTATTTTTAGGTACACAATTGGTCCTTAGGGTACATTAATGTATCCAAAGAAATAAATAATAAAACACAACAAATATACAACAAATGGTACAACATATTATGTTTATATACCTGCTGTAAATGTGCAAAAAGAACCTTAGGGCAGGGACGGAAAAGGTGCAATTTTGAGCCTTTTCTTCTGACAGTGAAGGATTAGTTTAAAAATGAATATATGATGTAATAAGCATTTCTTTCACAAATTTCATGCGTCTTGCATTCTCTCATTCTTTAACATTGCTGTTGGATGATGTGTTTGTTAAAATTCAACAGACATTGAACTGCTTATTAAAGGCAATATTTTTTCTCTTTGCTGAACATACTCCCAAAATATCAGTAAGGTTTAGATCTATAATCAATGTTCTTAATATGGACATTATTACATCTATTGGTCTTCATTTATTGAAAAACAGAACACCAAGTGGCTTACAAATAATGGCTTCTTTTCATACTGAAGTAGATTGAGAACTGAGATGTGGAAAAGGGTGATTTTAATAATAATACTGATATAACATATGTTTTCAAGTAACTGATTTATTACCAAACTATACGAACCAAGTTTCAATATAATGGACTTTATGATGCTTTGAGCTGAGAACAAGAAAGAAGCTGGGTATGATAAAGTTATTACCTCATAATAAGAAAAGAAGCCTACAAACCTATCGTTATTCTTTTGTTCACTGAGATGGCTTTAAATTAACCTCTCAACTACTGGAGTAAACAAGTCAAAACACTACAAGTGCCTCCATCCAGAAAAGAACCTATTGGGTAAAACCTTGTAATGATGCTACTAGTGACCTTTAATTGCTTTAGGTTCTTCTGATATAAAAGAGGCCTGTCTTCAGACCACCTTCACTTATAATGAGATATTATCAAAGTGTGAACCCCACCTATTGGAGGATTTTGTAATAGCCTATTGTACTATAACAGTTATATGACAGACACCTTCGGGACTATAACGCCAAACCTATTCTCAGTTGTTTGTGAGTGTTGCTTGACACATACATTCCAGAATGTCTATACATACATTACGATGGCACTTGGCCACATTACAGGGTGCACCAACAGAAACACTTCCACTGTATGAGAGACCACAGGACACATACAGAAAGCCATTAGTGGGCTACACAAAGCAACAGCATTCATTTGAGATGGAGCTGACTGCACACGCTGGTCTGAAGTCTGTCTTTGGCTCAGATCACATCAACTGTTCTGTGCAGCTGTTTCTCATGCAGGTTTTTTTTACTGACACACACACACACACACCTTTTATTACTTAAGGGAAACTCACTATCTCAGAGGTTATGTCTCGGTCCATAGGAAAACAGAAATGGTTTATCCCAGATTTGGATGAAATTCAGTCTCCTTGAGGAGGACTGCATTATTCAGATCCAGCAGATACTGCAATTCTTTATTAACCATTTTTTTCATTTGGGTTCTGGTGGTGCTAGGTTCTGAGGTCCTAGTGGTGTACAACAAGGTTGCCATGTTTAATACCCAGTTAATACTTTATAGTAACATACAGATTATAAAAAATGTACACATTGTGTAGATATTGTGTTTTTAACCCCAAACAACAACAACATTATCATATGTAGGTCATATGTCTACTTTGGGATAAATTGGTTGAAGACCTGATTTTGATGGTTGGGGATCAGATATTACAATAATGTCTTTGTTGACGACATTCATCTGCAGGTGCATAACAGCAATAGGCAATAGAAAGGCTTTGAACGATTTCAGCAATTTTGCCCAAACTTTAAATTCTAAACCTCCAAAAACATGTCAACCCAAATGTGCCAAATGATTTAGTGTCAGAAAGTCATTTTTAGGGCTTTTAAAAACATGTAAAATATCATTTTCAGGGTGGTCACTAATGAAGGACTGTGATGTCATTGAGTGCTGCACGGATGATGCAGTTTTGTAGATCAACCCAGAAGTTAGCAACGCACTGGTTCCCTTGACCAAAAGCATATGGAAGATCACAAAATAAGCTCTGTGAAGTTTGATTCGTATCTGTTTTATCTATAAGTTGATCTTTACAAATGAACACAAAATTTCGTACTGAAAAGCTAACATGAAATATTATCGTCACCATCGCCAAGCCTCCGACAACCCCAAACTTTATTTAAAACTTGGTAAGTACCCTGGTAAGTATTTACTCTGTGAATGAATCTTCATCCATGTTTTCAGAGATTTGTGTCCATGTTGCATTATTTTAATGAGATTTTAATACATGATAAAATTTAACATTCTCAACTATAATCACACTTAGCAACTTTTTAGCATCCACAGTTTATAAGACACAGTTAAAAACATGCACTTTTTGGAGCTTCAAAATCACATCCACCATTCACTCCCATTCTAGCTTGAAAAACCCAGAATATGTGGTATACTGCATTATTTAAAAGTCATATAAAAATGATGCCTTGAGGGTGAGTAATTTTTGGGTGAAATATCCCTTTAAATTGTGTCCATGGGGTCCTGCACCAAACTGTCACGGAGACACAACACTTATTAATGGTTTTAAGTAGTAGATTTATTTTATGCATGGTATTCCAAAAAAAACAAGTGCACTTCTAACTGCCTATTCTGATATTTTGTAGTAATGTTAACTGGGTAGTATTGGCTTTGGGCTTTGCTAAGAAATCGCATCAATAAAATGCAATGAAGCAAGGAACAAACTCTGCAAACCATCAATCATATTTTAGTAGATATATAAACAATTTCTTTATTTCAAGTATTATGTGGAACACACTTCTTAGAGATTTGCTCAAAGTAAACAAAGAAAGCAGGACAGCTGGATAGTGTTTCAGGATCAACTCAAAATGCATCTGTTTCTAAGTCATGCACTGATTGCCTTTTTCTACTCGTAATGCTCATATTCCTGTGTCTTTATGAAGATAAACACATAATGTAATGTTACCGCTTGGGTGGGTGGATGGATGGGTGTGGTGCAGTGACTATTCCAAAGATCTGTGAGGATGCACGCTTTGCAACTTTTAGCTTTGCTACATTTACTGTACATTCAGATTAGGGCTGTCACAATATTTGATTTTCAAGTTTAAGATGTTCGTAACCATTGTGGTTTGTAAGGCAGGCCTACACTTTAAAAACAATTTATTTTACAGAATGTTTCTGTATTTTTGAAATATGTTTAAAAAAGTTTCAAATTTACAAGTGAAAAATGTACTTTTTTTAACTATATTTTACTGCCGCCCCAGCTGCCGTAATAATACTGTTTTTACAGAACTGTTGCGTTGTTTAATTGAATTAAAATTAATATACAATTCAATATTAATATCAATATTTACATTCATTACATTTACATTCATTCATTTGGCAGATGCTTTTATCCAAAGTGACTTACATTGCATTATACATTATACATTTTATTTCTGAGTATGTGCAATCCCTGGGATCACCTTGTGTATATAAATAAATAAATATAAAATTAATTGTTATATTATAACTAAACACACCAGAAGTTAAATTCGGGGCAGTGCGTGCAGCCGATAAAACTATCTATATAACCATATAGTGTTAGAAAAATACACAAAAATCAAAACATATTTTTCAGTAAATATTTTTATATTTATAAACCAAACTGTAATATAAAGTGATTTTGCTGTAATCTAGTTGTCATTACAGTATAAGCCCCTATAAAAACCAGTAAAAAATATAGTAAATAAGTTACGAAGTTACAAGTGAAAAACACACAATTTTACTTGACAAAAAATGTTTTACAATATTTTTACGCCATCCCACCTGCAAATGACAGTTTTCACCAGGATTTCTTGCAGTCAAATGTTAAACGAGTGCAAAACCACCACCTACTATGTTGGAGTGTCAACCAGATAATGGATCTT
Organism: Oreonectes daqikongensis; assembly: GCA_026939265.1. Taxonomy (NCBI): domain Eukaryota; kingdom Metazoa; phylum Chordata; class Actinopteri; order Cypriniformes; family Nemacheilidae; genus Oreonectes; species Oreonectes daqikongensis. Next base: position 3,937,322 of record JAOTQM010000033.1, on the reverse strand, counting down.
AGTTATTTGCAATAATTTAATATGTGTAGTATTAACACAATCACAGATATTAATATCACGTAATGATCGGCCAGTATTTTGTGACATACAAAATGAATGTTTAATCTACCATTTCACTGTCATTCCACAATGCATCAGTTGAAGCTTCCGGATATCAAGCATATGCGTCAAAGTTTCCTCCCACATTAAGAGACAGTTAAGGTCAGCAGAGAAAAAAAGCCCATAACTAGGTCATTTTAGATCCCTCATTTTCACACCGGCAATGTTGTAATAATTCTTGATTAACCAGCTGTTGAGTGTAACGGCAGCTGAATTTGGAGCAGGCCTCTCCGGTAATGGTCACTGCACAAATATGCTTACTCAGATCTTAGCGTCCATTTGCAGAGCCTCTGGGGAAGAGGTGAACTGCTCATGTGAATGCACTCCAACGGTCTGATTAGAGGGGACGTCTGCGCCGAAATGGGAATCAAATTAGAGGGGATCTGCTGGAGACATTAAAGATCTGATTGAAGTGATTTTACACTTAGATCTGCGTCTTTTCCAAGTTTTTAAAAGATTTCGATACTTTGAAGAATAAAGGAAGAATAGAGACACATATATTTATGATTAACCTCTGTAACTGTCAGAATAAAAAGGCTTCTTTTGGACTTGGTTAAAGAATCACAGATCCTAAACATTCAACACTTATCCCGTGTAGTAAATGTTGTAATGCCAGCTTTTCCTTAAGCATTATGTATACCAGATTTCTTCCATGTCATCCAACGCTGCTTTGTGTTATTTTTGAATTGCTTTGACTTGACTTCATGAATTTTACAGAAAACCAGACTCACATACACAAGCCATTCAGCAAATCATTTTAATGGCTGTTTTTCCAATGTCTTTAGATCACTGCAAGCCTCTATTATAGATGAATTGCTTTGTGGTCAGTTTGCATCATCCGTCTTATTATTCTTGGGTTAAGTTATAACTTAATATAAAGATTTTCAGTCTTTTTTTCTTGTTTGGGATTAAAGGTATAATCTTTTTTGCCTGTTAAACAAAACCAAGTTTCAGACCGTTTCAGCAGCAACAACATAAATGAACGCTATCTGGCCAAAACGTAACTTCCGGTAGACCTCCACAAAGTATCAATATCTGTTAAGTGGTTTAAATTTAATTCATACAATGAATAGACAATCAAATATGAATATAGATTTATATCAATAGAAATGAAATATCATATAAATTATAACCAAACACAGACCGGAACTAACCAGCATCTTCACATTAGAATCCATTTTGCTGTAATCTCCCAGTTCCTAGCTGTCATTCTTGTTACAGTATAAGCCCCTATAAAAGCCCCTCAGTCCCTGACACACTGACATACTCAATAGGCAGCACCAGACAAGTGAGTCATGCCCTGGCAGAGGTGAAGTGTATTCTGGCATAGTTTCCAGGAGATGTCTTTGCTATGAGAGAGGAAACATAAAACTAACGTTCATGGCTGAAAGACAACTCAGAGATTTATCATACCATCAGCACACGGCAAATTTAAGCACTGCCTGAGGCCTTCCTATCATCCCATCTTGCTGTTGGTGGCGATTTCCTTTAAACTCAGTTCAGACATTTCCAGGTCAGTGATAACAGCTTCGTTTCATTTTTTAACACATGTTCATGTATAAGGACAAGGACTGCAAATATAACGTACACATTTTGGAAGGAATATATTATTAATATTTCAAGTGATTTATTACCTTATGCATGTTATACATGCTAATTTGAAGGGGAACCAGTTGCAAGCTTTGCTCACTTGTAGTCCTCCTAGTATAGAAATAACCAAGGGAAGCAAAAGAGAAAAATAGAAATCTATGATTCTTTAGATTTTTTATGTATACTAAGTGTAAGACGAGATATATTCATTATTTTTATATTTGGGGTTATTTACTTGTTCTTACCTACGTATTAATATTTTGTTACATCGAATAATAGTAAACTCATCAAAATGATTGAATAAGACATTTTGGAAAAAAATTTGTGAGTGAAAAGAAAAGTTAAATAAATCCATGTTTATATTTCTAATTATTGGTTTATATTTTAGCATCTTTAAAGTGTTTACTCTTTACCTAGGATTTGAAAAAGGTTGTCTTGGCTTCTTGAAGATTGACATTTACTAATAAGTTGGCGCAACTATGTTTTTTTCTACATTCAAGCATATTTTAAGGTCATAGAATGACCCTAAACTTTAACCAGTATATTGTTATGTATATTTGTGTGTCAATAATAACTTGTTGATACTATGGACCCTTTGTAACTCTTTGACATTAGGATGCAAACAGCAATGGTCTGTCTTAAAAGGCAACCCTTGTCATCACCCTGTTATTAGTGTCACACAGGTAAACTGACATTAGCCCACTATCTCTTGCTTTGAAGTGAGGATACTAGAGCCTCTACTGCTGCTTCAAACAACAAGACGTATTAATAGATGAAATCAAAACAGTGGTGAGGATTTATCTGGGCCTGTCTGGATACAGTACTACAAATAATAACAGTGTCTTGTGTAAAAAATGACACAAATGTCCATGAACACAAATATAGAACAGCGTCTAAATTTCATCACTATGTTATGAAGAGCAAGCGCACACGATACAGACCTGAAGCATGTGACGTTCGGCAACAAGCCTATACCCTCACTGTAAAAAAAATGTAATTTTAAAATAGGAAAAATGCCGGATTTTTTTTTTTTTTTTTTACAGTTTATTTCTAAAAATACCGTCGAAAACATACAATTACAGAAAAAGACAGCAAATTTATAAGAAAAACACGAAAAATGTAATTTTACAGGGAAAACCTGTAAAATAAAATTATTTTACTGTTTTTTTACAGTGGTTAAGGAACATTAACTTTCTACAAAAAAAGTACTTAATAAAACATATACATTTGTAACAAATTTAACACACATGAAACCAACATTTAAACCATAAAAACATTTCTAACTTTAAAATGTATTTTAAAAACACGACTGAGATAAAGCTCTTAAGAGAGCCCATTCCACTAGCCCAAATCTCCGGAATATTTTGGATAACTGTTGAGGGAGACATCGAGAGGGATTTTCCTCCTCATAAAACAGACATTACGTTTATCTCATTCCAGAGGCACAATAGGACAATACTGATTCACAGTGTAGATTTCTAGATGTAGTGCAGATATAACCTCAACAAGGAAGACACTTGTCGCATGCTATATTATATCTAATCATTTTAACATGATCATTTGATCTACTCTAATAAGCAATGAAACTCATATCACAAACTCTGTAATTGAACAAGTTTCCCATAGGAGCACCTCTCTCAGCTCTGTGTGGATCCTGCGGGGTCTCTTCCTCTGAGGTCAACCTCAAATCTTTCTTTCCACGCTCTAGTCTTTCACTACATTCCTCCAAAGGAGTCCATGTGGATTTGTTTAGAGGTACATCTGTTTAAAAAACCCTAATGCTCACAGCTACTTCTTGACAAGACTTTGTCCTCTCAGGACACATTTTGCATTTTACAATGCCATGCACATTTATAAAAAGTGGGTTGCGTGTGTTTATTCACTAGGGAACGATAGATCTAAACTTGTATTCTTGTATAAATATTTAAAACACTAATGTATTAGTAGACCATAACCGGTACACCCTAGCTATGACGAAGTTGTTTCCAAAATATCTCAGTCGAAAGTTAAATGCCCATAGGCCTTCATTTCATTTGGTGGTGCAGTGATTCAGTCTAAGGTTTATTTTCATTTTGATTGTCTAGAAACAATGTCTCAGGAATCTAACTGGCAGCACAGGGCAGAAGAGTTAGACAACTGTTCATTGTTTTTGGACGTAAATGTTTTTAATGGCATTCTTTGAATGTTTTGCACAGCTGTTGAGTTCATTACGTGAGCAGGTTTGTGTTTTAGTCATTACTGTTGCTACAGGTAGTTTTATAATCCTGTACATACAGTAGAGATTTTCCTTTTTGTGCTTAGCATCTGTTTGTGATCTGAGCCAGACATGTTGAAAATATGTTACACTGTCTAATCTGGGATAATCCTGATTTATATGATCTTTTTCACCTCAAAGGTTATCCAAGGCTTAATATTTACATCACCTACACCCCAAAGAAATGGTTTTTCACATGGAAGTGGAAACATTTTTCCACCTCGAATTATATTTGATCTTTATAACCTTTGGGTTTCTTTCTATGCTTTTCCTTAAGTGCGACAACATTGAAAGAAGGTATTTATTGAAGTGCTATTCCACAGATGGTCTTCATTAAATTGTTGTAATCAAAATATGCCGTCCATTCTGGGGACTGGAAAATCTTCCTAGAGGACGTAAACCTGGATGAGACTGGCTAACACATCTCTCTGACTCTTTGATACCCTTTCATTTGAAACCTGTAAAAAACGAATGTGTTAGGACGTGTTTGGTCTAGTGTTTCTTTCTTATATCAAGTAGTTTCCACATACCTCTGCCATGATTTCTTAGTGGGGTTTTTTTTCATTTACTGACTTTTCATATCACAATAATCCAGGCCAGGTGTTTTGTTGAAAATGACAGCATGTGATTTACAGTAGCTGCTGCAGGAAGCAGTTTCTTGACAACAAAAATGCATGAGTGAGCATTGGTAAAAATAATAATAATGAGCTAAATATAATACTAAAATGCTTGCATACACGTTTTATAAAAACATAATTTACTGAATTAATTTTTTTGTGGCAGATCAGGTATAGGTGGATTAAAGGGATAGTTTACCCAAAAATTAAAATTCAGTTGTTCCAAATCTGTATACATTTATTTGATAAACACAGGGAAAGATATTTTGGAGAATGCTTGTAACCAAACAGTTCTTGGACCCCATTGACTACCATAGTAAAAAAAATGACAATGGTAGTCAAAAGTGCCCCAGAACGGTTTGGTTACGAATTCCTATGAGATCAGGTTGGATGTTCCTATAACTGTCCAGAGATGAAAAAAAGAGCTGAAATTCTTGTTTCAAAATGAATTCTGGATTAGTGCTTTTTTTATCTAATTACAATGGCAGTGGAAAAAAACACTTTTTTCTTATTATTTTACAGTTTTCAAATAAAACAATACCCTTTTTGAAATTTGTAAACGGAGTGGCTCTGTGGTCAAAACATTGCTCTGTTTGTTTAAGTTACCCAGCTGCCAGACACAGAAACCAATTGTGTGAGTTTTGGGGCGCACCAATGACAGACGAGGAAGTGTTTAAAAAATCATTATTTTTGCAATTCTGTTGCTAGTAGCACAAAAATAAAACACACTTCACTTTTGAAGTTTGGCTCACAGTCTAAGGTAAGACTCCAGAATAAGACATACATTGGTTTTCCACACGAGCAATAGCCCAGCTGAACACAGCAGGTTGAGAGGCTGTTTATAATACAGTTTTGTCTATGTGGAGGCCCTCGGGATCTAGATTCTCTGTGAGAATTCAGCAAAGCGGCCTATAAACCTGCATGCTACACTTTAATACCGACACACTGAAAATCATATTATATGCTCTAGTAAAATGTCAAGAGGAAAAACAGCAAAGGCTGAACAACATGGCACATATCTGTCTTGTCAGAGCTTGCCTTCAACTTTTTCCCCTCTCCTATAGTGACCTTTAAATGTCAATCACTCTTTTCATTGAAGTTGAGGTAAGGTTGAGAATATTTTAAGAGGCAGGGTAATAACAGACATGATCAGAACATTCATTAACTCATAATTCATAAAGTCCATTTAGTGTTCTATGTGACAACACGTTCCATTCAAGGAATGTATGACGCTGTAAATCACTGCTACTTTCCATACTTTATCCATTTAAGATCATTTGTCTTCCTGTTAGCATTCTAACATATGTGGTCAGACCACCAATGAAAATAAACAGAGCTTCATTGTCTAGAAAATGTTGTTTATTATTACTGAAGTGTATTCTGCAGGTCAGTCTTGGAACAGATGGTCAAATGTGGAAAAGGAGACTTCCACTTTCAATTGAAGAGGCTGATCCAGGACCAGCATAAATATGAGACTGCAACTGTTTGATTAATACAGGGGGAAATGAAGAACACATTTTAGGGCCTAAAGAGGACCAAAAAAGATAAGGAAAAAAATGATACAGCCTGTAAAATGTCACTGAGGCTAAAGGAAGCAGGTGCAGTATTTTGCATTTGCCACAGGTGTCATCTAAAATAATGTTTAAAATCTATACACATACATAAACACTTTTGGTCTTGTCTGATGATGTGTAACATGAAGACTTCAACTGACTAAAGCGAAGCTTTTACTCCACCTGAACGGTATTTGTAAAGAGATTGCGCATGCACTATGTCTTTCGGTCATTTCGCTGTCAAAGGAAAGTTCAGAAACCACATGTGCTAACCAGGTGGACAGGGCCTGCATTGCATAGCTCCATTGTTAAATGCCAGTTACATTAGTTTTCAAAACAGTGTCTGGAAAACAGGTGCAACCTTAATGCCTCCCACTATCAAAATATTGCAAATTCAATACAGTGATGTTGTCAAAGTGTTCCTGCAGTCTTTAATGATATTTTTAAATGATAGTTATATGTTATGACCTCATGTTTCTTGTTATAAAACATGTTATTCAACATGTCTCAGACATGAGCCTTTATACTGCATTTAATTGCAGTCATTACAATATGTAAACAAACCTTCAAGGTTAATTACAAAGATGTTGGCACAGATGTTCAACAACACTATGGGCATTGACAGTACAGTTCTGTGGGACTAAACTGGCTTTACTGCAGAACAATGTATTTTTAGGTGAGGTTTTTAAAAAAATGTATGAACACTTTAAGTGTGTATATGCACATCAATGAATCCCCCAGTGTAGTAAACCGTACTACAGTGCATACAGAAATAAATAAAGCTTTCAATTCACTCAGATCAATTGATTGATATTTTAGTATTTAAGATGCCTAATTTAGTGTAGTAGATTGCTTATTTGCAATATGTTAGTGTCTCAAAGGTGAATGAATAAGTCTTTCCCATGTGCATGATTTCAGTTCATCATCTAACATTATAGGAGTAGAACTATGTCAAAGATCATTTAGCATAACTCTAGTGTATAACTGTTGTTGACCTTTGCACCTTTGAAATGAATCTCAACATTCGTACCAGTGCGTGACACTCTTGTCAGGGGCTGGTAAAATATTTGGTGCTGTATTTAAAAGCTATTTTGTCATTATTAGCCCTCTAATATAAAATTAAGCTAAGCATGTTGGTTGAAGAATGTGCTTGTTGAGAAAATCAGTCGCCATATAATTATATTTATATTATAATATATTAATATAAGTGTTGAGTACAATATCTATACTCAACCTCTATCAGCTTTTTATATTTTGTATTTAGCTTTAGATTGTAACCTCTAAGACCTATAAATAAAACATCTCTTTTGACTTATTTGTAAAATGATTTTGTTTTTACTCTGCAATGAAATATGTTAGGCCTTTAAATGATTTAAATATTGAATGTATTTTATAATATCTTTATTTACAATATTATAATTCTTATCATTGTAATATTTTAATATGTTTTTTGTTATCAAAACATCCCTAAAGAACAGCATCAATGGGAAAAGAATGAGGAACAAACATTTGATGTTTTATATGTGAGATTTTGTGTATCGCTTTTTACATTTCAAAGAATGGTAACATTTCTGTTTGCAGTCTATTTTTTAGGTTCACAGTCTGTGTCTCTGTTTCCAGCTGAGGATAACTGTACAGTAGGCTACACGTCTTGTTTTTAAAACAGGTGTGCTATCTACTTGAAATAATTTGATGTGTGGAATCTCCCAAGTGGTCTATAACATGGACAGGAGCATATGCCCTTTGCCACCCCTCTGCATTTTCTTCTCTAAAAGCTTCAGGGTGAACCAGAGGACTTCAAGTGTCAGGTAAGAGTATGTTCGGTATGATTTATGTGTGTGTTTGTATGGCACACGGGATCTAAAAATGAAAAACAACTAAGCAACCGTGTAGGTTTTGGCCACGCTTTCATTAGCATTAACTCAGCATCAATAGCCTGTTGTAGTTTTTTAAGACGTATTTTCTGGTGTTTAATCAACTCCCCGTTTAATGCATTACGTTTAGTAAAGCATGTGAAGGGCTCGCGGTCGGTCACTCCCCCAGTCCTGCGCACGAGCAGACGCATGCACTCGTGCTGCACCAGGACAATCTGAAAGTCCCACTCTCACGTTTCCTAACAAAACGCGCAGCCGAGCAGCGGGAATCTTTTAGACGCGTCCTGCTTTTTCAAGATCTTACCTGTAGCACTTTATTTATGTTGTTTTGACGTTTCCCCTCACAAGAATACAAACAATCGGAATAATTTTGGATTCCCCGGCGGAAAATAAACACTTTATGAATGAACATTTTCTTTCCTTTTATCGTCAGCTACCTAAATTGCTGCCTAATGGACTATCACACCAAAATCTCTGGAGAATATATTTTGAGAGGTGCTGTGGACCAAAATCATGTTGGATTGTAGTTGGGATAATCTTTTGTTAACAAAGATAACATAAGGTTTGCTTTTGATTTGAATAACTGTTTAATGAAATATGTCTTTAATAGCACGAGCTTATGTTTTAAATGATTTATTTTTACTGAAATAGTGTAATTTATAGTAGTTGAATCATAATCACAATATTTTGACCAAATTCTTGAGTGCTTATGAGCTTTCTTTGCCTGTGGTGGAGTTTTGCTTGCCTGTTAACTTCTAGATATCACCAGTCACAGCAAAATGTATTTGTTCGATAGCATTTGCAGTATTGCGCTCCAACTTTTGCGTTTGCTTGCAGTTTAAGGCGCTTGCAGCTGTGGAGCTGAAGATGGCCAAGTTATATGTTCAGGTTTTCATGATGCTGGTGATAGCAGCAGTGCCGGTTGTGATACGGTGTTGCCCGCGGCCCTGTGCATGTCAGCAGCCCGCAGAGGTGCACTGCACGTTCCGCTCCTTACTTACCGTGCCAGCTGGCGTGCCCAAACAGGTGGAGAGAATGAATTTAGGGTAAGACTGCGATTTTAATATTATCATCAGAATTCGTTTCATCATTCAAAAATCAAAGCATCTTGGACAGGGTTGTTTGAAACTAGAATTTTCTTAGGAATTTATTTATCCGTTTATTGTTTCGACACTTATCCATGTGATTTATAAGGGGGAATATTTCTTTATGTTGCATAATTAATAATTTACCCCCTCCCTCCTTTTGTGCTCAGGTTCAATACTATAAGTAGGGTAACATATGGCTCTTTTGCTGGACTACGAAAACTCGAGCTTCTTTTGATGCATGGGAATGACGTGCATCAAATTCCTAATGGAACATTTCGCGACCTCATCTCCCTTCAGGTGCTGTCCACTTTATTGCTTGCAATGTCCCTTTCAATTCTTTTATTTACATATATGCATTTGGCAGACACTTTTATCCAAAGCGACTTACATTGCAGTATACTATACATTTGTAATTGAGTATGTGCAATCCATGGGATCGAACCCATGACCTTGGCGTTGCTAACACCATGCTCTAACCACTGCGTTAATGTTCTATATTGGTTGTACAGCACAGCTTTTGCAATGAAAGATTTTATTCAAATTGTTCATGCAAAATATCAAAAGCAGTATATCCAGGTAAATTGCTCTTTTTTTCTCAGATGCTGAAATTAAGCTACAATAAGGTGAAGGTAATTAGCAGAGAAACCCTTATGGGTCTCAGGAGTCTTACTAGACTGCATCTGGATCACAACAGACTTGAGTTCATCCATCCTGATGCGTTTCAAGGCCTCACCTCTCTTCGGATATTGCAACTGGAGGGCAACCAACTTCAGCAGCTTCATCCAGCCACTTTCTCCACATTCTCCATTCTTGGACACTTCCCAGTGTCCACCCTGAAGCAGCTGCACCTTTCCGATAATTTGCTGACTACGCTGTCATGGAGGATGCTTGCAGGCATGCCATACTTGGAAAACCTGCTCCTGCATGGGAACCCTTGGACTTGTGACTGTCGCATGAAATGGTTCAAAGAGTGGAATACAAATTCACCAGGTATTTATTGTTGTTCATTTGTTTTTGTTAGAATCAAAAATAGGATGTTCTTATCACCTTATTATAATTTTTATATAAAGTAATAATAGACAATATAAAGAGTGCTGTACAAAATTGTTCACAGTCCAAAGACTTTTAATACCTTTTTCATTGTAAATATCTATTTATTTATTAACTTTTTATTCCTCCTCCAGATTTGTTGAAATGTAAAAAAGACAAAGCCTTTCCTGAAGGCCAACTATGCCCTATGTGTTCATCTCCAAAACACCTAAAAACGAAACACCTCCAAGAGTTAGAGAACCCCACTTGCAATAGCCCCATTGTCAGCACTCCAAACAACAAAACTATTTCCACAGAGGACACAGAAAGCGATCTCCTGACGACAGATGAATTTCTTCATCCCCTTGGCAACATTTCCCTGGGCCTTTCTGATGAGCATGGACATCAAGTAGACCTGTACTGCCTTGTAACTGAGCCCAAAGAGCTGACTAGTGTAGGCTGGAACTATGTTAACCAAAATCAAATATCAGCAAACGTGACCCTGACATTAGATTTAAAGTGTCCCATTGACAGGTCGAGCTATGAGAAGTTGTGGAGATTGATTGCATACTACAGCGATGTTCCAGCCCACCTTCAGAGAGAGATTATGCTAAACAAGGATCCTTACATTAGCTACAGATATCGGCAAGACGTTGAAAGGGATGCTCTTTATTATACAGGAGTGAAAGCTAATATAGCTGCTGAGCCTCAATGGTTAATGCAGTCATCAATTGCTCTCCAGCTAAACAGACTTCAGTCTACCAGTAAAAATGTTAGACTTATTCTCAGCACTCATATTACTCAAGTTGTGGAGCCTGAATATGTAAGACAGCAGAAAAGGGAGTGGGTTTTTATTGAATCCAGAAATGATACTAGAACAATGCAGGTGGCTGTGGTGGGAAGTCCTGTTGAGATGAGGTGTTCTATACATAGCTCAGGTAACCAGTCAGTAAAATGGATGCTTCCTGATGGCTCAACATTAAAAACACCTTATAGCAGTGGCGATAACAGGTTTTCAGCATCAACTTCTGGTCTGCTTAAAATCAAATCTGTGGATCATTCTGATTCAGGAGTTTACTATTGTATTGCACAGGTTTCACAAGACCTTAGCATCCTACCTCTTCGCTTAAAAGTGGAAGAATCCTCCAGCCCACCTCCTGGAGTTGAAGGAGTAACAGAGCCTATTACAGGATTTGCAGGTGGACCTGTTTCTCTTCCATGTGTTGCTACTGGATCCCCCGATGCTGATATACACTGGATTCGTCCCGATGGCAGCATTGTAAACAAGTGGCTAAACAGTTCCAGTACACTTGTGGCTTTAAATGGAACTCTGATCATTAGGCACAGTCAGCTTACAGACGCTGGATACTATAAGTGTGTAGCAGGAAACCAGCACGGGATGGATACTTTGATGACAAAAGTGATAATAACAAGACCACCAGGTATACTTCCCTTAAGGAAGTACTTTAGAGGGCCTCAACCTGCTGAGGGAGTTTCCACCAAAATAAAAGTTCTTATGTCTAATGATGTAGAGTCGTCTGGAGATAATGAAGCACAAGAACTTTTGGACAAAACCCTTCCTCGGCGTGTGGATTCACCCAATCGAAGGAGGGTCCCGAATATGGGCGTAAGGGGTGGCCATCCATCCAGGAATTCCTGGAGACGTCCTGTTATTCCAAGGAGAAGAGTAGGTACCACAGGAATGGACAGGGTTAATACTGTAGAATCAAAAAGAAGAAATAATGTGTCGAACAACCAAATAGACCCAAAGCGCTGGGCTAGCATTTTGGCAAAAGTTCGCAGTGGTGGAACTAGTCCAAAAACAACTACTGTAAACTCTCTTCAGACCAGTACAAACAGAATACAGGAGTCAGTGGCAGCCTACACAAAGCATCCAGATATTACAAACAAAATTGAAGGATTATCTACAGAAAGTGCAACAACAAGAGTGCAAGAAGAAATAGTGTATGCAGTCACAACGATGCAGATGCCTATCCAAACTACTGAATACAACCTGGATATAAGACCTCTGGATTCTGAGGACCAGAGACATGTTATATACCAGATAGCTGCACCAGAATCTGATCCAAATTCAGATTTGTTTACAGCAAGCACATATACCGCACAGCCTACAGTTGGTCCACAGATGAGTCATTTTACTCTCAGAAATTCAGAGGTTGTAAACAGGATTGAAACGAGTACTGTGTGGAACACAAAATCACATGGAAATCATTTACAGGAGAACCAAAACCACTCAAAGGATAGTGGCAGTGTAAATGAAGCAATTCTAACTCCTGATGGTGAAGATTACGATGATGAATATAGGGTTTCAAAAAGCCATGAGCATGTGGTAGAGGTTTATCAAAGAAGGACTGATCACAGCTTACCACTAACCACAGCAAAGACACATACTGAACAATATGCAAAAACACACGGTGATGCTAACTTATTTACTGAAATCTTTACTACAGTTAAGCAAGGGACGCAGACCTTACAGATGCATGCAACTCAACAGAAACCCAATGTCTCAGAAATTCCACTGCTTTCTATTGCAACACCAACCACCAAATCTGCATCAGGAGATAATAAAGCAACCTTCTCAAATTCACTTTCTGCTTCATCCTCACGTGCTAGGAACTCATCCAGCTCGCGGAGGAGGACTGGTGGAAGACGTAAAAAGCCTAATAGAATTAGAACTAAGACAAACAGTTTTAAATCATCTGTATATGTCACAATTTCAACCCCACAGCCCTTTTCAGCTTCAATTGCTGAGGTCACAAAAGGGTTTTTAGTCGTTACTAAGACAACTGCCTCCTCTCATGCTAAAATAGCAACATTTCCATTGGCCAAACGTACAGAAGCCAAGATGAATACTACTGTTCCGTTAAATGACAGCCAAGCACAGTCACCAGGCAAAATGACTCATGAAGAAAACACAGATCCTTTATACAGTGGCAGGAATCACCAAACCCATCAATCCTTACCCCAGGAAATAGCATCTGTAACAAAATATAGACATTTAGTTGATGCTACTCCAGCTCAAAAACTCAAAACCAATACACAAGTTCCAGTGTTTCCATCAACATCCATTAGTTTTGAAAGAGAAGAAATAAAAACAACTATGCACAAAGAAGAAAAATCTACTTTGTCTCCCCTTATTCGAAATCCTTCACTGAAGGCAGGCATTCATGAGTGGTTTACAAGCACACATACCCCTGCAGCTAAAACATTTGAGGATACTCAACAGGAAAGTATTACAGGAGATTCGAGCCCAACATCAGAACACTCCCTTGAGAACTTTTATAAACATCCAGAAGAAATACCAGGTGCAAGTTCAGACAAAACAAACAACAACAACTATAAACCCACGGGTACTGAAACAGTACTGTCATCCAAAGAGATGTTAGAGATGTTTACACTGAGGCCATTCTCTACATCTTTCCAAAGTACTCAGAATGAGAGAGTCAAAAATCATTCTGAAACCCTAGGTGGTTCAGTGGCAGCAGTAATGTTTGAGGGCGCTCATCAGAGTCCAGGGGTTACCACAGACCAGCTCCAAACCTCTCCTGTATCAACCACAAAACCACACAGAGTTACAGCTGGTAGCATTTACAGAAAAGATTCAGTTTTATCTAGATATCCTTGGAGGCAATCAAATGTTGATGTGTCACCAGTTACTGAAGAAATAACATTTACCACAACAACATCTGCAACTACCATGATGCCCCCCACACTACATACAGACATGCTTTATCCAAATAAACCCACTTCCGCAAGCAGGGTAGGTGATCCGGACAATGTTAATCACACTCTTGACAGTCATGAGAGATTTCTAACCCCAGGCCAGGAAACCATTCCTAAGGTAGATCTTAGGGAAACACACAGTAGACATCCAGTCACTCAATTTCCTCATCAATTAGCCAGCGTCCCTGAGGACACAACATCTCACGGATTAGAGGTTAACATCCCAAAAAAGACAACTACGAAAGCACCCACAATTCCACCACAATCATCAACAACATCCTCATCGCAGCCAAGAATCCCTGGAAGGACAGGTGTTCAGAGTAGTAGAAGCTTTCCAATACTTTACACCACATCAAGAGGGGCTCAACAAAGACCAACAGCAGTGCCTGAGGGTAGAGGCAGACCTCACATCACCAGCACAGACATTAGATTTGTAACAGCACCGGCTGAGACTGATGCCTATTTGCCATGTGTGGCTGTGGGGAAGCCCAGTCCATTCCTTTCCTGGACGAAAGTTTCCACAGGTAAGTGGTTTAGGACATCCTTTTTTAATGATCACATGATCATTAGTTAAGATCACATAAAACAAATATTATAATATAAAAAATTACAGTTGAGGTTTCAGAAATATGTGCATCCAAGTAGAAATGTATATGTTGGATTTAATCTATACAGTTCCTTAAATGATTTTTAATTTCTTTGATCTAAGAGGATTTGGTGCTATAACATGTGCCTCTGTGCTTTCCTGTAGGAGCTAGTATTGCACAAAACACCAAGGTCCAGAGATTCCAGGTCCATTCTAATGGAACGCTTGTTATCCATAATGTACTTCCTCTGGACCAAGGGCACTATCTCTGCAGCGTCCAAAATCAATATGGAGAGGACAAGATTGTGGTTAATTTAGTTGTTGAAGCTGAACACCCAAAAGTGCTGCATCCTCGCTACAGAGAAGCCTCAGCATACCTTGGCAAAACTGTAGAGCTGATGTGTCAGTCTCAAGGGCATCCTAAACCTCGGATCACCTGGGTCCTACCAAACAGGGCAGTGGTACATTCTGAAGGGCCTACTAATGGCATATCCGATCGGAGGGTCTCGGTCTCACCCAATGGAACACTTTACATAAAATCTGCAAGTCACACAGATCGGGGAATCTATAAATGCATTTCTAGCAATGCACTTGGTGCTGACACCATATCAGTTCGTCTGACTGTTGCTACCTTGCCACCCATCATTGAACAGCCAAGGCACGAGAATGTCACTCTTTCAGAGGGAAGCACTGCCTTCTTGAATTGTACTGCCATGGGTGCCCCTGACCTTTCCACTGCCTGGACCACCCCTGATGGCATGCAACTCCATCCCTTACAGTTCATTAATGGACGTAATTTGTTTGTCTTCCCAAATGGAACATTGTTCATTCGTAGTCTTGTTCTGACAGATACAGGGAAGTATGAATGTTCTGTCACTAATGTAGTTGGCGCTGCACGGAGGACTATTATTGTGACTGTAAGGAAATCCATAAAGTCAGCCAGGGCCAGGATTACATTTTCATCATCTCAAAAAACAGATGTGGTCTATGGAGGCAGATTGCACCTGGACTGTATTGCATCAGGGAATCCAGAACCCAGGATTATCTGGAGGACTCCTTTAAAAAAGCTTGTGGATGCTCACTACAGGTAATATAAACACTTCACTGAGGCGTGCACATTTCCTTTGTAGGAAAGTCCATACAGGTTTATGCAATGTGTGGGAAATACCCACCTTTTTTTTCTTTCTCTGTATTTCTCTACTTCCTTGCAGCATGTGCTTAAACACTGGGCTTCATAAGCATTCATTCTGCCTGATGGTACAGATTATTCTTTGTGCAAATTTGTTCAAATCGAAGACTCATGAAACATGAAACTACCTAAAAGTCTACTGCTAATAACACTTAACATTTTAAATAATTTATTTATTTAAATAATTACAATAGCCATAATAATGTGTAATACGTAAAACAATGTTTAAAACACGATTTCTTGGTAGTTTTTATGATAATTAAAAATGTGTCTCTTTATTTCTTTTGTATTTCAGTTATGACCCAAGGATCAAAGTGTCACCCAATGGTACACTATCAGTCGTTTCTGTGACGGAGAAAGATAGCGGGGAATACCTATGTGTTGCCCGCAACAAAATCGGTGATGATTTTGTGCCTTTCAAGGTCAGTGTCCTGACAAAACCTGCCAAAATTGAGCAGAAAACAGAAGCTGATAGGAAGGTAATGTATGGCGGTCATCTAAAGGTTGACTGTGTAGCCTCTGGATTACCAGACCCTAAAATCCAGTGGGCATTGCCTGATGGTACCATGATCAACGGTGTCATTAAGTCTGAGAGTAACATTGGGAGTCGAAGTCGCAGGTATGTTGTTTTCGACAATGGAACCCTCTTCTTCAATGAGGTTGGGATGCATGAAGAAGGCGACTATACTTGTTATGCTGAGAACCAGGTTGGAAAAGATGAGATGAAAGTTCATGTCAAAGTAGTTTCAGCTGTTCCAGTGATCGAGAACAAGACACATGATGTCATCAGGACTCTCTACGGAGAATCTGTCTCACTCAAATGCAGTGCCAAAGGTGAACCAACACCTCTTATATTGTGGTTTTCACCTACTAACAGAGCCCTCACTTCAGCTTCAGACAAATATATTATACATAACAATGGGACTCTAGTCATTCAGAAAGTTCAGAGATTTGATGGTGGAAATTATGTATGTCTGGCCAGGAATAGTGCAGGGCAGGATCGACAAGTGACCAGAGTAGAAATTCTTGTCTCTGCCCCTGCTATTAATGGCCTTAGAGGCACTGCAAATTCTTTGAGAGTGTCTACTGTAAGAGATCAGCGGAAACTGATTGACTGTGAGACCACTGGTACCCCCATTCCACGTGTCATGTGGGTTCTCCCGGAGAATGTTGTACTCCCGACACCATATTATGGTAGTCGAATGACAGTACATCGCAATGGAACATTGGATATCCGTTCGGTGAGAATGTCAGATTCAGGCCAGTTATCATGTATTGCTCGTAATGAGGGAGGTGAGACAAGGCTTCTTGTTCATCTTGATGTAACAGACACGTTAGAGAAGCCAACACTTAGAAGTCCAAAAACTGAGTCACTCTTATTAACTGTGGGCAGGACTATTAACCTAAACTGTTCAGTTGAAGGCTCCCCGGCACCACAGGTGACTTGGATTCTTCCAAATGGCTCCCCACTATTGAGAGGTGCAAAATTCAATAAATACCTCCACAAGTCTGATGGGACTTTGGTTATCAGTAACCCCGCTCTGTCAGAGGCAGGCACATATCGATGTTTGGGACGCAATGCTGGTGGACTGGTTGAGAGAACTGTTGCACTGATGCCAGGACACAAGCCAGAAATCAATAACAGGTATAACTCACCTATCAGTGTCATTAATGGGGAGAATTTACAGCTGCACTGCTTGTCAAACACCAATTCGGTCCGTCTCACCTGGACGCTGCCGAGTGGGATGGTCTTGAACCGTCCTCAAAAAGCAGGTCGATATGCCATCCTTTCCAATGGAACGCTAGCCATTCAGCAAGCCTCTGTCCATGATAGAGGCTCTTACACCTGCAGGACCTCAAATGAATATGGAAGCTCTCTGCTTACTGTTCCAGTCATCATCATTGCATATGCGCCCCGTATCACTAGCGGCCCAGCTCCTTCCACCTATGCCAGAAGAGGAGTAGCAGTACAGCTTAACTGTGTAGCAACAGGTATCCCTAAAGCAGAAGTGGCATGGGAGACCCCAGACAGAACCCGGCTTGTTGTCGGCTCTCAACCACGTCTGTTTGGGAACAAGTACCTTCATCCTCATGGCTCCTTAATCATCCAGAATCCCACAACAAGAGATGCTGGATTATACAGATGCACAGCCAGAAATGTCATAGGGGTTGACTCGAAAGCTACATACCTTCATGTGTACTAAAAAAGAGAGGACGTCTCCTCTTCATATGCCCAAGGAACTGCGATGTTGAACTGTTACTTAGCTTGATAGCTATTAATAGAATTGATCAATGTGAAATGGAATCAGAGCCATCTTAAAAGCATTATTTTATTCATGGTGGGCTCTTAAGAATAAACAACTTTGCATCTACAATTTTGCAAAATGTATAAAAGGTACTATTTTTCTTCAGCTTCGTATGGGATCTACGCTATGTAACCAACCTACTGATATTACAAGGCATCTTTCTGTTTTTACTGTTTGACAATGACAGTTTATGTCTAAATGTATAGATGAAAAAGATTAAATATATATTTGTAGCCATGAAGAAACATCTAAATACATTTTTCACACTTTGAGCAGTTGTTAAGAGATACATTTACAGATGTTCAGGGATATTATTAAACATACTTCATACAAACAGATCTTTAAAACTGTAAAACTAGATTTTCATTTATATTAGACATCTGCTTTCACACAACTTTGGCAAAAATTTTGTGTACCTAAGATTTATTTTGGTTCATTTTTGTTCTCAATTATGATACTTATAAATTATTGTTATTTCTAAATACTAATGTATTTCTATTTCGCATACATTTTAATAAAGATGACTTTTAAAAAGTTTCAAGTGAGCCTTTTTAGAAATCACAAAAGGTAACCCATGAGTAGGTAAGTCATATAAGTCATAGCATGTCTGACATACTCTAATACTGTCAAATAAATCAGTGAACTAGAACGTGAGTCAAACGTGCAAAGTTTGTGGACTATTAAAACTAATAAGAAACAATATCCTTCTGTGGTTTTGAGAAATGAGTTAGAAATCAGAAGCAAATGTGTTGTCCAGAGAATGATTGAAAGAGAATATCCTCTTTGGGAGTCATTACTGTGTCATGAAAATGTGTTGTAGAGAAGTAAAACATCAGGGATTCAACATGATTTCTTTGTATAGTTTCTAAAAAAAAGAGCTTTTGATGAAAATCCCCAAAATTAAAGCAAGGTTCTCATTTCAAACTTAATAGACACGCTTGTCTGCCCTGGTTGTGATGAGGCAGTCATAGAATGGAAAAAACAAACAAGTATTAATCATGGTTGAATAACTAGTAGGTTTCAGTTATGTTGGTGGGGTTGGCAAGAAGCTTACAAAGAAACGCGCACTTAATTTCTGACCACAGCAGTGTCCCAACAACATGGAGCCACTTAAAGTTCTAAAAAAATTCCTGTTGTTTCAAAATAAATGTCTAAAACACAAGCAATCAGGATGAAGAAATGCAGACAGTCTCTCTTTTCTTCTCAAATAGTTTTCAAAAAACAATTTGTTTTGACTGGGAAACACTGTTTACATCAGCTTTTGTGTTGCACAGACCATAACACACAATGCAGGTGCGCAGTATAATGAAGCAAGAACAGCTTGACAAATCTCTCAAAGAGGGTATCATTAAAATCAAGACTACATGAAAGAGATTCAAGATACAAATTGCTAAACAGTTAAAACCAGTCATTATGAATGACTGAGAGTATGTTTAGTGTCAACTGATGGATGTTGAAGTAGTGTTTATAGTTTAGTGGAAAAATAATATTGCAGGTATTGCAGAGCGGTAATGTCAAAATATCCCAAAATAAAGTATGCAACACTCTGATGTGCAATGGTGATCATGTATAAGTTATGTTACATCATTTCATGCTTTTAATACTTTTCTGATGAGGCAGCTGAAACTGAAAAAACTTTCATAAACATTACAATAAAGTAAACCGTATTGTATATCTGATTTCTGTGATTGTGATTTCATAGGATGCCATACAAAATAACTTTCAGATCTGACTTGCCAGACCAGAATCAGATCTCTTTATGAAACATTTATGAAATAAGAAATTCATGACATCCCTGAAGACAAGTCATTAAAAATGTTGTGGCTGGCACTTATGAGAGTGTTTATTTCACTTGCAACACAAGATCAAATGGAACATGCTCTCTAATTGACTGAGCACCATAAGCATAAATAGTGCATGAGTTTAAAGAGCTGTCATATTAAAGGGACAGGGCCACATGCAGGGTAACAAATGTCTCAAATGCTGAAATATGGATGTGTTTACGTATTTGAAAACATGCTTTCATCATATTGGCCAGAGTTCAATTGAGTATGTTTTAATTTTGTGTTCCATGTAAGTCTGCGGTGTCTCACAGAACACATCGAGATGAAAAAAGATCAGGATCATCAACTGTTTTCCTCCAAGTCTGAACCCTGAACCTGGATAATGTGCTTGAATAACACATTTTGCCCCAGACTATTATTAACAGTCAATGGATTATCAAAGTGGTGGATCTTGCATTAATGTTAGAAATGTTTGCGCTTAACATGTTCATAGTCTGACCTCTAGTGGAACTAAATAGCAATTTACCGTATAGGGCGTATAGAAATGTCTTCTGTCCCTTTATGAACACCAGTTCAGTTCATGGAGCCTTTTGTTAATAAGAGAATCACAATTATTGCCATTTCATTCCCTTTAATCATCTTTTAAGGAATCACTTTCCCATAATTTAAAGCAACTAATGTTAATATGTCATTTTAATATGTAAATTACAGCAATGTTTTAATAAAACTAAATTCACACTGCGCATCATGCATTAAATACCACAAACTTGTACAGAGAAACTGAATTATGAATTAAAGGAACTGTTCACCCAAATAAGATAATTCTGTCTTCATTTACTCACCCTGAAGTTCTTCCAAATCGGTATAAATTTCTTTGTTTTTTAAAGGAATGATTGTAACCAAACAGTTCTTGGCCACCATTGACTACAATATTAGAAAAAATTGCTTTAAACATTTTTTGTTCTGATAAACACACAAGAAGATATTTTCAAGAATATAGGAAAGCAAACCATTCTGGGGCACTTTTGACTACCATTGTAATTTTTCTTAATATGGAGGTCAATAATGTTCATCAGAACAAAGAAATTGATACAGATTTGGAGAGCAAATGATGACAGAATTTGTATTTTTGGATGAACTGTTCTTTTAAGTCCACACCAACTTACATTTATATGAGACAATATTTTGCTTAAGATCACATAATGGTTGTTGTAAACTTAAAAAGGACTGTATACCTTTTAGTCTTAGAGTATCATTGTTTTGCAAAGTTCAAACACTCACTTTTTAAGTAATCCTGAACACTTGGCTTGTTTAGTTGTGTTTGGCCAGAATTGGCACTAAACCCTACCGAATAATGTATTTCCAGCACTGGAGTTGAATATCCCTGATGTACAGTGTACTGCAGAGGTAGGAAAACATTGTTGAGGAAAAGAAATGTAACATCTGACATGACGAATGATATAAAAATTAAATGTTGTGTGTTATTGTCTCATATAAACAAAAAACCCAGTTATTCAAGGAATCGGTCAAGTTTCCTCTCGATGTTGTCAAAGGCATCTTTGCCCATGTAATCCATGTGACCTTGCTCCCACATGCGACGATGCTCCTGGTTTTCCTCCTCTGTTTCTGCTGGGATCTATATCATAACAATTGTGTTGACATATTAACCAAATGTCATCATTTACTCACACTTGAGTTGTTCCAAATCTATGTACATTTCTTTGTTCTGATGAACACAGAGAAAGATATTTGGAAGAATGCTTGTAACTAAGCTCTGGGGCACCATTGCTTACCACAGTAGGAAAAAATGAAAATGGTAGTCAAAAGTGTTCCAGAAGTGTTTGCTTTCCTACATTCTTCAAAATATCTTTTGTGTTCAACAGAACAAAGACATTTATAAAGCAATTTTAATAGTCAATAGTTCCCCAGAAATGTTTGTTTACAAACTATTTTTCTATATATCCATCTTTATGTTCATCAGAAAAAAGAAATTTGTACAGGTTTGGAACAACCGGGTGGGTAAATGATTACAGAATTTTCATATTTGGGTGAACTGGTCCTTTAAAATCAATTTTTAAAGTTGCTACAGTACAAGTCGCCATCAGAGGGCAGTACAAACATTAAAATTATAAGGCTAACCTACGTAAGAATCTGTATAATATACATGTTAAAATAAACATTTAAAGTAAATAGTGATATCAATTGTATAAAAAAGAGAAGCTTTTGAAACAAAAATATATAATCTTATACCATATACTTTGTTCTCCCAAAAGCCAAACAAAAAAATAGACAAATATTTTGATTTCAGGCATACATCTGATTCAGCTCCTCCAGTGGTTGTGTTTGAGTCATCAGCAGTTTCGAGGCCTGTTTTCGGACTTTCGTGCCCGGATAGAGGACTGACTAGAGGGATCTCCTCGGCCTCAATACCAGGCAGGACATTAAAGGGAATATTCTGAAAAACAGATGAAAAATAATTGCACACTTTATTTGACATAGCATATTTGCACACTATGTGCAATACATAACTAAATGCAATTTGCACAGTGTTTAAACAATACGAGTAGTTTAAAGTTAACCAAAACTGTGACATGCATTTTTTTACAAATGATAGATGCATATAGACGTTTGTATGTGAACTGATCTCTTCACCCTCTTGTGTTTCTTAAATCATCCAAACTGGTTTCTATTATCTTTGTGTTGTGATGAGTCACTGTTGGGTGTGTTGCTAGATTCTTCTAAATACCCAGAGGGTGCAGGACTTTTAAAGTCATGGTGGAATTGATTCAGAAACAGCGGAAGAGGAAGCAAGTAATCTCTCACTTATGCTACAACAATTCTCTTTCCCTCAATTCTTTTTGAACTGCTTACCATTTCCAAAGGCTTTTGAGGTGAGCTGATGGCCAGTGTATCCACTGTCAGGAGGGATCGAGAAGGTGAAACCTCGCAGTCAGATGAGCTGATGGCCAATGTATCCACCGCCAGATCTAGGGCAGGTTGAGAGGGTGACATCTCCCTGTCCGTATGAGGCGTTTCTGGGGGAGTGAATTGCCCCTTTGACTGCAAACCAAAAGAAAAATCAGAAATAGTCAATAACTTTGATGAAACAGCCATAAAGGCTGGGCAGGTAACACTGTTTAAAATGGAAATGAGTGTAGTCTTACATGGCGTATGAAAGATAAGTCTTCATTGTTTTTGTCTTTTTTAACTTGTCGCTCGCTTGGACTGTAGTATTCCTCCCACCATAAATGTATAAATCTTTTAATATGCTGGTTGGAATTCTTAAGCGATGACTCACTGGCTCCCTGTGGATTATATGAACAATGCCAGGGCTTTGTCCCACCTAAAAAGTGGACAATTTTTGCTTGGTGGCCATACCTGAACAAAACAGATGTTTTTGTAGATTTTACAACATAGAACTTAAAGAAACAGTTCACCCAAAAATTCATTTACTCACCCTCACGTTTTTCCAAATCTGTACAAATGCCTGTTCTGATGAACACAGAGAAAAATATTTGGAAGAATGCTTGTAACCAAACAGTTCTTGGCCACCATTTACTACCACAGTAGAAAACAATTATTTGGTCTGTTGAACACAAAATAAGATATTTTGTAGAATGTAGGAAAGCAAACCGTTCTGGCACTTTTAACGAACACTGTCATTTTTCCCACTATGGGAGTCAATGGTGGCCAAAAACTGTTACAAGCATTCTTCCAAATATCTTTCTCTGTGTTCATCAAAACAAAGACATTTATACAGATTTGAAACAACTCGAGGGTGAGTAAATCATGACAGAATTTCAATGTTTGGGTGAACTGTCCCTTTAAATACATGCAGTGTGCTGTACATACACTGCAAAAAATGGCTTTCTTACTTGGTATTTTTTTCTTGTTTTTCAGTACAAATGTCTAAAAATTCTTGAATCCAGATGCATTTTCTTGATGAGCAAAATGACCTAAGAAATTAAGTCAAAATAATTATTAAGCAAAATAATCTGCCAATAGGGTAAGAAAAATAATCTTGAATTGAATGACTAAGAAAAAGGTTCAACTTATTTCAGGGGTTTTTTTCTTACGCCATTGGCAGATTTTTTTGCTTGTTTTAAGCACAAATTTACTTACATTTCATATTTTTTTGCCTAAAAACAAGACTTATTTTTTATGCCATTTTGCTCATCAAGAAAATGCATCTTGATTCAAGAATGTTTAGACATTTATACTGAAAAACAAAACAAAAATACTAAGTCAGAAAGCCATTTTTTGCAGTGTACATATGTACTATCAGGGAATACAAGTATACCAAAGTTACCTGAAAACTTACTGATGATATGCTGGCAGATACGTATACAGTGCGCTGGCCGTGACGTTGTACACAAATGGTAAATGCTTCCTGATGTCTTTGATGGCCCAGTCACTGAAGAAAGTGTTTAAAACACCCTGATCTCCTCCTAAATAGGATACATACAGTATGTTTATCTGATGCTTCTGTTGTTTAAAATGTAATGCTACAAATGTAACAAATCGTCATTCAAATCTTACGTTACAACATGCTTTGAGGGCAACCAGTTTAGATGGAGTCAAAGGAAACTGAATTTAAAATAACCCATGACTCACCATCAAAGCTGCCATGTTGAGTAGCATGTTCCAGTAGCTTGGTGTGAGTATTTAGGGACGGCCTGAACACAAATACCCCAGAGTTGAAGCAATCCGGCCAGCCTGGATCAGGTGCGGCAGACAACTCCTCATACTCAAACAGCTCATCTACATTACACAGTACCTGCAGAACAGAGAAGCTTAATAGTCAGACTTTTGGCCCATTAAGGTGTTTTATTTGACACTGAATCTTTCATTACTGTTCTGTTGATATTTGCTGTAAATTGTTGATGCCTTTGTATATGTGCTTGGCAAAACATGTGCAATGTTCAAAGCAAATTGTTTATTTATTCATTTCTTTTACAGAAAACTTTAAATAACACTCTGGTGTCTTACAATATGCAAAATGTGTTCTTCACTACAAAGTACTCACAAGTGTGTCTGCATCCAGGAACACACACTTGCTGTACTGTATAAGAGTCCAGCAGTGGAGTTTTGTGAAGGTGACTCCCAACTCAGGACGTCCAAACCAGGAGAGATGAGCCCTGTCTCTGCTGTCCAAAACATCTACCGTGATAACTTCATCAAACACATCCTGCAAAGACAACCTAGAAAAACGCATGGATAGATGGTATGCAACAAAAGTAAAATTATTGTTGCAATGGAATACTATTACAGCCTTTTATCCACATTCACACATTGTTACACTTTTGAAAGTCATATGGTTATCTTGTACAGAAAATGCTTAATCATTTAGATTTAGTCATTTAGCAGACGTTTTTATCCAAAGCGACTTACACATGAGGTAAACAATAGAATCACTATTTAGATTATTTACAAGGTCCCACTCTCACCTTGCATCTTTAGGGACATTGGGGGAAACCATTACAACCAACTTTCTTGTTGTTCCATGTTTGCGCAGACTTTTGCCTACCACTACACTTCCCATGCAGTAGGCATCTGTGGTGGCCAAAGTTACAAAAGCCTGAGTCTCTGAGAGAAAGAGATTAAGAAAGATACAACACCAGATACAAATGTATGGCAGAGAGACCGAAAATGCTACAATTTATCATGAAATAAGGCTAAAGGCATAATAATAGTAAAATGTGAGGGTGTCAAAAACTGATTTGTAGTGTAATATCATATGCATTGTTACAATGTGGATTTTAAGAACTACTGCATTTAAATGTAATCTAATCCTTTGTGGGTCAAAGTTTTGTGGGCTTCAAGTCAATGATCCACCACATTCACTTATCAATGTGAGTTGGTTTCAAATATACTTTAGATGAATCTAAAGGTGGCACCGTAGTCTTTCTGACCCACATTTGTTTTGGGCAGACAAAAGATGATAATCAGGTACTACACCATTTCATTGGCAGGTCAGTGACTGAACTTGGAAAAAAGAGGGTTGCATGCATGCAAAGAGTGTTCCTATAATATAATAATGAAGCCGTTATGTTAACATTCTTTTAACATTTAAATATGCTACAACGTACACAAGACTAGATTTCCTATTCCTATAAATTCAGAGAGCTAAAAAAAATATGCATTTTATATTTTCCCTGGTTTGACATTGGAAGAACTCAATCTAGCGAGCTCCGCACTGCCTGACATTTACGCGCACGAGTTAACCTACCTGCCATTCTGCGTCCGGTTTTAATATCGCCTCTGAATAACGATGGAAATCCCAAAGACAACTGCAATAAAGGCAAAAGTGCTTTAAAAAAAACAGTCGACGAATCAACACTTTTTTTCCGACCGGGTCTCTATAAACGGCAGTGCCCCTTTGATCTACCACTGACAAGTGAAAAAAATGTTTGATGTGACGGTCACGCGACGGTGGTCATTCAACCCCTTTACTACAGTACGACTGAACCCGAGCATAGCACAACTAATATCGATCGAGGTCATTAGCCTTATTACAGGATTAAAACGCCAACAAACGAATAATACAAAATCTATTCTATTTGATTACAAAGCAATCGACAACAACACAGTTACAAATCCAGCCAATGGCTTTATTTTGTGGAGAAACAAACCAATTTCAAACAAAACTCTAAACTATACAACAACAGACACAAAAGCCTTACATGTCTGTATGGGTTTAGTCAATTGTATTCTGTAAATGTACAAAGGTACAGTAAATGCAAATTAACGTGTGCGTAGATAGCCTATACCAGCCTGAAAATCAGATTTAATCTAATTTCATCAGTATTTACAATAACAAAGAAGGGTATTTTATTTAAAACCATTCTATTTTAAATAAGTTAAAATGATGCCTGAAGCATGTTGTGTAGCCCTTACTGTTACCATGTTATTTAATTTAGTGAGCTTGTTCTTTAATCAAAATCGGATTAACATCATCATCATCATCATCTTTTGACTATTGGGAAAGTTTAGAAACTCTAATGCAGATTATGCAAAATAACATATGAATGATTTTCTGTAAAAAAGCATTTTATGGCAAATGAAAATAAAAACAAAACAATAACTGATCAACGAAAATGAAAAAGTCAGTTTGTGCTTTAAAATAGCAAGTCCATAACTAAAATTGTAACAATTTCCTATAACTTAAAGTGCTGTATCTTACATTTGCACTAGTTGGAAAATCCTCCATTGCCTCCAAAGACAAAAATAAAATAAGAAAAGATCTAGACACAAAATATTTTGAATACAGAAAAATACATTCTTAAACAAAAAACAGTTAATATACAATGCACACACACACACATCCAGACGCACAAGGATTGTGACCGCATTAAAGTTGATCAGCCTCCGTTTTCCCATTGGGTTAGGCTCTCCATAGTTGTACGTGCTGAAGGTGCATATATTTGTTCCATTTGGCAGACTGGACACCAATTAGGATGAACGGAGCAGGTTGCTTAAAACTTTGAGGGGAAAAAACAAGAAAACTGTTATATACTAGGTGAAAAGTTAGGAAGGGTTCATTTATGATCAAAAAGTTAACTTTGAGCCCAACACTGAACCCAAATAAATATTTGTGTATGGTATTTGTGGTTTAAATCAAATCTACAAAATCTAAACAATCATAAATTTTTACCCTGGTTATCAGAGGCAGCACCACGCTGGTTTTTGCCACTCTCTGGGTCTTGCCCTGTTAGAAAAAGCATAGGATTCAGTTTATTCTCCGAGAAACTTTTTAAACAACATTACTTAAGTTTCTCTAACATCATCTCTGAACAATGTACTGCTAATTCAGTTAGCAGCATTATTTAACATTGTCTCAAAAAACTCGACTCTGGTGGGACTCGAACCCACAACCTTTGAATCACTTCTCTAAGTGTAGCTTAGAAGTCCAATGCGCTATCCATTGCGCCACAGAGCCACCTGTTGAGGCCTTGCGGGCTTTTGTAATACAAGCTAAGCAGTTGAGCCACATCATGTGCCCAACCCCCACTTCCTCTACATAAGCTGCTATGCTGGTTGAGCTCATTTCTAGGCAACAATGTACTGTTGCTGCTACATGTGAGTGCATATCGCTTGTGAAACAAACTAATAAAAGTTGTTTTCATTAAATATTGAGTTTTATAATCCTAACATTAAAACTTCTTTTCCACTAATTACAAAAACTGAAATTAAACTTGTGCTTACACATAGTTCAAGGTCTTACAGTAGAAAAAGTGCCAAACTCACCTCCTTGTATTTTGAAACAAAGTTTCTTTTTCTGATATGCAATGTAACCTGAGGCTGCACCAAGAAGAGCTACACCCACAGAGCTGATGATGCCAGCGAGCATTCCGCCTGCATGGGGAAAAGTTAAAGGGACAGAACACAAAAGTGTCTTTTTTCAGAAAATTTCAGACTTAGTGGAGCTTAAATAGTTTCCCAAAATACGTTTTAAAAGTTAAACTGGGGCTCCATGAAGCACAATAACTTGTGGAATAAAAAGTGTGAGCATTTCACAGCAAGTTAACACTTTTGTTTCTGCCTCTAGGTGGTGCAACAGGAATTTCCTACTCCATCCAGTAGCCTATTCAAAACATACTGCTCTTGCTGACATTTAATGCAAACAATCACTATTATTTACTCACTGGGCAAAAATTTACCATGACTTACAGTGAAATTGTGGTATAAGTTATTCAGTGCTGAATGTGTTTACAAATGGAATTTGTTTAGCTGATGAACAGAATTATGATAGCAACAGTAAAAATCTATTGTAGTACATTGTACTGTATACATACAGCCTTGGTTAAGATTTCAGCAACTCGGTCAATAATCAATAAAGTGTTGTGCTAGGTCAAAAAAACAAAGAGTGTAATCTGATTTACTAAAATGGAGCAAATATGACTCCCTGCGAAAAAAATACAGCTGACTTGTGCTTTGTAAAGGTTCCGGGTGTTGCCTGTATCCACCCATTTTTCTTTTGTAAACCTTAACCATGCATGCAAGAGCTTATAAGCTAGATTGTAAATAGAGCTTTTAAACTAAACTCAATTATTTTCAAGTCTGAATAAATTAGTTAGAAAGTTAAACATCCTACCACTGTAAACCTGAATGTTCAAAGTAATTAAATAGATAAAGTAGTATAAACTTAATTTTATATTGAAAAAAATGTTTCATTTAAAAAAGTTAATTCAACACGATTTGTTGAGAATGATTTTTAGTTCCCAGCAAGTGTTATTTTATGCCTTTTTTAGAAAGGATTAAGAGGAGTTAACATGCATGAGTACAACAAACTCAAAACTTGATAGTTCTGCTTACTTTAAATTGGGAACATCATAACCAAAATGTCTAATGTTTTCCCAACTTATTCTTAAAGAAACTCCTAATCCTAACAGAGATGTCACTTCACACATGCTCAATAGATTCTCAAAGTGAGACCTGCATGACAGTTGAGAGCTGTTGGATGTGACTCTAACATGAACCAAACAGAAAATTCTCAAATGTTATTTTATTTAAGGGGACCATAAAACAATGTTGCTCTCATTGCAAAAAACATTGATATGAAGATAACAAACACCATAAGAGTCAAAGAGGACATCTGAACCAGAAAACAACAACAGTCAAAAACAAATTAAGCTTAAGAATATTACCGAGTCATATTTTTGAACACTTGCCTAATTTGTAACAGGAATATTCAGATGTCCAACAAATTGAACAGCATTCTACTGCTTGGCTCTCCCAAGAGAGTTTGTTTTCTCAAGTGATGAATGACAGCTATGTGTGGTATGTGTAAAGGCTCAGTCTCTTTTAACTGCTTAGTCAGAGAACAAAATATTATGACATGTGTCTAGAGTTACAAACACCCCTGTACCTCTAGTCTCTGTATAACTTCAGACAATATATTCCTTTGTGTGCTCTTTAACTGACAACCATGCACGTATAACCCTCAACTCTTCTGGTATAGGTAAAGTAACAAAGTCAAGTAAGGTCTAAACAGTCATTTTACAGTGGGTTCAAAATGTCCATTGCACACATTTCACAAGATGAACATTCATCACAGTGTGAATGTGTCTTAAAGGAGTAGTTCACCTAAAAATAAAAACTCTCACATAATTTACTCACCCTCACTGGTTGAAACAAGCAGATCTCAATGTTAAACATGCCATAAAACATTCAAAAATTTTAGATTTTGCTTAAATTTAAATACAAAATATTAGACATTTTCTTTTCAAATATATTATTTCCGCTTTAGAAGACACATATTAACTCATTGGAGGCATCTAAATTATTTTAATGATGCATGCATGCATGTGCTTTTTGGAGCTTTACCATTTTGAATACCATACATAAAGATAACAAAACATTTAAATATAAAATTGTTGGTGTTCAACTGAAGAAATGTCATATTCTAATCAAAAAGTCATATTCATCCGTGATTGCTCGAGGGTGATTAAACTGAAATAACTTTTATTTTTCAGTAAACTACTATTTTAAGCTTAAACTTACCACCCTCACAAATGTCCATGCCAGTCAAAATGATCAACGCCATGTAAACAAAAAAAACTAAAGTTCAAAAAGGCCTGGTGTACATATACCATACCAATAAAAACAACAGAGATGAAAAACTTGCTTTCATTTGACACTATGCTATGCAAACCTATTGTCAGTCCATTACTTTTGTTGGCAAAAATCAATGTCCTTACAGCATCTCCATGTGTATAGATAATGAAAATGGAAGGAAATCATAAAAGATGTCCTGGGGGAAATCCTGCTTCTGTGCATTTACACCTTAAAAGGAAATTGACTAAAATGACTTCCGTAGTATTGACAAAAACGCTGAGACATTTCTCAAAATATCTTCTTACAGAAGAAAAAGTCATACACAGACTTTTAACCACATTAGGGTGAATAAATGAATTAACGATTTGGGTGAACTATGCTAAACTTGTTTATATGCATTGTAAGACTTATAAACAACAATAAGTGGCCTTCACCTTCTTTATATATAGACCTATAATAATCCTTCCCAACATAAAAAGAAACATCACCAGTCGACAATAAAATGTCAAAATTTCCTCACAGTAACTATCACTACCAAATAAGCAGCCTAGGGAAAACCTGAGCACCATCAATAAAACCAAACATGACTTACAAACCATGTAAACAACCATTGTAAAACATCTTAAAACTTCAAAACAAGCATAGATGATGCCTATCCGAGACATTTAAAGCTCAGTCTTTTCCTCTGATACATTCAGAAGTTCCATAACTCGCTCTAGAAGGGGCACTACTACTCCTTTAAAGTTGGCAATCCAGATACTGAGGCCTTCTGGCATATTATCGGCTAGAATCCTGACAAGATGGAGCCACTGCTGGTTTAGATCTGCAACGACAGGCATTCGAAGCAGAGATTTAGGGCACACTGGCAGTATGAGAAGTCAAATCTATCAGCCTTCAGATAAGCTACAGCAGGGTTGCCCAATCTTGGTCCTGGAGATCTACCGTCCTGTAGAGTTCAGCTCCAACCCTAATCAAACACACCTGAAGCAGCTAATCTAGATCTTCTGAATTACTCGAAAAATAACAAACAGGTGTATTTCATTGGGGTTGAAGCTGAACTCTGCAGGTCTGTAGATCTCAAAGACCAGGATTGGGCACCCCTGCGCGACAGCATAAAGGAACAAATTCTGCTAGTGGAAAACTATATTTACTCCCGACAATAATTGTTTCTGTCTGTTGGGAACGCCCTGTTGTTATGTAAGAACTGTGTGATAGTTTAGTCATCAGACCAGTGTGGTTTCCATGAGCTCACTTAAACTGCGTAAAACTTCTTGTCAGACAAAATGCATGATTCTAGACTGAAACAGCTAGGCCAAGCCAACTCCGTGGAACTTTACTCCACTTTTGCAGACAAACATAGACAAATAAACCAAGCAAGGAGCAAAGATGAGTAATAAAGAGTAATAGACAAACAGACTTTGTCTGAGCAACAACACGAAGATACTCGACAGAGGCACTAACATCATGTGTTTGCCACCTTACATTTAAGTCTTCAAGTAAACTACACAAAACTTGTGTCTTTATTGTTTACAAATTGTTTTGAAAACTAGGAAAGGAAGATTTTTTTACAGTAAAAATTTGACTGAATAGAATATTTACCTTGAGGCTGGTCAGAAGCACCACCTATAGAGAAAATGATATATATAGATAGATATATTTAGCAATATATATAGACAGACAGACTTTGTCTGAGCTACAACATGAAGATACTCGCCAGAGGCACTACATCATGTGTTTGCCATCTTACACTTAAGTCCCCAAGTAAACTACACAACACTCATGTTGTCTTTATTGTTTACTTATTGTTTCAAAAACTATGAAAGAATTTTGACTGAATATATTTGACTTTGAAAAAATTTGACTGAATATAATATTTACCTTGAGGCTGGTCAGAAGCACCACCTATAGAGAAGAAAATATATATATTGTCATCCAGTAAATAAAAAATTCCCAATTTTTACTACTAAATAAAATGTAATTTGAAAATCGTTATAAAATTATCTTTAAGATATTGATAAATCTTTCAATTTGTAATTTGAACCTTTCAAATTTAGACCGGTCATAGATGTACTGTATATTAAAACGAAATACAATTACCATCATTTCCAGGGTCAGCACCTCGTCCTAATAAAAAATAAAGTTATATTCATATCTCTTGGTCTGATTGAAATGTTAAGTAGTCCATTAAGTTCAGAGATAAATTCAGGTACTGAACTTTTTAAGATGTATAACTAAACATGCTAAATGACAATGTATAACCTGAATGTTATAACTGGTTGTGGTACCACAACTGTTTAACACCTGTCAATAATTTACCTCTGGGCTTGATATTTATGGATCTTGAAATGTTTGCTTTTGTTTATAAAAGAGCTAGACTACTACAAAAGGGAAAAAAACATAAGAGAGATCATTATAATAATAATGTTGGGAAAACTAAGAAAAAATTACAAACTTTTGCCTCCATCTGGTTTATAGCCATCATCATCACCCACATCAAACAGGTCTTTGTCATCAAAAGTTCCACCACCTAAACAAAAAAAATATTAATTGCAGTGCAAAGCAAATAAAAAGCTTATTGTACGTTTCTGGGGTAAGAAAATGTGGTGCAATTGCACTGTATGTACTATTACCACTGTGTAATAGACGTGCAATAGAGGTTGACAGAAACAAAACATACCCGTCCCTCCCTCTTTAGGTGGCTTCACTACAGGTTTTTTGGGTTCAGTATCTGCAAATAAAAAAACGATAATTCAAAATAAATATATTATTTGAATAATGATTTGATCTGTAAAACATTCAACAAGCAGAACACCAACAGAGAAAGCATTGAAAGATAAGCCATTGAACACTAGAAAGAAACAAAACCAACAGAGTTGAACATTTAAAATATACTGTAAACCTAACATATTGGTTAAACTAGATAATATTGTTTGAAGGTGTAGAGAACTACAATGGGGAATATAATTTTTTGATCCCTGCTGATTTTGTAAGTTTGCCTGCTTAAAAAAAGGGTCTATCATTTCTTATTTTAACTGATAAAGACAGAATATCAAACAAACATCAGAAGATCAAATTTATATAAAGGTTATAAATTGATTAGCATTTCAGTCAGTGAAATAAGTATTTAATCCCCAAGCAAAACATAACTTTGTACTTGGTAGAGAAACCCTTGTTGGCAAGCACAGAGGTAAGATGTGTCTTATAGTTGGTCACCAGGTTTGCACACGTGTCACGATACATTATACTCCACTCCTCTCTAAATCTTTAAGGTTTCTTCGTTGTCTGCAGTTTTAGCTTCCTTCACAGATTTTCTATAGAAATAGGGTCTGGAGACTGACTAGGACACTTAATGTGCTTCTCCTTGAGCCATTCTTTAGTTGTCTTGGTAATATGTTTTGGGTCTTTGTCATGTTGAACGCCCATCCACGACCCATCTTCAGTGTTCTGGTTGGGGGAGGAGGTTCTCATCCAAGAATTTATGACACATGGCCCCGTCCCAAGTCATCCTGTACCCATGGCAGAGAAAAAGCCCCAAAGCATAATGTTTCCAACACTGTAGAGATGGTATTTTTGGACCAACAGTTGTCTGTATGTAGTCTATTCCAGGTTTGTGCAGGTCTACAATCCTGTCCCTGATTTGATTTGGTCTTGATCATGGGGGTGAAGAAGTGAAATGGGAAATACACATTCTGTTGGCAGGCATCTTTTATACACGGCATTAAGAGTACTTTCCTAAAATGACAGGACTAATCTGTGTTCCATATAGGCACATAACAAATCTGTGGAGCCAGAATTTTTATTGGTTGATAGGGGATCAGATACTTATTTCACTGACTGAAATGCAAATCAATTTATAAGCTTTATATCATTTTTTTCCTCATCATTTCTTGGTTGAAATTCTAGAATACAAGACACCTTCAAAAATGCAAACTGCAAACAGGATTGTGACTGAACAAACAGAATACAGGCTACAAACAAGACAGAGGGTAAAACTACACAAAACCCAGATAGTCCCAGGACAAAACAACACAACACACACTTCCATTTTTACCTGGACCCAATGCATCAGTTAAATCAAAGCCACCTGGGAATTAAAATCACAGTGTCATGCATTAACACCTGCCATATACTTTGATGCTTATCACATTAACTAGAAGTCTTTTGATACAAATATAAAATAAGGTAGAATGTCATGTGAACGTGACTATTTTACCTCCAGATGGTTTCTTTGGATCTGCAAATATATATAAATATACAACACATTATTAGTATTAATATCTTACACTTCTCAGCATACAGGACACAAAGCATCATAAATTAATCAATAAACTGTAATTGACTTATCAAAAACTGACACTGCCAACAAATGCACTTTCAGTAGAAACAAACATTCTAATAACATAATGATAATATTATAACATTAAATTATATATTGTAATATGTATATGTTGGTTTATAATGTAATATCTTCTTACCCTCTGATTTAGGGGGATTCACAGCTGGTTTCTTGGGGTCATCTGTATTAAATAAACACTGATTATTAGCAAACATTTTTCCTTTTGAGTTTAGACTTCGATCAGTGGACAGGATTTAAAGCATTAGTTTACCAGAAAAGGAAACTGCTGTTAATGTAATTACCTCCAGGCAATCTATAATGTAGGTGACATTAGCTACGTTTACATGCAACAAAATAATCTACTTGCAATCGGATTGATGGCTCAATCAGTCCTTCATGTAAACACCTTAATCGATCCAATTGAGGTCAAACCGAATAAAATTTCGAAAGGATTGAAAGGGGTGGTGTAGTCCTAAAACAATCTGATCAAGAGGAAAAAATGAAGCATGTTTTTATCATATATAAATTATATGTTGTTTTACCAGCGGGTTAAAAGTGAAATAATGTTGTTCATCAGATAGATATTTGGGCTATGCGAGGTAATTTGAGCAAATCTGGCAACCCTAGCTTTGCGCTTTGGAATAAATCCCATGTATATGTTTTGAATAGTATTGCAACATTTAGAGGACATGTAAACAGCACTTTCATAATCTACAATCAGATCAAATTCATTCGGATTGATGAAAATTGGTGCATGCAAACATAGCCATTGTTTCTTCAGTAGATTCAAGATTTTTAGCTGAAACTGTGGTGTGCAATTTTAGGGATCACCAAGAACCATTGTTTGCTTCACTGTTTTATTGAAGAAATAATGTCACCTTTAATGGACTGAGGGAAGTTTTTTTCATTGACTAACCCTTTACATTTATTAAAAGCTCCATGTATGTTTAGTGAGCTTTCCTGGCACATACTATTTGCACCTCAGTATTGTAGTGCATTAATAATAGAGTGTAAATCATTATATTTATACAAATTATTAAAAGGTGGTAACCTATTGAGATAATAAAGCCCTACACCTACTTCTAACACCTAAACTTTATGAATAAAACAGCCCTACGCCTACTCTTAACATTACCCTAACACCTAAACTTTATGAATAAAACAGCCCTACGCCTACTCTTAACATTACCCTAACACCTAAACTTTATGAATAAAACTTAATTTTAAGTTTTAAATTAATTTAATTGAAAACAAACGTCTTCATGATCTGAAATGTGGATTTGAACCCCGGTCTCTGGCATCAAAGCAATTAACTACCACATGCTTTACAACTTGTGCCACTGGAGTCTACCAACAAGATGGGCTATTTGCACTATTTGACACTAGGAAAAAAAAGGTGCTACATAGCACTTAAAGTGGTTCCCCTATGTATAAAAGGCCCATGTAAACATTTGATTCCATTTAAATTCTGCATTATTAATTCAGTGGAACTGAACTGAGTCTCTGCTCAGAATATAAATAATAAGTTAACTGCATACATCATACATTTAGCAGTGACCACATAACCATCAGCGGCCAAGCAGGTCAGCATTACTCCTAATGCTAGTGTTCGAATCTTAAGAAAATGGTCTAATAAAAATCACCAAGATTTAAACGTGTCATCATAGATTTACAGGAAGATGAAGTTGCATTAAAACAAAAGTCCACTCGGCCTTACCTAAATCAAATGCATCTGATAGATCAAATCCACCTAGAATAGCAAAGAAACAAAATTTACAGGTGATACATTAAATAACACTCTAGGCATAAACGAGCTACCATGTGCATTCTGCAAAAATGTGTTTTTAAAAAATAAAGTTACCTGGATTTGGGTTTTTGGGTGGGGCAGGTTTCACTGGTGGTTTAGGTGTAGAGGCTTAAAGAGACAATAATACAATTATTTATTGTCCTGAAGACATATATTAACATATACAAACATTTGAAATATTTACACAGAAAGTAATACATCTTTGACAGCAATAATGATGATTTTGGCATTACAAAACACCTATTTTGAGATCCATACACTGAGTTCTCTTTGACTTACGTTTGGATTCATCATCAAAGGCATCAGCGAGGTCAAAGTCTGCAAAAGAAAGATTTTATTTTAAACATACAAACTGTAAGCTACAAATATATGTATAGCTCAGCCATAAAACTCCATATTCCAAACACAATAAAAAAGCATAACAAAATATTCAGCCCATGAATGCTTAATGAAATGTATTGAATGATTTCAGAACTAAGTACATTTACATGGGCACAGTAGTAATCCAGCTATAGATGATAGGCAATTTAATATTTACACATCACCCTTCACCTCTGTGTTTGGAGCAGATGCGTTACACCCATCTCTCACACAACGTCAAGTCCAATATAGATCCATTATTAAGTAGGAAGTTGAGCCACAAGAGCATCATTCAGGTGTGTTAATATGTTTTTGTAGAAAAAAACCCCCAAAACAAAATACTATGAATTTAGTCAGATTTTTGTCAGATTAAAGTCGAATTATTGCTTTAGTTCGTTCAAAAAATAAACACTTTAAACTCTTAACAGTTGAAATGTATCAAATGGAAATCGATTCGCTGGAATTCAGCTGGCTTGTGCAACTACCACATGATCTCAAAACTCTCACAACTGTAAAAGACTGTAAATACATTATTTAGTAATGGTTTTCTCTGAAACATACTAACAAAATAAGTACTAACAATATTAGTA
The DNA here is from genome assembly GCA_026939265.1 of Oreonectes daqikongensis. Taxonomy (NCBI): domain Eukaryota; kingdom Metazoa; phylum Chordata; class Actinopteri; order Cypriniformes; family Nemacheilidae; genus Oreonectes; species Oreonectes daqikongensis. The sequence continues at coordinate 3,899,959 of JAOTQM010000033.1, read as the reverse complement.
AGCATTGTAAATTAAAGGCTACTCAAAAGTAGTGAATTGTTTGTTTCTGTGCTCTGGCACGATAGTATAAATAAATAAAATACTAATACACTAAAAAAAAAACATATGCATGTTTGTAACATATTACAACTACATAGCAAACTCCTACATAAACGGAAAAAACAATCCTGTCTCATACGGTATGAAAAAATCTGAATTGGGTTACATGGTTCAAATTTTTACACTAGCTCAAAAGATGTGGCCACACCTAGTAAAATAGAATCTATAAATATCAGATTCAAGTACTTTTAGACCACAGGAGTAAAATAATCACATAGACCATAAAATGTTGCTCTTACATTTGCACATGTACAAACACATTTTTCATTACAAAACACACGTGACAGTGGCGTGCGACTGTCTCTGCAACATGAAACGCTCTGGCACACGGTCACTTCCTTTGGGTTAGGTTGCCAGGGTGATGCATTGGTTTACTATGGTCTACCCATAAACCATGGTGACTAAATGAGTAAGAAAGAACTGAAACAAAAAAAAAAATTATGCAGTTGACTAAACCTACAATCTTGGTAGTTCATGTGTAAAAGTTGAGGTAAACTTTGAGCATCAAAAGACATCAAATAAAAAAACACTGAACACCGGTTTGAATTTAGGTGTGTCCCTTAAGCATAACTAAATTCTCTGTATCAGTTCTTCTGAGAATAAACAGTGGTTTTAATAAAAGGTAAAACCACAGAGCATAAGTATACCACAAGTATACTGTATTTTCAACCTTAAAAAAATCTACTGAAAACAACAGCAAAAAAAACTAATCTATTATATTACATTATTTACAATGATGCTCATGTTAAACTGGCCAAAATGCAGTAATCCATAAAGCGATGCATTTTTATATAAACTGACAAGACCTGCACTTATAAACAAAACTCTGTTCCTTATATTTCCTTTAATATTCTACCCAAAAACAAGATATTATGATACTCAAGCTCTCTGGATATTTCCTGTAACCAGTTGCGCTCATCTCATTTCTCACTCCAAATTATTCAAAATGACTATTGAAACTGAAAAAGCAGGACTCATAAATGCCCCTTCCAGAACAAAGAAGAAGGCCTGTGGTTTACCATGCTTCCCAATGCAGGAACATCACAGGAAGTATTGACTCAACGTCATGGGATCAAGTATATTTAGTACACTGTGTTCAAGCTGCTCATCACGCAGCTCAGAGTAGAATTTGTTCTGGTTAAAAATGTGTTTTCCATGTGATCTTCAGGATCTAAATGAAGATGTTATGTATTGTGAGGAGCTTTTCACCCACTGTTAGAAGATATAATATAAAAGCACAGATTTTTTTCTGTTGTTAGTATTTATCTTAAACAATATTGAGTCCATTTTAGAGTTACTCTTGTGTTTGGCATAAACATTGTGTTGTTATTCACACGACTACGAAAAAACACTAAATATGGAACATGAATACACTACTCTACATTAAAAACACACGAAACCACCAAAATGCACAGAACGTGGCTGACACAAGCTAAGGCAAAGCACTGTTTTATAGGTTTTGTTCTAGAATTTGAATAGAAAAAGTTATTTTAAAGCTCTCAAATAGGGACTAAAATAGTCAAATTAGTCACATTTCTGAGTAAATGACAGCTTTAAGTTAGACTTTAAAGAAATTTCCGTATAGGAAATACAGTTTACGTTAAAAAGTGTATGCTTTCTTTCATTTGCAAACTTTTGGGTCCTAGGCGATAGCCTACAATATTTTGAAAACCTATAATAACGAATAGCCTGGCGCGAGCATTTTTTATGATCCACCCAATGGGCCGATGAGTCACATACAGCCTGTAACTTTATGTGAAAGGCTAGTAAAGTATCAAGCTAGCCCGTGTTCACTAGCAAGCAGTGCGAATTCAAATGTTCCAGCCACTCTTGCCAGGCACATATAGCTGCCCTAGACGACAACTCAGCTAATTCCTCGAACTTACATTATTGCGCATAACGTCGATTAAAAACAGCAACGACATTCAACAGTGCGTCTAGTCAGTGTTACATATGCAGTACTGCGTTTCAATATATGAGCAGTTACAAAAGGGGGTAAATTACCATACCTTGCGCTCGTGTTGCCACAAGACTTGCCAGAAGTAAAATCCACGGGTATGGAGTCATCTTGCTATAAAAAAGAAAATATATAAAGTCTCGTGCAGTCAGGTTTCCCTACAAAGAAAACTATGGATATCACCAGTTAACAGTCTATGTTAATAATTTACAGGCTTTGAAACGCACTTCAACCACATTTAAAGTTTCGGGGAAAGAAAGTTGTGCAGTGAGTAAAGTTACCCACCCCTTTGAGTGACCCGAGCGTGATCTAATCGCTGTTCAGTGGTTCATCTGCAGAGAAGATTCAAACCCTGCCACACCCAACCTTGCCTTTATATGAGTGCGCGTGCGTTTCAACAGGTTTTGCATATAGCATAGGCTATGTGGAGGATCAAGTCAGAACCCATTTGTTCTAAAATAACAAACAGCGTAAATAATAAAATGTACTAATAAAAAATTATACTAGGCTATTTGTTTTCTGAAGTAGTAGTGAGTAGAAGACTCGTTATGAAGCGTTATAGAGTGCCGTTACGTTTATAGCAAATGAATGGTTTCTTACGCCATCCAGTGTTAAATTATAGACGCTGCAGCATTAAGCGCACATGAAGCTCCACGAAATGAATTTAATATTCCAAAAGAAAATATTTCGTCCCTCTGAGAATACTCTAAAAATACTCCAATCGACTAAATCATATTGTTGGCCCAGCTGACAGTAAAGTTGCCGTAAAACACAGGTGTTTTTCGTTTTGTTTAATTAAACCGGTTTAGGATGGAAATAAAATTCAAGGACATTTATTTGTTAGGACAGAAATCTCAACACCAAGATGTATCCAATTATTTCACATCTTAGGATTTGCAAAAAAATTTGCCTAATCGTACGAATAACCTATCCAGATCATTATACTTTTTATTATTTTATGTTTTCTTTTTAGATAGGCTATACAATCTATGAGATGGTTTAACATGCTTTGAGTGAGTGCATGTTGTTTGATGATGATGGGTAGCCTGAAGGGACCTCACAGAGCATGCCCTCTTGCGCAATTGGTGTGAGAGATCACCAATGGATGAAGCAGCGCTCCTTTTGCGTGTCATGGTTTTGAAGAGCCCACGCGTTTCACTCTAGGTTCCCCACTCGGCACGCACCAATGCAGATACGGACCAGATCGGATGCTGCTGGCGCCTGAACGTTTATCCATCTTCATTGCGCTCACGGTGTCTGCTTCCTCCAGCTAGCCGGTATCATGCAGTCTTTAATATCCCCAGTCACCAAAGCAATACTGGTTGCTCTGTTTATTTTTGCGATTCTGCTCATTCTTTACGTGATATTGTGGTATATATGTCGAGATGTGGATTGTGATCACGGAATTTGATTGACATTATTGGCTGCGTCTTTAAGGACATGCACCGGGTGTCCCAGCATTGGCACTGATCAACAAGGGAGCAAAGGGTGACTCTGGTAAGTCCGCTGCCTATATAAGAATAACCTGTAGGCTAGTCCCAGATATGATCTGGAAGAATTATCAATAGATTGTACATTTTTATTTACTGACACTGATGAGTTCTTCCCAACGTGTTGCGCTTCACCGATACTGAGCGCGTGCAAGAGCTGTCAGTAACAACAACCGATGCAAACATCTTTCTCTCCACCTGTTATTGTGTGGCACACTGAATTCATTCATTGAATTTGTCCAAGTTTAAGCTTGTAAACTGATTTCATGTCGAGAAGGTAAACTAAGCCATATTGCACATGTAGTTTTATCGGGTTGCTTCTTTTAATCTCGATAGCCTATACATTCAATTCAGTGTAGGTTTTAGGTGCTAATATGATGAAGAACATTTGGTTTATGGACATTATATGTAGGTCTGTAAACATGTAAACACCTTTATTAAACCCACTTCTATTACTCCCAAATAGACGGAGAGCTTCACATTGGCTTTTAATCTTCTGCTGCGCTCTGAGCGCATTCCACTAATTGAAAATAAAAGTGACATGAATGTGAATTAAGTGTTTGCTTTTACACACGCTTTTTGTTTCTGATGCGAACAGTTTATATAGGTTTCTTCTTGCGAGTGTCCTTGTGTTCACATATTGGATATCACCAAGTAACGCATTGCAAGTTTACGAAAACCTGCCTGTTGTGCGCCTAAGATGCGAAAGCATTTGCTTTGATTCAGTCTACAGGAATTAAGCTCGACGCTTTCTACAGATCTAGATGTACATATATTTCAGTTTCCACGATACTACTTCGTGACACGACCAATTTATCCAATTGGATATGTAATGTAGCCTAGGCTATATGTCTAAAATACTGAATAGGCTGTATTAATCTGTTGTCGTTTGCATTCTTAAGTGTACCTATATAGATTTCTCTTTTTCTTCTGTCACAAAATTTCACGCCACGAGCTTTGTGACTCACCGATTAAATACGTGAGAGGAATTTCAAGCACCGGCATAGTCACCATAGCGCATCGGATGAGCGCGTCCAAACTGCCAAATTGCCCTCGAACCGGAGCCACCTTTGCGTGAGCTTGAGAACGAAGCCTTAGATCAAGATCAGCATCATTATTACTAACCATTATCGACGAAACTCAGAGATGCGTTTACGTTTTTGTATGAAGGACAAATAGAGGACAGATTGGTTGTAGTTAACCCAGATTTCGTACTGCCTGTTGTAAGCTCAAAAACGTTCATATTCTACTGTCAGACATACAATTATGACATAAAACATAAAAAAGATCATACAAGTATTGGATATGTAGTTTGTGTATCATATTTGTGTGCAAGTGATAACAGAATCATGTGTGGAATTGCTTTAATGCACACACCTGATAAATGACCAAATTCATATTAAGCTTAGGCCTACTTACTTATCACAAGCAAATAACATGCAACTAAAAAATGGTTCTTAAAGTAGAGGAACATACAGGCTACACAAAGAGAGTGGGAGAAAATAAAAAACAATACAGCGAGAGAGGGGGAGGGATTGAGCTCCCAGGTTAAATGTGCTTTTGTACTGAATGCGTTGTGACATGGAGTCTGTAGTTACAAACAAACTTAAGGGGGAAATACAACAGCTGTTTTGCAACCCTGCATCTTCAGGAAGTGAACGAGACAGATCAAGTTTATGCTCGCGTGAATGTTTGTCCGGAGGCTTACTACTTCTGGAACGAAGGACTGCGAGTAGGGATTCAGGTCAGTGCTTGTAGATGCTCATAGAAGGCACCCTCCCTGCCCCGGAAAAGATAAAACAAAACGCAGAATGATATGAAGACAGACGGCAGAAGACCCTCAGGTCATCCTGACATGGTCTTGTGATTTCACCTGCAGAGACAAATTTGTGGTGTTGGTGTAGAAAAGCCCATTTGACTAAGGTGATCCCATTTATCCTGGATTCTCATACTAAAAAGTAAGTGACAGGTGACAGGTCAAAACTCTCAGCAAATTCCCTAGTGTTTCCACAACCCCACACATTCAGCCTCTCATTCTCAGACAAAATCCCTTTTTAGAAGTCCTGAGAGCACTTTCAATAGAAAATGTCTGTTTACCCAGTACTAGTCAAACAAGGAATCTCAGCATCCTGCTGTCATTGCACCAAAGCTGAGCCCCCGGGTTTGCGTTTCTGTCTCTTGAGGAGTTTTCATGGCACGCATCCCATATTGTACACTACCCAAATATCTGTGTGATAACATCAGAAAATCATGCATGTGTGAGTAAACCATTTGACGTTCTGCATGAACCAATTTTTTTGTAGTAATTTCTTTGTAGTCAAGTGTTTAAAGTCTGCATGAACCGGAAGTTGTGAATGAAGTATTGTGACATTTCCAAGTGAAACGAAATATTAAATTCTGACATGGCTTTATTTTTCCACTGCATATTGATTGAATGTAAAAAAAAAAGTAGGCATTTCATTCATAAATGAAGCTCTGCATCTGACAGTTGGAGACAGGGTTAATGGATGTTTTGCACAAGTCGTCAAATTGACATCATCAGATAAGGATATAGCCGAATACAGATGTATGCATAGACCTGCACGTATGGACCACAAAAACAGTCTGCACTAACAGTCAGATTCAAATGTAAAATGTTAGAAGCTTTCTTCTGGTCAGTCAGAAAATATAAAGATAACTTCAGTGCTCTTATGTGAAACATTAACTGTCAAGGTGGTTGATATAGTGAATGACTAGTTTGGTTAGCCATGGTTAAAATAATGAATACATAAATCAATGAATTTGGAATAGTAATTGCAAACCTTGAAGTATTGAAGATGTAGTTCAAAAAATGAACATCCTAACATTGAATTCAAAACAAAGTATTTTGGGGGGAAAACGTGTGTATTGATCAATCTCATTTAGGCCTAACTACTTTATTTTCTTCTTTATGTTCATTAATAGGACTGAATGTAATAGGACTGAGTTAAAATTGACTTAGGATCAAATATATGAAATGTGCAAATATATGAAATTGTTGCCTTGCAATTGCATTCTGAGCAGTTTTGAGATAACAAGCTTCAGAGTTTTTGAATTCCGTTTGACTTTGTAGATAAAACCTTTTTCTAAATAAATCCCAAAACATACACAACATAAAGATAATTAAAATCGCATAATGGAAATAAGTTGTCACAGAATAAGAACATGTGAATAATTCAATTTTGACAAAAATGTCAGATAGAACCTTGTAATTCCAAGGCGACAAAATAGCTGTGCATGGTGAACATATAATAAGCATGAGGCTATAAGCATGAGGAGATTTACCAATTTTTTTTAATAAAAAATAACCTTCAAGAACTAATATAGGTTACAGGCATGTGCAGTAAGACCATGTTATAGCTATAATATCCTAAAATATTATACAGAAAAAGAAATATAAAGAAAATAAAAAATATATCTTTTAGTTTGTCCATGGCCTTCAGAAGATACACATGATGCAAGGGTGTTAGGGTAACAGAACTACATGAGAAAAACAATTTTGTAGTTCTAAGCATAGAAGGACATGGGTTTACACAAAAATGCAAAGTAAATAAATGAAATACAAATAAATAAAATAATACGAATTTTAAGAATGTTAAATATTGTATTTCTAGGTAAAGTAGGCCTACAGTAAAAATCAGTTAGGTAAATTTTTTATTTTTATTTGATTAATTTTACATTCTTAATCTGCATTTAGGATATTAAGGATAACATTCTGGTATGGCCTGGGGACAGAAATGGCCCCAATTTTGTGGAATGGTCCTAGCATAATTGATTTATTGGAGAGAAACATGACTCAATTTTTATTAGATTTTTTCTTTTTTTAGGAAGAAAGAGGTTTGAAGCTATAATGTGCCTAAAAAGCCTTCTTTTAAATGTTGCATTACAGTATTTAGAGAGTATATTTGATTACAAAATTGTATGGAAGGATGTTTTTTAAACAGGGTCCTTTGACTGGACTGAAATATATGAACGTTTTATGCACTCTGTTTGCTTAAAATGTTGCGGTCCAAATAGAGATATGTTTTTTTTCGTTTTTGTTTTTCTTTGGCAGTTTTCCCTCCCTTAAAAACTTTATCCTTGACGCCTGCTGTAGAGAGCGGAACTTTTCCTGCTGTGCTTCAGCACGGAGCGTAAACACTGAGACACACGCTGTCATCTTCAGTCATGTGGCGGTTTCTGCACTGTATACTTGGCTTCATCAGACTCTACTTAGATGGCGTGAAAGTACTCGTATTCCAGCTTTTCAACGATTCGTTCACATTGCCAGGTTAGAGAATTTCGAGTATATGTAGTGATCTGTCGTGAGGTTTTTGTGTCTTTAAACAGCTGTTAAACTTTACCCGTTAGTTCTCAGCTGGCAGGTGGAGTTTGGGAATATTTAGCTGCTGTGCGAGATGTGCACAGTCGTATATTTCTTTCTTTAATTTTTCTGAAAGTTCATATTTATCTTAATATTATGTCAGTTCATATATATATTATTTTAGACTATTAACTTTAGTTCACTGTTTATTGAAATAATGTCAACGAGTTTTGATTAAACGTATCATTGTTTGCTCTTTTTGTAAATAATGTTTTTGACCACGTCTTTTTCAAAAGACAGGGTTACTTCAGAGTAAGCCCGTTTACCAGCAATTTTCTAGTCATGTCTACAGTTGCTTGTTTGTGAATATTAGACCCTTTTTTCATTTAAAGTCACTGTTAATGGGCAGTCTTGTCCCAGCCCAAAGTACAAGGATTAAACCTAAATCCGTTCACATAATGAACGTGTTATCAGAAATATTTAAAGCTTTTGAGGCTAGACAGGATTATTTAAAAAGATCATAATGATATTTTTAGTACCACACAATGCAGGCTATTGATCAACCTTGACTGAACTTGACTTGATTTACATTGAACATTGCTTACTGCTTGTAATAGCGCTGCTTTAGTAATTAGTTGGTCTGTAAAACATCAGTGAATGCATTGACTTATGTTATTCTATTAAAAGCACATAAAGCAGAACCGCAGAATATGTTGTTTTCATTATGTTGGCGTAAGATGGCATTATGTTGGCGTTTTCTGCATTTAATGATCCTTTAGACCTTTACACAGTCAATAACATATTACAGTTTGTCCTAAACAAGGACTCTCTTTGGTAAAACAAAGTCTTTCCTTCTCATTTTTAGTGATATATATATTTTTTATAATTTTCTGGTTTCCTGTCTTGCTTAGATCTGCCCAAGCGGAATGGAAAGGTTGCCATAGTGACAGGGGGAACCCGAGGAATGGGATATGAGATTTCAAGACATCTGGTCAGCCTGGGCATGCATGTGGTCATTGGTATAGTATTATCTCTACTGCTGATTTCAGATCAGTGAACCAACACCGCTCCACAGATGAGAAATAATTCACCCAGATGAAACCAAATGAAACTTCTCTTATAATTTATTCACAGGATTAAATGACAGGGTGATTTTCCGGTAAAGTACAAATGAAATGATGTTTTATTAAAGTGCCTTCATATTCTTATATGGGGGTCACCATGGCAAGGAGCTTAAAAGCACATGCACCAAAGTGCTAAAATGATCTGATTTTGTCAAGTGCGGTAATATGCCTTCTGAAGAAAAACCATATGTTTTAGAAAAAAATTATTAATATTTTGATGCACACAAAGCGATGTGATAAGTTCACATATGGCAGCACATTGATAGTGTTTAATTAAGTTCTCGCATGTCTTGTGACTAGTTGTTTTTTGCATTCTTTGTTACGTGACACACAGAAGGGAAATTTCATTTTCATATTTGGGTGAACTATTCTTTTAACATAATTGTGAAAAAGTCCAGTTACGATTTTTCTCATACAGTCTCATACAGTGGGTGCAAAATATTATTCTCTCTTGTCTGTCTATTTAAATTGTTTTTCAGGCAATTCCCATTTGATTTTCCTACTTATCAGTAAACATTATCAATAAGAGCACTTTTCACAGATAAAAGGCAATGATGTAAGCTTACAGGAGTAACTTTCTTTACATGTTTATTAAAATGCAGGACAGCAGATCGTAATGTTAATCCCCACCTCACTAACACCCATATCCTCAAGGTGTTATATGTGTAGTTTTCTTATGCAGACATTTTTATTTCATTCTTTTCATTCATGGTTATTTTTGTAAAAATGTTCATGGTTCAAGTTTTGCGTAATTGCAGCTACTACTGAACCCTATGCTACATCTTTACGTTACAGAACAATGATGACTTTTTTACCCTTATACACTTGGTCGGCATCGCGCCATAGCTGGGGGGTGGAGTCGGCGTAGGGGAAAGCGGTCATTATCGCCTGATTTGAAATGAATGGCGGTAGTCAGTATGGTCAACATAAAATCATTTTTTTCTGTTCAACATAGCAAGATATATGGAAAAACCGAGCCCTATTGAGTGGGAGGCTCCGTGCAGTATTTGTGACTGAACAAGCGATCCAACGAAATGGCCAGAGGTCTCGTTTCTCAACATTTTTTGTTACTCGACTGAGTCTCTAGCTAGGAAACAACTGTAATATCAGTATCTCAGGATAATCCAACGTCTCTGTTTTTATCCCATGTTTATTAAAGCTATGATATAAAAGACTAGTATGTCTTAAAGTGGCTGTCCGTAAGAATGGCTTCTTTGTCGCCATCTCAGTTTGTAACTTGCTACTGCGGTGATGTGTTGAGGTGAGTTGTAATTCAGCACTGCTCAACTGCATGGATGAGTCTGATGTTTTGAGTCTCATGTCACGTGTGGCCTGTGACAGTGAACCGGTGAGAATCTTAACTGTACATCAGTAGTGCATCTATAACAAAAGACTCCAAATAAGGATTTCCGGAGAAACACGACCCAACAAGAAAATTAAAAACCGCTATTACAAGCTGTCCATGGTGATTCCAGCAAGGGTAATGACACAGTTTTAAACACCGTTCTTTCATGTACTTGCTCAATAATTGGTTTTAGTTAATTTTTAATCAAAAAAACGTACGGATTGCCACTTTAACTTTAAATGAATATATTATTTTACACAGTTTTGACTGTAGCATGCAAATTTCACCCCTAAACGTGGCTTATTTTGTTGATGTTTGATATCAGTGGTAAAATATGTACTTGATAATTCGGTTATACATGCCATTGTTTCTGTACATTAAGCCACAAAGTTGTTTATAATTGACGTCTATGGGGAGGACATGTACGGGTTATTTGTTCATTATTGCAATTACAAGCCATGTAAGCATTAATATTTTATATTGGCGTTTTAAATCATTAACGTTCTTATGATTATAATTACAAAATTAATGAAAACTCTATGAAAAAGTGTAAGATAATAATCCGTCCCACAAACTATCCCAAACTTGGGGTACAATTGACCAAATCACAGAATCAATGAACGAAAAACGTTTTTTCACATCAAACATTTTAGAAAGTCTCATAGGTTTGCGGTGCAGGGGGACGGGACCACACCGGTCTGTTTTTTTTCCCGCTGTGTATAAAACTTCAGATCAAGTTTTTTTTTTTACTTATTAGAGATTCAGGATACCACATAGCAACTTTTTGATACTGCACCATGCAAAAATCAATCTTAATCATTACAAAGAGCTAAGATTAAGCACCTAACTCGGTCTATGGAGTGTTTTCCCCCATGGCATAAACGGATATTACATTTTTGTGGCCGTTCTAAGCTGCCGACCAAGTCTATAGATGGTTTCATCTGTCTGTGTTTGTTTATCGGCCTGGCTATTGGCCAATAAAATTACTGTTTATATTTAAATAAATTTACTAATACTAATTTATATGAACATTTTATTGTATAATAATTGTATTAAACAATTTGTTGTTTTTTATTGTATATTGTATATGTATTAATTTTATTAAATAAGCAATTTGTTGCATGGGTCGTGTAACTTTCTTTAAATTTAGTTCTTATACTGGTAACTCAAAATAATACTGTAACTGGCTAGACATACTTTTTAACTTGCTAGCTAATGTAATTTTCTTGTTAGTTTTTTTGCTTGTTATCAGAAATAATTTGGACCACAAAAGTGTGCATGTGCAGTGACGTTTGCTTTTGTTGTTGCTTTGAAATCGTCTATAAGCATCTGGAAAAAACAAGCATAAAAATGTCAGATAAAAAAAGTTTACCTGAAAGAATTTATTAGGTTGTTAATTTGCACCATTTGTGTAAAGTTATATAACTATAGTATAACTCTGGTCCATAATGTATACTTACTGTGTGTCTTTGTAGGTATCGTATAACGAAAGAAATATTTGTGTGCTTTTATTGGTTCATTGATTTAAATAAAGTGCTGCTTCATTTCATTTATTGATGTGATGAGAATGTGATAATTAGTATATTTACCCTGCTTTCCTGTTTTTCTTTCTTTTTCTTAGCTGGTAATGAAGAGGATGAGGGTCTGTCAGCAGTAAAGAAAATTCAAGAAGAGTTTAGTCAAAGCAAAGGTAAAATTCTTGCAAATTAAATCATTGTGAAAGGCTTTCTAGTTGTCGCTAGTCTGCTGTGTTGTAAAAAGCTCAGTCAGCTGAGAGTTCTTGAGTGCGTAGACCCGCTTCCATTGGTGACCCTTAGTTTTACAGCCTCCTTGAGGTGATGATTTACTCCATTATGACCTGTTACCATTTGCAGCGGATCGTAATTCGTCTCGCCAAGCTTGAACCGATGTCATCTTCTGGAAGAGCGTATAAGCGAGTGCAGGCATATAAAAACCAGAGAGAGATGTTTGATGATTATGTTCTCCGTAGCACCATAACCTCATTGTAATGCAGATGTGATATTGGTAGCTGCAGTTTGGATGAAGGCACACTCACTTCCCTGCGGTATCCACCCCTCCCCCGTCAGAATTTCAACTGCCAAGCAAGAACAAGCCCATCATTTTTTACTCTTAGCTTTCATCATTGCCCTATTGAAGTTGAGAAATAATTCACCGGAGGGAGCCTTTCTTTCCTCCCTGTTCTGAGGTCAGTTATCTAAAATCATAACCTTAAATAGCAGTTTTGAAATCGTGGAATCGAGGGAAAACAATTATGTTGGACATGTTAACAAGACCAAGCAAAGGCTGTCTTTTGTGTGTGCGTGCGTGTGTGTGTGTGTGTGTGTGTGTGTGTGTGTGTGTGTGTTTGTGTGAGGCTTTACACACAGCGTGATCCATCACTGTACTTTCAAGCCAGTGTAATAATGACACACGATCGCTCATTACACGGCTAAAATAACCTAATGAGGGTTAGACATCACATCCACTTTAACAGAGGAGGTGATTCAGGAAAACCAGATAGACTGAGCTGACAGTATAGTGTCAGAATTCCCGCCAGGGAACATCAAAAGTTGAGCAGCCTTGTTAGTTACAGTGTGTGATGTTTACTTGTTAACTGATGTTCTTGTTGATTGGACTTTCTAATGTGGACAGTTATTGCTAAAAGCAAACTATATAAAGTCTGAATGATGCTGCATTAAAAAGCCTCTTGTGAGGTCATAGCAGTCAAATTGAATGCTTGGAAGTTTCATGCTAATTTAAGCAATCATGTCTTTGCTGTTGAGTTACAAGTTGTCGACTAAAAGTCCTGGGAACACATAGCGTCAAGAGACGCTTCACTATGATACACGCTGATGTTCATTAGGAAAGTAGCTGACTTGAACTAAACTGAAATAGATTAAAGGTAATGATCTCATGAAATCACAGTTGGAGTTTTGAAGCTTTTATTCCATGTTTGTAAGATTTAAAGGGAAAGTTCACCCAAAAGTGAAAATTCTGTCATCATTTACTCACCCTTTTGTCATTACAAACCTGTATAGCTTACTTTTGCAGAACACAAACGAGAAGATATTTTTAAAAAAAATTGGTAACCAAACACTCATTTACCTCCATTGGTTTTGCGTACATACAATAGAAGTGAATAGGTATCTCTATTGTTCGGTTACCAACATTATTCTGAAAATCTTCTTTTGTGTTCTGCAGAAGAAATAAAATCATTCAGGTGTGAAATGAAAAGAGACGAGTGATGACAGAATGTTCATTTTTGGGTGTACCTTTAATACCATCTAAATGCCGGAGTACTCCTATATGTTGACAATATTTGCTTTTTAGCAGACGTGATCTCATCTTGCGCTGCACAGATTTTCTTGAATAAGAATCCTCCTCCCGTAATACCACCTGTAAAATCAAATAGTGGGTTATTGCCCATTTTTGTTACAATAGGATATACACATTGGAGGCTTAAATGTTCCTAGCACAGAAACAGTGATTACAGGATCATGACAGTGAATAGAGTATTATAGGAATTGAATTTCGATGGCTTGACTTGAATGTGCCCAAGCTCAATTGAACCTAGCCACCCAAAATGGCACCGGCCGAGCGCATCACAGGGTCACGCTGACCCTTTACTCTGCGGCTCCAGAGATTGTGTCCGTCTCAGACAGATAGTGCTGAGTGACTGATTCAGGGCAGAGCTCTGCTGGCAGACACACTCGTCCCACACTGATCCCCTCTCCTCTCTCGTGCCCTGACAGCACAAGGCAGACGAGCAGAGAAGAGTCGTGGCAGGCAGCAATACACCCTGTCAATGCGTTATGGATTCAGTCACTCCGGATGGGCGGACAGCTATGTTCCCAAGGCTGTTTTCCACCCATACTCAGCCTGTCTCCTTCTCAGCGCAGCTGCCGCAGCTCCGGGTCTGTGGCACGACGTGTGACTGATGGGGGGCCATTGTGGCTTATCATAACGGTTTTGGTTTTCAGAAAGCGTCTGTGTCAGATGTTAGATGTGGTCATGGAGCCTGCCATAATGACATGGGTTCTTGGGACTTTCTGAAGTTGTTTGGCTGTGCAATGCGGGAACTGTGATATATATTTTGTGTCCTTTGAATGTCTGTTTTCCAGTTTCTTCCTCTGCACGGACAGGCTGTATCCCAAATCACATAATGTCTGTCCTAAATAGTTTGAAGGATTAGGATTAGTGCATTCTTAATCATGGTGCATTGCAATGGTATGCCAAAAGTGCCTGTACTGTATGTATACTATTTCTAGTGGATTTTGGAAGTGTTTGCTTTCAGGGGTGAAAGCAACAAAATCGAAAGAGAATAAACAAAATGCTAGAGAATGTAAGGCTGAAGTTGCCAAGTAGCGGTTGTGCTTATTTTCATGAACACATTTTTTATAAGTTTACATACAAAATCTCTCAAATGTTCTTTTATTGTTGCCTCCTAAAAAGATATTCAAATACTTCAAATATTAAAGTATATTCAGGGAGACTGAGAACTGAAATCAGATCCTTTTTAAAAGCTGACACTTGTATGTTTACACTTGCATGTTTACCATAGTGTTTAAAAATGTAACAAGATTTGTGCAAGCCACTACTATCATGGCATCTGTGATTGAGGATTTGACTTTATTATGTTGTATTAATATAATAATGTAATAATAAAATATAAGCAGATGTTAATTTAGGAAGCATTAAGAAATTTGATCTATATCTAATATAGATCTAATATGATTTTTGTTCACTTTCAAGTAATCTTTGAGCAATTGAGACACACAAAGCAGGTGCCTTACCTAGTAGATTAAAGCAACCCATTTAAATTCGACAGAAAATTGTCTGAGCTGATAGCCTTGTGGGCAGTGCTCTGACATATGGCAGAACTGTGCCTATAGTAACCCAAGTCAATCCCGATTCGAGGCTCTTTGTCGAATCTGTACCCCTTTTTACATCCCTGTAGTTTCTGTCAAAGACTGTATCAACAGCAACAACATAAACAAACATTTTGTTGCGCAAACTTAACGTCCGGTAGGCTTCCGAAAACGATTGAATAACTGTTGAGTGGTTTTAATTTAATTTAATACAATAAAATATTAATATAAGTTAAATATAAAACTGCAGACCGGAAGCTAACTTTGGGCCAGTCACATGCTTCCGATGAAACCGTCTATACCATCCTATCAAAAAGAAAGACATAAAAAGCCCTAAAATATAACATAAATAACTTGAATTCTTCAGATCATATTTACTGTTTAATGTGAATTAACCAATGTTGTAGAATTTATACCAAGCCCTAAGCATTAACAAAATAATATCTTTAAAATCTGAATCTTTATGAATTACGGACCAAGCTGTCTATTTTTAAGTGGTTTGTCATAATGATGGTATTTGGAAAAACTGGCCTTCAGATACATGACAATAATCATTGAAGAGTCTCTTCAAAATGAAAGCCACCTGTTAGCCAGGAGGAAATACACATTTTCATTTAAAGCAAACTCGTCTCAGTAAAGTGATGCACTATTCGAATATTTTGACAAGTGCTATATGAATAAAACTTAGTTTAACTTCCTATTTATGTTAACTGAATAATGTATGCGCCACACTAATGAACAAATTTAAGCCCTTTTCCACCATCACAAAAGGTCATAGATGTTTGAAGAGGTTACATATAATTAAGAATCACAGGTATATACACCTATAGCAGAACTTTATAAACCCAGAGGTAATTATACACTTTTCTATTAATGATTTTGAGTAATGAATTCTGCCATCTCGAGATTACAGATTTATGATGCCCAAAAAGCGGTTCCAAATTCTTTATAAACTCCTTATTAACACAGTGAGAGTTCATTGTCATAGCCTGGCACCTGTTGAAAGTCCAGCTGGCAGCTGATGTGAACAACAGACGTCAGCACAGTCAGAACCTACACAGAACCTTCTGGATCCTCACCAGTGGAGTCAGTGTTTGGTAAACTGATTGCTTAAGAGATTGTCTCAGGGGTGACAGCACCCCACCGTCTGATGTAATTAGGCAGACGCCCCAACATATGCATGAAAACACACACTGTGTGTTGAAGGTTCACAACAGTTGTTTACAAGATGTAAAAAATGAAATTATGCAGACATCCATGTGTATACCGAACCGGGTGTTCGCACATCTGCGGAGTGTCAAATAAAGTGGTGTCTACACACAGATTTATTGGCTTAAAATACGCTTGTCAATGTTTAACCGTTTAACCGTCATTGTCAGGTGTCACATAAAGAGCATTTGATGCAGTCTTTTGTGTATGTATGAAGCATGTCTGTATATTTAAAATCTTGTTTTGTGTTGACAAGATGTAATGTTTTTATCTCTGTGAAAAAGAAGTGGGTGACATGCCAACAATAAAGCCATCTTCATTTTACGGTTTCATTCAATTCGCTGATGTCATATTCAATTATGACATCAGCGAGGAAAGCCAAATCTGTTCTCCTCTTTATCTCTGTTCTGTATTGATCTGCTCTCTCACATCCTGTCTCGATACAGAGAGATAAATCTTATCATCCCTTCTAAGATTTACTCTCTGATTTGCATCTTCCACCCACATTTCAGACCTGTTGGACACCGAACCAAGTGATAAACTCGGCGACCTAGCCAGAGCTGTCACTTACACAGAAATTATTTTCTCCCTTTCCTTCTCTATCAGTCTTCTCGCAGAAGTGCGTGTCTGATTTACTGGCAGCTTTTTGATGATGGAGGAGGAAATATCTTTGTTGGTACTTGAAAATGGTGGCATGCCAATCACAGTGTCCTCCAGCTGGCACTTTACCACTGGTGCCAAAGTTACCTCATTACCACACTTCTTGGCACCTCCAAACCAAACCTAAATTTATAAGAGACAGAGCAAATAAGGAAGAGGTCAGGGTATATTTTGTAATTGACTACACTTCCTGATTAAGTGATATACATACCTGTTTTAAAGCAAACCTGTTGTTCCAGCAGCAGTCCTGCATGCTCTTCTACGCATTACTGCCGCTTGGATTCTTAATCAGAACTGAACATCTGCAGGCCTCAATGTCCAGCAGAGCTCTGAGAGACATGCCAGTAATCAATCATGCCAGAACAGCCCACAGCAAGGACTTTGAG